>CM045759.1:162087336-163287336 GCA_025200525.1 Camellia lanceoleosa
TGATATCGCTTCGGCGGAGAAACGCCACTTTCGGCGTAAAAGTCCCCGGAGCTCCTAGTATTTTTCGCGAGACGCGTTGTCCCCCGCTCAAGCGAGGAAGTTCTGCAGCTTCCGGCGAGCCATGTAGTGAAGACTGCTCGCTCGGCGCGAAATTCACGGTCGGCGTGAAAATGACATAACCGATACTTTTACTGCGGAGCCTCATAGGGTTCCATTTTTCGGCGGAATCCCACTTGACTGGCGGGAAGGAGATCCACCTTCCAGCGGGGATCAGGCACTCACAGAAATTTTGAGAATGTGTTATGTGTTTTATTTTCCAGATTCTCTTTCACTTCTAAGTACTCTTAGGCATGCATTAAAAGTGTTGTAAATGAATTAAAGGGAAAGAATAAATCCTAAAAGGAATATGTGTGAATTAAAGAAGCAGATTGAATCATTTTGTGACTTAGTATGTGTTGTGTGATGTGTAGGGTCAAGCTCCAAGGCAAATCAACCCAACCAATCACTGTGAGGTAATATCTTGACAAAAGATATTTGAAATATGTTGTTGTCCAATTGCTTACTTCTATGTAAGTTTATAAGTTTGTTAATTTGATTGGTGAACAATGTTTGCTATACCAAATGAATGGGCCAAAGGCGGTTTGACATGAAAGTATGAATGGGCCAAAGGCGGTTTGACATAAAAGTATGAATGGGCGAAGGCCGGTTTGACATAAAAAGTATAGAATGGGCCAAATGCAAGTTTGACACAAATGAATGAATGAATGGGCCAAAGGCGGTCGACATAAATGAATGAATGGACGAGGCGGTATGATTTGAGCGATAGAATGAATGGGCCAAAGGTCGATGCGATGGGAATGATAGAATGAATGGGCGAGGCTAGTATGATCTGAATGAAAGAATGAATGGGCTAGAGGCGATCGACATGAATGAAAGACAAATGGGCCAAAGGCCGTTTGACATGAATGGATTGGGCCGAGAAGCGTCCAAGTGTTGGAATCAAGTCACTTGATCTATAGCTATTTATATACTAAATAGAAATATGAATTGGACCTAAGGCCATAGATGTATATTGTTCCAATGCATCTTACGCAATTGATATTATTCATTGGGCTTTTCGCTCGGCTCATTCATATGTTTGTAGGTGAGCCAAGAGGTCAGACCGACCTCGATGAAGTATGTTGGCACAACCAAGGCTTTGAAGTCGACCCTAGTGTCTCTCAGCGCCGAGACTTCGTCTTCGCCTTTTGTTATGTATTTATATTTTGGCATGTTGGCGAAGACTTTGAATCCGTTGTATATAGTTTTTCATGGGTTGACTTAGACTTAAATGGTCATGTTTATGCAGAACCTTATGCTTTACTATATTTTACGAAGTGAGTTATTAACATGTATGCATATGGTTTGTTATGGCGTGCCATGTAAACACAACTCTATGGACAAAGATTTAAATTTTGCTTGGATTTGGCTCCTTTACTACGATGAGTTATATGCGGTTTAGTTTGAGGCCATAGGTAATCTCGGGATTCTTGGTGGTTATGTCCTTAACCCATGTACGGGTTAGGATCATGACGCATGAACATCATTTTCTCTTTCTAAAACCAAACTTTAAATCAATGCATGGCTTATGAATCATGCTAGATCATGCAATAATGATTAGATCAACATAAGAACAACAGAATAGATGAAGAATCTAACCTCAAAACTCGGATCCTAGCAGGTTCAAGGTGTGAAGATCAAACTTGGAATCTAGATCTCTCCCTCTAAGAACTTCTTCCTCTCACAGAGCTTCTCTCCTGCTTAGGACAAAGATATGACAAATGATATGTTTTCTCTCTCTCTTAGGGTGACTTAACCCTCTGTTGGGACATTAGCAACCTTGGCTTAGGTTAGCTCTCCTAAAAAAGGTGTGAGAATGACAAGACAAGGGTATGACAAAGTATATATAACAAGTAAGGTGACATGGGCACTTTCCGTGAGTAATAATCTCGAGATTAGGACAAGGCGGGCAAGGTTTCAATGATCTCGGCTAGGAAGGATATCCTTGACCTAGGCGTGCCATACCTCGACCTCAGATGTGCCACACCTCGGTCTAGGTCATACCAATCCGGGAACAAGATCACTAGGTGTGGGATCAAAGATCTAGGACACCTAGATGATAACATCCGGCCTGAATGATGACATCTCGGCCAATATGCCTAGGTAGTGGTGAAATCCCAAAGTGGTTCGGGATGGTCCTAGGTGTGAGAGGTTCAAAAGGTGTGACCTAGGCTTGAGATAGCAGGATAGATGACCTAGGCTTGACATGACCTAGGCTTAACATGACATAAACTTGACATGACCTAAGCTTAACATGACATAGGCTTGGCGACACAAGCAAGAACAAGGCATGCATACAATACTTAGGCAAAACACATGATAGCATCAAGACAAGGACCTTACTGAAGCAAAACAAGTCTAAGTCTACAAATGCAAGCTTAACAAGACAAAATCATGCAAATGCACATGAACATGACTAAGACATGAATGTGGTTATTACGGTATCACGAATCACGAAGCTTGAAATATTTCTTTACCCAAAAAGAATTAAACACTCTGACGAGCGATGGCTTGAATTAATCAAAGATTATGATTTATAGATTCATTATCACTCTAGGTAAGGCTAATGTTATAAGCGATGCAATGAGCATAAAGAATATGGGGACTATGGTGTGGTTACTTATAGATCGAAGGGAACTTACGCAATATCTGGGCAGACTTGAAATGAAGTTGTGTGTTATGAACAAGGCAGGTGTTGGCAATGTCGCACAACCAACTATCATTGAGAGATCAAATAGAAGCGGATGGAAGATCAGTTGTTCAAGAAAATGTGTGATGAGTTTGAAACCAAGTCAGTTGGGATTCACTATTGAAGATCAAGTATTGAGGTTCGAAGGAAGACTTTGTGTTCCCTAATGATCTCGAAGTGAAAGAAGAATTTTAGAAGAAGTCGACAAGTCGATGTTTGCTATGCATCAGAAATACTAGATGTACCAAGACTTGAAGCAGAGATATCTTGGTGGCCAAGCGTGAAGAGAAGAAATTGCCGACTACAATTCCAAATGCCTCCGATGCCAACAAGTAAAAGTTGAACACTAGAAAGCGGCAAGTTTACTTGGTCTCTTCTATTCTAGAATGGAAATGGAAACATATAACCATAGATTTCATTGTTGGTTTGCCTCCATACGTCTAAGTATGAATGCTATATGGGTTATTGTTGATAGATTAATGAAATCTGCTCACTTTCTTCTTTGTGAAAACTTCGTTTAATGGTTATAAGGCACTCTTATCTACATTGATGAATTATCAAGCTTACATGGGGTTCAAGTGCCAATTGTATCGGATAGGAATCCTAAATTTGTTTCTAGATTTTGGCAAAGTATGCGCGAGAAATTAGCCTGAAATTGAGATTTAACATTACTTTTCATCCATGGCGATGGAAAAATCGAGAAACTATTCAAACATTGGAAGATATGCTTGAATGTGTCTTAAATTCAAGGTAGTTGGAAAACTTACCTCTTAGATTGGTGAGTTTGCATATAATAACAATTTCCACGTTAGTATCGGTATGGCACCATATGAGCGTTATATGGAAGGAAATGTAGGTGTCGAGGTTGTTGGACTAAGGTTGGTGATAGGGCTTTATATGGATCTAAACTTGTTTTAAAAACAAGCGAAAAGATAAAGATCATTCAACAAAGGCTCAAGGCGCTCAGCTAGATAGAAAAGCTACGGATCGAAGAATGAGGATTTGGAATACGAAATGGAAGATCATGTGTTCATCAAAATAGCATAATGAAAAGGGCAAACAAGGTTTGGTAGAAAAGAAATTGACTCACGTTACATCGGATAGTTTCATAATACGGAAAGGCTTAGTCTGTTGCTTCTTGAATAACTTTAAGCCACGAATGAAACATATTCATAATGTGTTTCACGTGCAATGCTCCGGATTATCTTAGAGATCCATTCCATGTCATAGATTACAATAGAATAGCTTGATGATGACATGATCTATGAAGAAAAAGCCAATTGATTATTGATCGACAAGTCAAGCAGTTGAGAACAAATCGATTTCTATGGTGAAAGTTGAATGAAAGAACACTACAAAAATGAAGCTACATGGGAAAAAAGAGGATTAAATGAGACAACACTATCCGAGAATCTTTAGAATGGAGGTAACTCAAGTTTGGAGGACCAAAGCTTTCTAAATTAGAATCTTGTGATAAACTTGAACATCACGTATTATTTTTATATATTATTTTTAGTGAGCATAATTGCATGATTATGTGTTTAAGTTGTGTTTGTGCGTCTATCTTTGGAATCGTTAGACCACCAACTTAGAATTGAAATTGAAGCCTAAGCGGTTAATCAAAATTGACTAGTTCAATAGGTTAGTCAGAATATTTAGAACCTTATGGCAAGTTTAATTAAAATTTGATTTGGATCAAAATAAATAGAATAAATCAATTTGACTTTATTATGATTATTTAGAATTAAGTTTAATTAATTAGCACTAATCTCATTTGATTAAGCTTAACTTTTAATCTACTCATATATATATATATATATATATATGTGCCCTTAAACATGTTTAAGAGTTCATTTTGACATCATTTGAGCTAAAATTTAGGTAGGTGAGAACAACACTTCTAGAGAGAGTAGAGTTATTGTAGAGAATTTGAAGGAGATTTAAGGCAATTAAGCTAGCAACATCTCAATTCAAGCTCTAGGTATGGAATTCATCCATTAGTCTTGCGAGATAATTCATGTAGAAATTGAATTTACTAAGTTGTAGGATCATTTGCATGTAATTGGAAAGAAAATGTTAGAAACAACTTGAATATGGTAGAAATGAGCTAATTATGTACATGCATGCATTAATTTACCAATTTTGGATTTGATTTCCAAACATTCATACATGCATGAAGCTATGTTTACCATCTTTGAAGGTTTTCATAGTTTTTACTTCTCGTCTCATATATTAGTGTTTTAAAAAGAAAAAGTTGAATTAAACACATGGATGGTCAAAATTATGAGTTTGGGTTTGATTTTGAGAATTGACAAAGGTTTTGAACATATGATTTCAAATGAGTTCCATTTTTAAGTTTCTAAAGAGTTTCTATGCTTTTGGGTCTAGCCATGAAAGCTTTGAACATGAATAATGCATTTTGAACTTCAAATTCAATTTTGGAAAACCTATAATTTGCGGTTTGCTCGGCGAAATATCGTGGCTCAAGCAAACATTGCATGCTCCTAGTATTTTTACAGACTTTTGTAGTTGGCTCGGCGACCAAGTGTATGCTTAGCGAACTCGACTTTGTATGCACTTGGCTCGTGTAAACATCAAGCCTACTTTCACACCATCGATACTTTTACGATCGGGCCACACCACTCGGCGACCAAAGTTGTGCTCGGCAGCTATATTTTCGGTAATTTTGACAAACACTCATAAGTGCATATTTGCATCCTAATGCCCTTTTAGGCATTCTTTAGCATAATTTAGACATCCTTAGCCATGGATTAAGCTAGAAACATACGTGAGAGAATTGAATTAAGATCGCTATTTGTTTCAAGCGTGCACTTTGAAAAACCTAAGTGATTAAGTGATTAGATCAAGAATTAATTGTACCAATTCCCAAACAATTAAAACTAATAATCTAAATCATTAAGCACTTACGAAAGTTATTTAGATTGTTGTTTGAAACAATAAATAGACACAAACAATTTTACGTAGAAAAAATCACTATTAGAACACCTCAATTGTGATTAAAAACTACGGGTGAAATGCACAAATCAATCCACTATGAAGGAAACAAATATTACAAAATACTCAAACAAATTACCCAAACTACGTCAATTTGTCTTCAGCGCTTTGTATATCTTCCATCGTAACCTTCATCTCGATTGATTTGATTGATGTTGATTCCATAACATCACGTCGACTCAACGACCAGCAAACCTTTGAATGCTTTATGCTTAAATCTCTGGATTCCACAGAAGCACACTCTTGAAGATGATCACTCAAACAACCCTTTGATGTGTATTATCCGACCATGTGAGTTTAACACTCAAGCAAGCATCAAGGAAAACTAGCAAACTAGTCTCAAAAAGAAACCTAGAGCCCCAAAGTAGATCTAAAAGTATTAACCTAAAAAAAGGCTTAAACACATATATATAGAAAACAAGGGTCATGTACCCTACTCGAGTCACCGAGAACTTGCGCTCGAGCTAAGTCACTAAAACACGTGTGATTAAAGCAGGTTTTCTTTCTCGAGCATTGGAACTCACGCTTGAGCACAAAAACAACCTCGATATTTGTGTAAACAAGACAAATTCTTTGAGGGTGCAATCTCTACTCGTGCGCAAATGTTCTTGCTCGAGCGGGAAGAGCAAAACCAAGAAATCATAACAACTCTATAAAATTGTGTATGTTTGCGGAATTGGCAACAAGTAGGGACCTAACAATCTCCTTTTTGTCAATTTCAGAAAAACTTTTCTAACAATTTTTCCTAAAAGCACACGCACTAGACACACTCACTAACACAACCTATCAGACACAAAACAGAATCCACAAAACCACAAAAAATCGATTTGATGGACAAATAGTTTGAATTTGAACAATTTAGAACAATCTATCATCCACTTGTGAAACAACTTCAAACATACCACATAAAAACAAAACTATGGAACTCAATAAGATAATAAAACACAATAGATATGAAAACAAACAAAATAACTACAACAATTCTAAAATAGATGAAACAATGTATCAGTGCCAAAACACTGACTGTAGCAATACAAAATACAGTTCTAAAATAAAATAGCAAAATAATATTGTACCAAATATAACAATTGTACCAAATGAATTCTCCTTTTTTGGCTAGGAGTCAAACAAAAATAGTCAAGAAAACGATCAAGGATCAGCGAAGGTGGATGAGGATCTTAGGCTGAAGCAAGGAGATAATCTGAGCAAGCTAAAAAGTAGTGCAGGTGGCGGACTACTCCAAATGTCCAAACGGCCATCAAAGGCATCAAGGCGAGCATCGGTGATCTAATTGTTGAGTCACAATTTGCTCAAACGATGAAGGCAGCCATGATAGGTTCTTGGATAATCATCGACCTCCTCTACACCAATTGTTCTTTGCATCAATCTCGCCTCTTTGGCTAGAATATCCTCGACACCTCTAGAAGGACCGACCTGAAGACTCCCCTTAATATGTGCGAGCTCTAAGAAAGTCTTCTTAGTGAAGAGTTTAATAAAGGTGGCACACTCATCGTCTTCAAAGATCGAGACCTCAAAGGCGAGACAAAAGTCGGTTGATCAAACAACCATAGGGCAACCCTAATTTGTTTGTTCCAAAAAATGGCTATCATTTTGCGAAGGATAAGGGTGGCAAGATTAATGGAGAGATGACGAGCGATGCAGAAAAGAACAAACCCTTGTTCTTGATTGATTTCAGAAGAATGAGTGGTGACTATGACATTTGCATAGACAATAAGATTAAGCAGACGAAACTGGAGAAGGAGTTCAAACTGTTTAATCAAAGTGCCCTTGACCCAATTATGAGGCGCACTACACAAGATAGCGGCCACCTCATTGAAATCACATGTGGGGCGGACAGGAAAAAGGATAGTGCTCCAGAAAAACATGGTCAATGCCTAAGAGCTCTCTATAGACGCCCCATTTTTGACCGCCCTTAAGACTTGGGCACTACTGATTGCTTACTTGATGGTGTAAAATGTGCGAGCAAATGTTGATTTATTTGGCAAGGAGAGACAAATCAACCTCACACCCCTTTAGGACCAAAACTATTTTGACTAAATGATTGTGAGACCTTAAAACCCTTTCTTTCAAAATCGCTTTTGAAAAAGTTCCTATGATGTTCGACACTCGCATTTTGTTAAATGTTAAGCCTTTCGATAAAGAGCAAGGACAAAGTGGAAATGAATGAAAGAGAGGTGAAATCTTTGAAAAATCTTTCAAAACATCTTGGTTAGAGGTTTGGGGTTGAAGAAAATTGAAAGAGAGGAAGAAACCTAGTTGGGGAAGAAGTTGGGCATGAATTGTTAAGAGAGTCGAGCGGCCCTCGCTAAATTGGGCCTATCCATTTTACACTTGGATTTCAGCTATGAGGCCACACCATTGGAAAGAAGGACTTACGGGCCTTCATTTTACCTCAGAATCTCCTAAAGCCAGTGGGATGAGGGAGATATGGTTGGTTGAAGTTGGACATCAATCAGATTGAAATTTGAAATAGGCAGTCTTCACTAAAAGGAACATAACTTTTCACACTTGGAATTTTGATGTGAGGCTTCCACCATTGGAAAGCTTACTTAGGAACTTCAATTTGGACATAAGAATGACCTGAAAAGGAGTCTAGATGAATGAGATATGCCCATTTGAAGTTTGACCTACAAAGTAGATTTTTGCTGTCGGCCACTAGGGGTGGCTGGCCGGCTAGTTGAGGTAGCCTACCAACCACTTATGTCCAAAACTAAGATTTTTTGCAGATATTTCTCCTCCAGCTGTTTTCATAATGTGCCAGCTATCCTAGCTCAGATATTTCGACCAAAGCTCATGGTTTTGCTATATATGAAGGCCATATCTCATATTTTGCAAAGGTGAGCAATTTTGGGAGCCTCTCTCTCTAAAATCCCTCTCTCTCTCTCTCTCTCTCTCTCTCTCTCTCTCTATAATTTTGTGCGCAAATTTTTAGCTTCTCTCTCTAGAAGCCTCTCTCCCTTCCTATATTGTGCATAGAAGTGAGAATTTCCTACACTCTTGCAAAGAGACCCTAGACCAAACACCTCTACCTTGTTGCTGAGGTTCTTGGAGGTCCTATTTGAGCTCTCAAAGCTGGTTTTGGCTCAGTTGCACTGTTTCTTGATGTGCTTGAGTGTAAGCACTTGTCCCTTTAAAGCTTTGTTTTGCAAGCTTGTTTTGCCACATTTTCAAACTATTTTTGGCCTAGTTTTCAACTACAAAAATCTCTGTTTTTAAGGTTCTAAAATAGTGGTTTGAGCCTTGTTTTCTTAAGGGGTGGTTTCCTCCCTTTGCTCTTTGGCTTGTAAAGCCTTTTGAACCTTCTTTTTAAAGCTTTTGAGTCCATCTTTTTGGCCTTAAAACCACTTGAATTCAGAGGAATTTTAGTGGTAGAAAGTTGTTTTGAGGTCCAAAATAGGAGGTGGCCTCCTCCTTGTCTCTATGCCATGCCTAGTTAGCATTACAAAAGTAGCATATTTTTGTAGCTTGTGTTGGCTTATTTCAAGCATGTTTTTGTGACTTTTTGGACCTGCTCTAACTATTTTTTTGGCTGGTTGGAGCACCTCTTGTTTGCTTCATACACTTGTAGTGTAATCTTGCTTACTAGCTTAATATGCATAATGATTTAGCCTATTGATCTAGCTTGTTTTGGCTTAACTCTAGCACATTTTCGCTATTGTTTTTGGCATGCTGAAGCTTTTTTTTGGGTGGTCTTGGTCCCTTGAGACTTGCTTTATATAGCTATAGTGTAGTTAGCTTCACTAGCTTTGTGTCTTAGGCCCTCTAGCATGCTTTGCTTGTGATGCTTCCATGATATAGTATCATTTAGCATATGATTTCAGAGCATATATCTTTGCCACACTCTTGCATGTGTCACTCCTTCATTGCTTCTAAGAGTTAAGCTTTGTGCCTTGCTTGCGAGCCAACATGTGCGCATGATTTTCTTGCCTTTTGTGCCTAAGTTTTAGCATTATTAGGCCACTGGTTTGGGATGTTTTAGGTCTGCCCATGGCTGATTTGGTCATTTGAGCTTTGTATTGCATACCTCTAGTGTTGTGTCCTTCACTAGTTTCAATGCTTTTGACTCTTAACATGTTGTGCATAGTTTGTTTGCATGATTTTAAGTCATTTAGCATGTCGTTTCAATGCTGAAATATATGCCATTGCACTCGGTTGTTTCACTATTTCATTACGCTTTGAAAGAGGTCTTTAGCTCCTTGTTAGCTTGAACATGGAATTGAGGCACTCATGCCTAATGGTTTTAGCCTTCTCTTGAGGGTTTCTACTAACCAAAAGCATGAGGCTTCTTTCATGCTTAAGGTGCTTGTGGCTTAGGCCATCTTTCCCATTAGAGGACAATCACATTGAACTTAACGAGTTAATGGACTAATTGGTAAGTTAAAATGAGTAAGCGAAATGGACCAAGTAAAACATGTGAAAGCTAAGCATGTTGTTTGCATTGCATTGTATTTGGATCGGACGTTAATCCAAACATAAGAAATCGGAACATTTCATACTCAAAGTGATGAAGCGTTAATAGCATTTCTTGGTCGTCGACACCCTTGATCATGCATGATAGGGTGGAGGCACTTTGAGTCTTATGTGCGCATTCACTAAGCTTGTACAAGATTGGTTCTTGGGCCATCATGCATTGAGATGCTTGATTGATGGCTCGAGAGCCAAGTACCACACTCCTTTGAGCTGAGACATGATGAAGAGGGTGGTAGTACACACATTTCTTGCCAAATACATTGTCTTGGCTCTGTTTCTCTCTGTTGCAGCAAAGGCAGAATTCTGGAAGAAGAAGTGGCCGGCCGGCCACTTGCACTAGCCTACCGACCACTTGCACTGGCCGGCTAGCCAGTTGAGGTAGCCTACCGGCCACCTACAGGGAAAATTGTCCAAAGTGTTCCTGTGTTGGGGCAGATCTGTCTGGAAGTTCATAAGATGTTACGAGTTCACTACGAGTGCAAGCAGAGGAAACTCATGGCAATGCAATGCATTTTGAGAGGAAGGCAACAGAGCATGCATATCTCCCTCTCATGAGCCGCTTTACTTGCTTTAACTAGCTAGTTGTTAGCTAATTATCTGATTGGAGTATTGTACTTAATAGCTTAGAATGGCTAGTTGTTTGAATTCAATTGATGCGTAACAATTAATTAGCTTAGAATAGTTAATTAGTTTTTGTTTTGTAATAATTAAGCAACTTAGTGTAGCTTAGCTTAATTATTCGACCCTCCTTTGAGAGGGCAAATTAATGTTGTAATAAGCGTGCATGTGTGTGTGCCGTCTTCCAACCACGTCTTTCTCCCTTTTATTTATCCGCTTTTGATGGTTAGATTAGGGACATTTTCAATTAGCATACCTTATGCTTGCATGTTTGCATCATTCATTTGTCTTGTATGCAAGACTCGGCATCATTCAAGCCGCATCATATTTCAATACTTCTTTGAATCGTGTATCAAATTGTTGCATTCACATGCCATCTTAGATATTTGAGCCTATTTAGTTGCATTATTGCATGTGTTGCATTAGGCATCTTGTATAGTTAGGATCATGCATGATTTCTAACTAGCTTTTGTTTTAACTTGGAGTACACTATGAGTGTTTACACTTTAGCATCCTTGCATGAGTGTGAGTGTTGTCATGTTTAGCATGCTTGCCATGAGGCTATTTGCTTAAGTGCTAATGCATGAATACTGTGGATGAAGGCTTTATTACTTGAATTGGAACAATTCATCAAATGTGAGTTTTAAGCCCACTTTGTGAAGTGGCAAATCATCTTGTTTTAAGCCCACTTGAGAGTGGCAAATACGCACTTTAGCCCACTTAAGAGTGGCATTTTCAAACCATTTTCGAAAACAAACACGAGTTGAATTTGTTCCAATTCTTGTGATTTAGTCTATACTTGTATGCGTGCGCATCGCATAGTAAGTTAGCTAATAACCGGATAAGAACACATGTGTTTATAAAATAACATATCATGTTAGTAGAGGCCGATCTTTGATCGGGCGAGAAGTGCTCATTTCAGACCTTCCCTCTCGTACCCAAGTTTACAGTGAGGCAACTTTGGTGATGGCGGACACATGGCCTTTAGCGCAGTGAGGGTTTCTAAATTTCCCAAAAATAAAATATTTAGGTGGCAACTTTATGTCTGCAAGCAGTCCATGTTTGGCGCTTTTTGATTCAAAAATCAATTTTTCAAAACGATTTGCCAGATTTGGACTCTTTGGTGTTTATCAGTCTCACATTACACTTTGGGAGATTAGATTCAAAAGCGTATTTGGAGTTTGAGCGTAGGAAGACCAATTCGCGCCCTCTCCGAAGGGGGCATGCAAAGAAAGTCGGGTCTACACTCTCTAATAAGATCGGGTATGAGATATAGACTTAGACCAAACCAGTGCGAAAGGAAGGGCCAATATCATCAATACCCTCAATGTTACAATAAAACTCACGAACCCAATCAAGGTTTTGGTGGCCCGAGAATAACATAACTAAGTCAGCTCCTAAAGGATCGAACAATGGTCAAATAGGAATGGACTCAAAAGTGTTGGGTTGAACATCACGCTCTAGATGAACTATCCTAGAGGAGAAAGACTCGCGAAAAGACTTGTCTTTATCGGCGGATGGATATTTGTCGGTGTTATATGAGGGGCGAGAGACTGTGGACTTCCTACGTTTGGCAATGGACATAGTGAACTCAATGGTCAAAAACACCACTAACCAAACTAAACACCCCCAACAAACAAATCCAAAACAGTGAAGAAAAAAAACATTAGGAAAAAAAACCAAGTAAGAGAAGATTTCAATGAAATAAAATCAATATTAACAAACTCAAAGTGCCAAACAAACTCAAACAGTAGCAGCAATGGAGCATAAAAAAACTGGGTAGATAGACAAGTACATGAAGAGTTTATCAAGGATAAAAAAAAACAACATACCCAATCTACCCATATAGCATAGAATGAAAACCACATCCAAAAACCTACTGTGTACAAGTGTGCACAAGTGAACAAGCCAAGGACTAAGCACACACAATCTAAAGAGCAAAAACCAAAACAAACCCTAAACAATTCGAAAGAGAGATAGAGCAAAGAAAAAAAAACTAAAAAATAGGGAATGAAAGACTTACCGAGGATGAATCAGAGAAGGAAATCAAAGGAGGATGACCAAATCAAAGCCCAAACTAGTTGCAATCAAAGCCCTAAGGGAGAGAGAGAGAGAATCGCAAAATGTGGGAAAAATTAGTGCGAAGCGACAGGAAAGGAATTTATACTAGGGTACGCCCCTCGAGTGTAAGACTTAACGCTCGAGTGGACTCACTTATGCTCGTCCCTCCGCTCGAGCACAAATATGCTCGAGCTTAAAAGACTTGCTCTCAGAAACTCACGTACACTGAAAAAAATGCTGGATGAAGTGAAAATGCGCTTGAGCGCTATAATGTCCGCTCGAGCGGATAAGAACAAAACTAAGGACCAAAAACCACCTTTCTGAGCAGTTAAATCCAGCTCACACTACCAAGTGGGACCTGAAACAAAACGAAGTGGGCACACTAGCAAGTATGTGACACTAAGATGAGATAATCCACAAACCATGAAGCTCATAAACTTCGCATATTTTGACATTATGAACCACAAAATCATGAGCAAATCCGATAAAAATTGATCAATGAGCATAAGCATTATGAGAATGCACAACTTAAAAACAAACATGAGAGATCACATAATGAAAATGTGTGTGCAATCCTTGAGAGGCCACAAAGCTAGAGTTAATCCTCATAGTGATCGGACGGCTAGACCTCGGCAAGAGTAACTAAACATCACAAGAAAAGTGAAACCACTAGGAATCAAGGGAATTTGTTGAGTAAATCGGAGGTTCCTCTCAATCAATGAGTTCCCCTTTTTTTTAATTTTTTTTTTCTTGTGGGCACTCACTAGTGGCATATACGCTCAAGAGTATGGAAACCAAACCAAGGAATTATGAAATCAGTAAGGATGCCTTGGTTGGTGACTCTAAGGTAGCCTTTTCCTAATGCAGAACTTCAACGAATTGAGAGAGGAACCGTGGAAGTGAAAAAATAATGGTAGATGGTTAAGAGACTCAACATCACCCATGATATGCCAGTATAGGTCAATTCCTCCAATAATGTAAAAGATACACTGTTAGTGGTCTATAGAGAACTTTGGTCACTTGTGCGGAAACCCCTACAACAGTTTATCTGCAGGATGTGTACAGAATGAGATCATGCAATCAATGAGCATGGGCATTTAGAATGAGCTATGAATAAAGAAGAATGAAATTTTATGGCGGCATGGTGAGCACTACACCCAAGGTCTTTCTAAGGAACACAAGCCTAAAAAGATCATGTGGTTTTGTAAAAATATCAGCTTTTTGATACTCAATGGATACATGTTCAAGAACAATGGGGGTGTTTGGTGGGACTTTTTTTAGCCAACTTATGGCTTCTAGCTTTTAAAAAGTTATTTTTGACTGTTTGGTTAAACTTATTTCAAACAACTTCTGATTCTAACAACTTATTTTAAGTCAAAAAAGCTGATTCTGAGAAGCTGCTCACCCCTTGCTTTTGATTATCAACTTCTGCTGTGGATATGTTAATTCACGGTTATACTCTTAGATTTTTTTATTTTTTTATTTTTTTAAAGAGACCCAAATGGACTATAGAATATTATTATTATTATTTATGAGAAATCTAGACAAATAGTGAATAAGAAAAAATAAAAGTTAATTGAAAAAGTTACTTCACAGCTTATTTAACAAACACTACTTTCGGCAACTTAAATTTATAATCCATGACTACACCAAGCAGTTAACGTTCGATTAAAGTCATAATCTATAACTGTCTGTTAAGCTATAATCTATAATCTGTTTCATGACTACACCAAGCAGGACCAATAAGGCTTTTTTCCACTAACTCTCGAATAAAATGATGATGAATGTCAATGTGTTTGGTGCAAGAGTGTTGGACTAGATTTTAGAAATATTGATGGCATACATTATCACAAAAATGGGTGGGAGTGTTCTGGTCCATACCATAATCATGAAGCATTTGCTTCATCCACAACATTTGGGCACAACAACTCCCTACAGTAATGTACTCAGCCTCAACGCTTGAAAAAGAGATGGCATTTTTCTTTTTGCTATGCCAGGCAACCAAATTATTCGCAAGGTAAAAACACCCCCCAAATGTTCTCTTCTGATCATCAGCTCACCTTGCCCAGTCGGCATCAGAAAAACTAGTGATTTTAGATGTAGTGTCGGTCAAGAACCAAATCCCATAACCCAATGTCCCATTAACATACTTAATGATGCATTTGACTACAAGAAATAAGACTCTTTAGGACAGGATTGGTAATGGGCATAAACACCTACACTAAATGCAATGTCAGGACGACTGGCTGTGAGGTACAAGAGACTCCTTGTCATATTCCTATAAAGGGTGGGATCAACATCAATACCAGAGGAATCTTTGGAAATGTGAAGATTAGTGCTCATGGGAGTGCATGTATGTTTGGCCAACTCGAGACCGAACTTTGACACTAGATTTTTGGCATACTTGGTCTGAGAAACAAACATACTCGAAAAAGACTGTTTAATTTGAAGACCTAAGAAATAAGACAACTCTCCTATCATGCTCATCTCAAACTCATGTGTCATGCAATCTGAAAAATATTTCACAACATAATCAGCAGTGGATCCAAACACAATATCATCAACATAAATATGAGCAACAAGTATACGAGACTTAGTATGTTTCACAAATAAAGTCTTGTCCACACTACCCCTTTGTAAACAAGCCTGCGTGGGACCTCGGCTACAGTTCGGACTCAATTTGTGTCACGGTTCTAAATCTTGAACCAAAGAGTCCAAATCTGGCAAATCGTTTTGAAGAAAAAATAGATTTTGAAAAAGTAGTTCCAAACATGGACTGCTTTGCCAGATTACAGAGTCGCCATCTAAATATTTTATTTTTGGGAAATTTAGGAAACCCTGACTCGGTACCGAAGGCCACATGTAAAATCATTACCAAAGTGATCTTGGCTCGGGAGCTTGGGTACGATTAGGGAAGGTCGACTATGAGCACCTTTAGCCTTATCAAGACCGGCCTCTACTAAGTGATATCTGTTTTTGAAAACATTACATGCTCTTATTCCAATTATTAGCCTAGAATTACTATGTTATCGCAACAAACAAGTATAGACTAGATTGCCTAATTTGAAACAAACATTACATATCAGATCGTTTTGAAAATGCTTGAATTTGCTACTGCAAGTAGGCTAAAACAGATTTCAATGAGTTTTCCAACTCAAGCAACCCAACCTCCACCCAGGCATTTAAACAATTTATCTCATATAAGCACTTAGCCGCATGGTAAGCATACTGTCATGTTAACATTCACATGCATGTGATATGCTAAAGCATAAATACTTACATCGTACTCCGTGCCAAAACAAGAAACTAGTTAGCAGACATGCATGACCTAGTTCATGTTAAGTGGCTAATGCAACACAGGCAAAGATGCAATTTAGAGTAGGCTCGGCTAACCCTAAAATGGCATGTGAAATGCAATCATTTGATACACGTATTCAAGTTAGATTTGAAAGTACGATGCAGTTTGTATGATGTACCGAGCCCGGTGCATGTCAACAAATGCATGGATGCACATATGCATTGCATAAGGTATGCTAAAATAAACATGCCCTAATCTACCATCATAAGCGGGTAAATAAAAGGGAGAAAGAAATGGGGGTTGGAAGACATACACACACTCACCCACACTTATTACAATTATGCCCTCTCTCGGAGGGACCAAAAGAATATACAGATAATTAACTACACAAGCTAATTAAATATTACAAATTTCTTAATTAGTTGACAAACTAAGTAAAATAGGAAAACAGTAAGTCGCCTCGGGAAGAAATTTGGATACATCGCATGCTCGGACTTGCTCTAATCGCATTGCCATGCTTAGATTGCCTCTGTTTTCCACGCTTTGCATCTCGAAGTATCACGACCACAGGAATACTTCCTTAGGTACTGGAGATCACTACCGGCTACTCAAAACTTCCACCGGTAGTGAATTGAGATCATCGGCACTGAATTGATCCATCGGCTGCAAATTGACTGCCGGTCGGCACTAAACACTGCCGGCCGGCACTGAATGCCTGCAGAACCCTTGGAGCTTTTCTTCAACAATGGTGACCTTGATGTCTCCTTAAGCCTCAAACCAGTCAAGAACACCAAGAATAGGCTCTTAGAACTTCAGCTCCAAGAGGAAGGTGAAACACTAGGTGCTTGTGTGCAATAGTATGAACTAAAGCACCTAGTGTACAAAATGAGCAAGGAAAAGAGAGATAGGATAGATATAGGATTTCTAACCTAAAACCAGAGCTTCTTCTCTGTATTTTCTTTCTAACCCTCCAATTTTTTCTAACCCTTGAGCCAAGAGAAGAGACTCTTCTCTTTATAGGAATCAAAGCTTATAAGCTAAGTAAACCAAAGGCTCATCCCTCCATATGCCTGTATGGAGGGGAAACAAGTGCTTCAAAGGCATCGAAAAATATCTCCAAAAGCAACAGAAGTGATCGTGAGGCAAAATGGTCATTTTCCAAAAGAGTGCCGACCGGCACAATATAGTGCCGATGGCAACATCAACCACCGGTGGCCTCTAGCCTTGCGGTGGTGTGTGGGGATGCCTCGAAGGCATTCCTGCCCCCAAGGCAAAGCACAAGTGTTTGGTGCAAAACCAAACACAAAGCAGTCAAGTTCGGAGGTCTGAGGCAAGGCACGTGGCGAGGACTCAAAACTCAAGCGAACACGAATCATGGATTACCACCGAGTGTTCAAATGGTGACATCAAGTCTTGAGGACGGTCAAAATGGGGTGTCTCTAGTTGCCCTCTTTGTGAGAACTTCGAAGTCATAACAATGGCGAGAGTGAATGTCAAAACCGAGGCGACCCATTTTGACAAGGTGAAGACTTGGACAAACATACAAAGCGTAAATGGTTGAACTTCTTAAGGCGCCTCGTATCCTTTAGGAATCAAACCAACGTAGTTAGAGCGCATGCAAGCCGCGAGATAAGGTATCTTGCCCAAGCGGGGCAAAATGCAAGACAATGCAAGATGCCAAGCATAACTTATGATCATGCAAAGAAAGTAATAAACACGCATGCGACAGTTATAAGCTAGCATGCACCAAACTACACCACGATGCAGAAAGGATGTAAGAGAATTATGCAATTCTCTGTACGTCTCACGCAGAGGATACAATACCTATGCGGCTCGTCTGGTTGCACCGGCCTCAAATGAGCCGTACATACAATATCGTGCTTGTAAAGAAAGCAAACTTAACAGGTACAATATCGTTAGCAATATGCATGACGATGCGAAATGAATGCAAAATGATATGCAATATATACAGAACTAAGTGTGAACAATGCAGCTAATATGCAATGCAATTGAAACTATATGCAATGCAAATGATATGCAATGTAACATGCAATGCAATTGAAACTATGCAAACTACACGCAAAGCAATTGAATCATGATTCAATCACGAGCGGTTCGAAACCACACAAATGTCAAGTAGATTGATGGAAGTAACGAGTCCGTCTACCATAGAACGATGTCTGAACTATGAGTGATGTGAAGCGGACACAAGAACAAGTATTGGGTGGAATGACATAAGTGGGGTAACGACCCGCTGAGGAAAGAACAATGATCCGAATGCGGATGCAACAATTACACTACAATGTAATATGTACAATGGATATGGCGTGAGCCAAACTAAATCTTGCTTAGGAAAGGCATGCACACATACAAACCATGTCTAACACGGAAAAGGTGCCGCAACCTCAAACCAAGTTCATCAAGGAGTAGGCGCGATACACATCGAAGCGTAGCTTCAGCGTGAAAAGTAAGGGCACATACGGATCAAGCTCAACAAGGAAAGGCGCCATATAAATGAGTGGTGATGCGGTAGATGCATGCAAGCTACAATGCACTATACCTTTGGATGTTTCTGAAAATGCATGACATATACACTATATTACAATGAAATGCATGACAAATGCATGGTTTTGATATGTTTTTTTTTTGTTGTTGTTGTTTTTTGAAATGCATGACATATGCAATATTTACAAATGATGCATGACATATGCATGTGTTTTTGTTTTTGATCTTTTTTGAAATGCATGATATATGCAGTATTTACAAATGATGCATGACAATGCATGATGATGCAACGACTATGATTGTAGCTTTCCCTATCTTACCAACAAGGCGATATACTAGGTTGGTTTAGTATCCAGAACTGAGGCGTAAACACGCCGCCTCAACCTATGGGGCTTCCATACAGATTTCAAGCCGAGGGTGCACCCTCTGGGTATTTAAACCAGACTTTAATCTCGAAAATTCCGAACCTTTGCATTCTAGGCACAAGCCATTCGAACTCTAGTTTTCACCGTCCCAGTTGGTCTCCTAGGAACTCATCGCAAATACAGACATGTGGCTTTACCAGACCACCGAAAGTCGTTCGGGCACAACAAACACCGAAGGAATTGCACCTTCAGAGGATTTAAGGTCTCCTAGACCGGGATGCAAAATGTATGCATGATGTTTTTGAAATGCGCGCTAACGCGCGACTTTTGAATGCATGCCAAATGCAATGAGGTGTGCATCTTAATGCACCGAAGGTCTCGCACCTCCCGAGGATTTAAGGTCTCCTAGACCGCGCACATATGGTGAAGGTTTCTCACCCTCCAAGGATTTAAGGTCTCCTAGACCGTGCGTGTTTAAGGTCTCGCCAGACCAAGGGGCAATGCATGATTTGAGATGCGGTGCACAAGACAGTGCGATGTGTAAGATAACGTGATGGAATGCATGCAAAATGTAACGAGGTGCGCAAAATAGCGCGATGCGTTAGACAACGCAAGTGCACAGGAAGGTGCGATATGATGCATGCCAAATGCGATGAGGTGCACACCTTAATGCACCGAAGGTCTTGCACCTCCCGAGGATTTAAGGTCTCCTAGACCGCGCACATATGGTGAAGGTTTCACACCCTCCAAGGATTTAAGGTCTCCTAGACCGTGCGTGTTTAAGGTCTCGCCAGACCATACGTGGGGCAACAATTACACACCACTTTAAGTGAATGTGATGCAAATGAGTAAACTCGAACCAAACTACATCTCATGCAGCAGGGATTAAGCGAGTTATGCAATTCTCACGGCGCCTACGCGGAGAAGGCTAGAAGCGACTATCGAACACTCGGAGTCTCAAACACAATCTCTCTGATCGCACGCCAGGGAGGAAAAACAAGGCAAAAGAAACCTCTCAACGTAGTACACGAGAGAGGAAAACAAAAGGCCTCTCGGTAGTACATGCGAGAGGAAAATAAAAGCCTTTCAATGTGGTACCGCGAGAGGAAAACAAAGCCTCTCGGCGTAGTACCTTGAGAGAGGAAAACAAAAGCAAAAAAGCCTCTTAGCGTAGTACCGCGAGAGGGGAAAAAGGCAACGACACGGACGCGCATGCCAATGCAAATGAGACACGCATCACGGATGCAAATGGGGCAAATGAGACGTGTGTGTCTCAAAAGATGGAAAATGGAGTGCAATGAGGTATGCGTGCCTCAAAGGAGATGCAGAACAATGCAAGTGTGAGATGCATGCTACATGAAAATGCAAAACGGTGCAAGTCGCGAGGACGCCAATAATACGGTGCGATGCGACGTACTGCATAAAGTAATGGATGCATGCAACGACACGGACAACTTTTGAATCTTGTAAAGACAAAAGGATACAAAGGATACAATCTTTGCTTGAATTTGAGTGCCACGCCTGAAGACACGGTCCGAGGTCAAAATGGAGGGGTTGGCGTCGAAATACACTTTCTTGCACTTTCTTGAGCTATGAAGACCCAAAAGCGCTCACATAGCCTAAACAAAGTCAGGGGAACATCACCGGTTGGACTAGGTGGCCACCGGTGGCCACTGCCAGAAAAGTTACACCGCACAATATTGTGCCGACCGCCAAAATAATGCCGACCCAAATCGAAGGCGATTTTGACATTTCACCTCGGGTCTTTTAAAATAGGGTTTTAAACCCTATTTCCTCACTCTCCCACCGCCGAAAACCTTCTCCCTCTCTCTCTAGAGTCTCTTTTCCTCCTCACTCGCTCATTTCTTTGTGTTTTCGCGACATTTTCGTCGTTCGATTCGCGAAGTTCATCGCGTTTCTGACATTTTCGACCGATCGAAATTTTGTTTCGGTGCCTCTTTTGCTATTTCCGCTTTTCCGGGACTTGTTCCCCTCGATTTCCTCTTTATTCCTGTGCCTTTCCATCTTCCGGCCCTTCCGGCCATTTTCGGCCCGCTCGGGGTTGACTTTTTCGGTTGACTTTTCACATTCCGGCTTTTCCGGCCATTTCCTCACCACCATCCCCATGGCTGACGATGTTCCACACGTTGGGACTCCCCCGGATCACGAGATGGATCCCGGGGTCGAGCTCCTCCCATTGAGCGAGGGTCCCTTCGACCCGGCGACCTACCGCCCCGCGATCCACGTCTTACCTCCGGATGGTCTTCGCCATTTCCACGGCTTTGACCGAAATGGCCGACGAGCTCCTCCTCTGAGCCGACCTCTCACCTATCCTTGGTAACCCGAGGTAACACTCTTCTCTGTTTTACTTTCTGCAATGTAGAACTATTAACTGTCAAAGCTGAATCTGTTCTTTAATTGTTTACAACTGATATATGTTTAAGACGGACACATGCACACACACTGCACTAGTCTCAATCACCCAAACACACGGCGTACACCGTACTCCACTACAAACTCAACGACACCCGGCACTTATTTGAATCTGAAAACATATTATAAGTTGTATTTAAACTGAACCACACAAAACACGCTGACGCATCACACGTTGTAGTTCACCCACTGGCACACTGTAACCCGACATCTGCTTGAATGAACATGCACACATGCACCATATCAGTATGCTGACCTTCGCAAACACACTGACACATCACAAGCCGTAGTCCACCATAGTACACTGAAATCTGATATCTGCTTGGATCTGAAAAACTTGCACGCATGCTAGATTTGTATCGACTTTAACATGTTTCCTCAGAACTGTACATCTCATATTGCTTTGCAACTATTTGTTTGAAAACAGGGAGATTCCCATACCATCCGCGGGTATGGGAATGTCGCTTCGAGATTGGTACTTGAGCTTCGAGACGGTTTGCCACATTGTGGACGAGGCGGCTTTTGGTTCTTTCTCAGAGGGTCGACCCGACTTACCGCTGAGCCTCTCCTAGCCACTGGCGAGAGGTGGTGGGACACCACCGACTCGTTCCTATCATGGCGGGAGACATGGCGATGACTCCACGATTTCTCGGTGCTCACCGATCGGGTAGGGGTGATCCGATCCTTCGACAACGACATAGACGAGTGGACCGCCCTTCGAGATCTATTTGCTTGGCGGCGCCACCTCTTGCTCGTCGAGCTTTGTCCGCTACTCTGGTTCGAGTGCGATTCGAGTGCGATCTGCGTTGGTGGCGGCGGCTCCGATGACCGAGGCGGCCGTAGAGCAGTACGCACGCGGCTTTTTGATGTTTTTGCTAGGGACGACCCTCTTTGCCGACCGGGCGAACACCTTGCCTCTTTGCCTACTCAGCGCACTGGTGGACATCCGAGATATCTTGCATTTTGATTGGGGTGGCGCGGCTCTGGCCACTCTTTACGGGTACATGAGCTCAGTCTCCCGTGGCAGCGGGCAGTTGCTCAGAGGCTACTGGCGAGCTTGGGAGGTACGTTTCTCCTCTGCTTTACTTTTCTGTTCTGTACTTTCTGTACTCTGCACACTGCATACACTGTAGTCTGCTTTACACTTGCTGTATACTGTACACACGGCACACACATACTCTACTCCACACTGCCTGTACACTGTTCACACTGTACACTCTGCTCAATACACTGCACAACACATGGCTCTGTTATTTCATGCTTTATTCTGTATTCTGCTTTATCTAATAAACATTCTGGCATTGACCTTGCAGTTGTGGGTTTACGACTACTTCCCTAGGCTCGCTCGCATGCACGATCACGGAGACCCTCTGGTCATCCGTTCTCACGCCGCTTCGACGGAGGTGCACCCGAGGCCGTGAGACATTGACTTCTTCGCTACTTGACACCATCACCCTGCCGAGGTATGTTTTATTTGCGATTCGTTTAAGCTTCACTTTTCCTTGTATATTTGCAATACGAGGTAACAAAGCGTATTTCAATTTTAGATCACTGGCGGTAGTGGGCTCCTCTGCCCGGCGATAGTGCGGGATCGGTTACGGGCCGTTGAGACCTCGCGTTACGGATTTTCTTTGGAGGGCGATCTGTCGGGCTTGGTACTGGCGGCGCTTCTTCGTCGACCTTAGGGTTACTGGCAGATCGTCCCGGTGCATCCCCCTGAGCATATGAGGGACACCGAGCATTTCACCGCTGAGCAGATGGCGGACTACACCATCGGCTGGGAGGCAGACGGCTTCAGAGGCGAGGGCGATTACTTAGAGTACGTCCGGACCTTCATCATGCGGCCGCTGAGTGGTGGTCGCCGAGCTGAGAGAGAGAGACACACCGTGGCCGGGCAGAGTAGGAGGAGGAGGAGCAAGAGGAGGGCTCGAGTCCGCAGGGCGAGTCGAGAGGGACGGAGGCGATTAGCCCGCTCTACCGCTTCCTTTGTCTTCCGGGGTCGGATGGGCGACCTATCGATTCTCTTCGCCTTCGGCCGATCACGAGTTTGTCGGTATCCCGACTTGCCTCCTATGTGTTCTTGCATTTACTGATCATTTCGTTTTAGTTTATTTGATATTCCACAGAATATTGATGCATTTTGAGTACACCCGGCGGTCATTGGAGATGAATGCCTCCATGGCGGGGATGCTGCAGCGGACCTTCGACTTCTTAGCCTTTTACGGCCTTCCGGTATGTTCTCTCCGTCATAGCTTCAAATCATACACCAAAGCGCCGCATGTCGATGCGATACAACCTTTGGATACCCGGCCCTCGCGGCACTTGATACTGTATTCATATTCATGCGCATACATATTTCAAGCGCTCACGGCATTCATACTGTATACTCATACTGCTTGCATTACACTGTTAAATTGCTCACGGCATTCATACTCTGTACTCATACACTGCATTCTTCACTGATAAATTGTTTCATACATACTGATGCATTTGCCTTTCATGTTTTTAGCCTCCCTTCCCACTTCCTCCAGCGGGTGGCGTCGCTTCATCTGGACCTCCCGTGTCTACCCGGGATGGTAGGATATTCCCCCGCACCAGAGGAGGGCGCACTTGCGCCGGGAGCAGCTCGTGGGCTCCAGTTCCAGATGATGATTCTGAGGAGGAGGCGGAGGCATCTGAGGAGGAGGCCGAGGGCAGCTCGGACTCAGACAGTGACACTTCCGGTGATGCTCATGGACTTCTACCTAGGAAGAGGGCGAGGATAGATCCCCCGGCACGAGGCCATTGATGACACTGACGACCCCGACTTTTGCTGTTTTTCTTATTTCTTTTCTTGTACTTTTCTCTTTTGTTGGTAGATAGAGTATTTTGTACTGCCGCAGGCAGATTTTTGTCTTCCTCAAACTTTGTATTTGAAAAAGATTATATGAAACAAACCTTTTGTCTAAAAAGAGTGTTATATCTATACATCTCGTGGTTTGCACTACATTACATCATATTACACCTCAAATGTACATGATATTGAATTGTTGTCTGCAAATTGAGCAATTGTACTATGATAATCGGATAACCAACCAATTAACAGCAAAACAACTCATACAAACCACTGCTCAAACTGAATAGACAGCCCATACTCTACTGGGGATCGATCTGCATACAACCCATAACACAGCATTCGGTTCATTCTGCACACAGCAAACCCCGAACAAATAGCCCAAATCTGACAAGACAGATCACAAAGTTGACACGGTTGCAGTTGAAACACACTCGAATGTCCCAAATTTTCCCTTTCCTTCTCTTGCTTTGCACGGATGTAGAGAATGGCACAGCATTCTAAGCACAAGCGATTACTTTTTGAAAGAGGATGGGTTTTCTACCGGGGTATCGAGCCTACCACAGAACACGACAAGACAGACTCAAACACAGAAATAAAAGGCACACAACCTAACCTAAGAAGACATGCTCGGAAAAGACTCAAAGCCAAAACCGAGACCGACAAATCAAAAGACACGACACACAGACATGTTTACAAAAAGACCTCAGATCTCGATAAGCCAGTTCCTCCGGGTATTATTTCCCACCCTTTCTGATTTGTGATTCTCACATCACTCGGCCCTCAGGCTTGGTTTTTCTCACAAAAACCCTTTTTCTTACTTTTCTCTCATCTTACACCTCTCTATTCTTTATTCTCTCATTTTTCATCCCTCCCCGGGGCGATTGACAGATGAATAGGAAGTCGCGGGTTCACGCCCAATACAGCTAGCTCACGGCTATTTCTTCTGGTAGATAGGGTGCCTTTCTGGCGAGTGCGTTAATAACAAGGGGGGAGGTGGAACACCTGACTCAACTGTGCCCCTAGTTCGTCATTTTGACCATTTTTTGTTTTCTAAAACAGTTTTGATAAAAAATGAGAGTTGGATTAACACACTTATTTGATTTTTGATTTGAAGATCATGCAAGTCAGGCTGTGAGCACTGAAAATTCTTTTTTTTGGGTCCAAACATGGTCCAATTTTGGAAAATGAAATAGTTTTCGAGAAAATAGTCAACTTCAGTAAAAATTTTCAAAAACTATTTTTGCGAACAGTCGATGCTCGACGAGCATAGAATTTACCCTCGAGATATGCAACCTTGGATTGGAGGCAATGGAAAATTGCCCCTAGCTTAAAGGGGGGAATAGGGCAACGGAAAGTTGCCCCTAGTTTGGACGGTAACTTAGGGCAACTTGTGGCAATGTATGGCAACGGAAAGTTGCCCCTTGTTTGGATGATGCCGCGGCATATTGTAAGCCAGTCCTCGTTGATGACGATCGGACCCTCGGACGCGGAGGAGACGAAGACGGTTTGAATCAATATATGGACACAGTCACCTGGAAGGTGTTGGTGGTTTGGACTTCAAGAGGAAGTTAATCACGGAGTTCCGGGTTGCTGCAATCGAGACATTGGATTCGGGGGAAGCACAAAGTGATCAAAACCATGACATGGACTGAGACGCTATGGAAGCGTTGGGGGCTGGACTTCAGGATGAAGTTGCCTACATATTCCGAACATGGGAATCAAGCCTTACGTAGTTCCGGTTAAGGTACACTCGGGTATTTTAACCTTCACTGTTTAGGCTCTAACTTTTGCCAAGGTGCCCAATGCGGGTTTTCGACCTTGCGAGCTATGTTTTTCTTTTCCATTTTTTTCTTTTCTTTTCTTTTACATTTCTTTTCTTTCTTTTCTTTTGCTATTCTTTGTTTTTTTTTTCTCTTTTTTTGCTTCTTTTGTATTTTTCTTTTTTCTTTTCTTTTTCTTTGCTCTAACTTTTGCCTGAGCCGCCCTTCCGGGTTTTCGGCCTAGCGAGCCTCTCAAAGGGTAAAAGTGTAGCAAGCCCATGCCAAATGGTTTTGAGATTGAAGCCTCTCCGTATCCAGGAGAGCGACTGTTGTATTGATTTGCAGGAAAAGTCCATCACGGTTGCTTCTCGAGCTTTGCTTGGTGGGATTTGATCTCCTTTATCTAACTTTGACGCCTCTTGCTCGAAGGCTGCCTCAAAATGGGCCACACAGGCGTTTCATGGCACTGAATGTTTTGAACAGATTCCGGTTTGCAACAGATAAATCAAATCTCGAGGCTGGGAGCGATCCTGGGCTGCACCATCTCAAGAGCGGTTCCACACAGGTCTTATGAAGCTAGCAAAATATTTTGTTTTTGAAAGTTTTTAAGAAAGCGACAAATTGCTCGTGTTGAAGATAGTGTGGAACCAGTCTGGATCAGGCCAGGGTCCTTCTCAGTACTCACGCTGACAAGCATGATTTCATTCATTAAAAGCTTAACATGCTTCTCTTTCTCTCAAAATGGTCATAATTTCGCAAAACCCGAGGAATTCCTTCGTCTTTGTTTTTATCACCGCAGTGTTTGAAAAGGGTTTTATGAAAAGCTCAAGTCATCATAACGATGTTCAAGGCCCAAGAGAGCAGGCAGTACACACTGTCGTTCCATTCACATCTTCCGGCACGGCTAACTCAAATAGCAACAAATACGGCACATGATAACCACAGCTGTTTCATTCAGATTTGCTGGTATAACTGGCTCCTCGGCAGCAACAGGTTCAAAAAAGCAAAAGCAACTAATTACAAGATAAAACGGTGTTTGAGGCAACAACCCGAAATCACCTAGTATACTATTCAAAAGGGACTGACTCGTTACAACAAGACAGACCCTGTAAGCAAAAAGACTGACTCAATATAGAGAGACAGACTCAAAAACAAAACGAAAGACTGACTCGACACCCAAGTCAGGATTTACAAAACTAGCATTGGTAAGTGCTCAAAAATGCGTGCCAGACGCCACATCCAAAAATGTACCAGACACTGCCCGCAGGCGGTTCACCTTCTGATTACATACTTGCAGTATCTGTATCCTCGAAATCCAACAACTGAGTGGTGACGGATTTTGCTGAGGTAGGTGGGAGGATAACCTCGTTGTCAATCAAATCTTGTACCTCATAACGGAGGCGGAAGCAGTTATCAGTGGCATGGCCAGTCTGCTGGTGGTACGCACAGTACTGAGTAGAGTCATGAGTATCAGGGAGATTCTTCGGGAGAGGCCTAGGCTCCAGGGGTTTAAGGTGTCCCCTCTCGGCAAGGATTTGAAGTGCCTTGGACAACGGCATGTAGAGAGCATGGAAGACTCTGCGCCCTCGGGGCAGGTATTTTGGAGTCTGAGCACTCTTGCTAGATGCACTAGCGAACGGATCGGCGGGTGCGGCCTTGGGTTTCTGATCCTTTCCGGATGCAAGGCTGGGAGGGGGAGGAACTGTTCTAGCATGACGGGGCCTATCCCGATTCTCTGATTGACTGGAATTGCCCTCGGGCAGAGTGGGGAAAGCATCCTCCACAGCTTTTGACATAACTGCGGATATCTGTTGCTTGTTCTTTCCCCCGGCTTTCAAAGCCTCTACTGCCCACAGCAGTTTTTCGGTAGGGTCGGCATCTGCCTTCATCTTGCCTTTATCTCTGGCCTCAGCCTGATCTAGAGTTTGGTTTGCTGCATCGTTACCATAGCTGGAGGCCATCTCCGGTTGGTTGAGTTCAATTACAATTCGTCCCAGTAGCGGGGGCTCCTGGGGTACGAAGCCTCCGGCATATGGTGCGGTTGGTGGCGAAACAGACATTCCATAGATGAGATCCGCCACGAATCTTTGAAGATCACCTATCATTTCCATTAATTCAAATGTGGTGGGCTCACGAGCCTGATATAGTTGAGGGGTCCAAATTGGATGTGCGGCAGGCGACCTGGGTGGATACGGCATGTCAACAGTAGTCTCATTCTGTGGGGTGGTTTCTTAACTCAACGTGGCCGTCATGACCACGATCTCTTCTAAATTCTGCATCATGTTCAGTCCTGCCTCAGCAAGGAGAAGACACTAGCTGTTCTACATCAACTCTCTGAATCTCTGAACTGAAACGGAAAACAAGCGATATTTATTTCAAACAGATCACACACGGATGCAAAGAACAAGCGTACTCTATCTCGATCCTTTGTTCCCCGAAATCACTGCCCCAAATCTGAATCTAATACCCGCAGATATAACTGTTTCTTAAAATA
Organism: Camellia lanceoleosa; assembly: GCA_025200525.1. NCBI lineage: Eukaryota > Viridiplantae > Streptophyta > Magnoliopsida > Ericales > Theaceae > Camellia > Camellia lanceoleosa. The sequence goes on from CM045759.1 coordinate 162,116,001, forward strand.
CTGATACTGGTGCCCGCAGGCTGGATACCCAATCTTGTAAATTGATATATGCGTTTCCTGCAGAGATACACTCTAAAAGCACATAGCAGATAAAAGAGAGCCAATACACCCCTATGTTGGGGTAGGGTTTCCCTGTCCTATTTTGTCAGGAGCTAGGGTTTCGCTACGCACACAGCGGTTTCAAACAACTTATATCGGGTAAGCAACCTGTCCTAGTTTGGAATGGTCACTACGGATCCGAATATGCACTAGGTCGAATGGTCAAAAAGGGTGCCCCGGTAAAATCGGGGTTTGTGTTCCCATACTGGCAGAGCCCGCAACCGGTCAGCCTTATGGTCATGCCTTGACAAGACAAGCCTCCAGCAAACCGCTCAGGAATAGCAGATGGCCAACACGGTGTCCTAAGCGCACCAATGCACATGCAATGCAAAGAAACACATAAGTGTAGTCAAAACAGGATATCACGAGTTCGAGTCAAGCTCTCTAAACTCCCCAGCGGAGTCGCCAGAAACTGTAAACAAGCTCGCGTGGGACCTCGCTACAGTTCGGACTCCCTGTTTGTGTTATGGTTATAAATCTTGAACCAAAGAGTCCAACTCTAGCAAATCGTTTTGAAGAAAAACAGATTTTGAAAAAGTAGTGCCAAACATGGACTGCTTTGCCAGATTACAGAGTCGCCACCTAAATATTTTAAAATGGGAAATTTAGGAAACCACGACTCGGTCTTAGAAAATACGTCGCTATTACCAAAGTGGTCTTGGCTCGGGAGCTTGGGTACGATTGGGGAAGGTCAACTATGAGCACCCCCTTTCGCCCGGTTCGAAGACCGGCCTCTACTAATCGTGATATCCGTTTTTGAAAACATTACATGCTCTTATTCCAATTATTAGCCTAGAATTACTATGTTATGCGCACAACAAACAAGTATAGACTAGATTGCCTAATTTGGAAACAAACATTGCATATCCGTTCATTTTGAAAATGCTTCGGAATTTGCTACTCGCAAGTAGGCTAAAACACGAATTTCAATGAGTTTTCTAACTCAAGCAACCCAACCTCCACCCACAGGCATTTAAACAATTTATCTCATATAAGCACTTAGCCGCATGGTAAGCATACTATCATGTTAACATTCACACGCATGTGATATGCTAAAGCATAAATACTTACATCGTACTCCGTGCCAAAACAAGAAACTAGTTAGCAGACATGCATGACCTAGTTCATGTTAAGTGGCTAATGCAACACAGGCAAAGATGCAATTTAGAGTAGGCTCGGCTAACCCTAAAATGGCATGTGAAATGCAATCATTTGATACACGTATTCAAGTTAGATTTGAAAGTACGATGCAGTTTGTATGATGTACCGAGCCCGGTGCATGTCAACAAATGCATGGATGCACGCATGCATTGCATAAGGTATGCTAAAATAAACATGCCCTAATCTACCATCATAAGCGGGTAAATAAAAGGGAGAAAGAAATGGGGGTTGGAAGACATATACACACTCACCCACACTTATTACAATTATGCCCTCTCTCGGAGGGACCAAAAGAATATACAGATAATTAACTACGCAAGCTAATTAAATATTACAAATTTCTTAATTAGCTGACAAACTAATTAAAATAGGAAAATAGTAAGTCGCCTCGGGAAGAGGGCTGGATGCATCGCACGCTCGGGACTTGCTCGGAATCGCATTGCCATGCTTAGATTGCCTCTGTTTTCCCTGCTTTGCATCTCAGAAGACTGTCACAGCCCTGGGAATACTTCCTTAGGTACTGGAGATCACTACCGGCTGCTCAAAACTTCCACCGGCAGTGAATTAAGATCATCGGCACTGAATTGATTCATCGGTACCAAAATTGATCGCCGGTAAGACTAAACACTCTCTGCAGAACCCTTGGAGCTTTTCTTCAACAATGGTGACCTTGATGTCTCCTTAAGCCTCAAACCAGTCAAGAACACCAAGAATAGGCTCTTAAAACTTCAGCTCCAAGAGGAAGGTGAAACACTAGGTGCTTGTGTGCAATAGTATGAACTAAAGCACCTAGTGTACAAAATGAGCAAGGAAAAGAGAGATAGGATAGATATAGGATTTCTAACCTAAAACCAGAGCTTCTTCTCTGTATTTTCTTTCTAACCCTCCAATTTTTTCTAACCCTTGAGCCAAGAGAAGAGACTCTTCTCTTATAGGAATCAAAGCTTACAAGCTAAGTAAACCAAAGGCTCATCCCTCCTTACACGTGTATGGAGGGGAAACAAGTGCTACAAAGCTGTCTGAAAATATCTCCAAAAACAGCTGTAAAGTGATCGACAGGGCAAAATGGTCATTTTGTCAAAAAGAGTGCCGACCGGCACAATATAGTGCCGATGGCAACATCAACCAGCCGGTGGCCTCTAGCCACTGCCGGTGGTGTGTGGGGATGCCTCAGAAGGCATTCCTTGCCCCTCCAAGGCAAAGCACAAGTGTTTGGTGCAAAACCAAACACAAAACGGTCAAGTTCGGAGGTCCTGAGGCAAGGCACATAGCCGAGGACTCCGGAAACTCCAAACAAACACAAATCATGGATTATCACCGAGTGTTCAAATGGTGATGTCCAAGTCTTGAGGACGGTCAAAAATGGGGTGTCTACACCCTTTGAAAATCATTATCAAGAAGAAAGGTAGTAAGTCTATCACACCAAGCTCGGGGGGCTTGTTTTAACCCATACAAAGCCTTGTCGAGCTTGTAGACATGGTTTGGACATTTTGGGTCCGCAAACCCTTTTGGTTGCTTAACATAAGCCTCTTCTTTCAAGTACCCATTCCGAAAGGTACTTTTCACATCCATTTGAAACAATTTGAATCCAAGAAAGCATGTAACACCAAGTAAAATACGAATAGATTCGAGACGGGCAACTGGGGCAAACGTCTCATCATAGTCAACACCTTCTACTTAAGTATAGCCTTGAGCAACCAACCTAGCTTTATTTCTAACCACAATACCATTCTCATCAGATTTATTCTTAAAGATCCATTTGGTACCTATCACATTCATGTCTCTAGGTCTGGTGACAAGAGTCCAAACATTGTTTCGTTCAAATTGACCTAATTCTTCATGCATTGCATTGACCCAACTATTATCTAGTAAGGCCTCTTTTATATTCTTAGGTTCAATTATTGAAACATAACACATATGAGATACCTCGTCCTGAATTTGTCTTCGAGTTTTCATTCGATCTGTGATACTTCCAATCACCTGTTGAGATGTATGATTCAGTTTCACCCTTGCCAATGGTTTGAACTTTGGACTTGTTGTAACAGAAGCATCAGAAGTGGTGTCTCTTTGTGCACTCTTTGGACTCTAACTTACCTTAGAAGTTGGTGCTGGCTCACCTTCTTGAGCTTGGACCTCAGCTTCCTTTTGACTCTGTGATTCAATGTCCAGGATTGGAGACTCATCACTTTCTTTCTCATTTATCGTTGAAGTAGGAGACCCTATGTCATCTATAACCACATTGATCGATTGCATTAAAGATAGAGTTCGCAAGTTATAGACACGAAAAGCTCTACTAGTGGTTGAATACCCTAGAAAAATACCTTCATCACTTCGGGAGTCAAATTTGCCCAAAGGCTCTCTATCTTTGAAAATGTAATATTTACTCTCAAAAGTTTTGAAGTATTTTACATTAGGTTTCAATCCATTTCACAATGCATATGGAGTTTGTAATGGGCCGGGCCTTAAATACACACGATTTATAACATAAACAATAGTATTTATGGCTTTAGCCCAAAACTTTAGAGGAACTTTCTTACTAAGGAGCATGACCCTAGCCATCTCTTGAACAACCCTATTCTTTCTCTCAACAACTCTATTTTGTCGTGGAGTAATCGGTGTAGAAAATTCATGCTTAATCCATGCATATCACAAAAATTCAAAACGAACTATTTTCAAACTCACGACCATGATCGATTCGGATTCTTATGACACGCCAAATAGAAACACCCTGTTCATTTTGGATTTTAAGGAATAAGGCCTGGAAAGCATCAAACGTATCAGATTTTTCTCTTAAAAAATTTACCCATGAAAAACGAGTAAAATCATTAACAGTTAAAAAAAATGTATCTTTTATCTCCAATGCTTTCAGTGTGAGTGGGTCCCATAAGATCTATATGAACCAATTCAATAGGATGTTTGGTTGTGAAACTGTTCACCTTTTTATGAGGAGCACGAGTTTTCTTCCCAAGTTGACACGGATCACACACATGGTTCACATTCTTACCCATTTTGGGTACTCCTCTCACAAGTTCTTTGTTGGCAATATTAGTTAGGTTTTTGAAATTCATGTGACCTAATCTTTGATGCCACAGGTCAATGTTACTTTTGACAGCCGAATGACAAGTAAGATCATTAGAGGTAACAATCCTGTAGCAATTGTCAAATGTGCAAACCCCATGCATGACAGTATTTCCTTTCTTATCCAAAATTTCACATTTATTTTTTGAAAATAATACTTCATGATAGGAATCACACATTTGACTAATGCTCAACAGATTAGCTTTAAGACCATCAACAAGCAAAACATTTTCAAGTTTAGGAAGACCAGTAACACTTACAGAGCCCTTACCAATGACTCTAGAAGTGCCACCATATCCGAAGGTAACAATTCCTCCTTCATATTTATCAAGAGATGTGAAGTAGGATTTGTCACCAGACATGTGACGAGAGCACCCACTATCAAGATACCACATGTGTGAGTCACGTGCTTTGAGTGCAGTGTGAAGAACGAAATATGTTAAGTCCCTCTTTCTTACCCATATCTTTTTGGTCTTAGCGTTGTGAACACCCTCATGAATCTTGGTGTTTCGCCTAGACATGTAAGGTTGTCTCCTAACCTAAGGAGTATTTGAATTTCTACCCTTTTTAGACACTTTACCAAACAACTCAAAACAATAAGGATGAATGTGGCTATACCTCCCACAATGATGACAAACAAACACAAGTTTTACCTTTAGTCTATCGATCTTATTCCCTTTGGTTTGATAAAAAGAAGTATCAACCTTGAGCTTTCCCTTTGCTTGAGTCTTTAGATCATGTGATGTAGAGGCCTAGCCCTTTTGAAGTGTTGTAGCAGTATAGCCTATCCCACTTTTATCACCACTCATTTGTTGAGACCCGATGATGCCTTCAAGTGTCTTTCATCCTTTGTTCCACATCTCAATCGTGGCTCTAGCAACTTTGAGTTCTTCCTCTTTCTGACCAATCAGCTCTTCCAACGTGGCTTGTGACATCTCAAGGATTCCAATCTTCTGTTCAAATGTAGCATAGATGCTCATAAGTTCATTTCTTTCGGTTTCACAAGCTAGAAGCTTTATGTGAAAGTCTTGCCTGCCTTTTGAGATCTTGATGACATCCCTTTTTGCAGCTTCAATCTATCCCTTTAGCTTGACATTCTCGCTTTCACAGGCTTTGAGCTTGAGAGTAAGTTTGTCATTTATCTTGGACAAATTCAGAAATTCATCGTAAAGCTTTTCATAAGCTTGTTGTAAGTCATCACCATCAATCTCATCATTGTCTTCTGAAGTTTCATCATCTTCTTTTTGCTTCTCTTTCTCCTAGATCTCATCTAGTTGAGCAACTAAGGCATGAAAATTGATAGATGGTGGTAAAGATGACCCTCCTCTTTCATGAAATTGACTCAGAATGTCCCATGCATCTTTGGCCTTTGCACAGTGAGCAATCCATTGTTGTTCTTCGTTAGAAATTACTTTACGAATGGTAGACAAAACTCTTTGATTGCTCAGATTGTTAGTGCTCTCCATATCCTCTTTAATGGCTAGCCAGCCCTGAAGGTTGTAAGCTCTCAAAAACATCCTCATTCTGATCTTCCAGAACAAGTAATTACTCCCATCAAAGGTAGGAGCACGGTGCAGATTCTGACCACGAGCCAATTCCACTGGCTTTGGAGGAGGTTAAGTGATAGTAGACTACAATGCCATGTAAGTACTAGTTGTGTCTTCACCGAATTTGGTTTTTTTGGGTTCTTCCTTTGACCCGCTTTCATTATCCCAAGTCACTGTATAGACTTTCTTCCGATTCTTTTTCGATGGACATTCAAGAGCAATATGTCCAAACCTTTAACATTCATAACACTTGACCCCTTGCCCCTTCACGGTCTTCTTTTCAGTTTTAGGAGCAATTTTTTACGAAAAAATTTTGGGTTTCTCATTACTCATAGCTTTTGAAATAGGGTCCTTGAAATTAAACTTCTTTTTCTTTAAATTTTTTTTGAACTGCTTAGTAAACATAGTCGTCGTCTCGAACTCTAGATCAAACTCAATCTTAGAGTTTTTTATAGTCTCATGAGCACTAGTGAAAGCCACACTATCTTTCTTTTTTTTTCTTAGAAATCTAGTGGGCTTCATAAGTCTATAAGTTTCCAACCAACTAGTCAAGCTTGAGGGTACCAACATCCTAAGCCTCCTCAATAGCTGTAACTTTTGATTGGAACCTCTCGGGTAAAAACCTCAAAATTTTCCCAACAATCTTAGCTTTAGGGATTTTTTCTTCAAGTGTGAAACAGGAATTCATGATGTCACTAAGTTTAGCATAAAAATCATCAAATGTCTCATCATCACGCATAAAAAGAGTTTCAAAAGCGGAGGTGAGACGTTGAAGTTTCGACCTTTTAACAGAAGTAGTACCCTCGTGAATAGTTTCAGGGATATCCCAATCCTCTTTTGCTACCTCACAAGTACAAATACGTCGAAACTTTTCTGGTGTGATGGAGCAAAAGAGAGAGTTGAGAGCCTTACTGTTCGAACTCGAATTTTGATAATCAAATGCGTCCTATTTATCAAGAGGTTTGGGAATATCAACACCATCAATGGTGACAACAGGTTCACTCCACCCATAGATCACACAGTGCCAAACTTTCTCATCGATAGATTTTAAAAAACGCTCTGATACGAGCTTTCTAATAAGAATAGTTTGTATCATCAAGTAACGGAGGTCTATCGGTCGAGTTATCTTCACGAATTGAATCCATGTCACCCATCACACAAAATCACACTCTTATAGTTTTGATAAAAACAAAGAGTGACTTGCTTTGATACCAATTGAAAAACCTAAATGATTCGTGATTAGATCAAAAATTAATTGTACCAAGTCCCAAACAATTAAAACTAACAATCTAAATCATCAAGCACATATGAAAGTCATTTGGATTGTTGTTTTAGAAACAATAAATAGACATAAACGATTTTTAAGTGGAAAAAATCACTATTGGAGCACCTCCAATTGTGATTAAAAAACCACGGGTGAAACGCCACAAATCAATCCACTATGAAGGAAACAAAGAATACAAAATACTCAAACAAATTGCCCAAACTCTGTCAATTTGTCTTCAACGCTTTGTATATCTTCCACTACAACCTTTGTCTCAGGATTGATTTGATTGATGTTGATTTCACAACATCCAAGTCGATTCAATGACCGTGCACAGCTTCGAACACCTTTGAACGCTTCATGCTTAAATCTCCGGATTCCACTGAAGAAGCACACTCTTGAAGATGATCACTCAAACAACACTTTCATGTGTATTATCCGAGCATGTGAGTTTAACACACAAACAAGCATCAAAGGAAAACTAGCAAACTAGTCTCAAAAGAAAACTCTAGAGCCCCCAAAGCAGATCTAAAAGTATTAACCCTAAAAAAAGACTTAAACAGATATATATAGAAAACGGAGGCCACGTACCTCGCTCGAGCACAGAACTTGCCGCTCGAGCGGAGTCACTAAAACACGTGTGATTAAAATAGGTTTCCGCTCGAGCGTTGGAACTCATGCTCGAGTGCAAAAACATGCCTCCCAGTATTTGTATAGACAAGCCAAATTACTGAGAGGGTGCAATTTCCGCTCGAGTGCAAATGTAACTGCTCGAGTGGGAAGACCAAAACCAAGGAAAAATAACAACTCTATAAAACTGAGTTTGTTCGTGGAATTAGTAACAAGTAGGGACCTAACACACTTCAATTTGTATCTCTGTTATGTGTTTTGTGTAGGTCGTTATCCGAGGTCCAACACCTATGCCAGCCCACTATGCGTAGTATCTTTGTAAAGATATGTTGAAATATATTTTTGAATTACTACAAGAATGTTATTTTGAAGTGCTATCTTGATAAGAATGAATGATTGTCTCCTTTAAAAAGTAATTATGGCATCCTTTAGTGAGGTCATTGCCCGAGGGAAAAAATACCGTGGCCCTTTGTTAATAAAGCCCTCTCTCGGGGAAAACAATACCGTGACTCTTCATTAATAAGACTCTCACCCGGGGGAAACAATACCGTGACCCTTTGTTATATGTGCATAGAGATCTCTGATGTTGACCCATGTGGTCCCTTTGGTATGCCTTCAGGTCCTTTGCTTTGCACTATTGGATGTACCACATATCAGATATGATTTATGAACTTTTATATGTCAAGTACTTATTTATGATTTGTTTCGAAGCTTATGAAATATATTTTGTATTATGATAGACATCATTCATTTAACCTCTTTATGCTGATATTTGTCACACCTCAAATCCAAGCATGACCAGCCGTGACAGATAGGGACTTAAGCTAAGGCACACGTAAGCCTAAACATAAACCCAAAATCACAAAGAATAAATGTAACAATAGCCTAGAAATAAATAAATCAAAACCCAATCCAATGACAAGTCACAAGTATAAATGGTAAAACCAACCATAACCAATTTCCAAAAGAATATACTAAATGGAAGACAAACCGCCCACAAAATAAATTAATTCTAAATAAAATCCAACCACAATGTATGCACAAAGCCGACATAACAAGCTAAAATAAAATAATGAATTCCCTAGTGGTCCATGCAATTGAGTCCCTGCTATGCCATGAGTCTATTCTAAGTCCTAACACCTGGAAACAATAAACAACTAAGTCAATTAATAGCTCAGTGAGTAGCAACATGGATAGTAAATACATTTTTGAAAACATGGTTTAACTCCAAAATAAGATATATATATATATATATATCACAGAAACTAGATTAACATACAGTTTTGATAAAGATAATCTGTTTCAAAAAGAAGGTTCCACAGTTCAACGGTTAAAAATACTCATGTCTCTCAAGAACATAACAATTGACATTCTTCATTTAAAATAGATTAAAATATACTCACCAATAATTTTCTAGGTACCAAGAATAACAAGTAACATGCCACGAAGTTCTCAAGACAATAAGCCCATTGGATTCAATATCGAACCAAGAGTCATCCTTGGGCTGGCAACCTGGACCTTTTCTCTAAGACGATCCAATTGAAGATCACCTAGCCTAGGTCAAGTGTTTTTTTGACAATCATTGAGCACTATCTGTTCCCTACTGGCCAGAGTCACCACACACAGTGAAACAATTTCGCTAGACTTTTATATACAGATGGCCCCAATACAAATCAGTTTCACAAAACATGGTAGTTCACCATTTTAAACATGAAACCATAACAAATAGTTTACAGTATGCCAAGTTTACACATATTTCAGAAATAATTTAATTTCATTGATACTATAATAATTTATCAAAATAGTTTAGTCTTGAAACAACAATTTAATTTTCCAAAAGTTTAGGGTAGGGGAACATTTATAAAAATATATAGCATGCAACTACTCACCAGAAAAATGAAATAATATAATTCTCGAATAGAATATGAAAGTCCAATTAGTGCCCTGAACCAAGTATGAAAACTACACGTCACTACTAATTTATAAAATACTAAAAAGAATAATTAACTAAGTACCCCACACTAAAGCGCACTAACACAGCTCAACCCCACTCACCGTTACTCTTAAATAATACCTTAGTTCATGTTCTTCAAGGTCTCAAATTACTCAAGACATGGGTTTAGATCGAAACTTAATTAAAAGTAACTTTAAGATAAAACAAAATGTTAAACAAGTTTTCCTAATCTATTCGCTAACTTTGAAAATTAAAAACCCACTCCATGCTGTTCGAAAAATTCCAAAACCCTGTACATATCAACTAATATATCCTAAGTTCTAAACCCAATTGGTTTTACTTAATTTTCTTATCAAAATAATTATTTACAATCAATTATATCCAAACAGGTAGCTTTCTATAGTACTTTAAAGAAATTAGTGGTTCTCTTAGTATACATGAGCAATCAATGCAAGGCCAAAAACATAAGAAACTAGACTCATAGCTGGTTCTAATGATGATGATTTGATAATTTTTTGATTTATACCCAAAGAGAACAACACCTCCGAAGTTACTATTTTGTACTAGTTTTTTGGACAGATTTGAACGCATCAGTTTATATGGATTGACTCCCAAAAATTATAAGAAAATTCTAGTATGCAATTCAATATGTAATTAATCTACTATAAAATTTTTAGTTCAAAATTCATCCATTTGGTAAGGTTTCTTGATTTTTAAAGTTTGTATTTGTATACAGAATTTTTGGACTAAGAATTACACCCATTATTTCTCATCACCAACCACTGACTTAGCACCCAAACAATGCCCCCATTTCTCCTATTCCTTCCCAACAAGAAGCAGATTATACACATGAACCATCACAATATATAAAAATATTTACCCGTACAACAGCTCCTATTCCTTCTTTAATTTCCTTCACAAATGACACCCTCCTCTCTCTCTTGTCTCTATCTCACGGCTGCTACTACGGTAGTTTAGAAAAGAAACGGTATCTCACCATTAGGGTTTTATCCTCCTATATTTAATTTTCAAAATGACCTCTTGCTAACTATTTTATTTGTTTTATACTACTTCATCTTATTAATCAAAATAAAATAACATTATTTGATAAATTATATTTATTACTTTTTTTTACATATATTATTAAAATCTTATATTTTCATTATAGACCTGCATCATAAATTTAGTTAAAGCTTAAACTTAATTAAAAATGCACTCCAATAATATCTAATTGCCACTTTACTATTCACAAGCAAAATATTTGAGGTTATAAAATTATTATTACTTTTATTATTTATTTATTTTTATATTTGGGTTCTCACATTCTCCCTCCCCCCCCCCCAAACCCCTAAAAGAAAAGTCTCATCCGCAAAACTAAGCTGAGTAAATCATAAGAATAGATGTGGGTACTTCTCGCGCATCTCATCCTCGCGTTCCCAAATCGCCTCTTCAACTAGATGATTACGCCAGAGTACCTTAACCAATTTAATGGCCTTTGTACATAACATTTTCTCTTTCGAATCCAAGATCTGAACAGTTATCTCCTCATACGAAAAATCTTCTTTAATCTGAAGCAGCTCATAATCTATCACATGCGATGGACTGTGCACATATTTTCTCAACATAGACACGTGAAACACATTATGCACTTCTGCCAGCCTAGGGGGTAAAGCAACACAATACACAATCTCACTAACTTTCTCCAATATCTTAAATGGTCCAATGTATCTAGGACTCAACTTTCCTTTCTTTTCTAACCAGATGACTCCTTTCTGTGGTGATACTTCAAGAATACCATATCCTCTACATGAAACTCTATCTTTCTTACGATGATTAGCATAACTTTTTTGTCTACTTTGAGCAATTAATAATCTCTGTCTAATGGTGATAAATTTTTGTAAAGCATCCTCCACCAAGTCAGGTCCCAACAATTGCCTTCACCAACCTCATACTAGCACAAAGGAGATCTACACTTCATCCCATACAAAGCCTCACAAGGAGCTACTCCCAGATAAGAATGATAACTATTATTATGTACAAACTCCATGAGTGGCAAATAATCATCCCAATTACCTCTCCACTCCAAAGTACAAGCCCTCAACATATCCTCAAGGGTCTGAATAGTCCACTCTAATTGCCCTTCTATTTAAGGGTGATAAGTTGAACTAAAATTTAACCGAGTACCCATAATTGACTGTAACACACCCCAAAACTTAGACACAAAATGAGGATCCCAATTTGACACTATTGACACATGTGCACCATGCAATCTAAAAATCTCCTTCACATACAACTGTGCAAATCGAGCAAGAGAATAGTTCATTCGTACTGCAATAAAATGTGATGACTTGGTTAATCTATCAACAATTACCCAAACTGCATTGTGATTACTACTAGTACGAGGTAATTCACATACGAAGTCCATGGTAATATGATCCCATTTCCACTCTAGTATAGGTAAGGGTTGTAGTTTCCCCGCGGGTTTCTGATGTTCTACTTTAACCTATTGACACACCAAACACTGAGCTACAAATTCTACAATATCCCTCTTCATACCATGCCACCAAACATGTTCATGAAGATCCCGATACATCTTAGTACTTCTAGGATGAATGTTGTAACTAGAACTATGTGCCTCCATCAAAATCTCCTTCTTCAAATAACAAACTCAGCTACAGAATCTAAGTACACCATCATCACTAACCACAAAGTCTACATGCTTACCCTATGCCATTTTTCCTTTAATACGCCCACACTGGGAGTCAATCTCAAGGTCGGCTACACTGTCAGTTGACTATAATAAGCCCTATCACCAAGCGTAACAACCTCAAGCACCCCTATAGGTTTAGTGCCGTAACCAACCAGTAATCCATGATTACTAAAGGCCTGTTTAACAATAATGACTATATTACAATATAAAGGGGGCTGGCGGAAGCCAATCAACAAAAGGAGAATGTCCAATAAGCTATGAAGACCTATATCAAAATAAACTTTCATATACATAGCCATAATCAAAACTACTTATGCCATAATCACATATATATATATATAACAATATGCAAGTTAGGCACTTAATCCCATCCTCAAGACAGTATAAAGAAAAGTCTTAAAACATTCTTTACACCAAGCAAAATCAAAAGGGTGGATTTGAATCGCCTAAAAAAAGCCTTGACACATTCAGGTTCGGAACCTCGCCATAAGGCACAATAAAAAAAGGGTTCAGGTCGGCGCCACTAGCCTTGGTCCGATGCTCAATCACCTACATATATATAATAAACTATGAGCTAAAGCCCAGTGAATAAAAATGTGTAAAGAGGTTAAGAATGATGTCCTTATGGCCTTTGAAATAATCGATTTCAATTAATATCCTTTGTCAATCAATTGTTCAATAATTTTCAACCATATTCATATTCATATAGGTCATATATGGTACATTCAATGGCAACAATACAATACAATAGGTCTTAAAGACCGAACAATCAATTGATGTCCATCATACAATAACAATAGTTCCAAGATTTGGAACTGATAGAGATCTCTGTAACAATAACAATATCAATAACAATGACAATAACAATACGCTATGGATGCCACGAATACAATTCAAAAGAGGATCATCATTCAATCAATAGAAAGTAACCATTTAGAAACAATAGAAGTTATCGTTTAGAAAATAAATACAATTTGAACATATTTTTACAATATTGTTACTCACAGTGGGCTTTTCGATACACGTACTATTGGTTCAGCGTCCGACCTAGACAAATAAAGCCAAGCACAATGATACAATTACATTCAATCCTTGGTCAATACCATTGATTCGATTGTTTACTTATTTAAATATTATTCATGTATACTCGTTCGGTTCTAATTTTTCATTTATTCATTCTAATGCACTCATGAGATACAAATGGTTATGAAAATACTTTAAAACCATGCAAATGGATGCCCGAAAGGTGGAAAAGATGAGCGAAAACAAAACCCAGACTAGCCTAACTGCCGCACGTGCTGGAGTCCTTGCTGCACGTGCGGAGCCACCTCCAAACCTGCCTCCCGCACTTGCCATTTAAGTAGAATGCTTCATAAAACTGCTCTGTTTTCCGCACGTGCGGTGATGCCATTCAAGCAGTTCGAAAACTACTTTGTTTGGACCATGCAATTCTAAGCAAATTCAACCTCAATTCCATGTATTTCACTCTCAAAGACTCCTAAAACATGCTTGGCTTTGAGTCTTGATCATGAAACATAATTAAAAACTTGTAAAAAATGTCCAATTTGCTAATTGAAAGCTCAAGACTTCAAATAAAACATAAATTCACAAACCATGTTTTTCAAAGCTTCAAGTTTCAATTTGATAAGAAAATCCTTTCAAAACTTTTAGACTTACGGAGATTATGCAAGAAGTTAAATGAATGAAATCAAAGGTTCATGAAATATGCCATGCATGCATCTATATGAACTTAATTTGATGAATTCTTCCATACCAAAACATGCATGACTCAAATTCTGTATATCAAGCAGAAACCTTCTACTTGGACTTCAATTCATCCTAAATTAAACTTTAATTTCATCTTAAAAGGTGATGGATAACAAGTCTCTATATCAAGAAATTAGAAAGAAAAATGCTTACCTTAGTTGTTGATTTATGAGAATCTAAAACAATTCTATCCTCCTCAAGTTCTTCCTTTGTTTAGTGAGCTTACACTCTCTAATTCTCAATCTCTCTCTCTCTCTCTCTCTCTCTCTCTCTCTCTCTTTACGTGTGAAGTGTAAATTCAACAAGACCCACTATGTCCCTTATACCAACTGAATGGATGAATAGGTTAGTAGAATAACTCTCATATAATAATAATTCAATCTCTAATTTAAATTGTATTTAATTAACTCTACTAAACTAATTTCATCATCATATAATCCTAATTACACCGAATTAAATTATACTAAAGTGAATTAGACTCTAATTTCTTTCTTAATAATTTAATTATAGCTTGTTACAATTAACGAATCAGACAGGTTTAATATTCACTCTAACCTATTTGTCCACAATAGCACAATTAAAATAGTCACATGGCATAACAATAACACTTAATACCACGCAATCACATAATTAACAATAAGCACATAATCAATTTAATTAATTTGCTTAATTAAGGCGGTGGTTGTCACATCCTCTCCCCCTTAGGACATTTGGTCCTCCAAACTCAATTACCTTCTCCTGGGAAGAACATAGGATCAAGTGGAAAAAGGTCCGGATATCTTCGCTTCATATCATCCTCTCTTTCCTAAGTTACATAGACACCACCATGATTTTTCCAATCTACTTTCACTAATGAAATTTCCTTATTTCTCAACTTTTTGAGTCGGCGATTAACAATTTGAATGGACCGTTCTTCATACATATAGTCATCACTCAACACCACACGAGTAAGTTCAATAACATGGAAAGGATCTCGAAAGTAATCCCGAAACATTGAACACATGAAAGACATTATGTATATGTTCCATTTCGAGAGGAAGTGCCACCTGATATGCCACTGGATTAATCTTTTTGATGATTTCATTCGGTCCAACATACCTTGGTGCTAACTTGCCCTTAGTTCTAAAGCAAGTCTACCCTTTCATTGGTGTCACTTTAATGAAAACATGATCACCCACTTTATATTCCCTGTCTCGTCTTCGGACAACCGCGTAACTTTTATGTCGGCTTTGTGAGGTTTTCAATCTTTGTTGAATTTAACTTCACCTTTTCCATTGTTTCATGTACAATCTCAGGCCCAAGTAAAAGCCCCTCTCCAACTTCTGCCTAACAAATAGGAGACTAACATTTCCTGCCATATAAGGCCTCGAAAGGCGCCATACCAATGCTTGAATGGAAACTATTATTAGGCAAATTTAGCTAAAGGCAAGTGAGTTTCCTAATTCCCTTGAAAATCAAGCACACACATACGCAACATGTCCTCCAGAGTTTGGATTGTTCTTCTGATTGGCCATCTGTCTGTGGATGGTATGCACTGCTCAATCTCACTTTAGTACCCAATGTCGTTTGCAGACTTTGCCAAAATCTTGATGTGAACTTTGAGTCCCTATTGGAAACATTGGACAGTGGCACTCCATTCAATCTAACAGTCTCATTAATGTAAATTGTAGCCAACTTATCCGCATTATAAATTATTTTGACAGGTAAGAAATGTGTAGATTTAGTCAAACGGTCAACAATAACCCAAATTGAATCCATACCTCTACTGGAGCGAGGTAGTCCAACAATAAAATCCATGGCAATATGCTCCCATTTCCACTCTGGTATTGGCAGTGGTTGAAGCAATCCTGTGGGTCGTTGATGCTCGGCTTTGAGTTGTTGGCAATGTAGGCATTTTGACACAAACTCAGCAATTTCTTTCTTCGTTCTCAGCCACCAGAAATTAAGCTTCAAGTCTTGGTACATTTTTGTATTCCCTAGGTGGATAGAAAGTCTTAAACTATGGGGTTCTTGCAAAACTCGCTTTTTCAATTCGGAATCATTTGGTACACATAATTTGCCTAGAAATTTCAACACACTATTTTAAAAAACAAAGCCCAGCTTTGGTTTGGATTCCCGTTCATCAATAATCTTTTTCAAAAAGTCATATTGTTATTTTTCTTTAATTTTTTCAAGAATCGCCAGTTGAGCAAAAATAGCAGCCAATGTCCCGCCTTGTTCTCGCAAAATGATTTCAACCTCAAATTTCTCAAGGTCATGTGGTAATTCTCTTTACCTAGTAAGCAAGCAAGCCAAATTCCCAATTGATTTCCGACTAAGTGCATCAGCAACAGTGTTAGCTTTCCCCGGATGGTACAAAATTTACAAGTCATAATCTTTTATTAATTCCAGCCATCTCCGCTATCACATGTTCAACGCTTTTTGGGTAAACAAATACTTTAAGCTCTTGTGATCAATATAAACCTCACATGTTGCCCCATACAAGTAATGACGCCAAATTTTCAATGCAAATACTACTGCGGCAAGTTCCAAATCATGAGTCGGATAGGTCTTTTCATGTGGTCTCAGTTGTTGGGAAGCATATGCAATGACTTTACCATTCTACATCAATACACACCCCAAACCCTTATAAGAAGCATCACTAAAAATAGTAAATCCATCTGTACCTTAGGGTAAGGTGAGAATCTGTGCAGTCACAAGTCAAGTCTTTAATTCTTGAAAGGCTGACTCTCTTTGATTGGTCCAGTCAAACGGTACTCCTTTATGAGTCAATTGAGTTAAGGGAAAAGCAATTTTGGAGAAATCTTTCACAAATCTTTGGTAGTATTCAGCCAAACCTAAGAAACTCCGGACTTCAGTAACATTGGTAGGCCTAGGCCAATTAACAACTACCTCAATCTTCTGTGGGTCAACTAAAATGCCATCTTTATTAATCACATGCCCCAAAAACATAACACTATCAAGCCAGAATTCACACTTTATCAGTTTTGCATATAATTTCTTCTCTCTCAAAGTTTGCAAGGCAATTCTTAAATGATGTTCATGTTCCTCCTTACTCTTGGAATAAATCAAAATATCATCTATAAATACAACCACAAACTCATCGAGGAATGGTTTGAAAATTTTGTTCATGAGATCCATAAATGCAGCAGGCGCATTAGTAACTCCGAAAGGCATAACAAGAAATTCGTAATGTCCGTACCTTGTTCGGAAAGCGGTCTTTTCAATGTCCTCAACTTTGACTATCAATTGGTGGTATCCGGATCTAAGGTCAATCTTGGAAAAGACTTGAGCACCTTGCAGCTGGTCAAATAAATCATCAATGCAAGGCAACGGGTACTTGTTTTTCACTATCACCTTATTTAGCTCATGGTAGTCAATACAAAGCCTCAATGAACCATCCTTCTTTTCACAAATAAAATAGAAGCACCCCATGGTGATGTACTTGGTCTGATAAACTTTTTGTCGAATAACTCTTGCAACTGGATTTTCAACTCTTTCAATTCAGTAGGTGTCATTCTGTACGAAGCTTTGGAAATTGGCTGTGTTCTCGGTATCACCTCAATAATGAACTCAATCTCCCTGCCAATCAGATCCCCTGGCAAAGCATCTAGAAAAACATCTGCGAAGGCAAACTGTCCACATTAGTTTTAGTATCGGCAAGCACAGTCAATATACAACAAAAATACCATTTACACCCCTTTTTAATCAATTTGAATGCTTTCATAGATGAAATCAAGTATGGGGGAGGTACAATACCAACTCCATTAAATACAAATTCAGGCAACCCAGATGGACGAAAAACAACTTGTTTTATTACACAATCAATGGAGGCATGATATTTGGTCAAACAATCCATTCCCAAAATTACATCAAAATGATTAAGATTCAGAGGCAGCAAATCTACATATAAAAGCACATCCCCAATAACAATCTCACATGCAGGATACACATATGCACAAGTCATAGACCTCCCAACAGGAGAAGATACAGCTAATAAATAGTTCATAGGTTCTAGTGGTCTATTTAATTTTTGCGAAAAAACATACGAGACAAACTAGTGTGTAGACCCCGAATCAATCAGAATATAAGCATTTTGAGCACAAATAGGGAGTATACCTGACACCATGATCTCAGTGTTTTGCACATCTTCTGGTACAAGTGCAAACACCTGGCCTTGCCTCAAAGTTTCCTTTCTGGTAGCTTTAGGATTAGATTTTGGTGTAGCAGTTGATGCTGCCACACTTGCTACAGGTCTAGTAAAGTTCTGAGATGCGAGAAGACAGTCTTTAACTATGTGGCCCACCTTGCCACACTTATAACATGCCCCAGAAACTTTACAACAAACCCTTTTGTGTCTTTTGCCGTATTCTGGACAAGGTGGTATAGAATTGTTGCCTTGGCTAGAACTGCTTGTTGACCTTGTATTTTTCTTCTTATTCAACGAGTTGTTTCGACCCTTTTTGAAATGGAAACTTTGGCTCTTACCACGCCATTCAATCACTGTCGTCTTAGCTTGTTTCAATGCTAGCGATCCCAGTTTTTCTCCGTCATTTGTTGTTGTTATCATTGTTGTCTATATCTCGTCTTCACCCTTTAACTCTTTGAATTTGAGTTTAGAAATGTCTTGGGCGTGTTTCGAACAGGTTAGCTGAGTTTTAGTCTCTAATCCTGTTGCCCAGATTTTTGATGATTCGCTCAAGCGGGTCTTGTTACGCTCGAGTGGAGTTTGCAACCTTTCAGTATTTTGCGCGTCTATAGAGATACTGCAGAAGTGTTTTTCACGCTCGAGCGGCGTTCCTTACGCTCGAGCGGGTATCTTTGCGCTCGAGCAGGTATTCGAAGTCTGTAAAGTACTCGAGGAGTGTATTCTACGCTCAAGCGAGTTTCTTTGCGCTTGAGCGGACTATACGTATATCAGATCGCGACTGTGTCATTTGAAATCACTTTTTTGACTCCCTCTCTCTCTCTCTCTAGCTAATCAAAACCCTCATTTGAGAGCTCCTCTCTCTAGAATAATCTTCTCTCTATGAAATCATCTAGCTCTAGTTATCTTCTACCTTAGTCCCTTTATATAAAGTGTGGAGCTTGGCTTGATCTTTGTTTGGATCCGAAAATCATTGGATTTGGAGTACATTCGAGTTTCTTCATCATCTCCTTTGAGTCTCCTGACTTGAGGTAGGGATAACTACTCATCTTTATGAGATTTAACATAGATGTTGGGCATTTTGTATAAATGGTTTGATTTGGGAAGTTAGGGTTTGAGATTTGAAATATTGAAAAGAGGGGTTCTGTTCCTTTGAACTACATATATGTATATGGGTCTTAAAATGAAGTTATTGATGTTTATTGATGACAAATGAGCCTTAGGGCCAAAGTTGGGAACAAGGGGGAAAAGCCCTAATTTTATGTGATTAATCAATTTGTACAATTAATTTGGAAAAGTATGAGAATGTGAAATTGAGATGACAATTGTGAAATTGGGAAGTTGTGAGATGGAATAGTGTAGTTTGATTGATAAATCACTCACCTTTGAAATTGTAGATAATTTATCTGTTTGGTAATTTATTATCTGGTTAGAAATAACTGCTTTGGGCTATCGGTGGAGGATAGTCTTGATTGTTGTAGACACTGCATGATGATTAGGTGAATTAAAACTAATTAATTGAGTATGTCATTGAATATGACGGATGAAATAACACATTGAATATGTAATTGCTTGATCATTGTACATGATAAGTGTTTAAATACATTGCATATGTGTCTTGTTTGGGAGGAGATAGGGGATGTACTCCAAGGTTTGAGAGGAGATAGGGGGATGTACTCTCAAACTTGCTTGGGAGGAGATAGGGGATGGACTCTATTGACAATTAAGTTGGCCGGAGTGTCCGGGGTGAAAGTCTCGAAATCTTGATTACATTTGCATAACGTAGATGAATTGAAGCATTGAAGGATTATTGATATGAGTTGTAGTCTCATTTTGAATTGAAGTATTGTTAACATGAGCTGTAGTCTCGTTATAAACTGTTTGGATGAATTGAGAACCATAGCTATGAATTGGTTTGGATAATGAAATGGAAAAAGGATTGATATATATATATACCTGTGAATATGGATTGGTTATGGAAGGGAAGTATGCTTGTTTATTTGAGTTGAACATTTATCAAAAGCTAATGTTTTAGTTATCGTTCATATTATGTTTAGCATATCTCTACTGGGCGTTGGCTCACCCTATATGGGACATCATTTTCAGGTTCAGGTGATATGCCACCTCCAAGGATGTAGCTTGGGAGGCTTAGAGGCTGGAAGATCATTTTGTTGTTATCTTTTTGGTATTACTGTAGACACCCCATTTTTGACCGTCCTCAAGACTTGGACATCACCGCTTGAACACTTGATGATTACCCATGTTCGTGTTCGTCTTGAGTTCCCGGAGGTCTCGACCATGCGCCTTACCTCAGGATCTCTCGACTCGACTGTTTCGTGTCTGGTTTTGCACCAAACACTTGTGCTTTGCCTTGGAGGGGCAGGGAATGGCTTGTGGGCCATCCCCACACTCCACCGGCGATGGCTTGAGGCCACCGGCTGTGTTTTGTTGCCACCGGCCAAATGTTTGGCCAGCCGGCACTCTATATGGCAGGCCGGCTATCTTTTTTTGGTCAATTGCATCTTTGACCGGTCGACTACTGTGCATCTATTTTTGCAGATATTTTGGTGCAGCTGGCATGCATTTGGCTCCCCTCCATACACGATCTCTCTCTTTAGAAGCTTGTCTTGTAAGCTTACAATACAAAAAGCTCTATAAAGAGGGGCCTTCTCTCCCTTTTTGAGAGGTTAGACATTTTAGACAGCTTTTTTTAGGGTTTGAGTTTTAGGGTTAGGGTTTGTTCATATCCTACCTCTATATCTCTCTTGTGTGTGTTTTGTCTTACTTTTGCTCACAAACACCCACCGTCACACCATCCCTTGGAGCTGAGGCCCTTGAGGGTTGTTTTGGAGATTTTAGACTGATTTCAACCTAAAGAAGCTACTGGAGCTCCATTGGTGAAGAGGGTCTTCAAGGGTAAGAAGCTTGTCCCTTTATTCCCCATTTTTGCACACTCTTTTTACCTACCTTGCAACTATTTTTGAGCTTTGTGTATAACATATAAAAGTTCTATTTTTTAGTGCTCTAAATAGTTAGTTAAGGCTGCTTTAAGCTTTGGGGTTGTTTGACCCCTCTTAAGGCATGTATGGCTCCATTTTGTGTCATTTTGAGTGAGCTCCTGTGCCGAGGCAACTTTGCTGATGACGGACACGTGGCCTTTGGCGCTGAGTCAGGGTTTCCTAAATTTCCCCATAAAAAATATTTAGGTGGCGACTCTGTATTTGGCGTAGCAGTCCATGTTTGGCACTTCTTTCAAAAATCTATTTTCTCAAAACGATTTGCCAGACTTGGACTCTTTGGTTCAGATTGAGAACCGTGACACAAATCGAGTCCGAACTGTAGCGGGGTCCCTCGCGGACTTGTTACAGTTTCTGGCGACTCTGCTGGGGACTTTAGAGAGTTTGACTCGAACTCGTGATATCTTGTTTTGATTACACTTAAGTGTTTCTTTGCATTGCATGTGCATTGGTGCGCCTAGGACACCGTGTTTGCTATCTGCCATTCCTGAACGGTTTGCCGGAGGCTTGACTTTGTCAAAGCATGCCATAAGGCTGACCGGTTGCGAACTCTGACAGTATGGGAACACAAACCCTGGTTTTACCGGGGCACCCTTTTCGACCATTCGACCTAGTGCATATCGAAATCCATAGTGACCATTCCAAACTAGGACAGGTTGCTTACCTAATTTTAGGTTGTTTGAAACCGCTGCGTTCGTAGTGAAACCCTAGCTCCTGACAAAATAGGACAGGGAAACCTTCCCTACCTTTTCAGATCTGCATGAGATGGGAGTACAGATCGAGGACGCTATGATCCATTAAATAACAAACTAATCAAAATCATCTCAAAGTCAATGATGTAGACCTATTGACCAGGAGAAGGAGCAGCCCAGGAGGGCATTTACCCGTAGTTCGAATGCGACCACTAGCGGTGACGCAGCTGCTAGGACTTCAGACGTGGGCAAGATCGCCACCACCACACCAAGAGCAGCCACCCCCTTTGTTGGTGCATCCACTTCAAACCCCCGAACTTCAGACTATCTACCCCGAGGCAAGAGGGTTTTCACCCCACTCTTTATGCCTTTGTCTAAAGCTCTAGGGGTCCTACTCAGGAAAGGACATCTAAAACTGTTAGAACAACGGCCTCTGCCCGATCCTCTCCCTCCAAAGCATGACCCGGCTAAGAACTGCGCTTTCCATCAACAAACCGGTCATGACACTAACGGTTGAGTCCGTCTTCGTCACAAGATACAAAATCTGATTGACAACGGAGTCATCCCCGCACCAGGTCCTACAAAGTCTATCGACACTTGATCAGTGAACTTGTGGGGGATAATGTGATGTGATCGAGGGATGAGCCACCTGCGGGCGGCACTCAGTTTACTCCAGATATGGCGTATAGCACACTGTTTTGAGCATTTGTGAATGCTGGTTTTTGTGCTATCTGATTCGGGTATTGAGTCAGTTTTTGTTATGTCGTTTAGAGTCTGTCCCGTTATACTGATTCAATCTTTTCATATTGAGTCAGTCGGGTCTGTCTTGTTGTTTCGAGTCAGTCCTGTTTTGTTAAGAGTCGGGTGATTTCGGGGATGTTACCTCAAACATCACTTGCTTGTTTTGTGTTGGTCTTTTCATTTTCTTTTGAGTCTGTTTTTTGCCTTGGAGCCAGTAATGCCGACAGATTTGAATGAACAGTAGTGGTTTTTCATGCTTTTGTGTCTGCTTCTGCCGTGTGCCAGTTATGCCATAAATTCTAAATGAGATGGCAGCATTTGACTAGAAGCTGTGTCTTTTCTGTGCCTTGAATTCGTTGCATCGACCTACGTTTTCCAAAACTTTTTTCGAAACATTGTGATAAAAAACGAAGAGGAAGGAATTCCTCGGGTTTTGCAAAATTTGATCAATTGAGAGAAAGAGAGGCATGTTAAGCCCTTAATGATTGAGATCATGCTTGTTAGTGTGAGTACTGGGAAGGATCCTGGCTTGATCCAGATTGGTCCTACACTGTCTTCAGCGCGAGCGATTTATCGTTTTCTTAAAAACTTTCAAAAAAATGTTTTGCGCGGTCCTGCGAAGACTTGTATGGAATCGCTCTTGAGATTGTGCAGCCTAGGATTGCTCTCAGCCTCGAGACTCAACCCCTCACTTTCAAACCTTGAACTGGGATTCAGAATGTTCAACGGTCAACCACAACGTGAGGCCTGTGTGGCCAGATTCGAAGCAGCCCCCGACCTAGGGGCAGAAAAATGTTAGATGTGCTCGAAAAGCCGAAGATGGATCATCCTGCAAATCAATGAAGACTGGCAAGAATGCCAAATCCCAGAAGGGAAGAAAGAAGAAAGCATTGCTAAAGAACAACTGAGTTCCTATCCACAACACTAGGGGCAAATGCAGCCCCCCATGGGATGGACTCCGCGTCGTCAGCGAACAGCAGTCATTCTCCTGGATTCAGATGACTTCAGGATCTCAAAACCATTTGACATGGACAAAGCTACACTTTTACCCTTGAGAGGCTCGCTAGGCCGAAAACCCGGAAAGGGCGACCCAGGCAAAAGTTAGAGCAAGAAAAAAGAAGAAAAAGAACAAAAAAAAAAAAAGAAAAGTGCAAAGAATGAAAAAATGAAGAAAAATGAAGAAAATGAAAAGAAAAGATGAAAAACTAAAAATGAAAAAAAGAAGAAAAGAATTGAAAAAAAGAAAAAGAAAAATAGAAGCTCGCAAGGTCGAAAACCCGCAACGGGCACCTTGGCAAAAGTTAGAGCCTAAAAGGAGAGGTTAATACCCGAGTGTACCTTAACACCCAGAACTACGTAAGGCTTGATTTCCATGTTTGGGATACGTAGGCAACTTCATTCTGAAGTCCAGCCATAAACACTTCCAAATCAAGTGTGTCCATGTATTGGTTTTTGATGGTCCTTGCCTTCTCTGTATCCGAGAGTTCGGTTGTGATCATTACTATGAAGACTGATTACAATGCGCTACGGTGCCATTCAAACAAGGGGCAACTTTCTGTTGCCATTCAATGCACTGCGGTGCCATTCAAACAAGGGGCAACTTTCCGTTGTCATGCAGCTCTCTTCGAGCAAGGGGCAATTTTTCTCCAGATCCGAGGTTGTGCATATCAAGAGTAGGATCCGTGCTTGTTAAGCATTGGCCGTTTGCAAAAATAGTTTTTGAGAATTTTTACTGAGGTTGACTAATTTTCTCGAAAATTATTCTATTTTTTCCAAAACTGAACCTTTTTCTTGGATCGAAAAAAGGAAAATTTTCAGTGCTCATAACCTAACTTGCATGATTTTAAATCAAAAATCGAACAAGTATGTTAATCTAACTCTCATTTTGGTCAAAATTGTTTTAGTACAAAGCCAAAAACAAAAAATAGTCAAAATGATGAACTAGGGGCATAGTTAAGTCAGGCTTCCTGTCTTTTTCCCATTGTCAACTCACTTTCTAGAAAGGGCACTCTATTTGCCAAGAAAATGGCACCACTGAAGCTAACCGCAAAAGCGCTCACATCCTTTAAGCAACGAGGTATCAAGCCAAGTACGAAGCACGAACTGGAATGGATCAAGATATTCCACTCCCTTATCTGGACAGATCTGATCACGTCCAAACTCCCCAGCAGAGCATCGTCAACCGATGTCAGCTGCAGATTTGCTACACACCCGGTTGTAGCGCAACCCCTCTATGGAAAAGACTCACTGTTGTGAACAAGAATGAGAATCTGGTAGAATACCAGGGGCAATAGCCCACAACTTCTTGCTTATCCATCAACCACCCAGGGGAGGGATAAAAAAATGAGAGATTAAAGAATAGAGAGATGTGCGCTGAGAGAAAAAAGTGAGAAAAAGGGCTTTTTCAGAAAAATAGAGATTGAGTGCCAGAGTGATGTGAGAATCACAAATGAGAAAAGGGTGGGAAACAATACCCGAAGAAACTGGTTCCTCGCGAATTGAGAGGTCTCTCGTCTTTGTAACACGTTTGTGTGTCGTGTCTTTCGTTTTGATCGTCTCGATTCTTGTCTTGAGTCATTTTGAGTGTCAATAGATGTGTTTAGGATTTTTACCTTTGTTTCCCGTTGTTGAGTCGTGGTGCGCTGTGTTCAGTCGTAGGCTCAATACCCAGTTGAAAACTTGTTTTCACTCTCGATTCCAGAATAAAATCGTTTTGTGCTCAAAGTGCTATACCATTATCCACATTTGTACAAAACAAGATTCTTTCTTTCATAAACCGCAGGGTTCAACCCAGGTCATGTGAGAACAGTAGATAAGGACCTATCTGAAGCTATGTGGGTTCCGGACTACAAAGCAAAAGAAAAGAGGGAAAATTTGGAGCATCTTAGTGTGTTTCAACTTCGGCAAATTCCGAGACTGCATTCTAGGTGCACCTTCTCAGGCCTCGCCATGTCTCTGGAGTATGAGTGTATCTCGACCCCAAGTGTAAGCTTGCTTCAAGTCAGAATGGCACTCCAAGTAGCATCTGTGGTTTTCACATGTAGATGTCATCTCTTGCTAATATAGACAGGGTGTCCCCTTTTGAGCTGAGCGTGTTGCCAAGTCCTCCGAGAGGTAAAACGCAGGCACCAGAGTACATGTTTTATGTCCCTCTATTGCATAGAATGTGCACTTTCATATACACTTATGTTCTATGCGTACCACGCATTAATGCATGGAATATGCTTGCTTTCAATTCTGCATAGAATATGCTTGCTTTCAATATTGCATAGAATATGCTTTCCATGTTGCATATAAAATGCCCCCTTACTTGCATAGAAAATGCATTTTATCGCACTTCTTTTGTGCACCTCACTTGCATTGTCATGCACACCTCTTCATTTGCATTGTCACGCACTTTCCACTTGCATTGTGATGCACATTTCAATTGCATTGTTATGCGCACTCTTTTTCTGAAACACCAGGATATGTCCTTATGTTTCTCATTCCTTACGGAACACCGGGTACGTCCCTATGTTTCTTTTTCCTTCCGAAACACTGGGATACGTCCCTACGTTTCTCTTTCCTTTCGAAACACCGGGATACGTCCCTATGTTTGTCTTTCCTTTCGAAACACTGGGATACGTCCCTATGTTTCTCCTTCATTCCGAAACACTGGGGTACGTCCCTATGTTTCTTCTCCCTTTCTAAAACACCAGGATATGTCCCTATGTTTCTCCTTCATTCCGAAACACCGAGATACGTCCCTATGTTTCTCTCTCTTTCTGAAACACCGAGATACATCCCTATGTTTCTATCCCTTTTCCAAAACATCGGGATACGTCCCTATGTTTCTCCCTCCTCGATTAAAAGCATTTGGAATACGTTCTAATGCTTGAACCACTCTAAAACATCGGGATACATCCCTATGTTTCTCCCTCCTTGGTTAAGAGCATTTGGAATACGTTCCAATGCTTATACCTTCCCGAAACACCGGGATATGTCCCTATGTTTCTCCTTATTTGGTTAAGAGCATTTGGAATACATTCCAATGCTTATACCTTTCTGAAACACCGGGATACGTCCCCATGTTTCTTACATGATCATAAGTTATGCTCGGCTTTGTGCATTGTCTTACATTTTGCCCCTGCCTTCGGGCGCATATCTTTGTCTGTAGCTTGTATGCTTTGTCTAAGTCTTTGGCCTTGTCAAAAATGGGTCGTCTCTGGGCTTTGACAATCACTCTCGTCATTGTTATGACTTTCGAGTTCTGTCAAAGAGGGGCAACTGTAGACACCCCATTTTTGACCGTCCTCAAGACTTGGACGTCACCGCTTGAACACTCGATGATTACCCATGTTCGTGTTCGTCTTGAGTTCCCGGAGGTCTCGGCCATGCGCCTTGCCTCAGGATTTCTCGACTCGATTGTTTCGTGTCTGGTTTTGCACCAAACACTTGTGCTTTGCCTTGGAGGGGCCGGGAATGGCTTGTGGGCTATCCCCACACTCCACCAGCCATGGCTTGAGGCCACCGGCTATGTTTTGTTGCCACCGGCCAAATGTTTGGCCGGCCGGCACTCTATATGGCAGGCCGGCTATCTTTTTTTGGTCAATTGCATCTTTGGCCGGTCGACTACTGTGCATCTACTTTTACAGATATTTTGGTGCAGCTGGCATGCACTTGGCTCCCCTCCATACACGTGTATGGAGGGATCTCTCTCTTCAGAAGCTTGTCTTGTAAGCTTACAAGACTAAAAGCTCTATAAAGAGGGGCCTTCTCTCCTGTAACAACCCTCATACTGTTTATCGATAAATTACTGAATTAACTATTGATTACTGCTAAACAAAGATTGATTCTGATTGATAATAGAATTATTGGAGTACTGAACTGACTGACTGAGATCTGAAACTGAATTGATTGCCTGTATCTGTTTGAATTGCATTCTATATGTTTGACTGTTTAATTATCTGTTTAGGTTATATGTTTAAACTGTAAATTGAAGGCCTTATCGGTGACCTAGCCCGAAATCGATTAGTGTTTTGTGATCATCATAATTTACGTGATTTTATGGTGCACTTATCTGAAAATTGATCTGGTATGATTAAATTAGATTAAAATAAGCCAATTAATAGAGTTGCTTTATTTACCATATTGCCATTGTTAGTGGGCCCTTTATTATAACACATTAGAGCCTTTGTGTATTTGATCAAAACATTTCCTCGGCTCCTTTTTCTTGCTCTAACCGACCATAGAGAGAGAGAGGTGAGAGAATTGAGTTCGAGCTTGTGAATTGCTTGGTAATTGAAGAGATTGAAGTGTAGAATGTCAATTGAGCCTCCATACCTCTAATTCAAGACTTAGGTAAGGAAATTCATCTTCTTCATTATGCCTTTGAGTTGATTCTTGCATGCTTTATGATAATTTAAAGAGTTAGTCAAGAATTGGTTCAATATGCTGAATTGGAGCTCACTCCATGCATGCATGTTTGAATTGTTAAGTTTTAAGGCCATAGTTCATGGTTTCACTACATGCATGTTCATATTTTGAGAGTAGTCCATGATTCCATCTTGCTTCGAAGGGAATGAGCTCATTTGAGCAAGCATTTGAAGCTTTGATTTGATTTAATCACATGCATGTCACTTTGTAGCATGTTGAACATTGTTCATGAAAAATGGGTTTGAAAATGAGTTTAATTGAAACACCCTTAGGCCTTGATTTCTCAAATTGAGCTTCAAATCATGTGACTCTATGTGTTCACAAAGGTTTTCCAGAAAATGGGCCCAAGGGGATCGATTTTGGTGTTTGAAAACTTGGTTTTGAACTTGGAATTCGAATATGGGTTTTCCAAATTTTGGTCGTCCGCTCGAGTGGGGGAAGTGCCGCTCGAGCGGGGAAATCAAGCTCCCAGCACTTTGGCCTTGTTTACAGTCCGCTCGAGCGGGAAAGTTGGCGCTCGAGTGGGGCCTTGTGTCTCACGCTCGAGCGGGAGTCGAGCGGAGAATTCACCCATCCAGTACTTTTACAGTCCGCTCGAGCGAGTACCTTTGTTGCATGTCCGCTCGAGCGGGGAAACCGGCGCTCGAGCGGGACCCTGTTTCACTGAAATTTCTGAAAATGTTTTCTGAATACATCTTTGCATCCTCATTCCATCCTAGGCATTCTTAGGCCTATTTTAAGACATCTTGATGAGGACATAGATGTAGAACACACCGAGGCAATTAGGGATTAAGTTATTGTTATCTTTCCCAACTGTGAAACTTAGTTTGTGTTCAATCTGTTAACTGTTTAGGGTTGGCTTTCAGAGACGCGCTCTAGCTACTGTAGCCCAGAACTCTGTGAGTAACAACTGTGTAAAGATATGTTCAAAATGATTATCTTCTGAACACTGAACGGAACTGTTTACTGAACTGATATTGTTTACTGAATGAATGTATGTCCTGTATTCTAAACTGTACTGTGGCATCCTTAACACCTACTGTTTACTGTTACTGTTACAGAGATCTCTGTCGGTCCCCTCGTGGAACCACTACTGTTTACTGATTGATGGCCATCATTACTGTTCGATCTTTAAGACCTATTGATTACTGTACTGTTATGCTAATGGGTGTACCACATATGACTGATTGACTGAAAGACTGAAAGATTGAAATACTGATTTAATGAACTGTTTTCATTACTGTAAAGACATTCATTCTAAACCCCTTTACGCATTGTGTTATTCACTAGGTTTTAGCTCAGTACTCATATATATATGTAGGTGCACAGGCATCAGACCGCGGCTAGGAGCGTTAGGGTCATTCCAGTTTTGTCGAGCCAGCCTATGTGCCTCACTGCGAGGTTCCGAGCCTATCATGCTAAGGCTTAGGGGTGTTTTAGTATTTCCCCCTCCTGCACTGTCTTACTGCTTTGTAATAACCGAATGGATTGTATAGACTGAATGTTTACTATACTGTAAAGTAGGGATTAAGTCCCTGTACTGAGTGGCTATATATATTGTACATACTGTCTTGTCACTGGCCATATGTATATTCGAATGAAAGCCTTTTGCATACAGACTGTCACAGCTCATTGGACATTATTTAATTACTGTATTGGCTTCCGCCAAGCCCCTGTACTCTGTATTACTGTATTACTGTTAAGCAGGCATTCGGTAATCTCGGATTACTGGCCAGTTATGGTGCTAAACCCATAGGGGCGGGTTTGGGTCGTGACATCTCCCTTTTTGAGAGGTTAGACATTTTAGATAGCTTTTTTTAGGGTTTGAGTTTTAGGGTTAGGTTTGTTCATATCCTACCTCTATATCTCTCGCTTGTGTGTGTTTTGTCTTACTTTTGCTCACAAACACCCACCATCACACCATCCCTTGGAGCTGAGGCCCTTGAGGGTTGTTTTGGAGGTTTTAGACTGATTTCAACCTAAAGAAGCTGCTGGAGCTCCATTGGTGAAGAGGGTCTTCAAGGGTAAGAAGCTTTATTCCCCATTTTTGCACACTCTTTTTACCTGCCTTGTAACTATTTTTGAGCTTTGTGTATAACATATAAAAGTTCTATTTTTTAGTGCTCTAAATAGTTGGTTAAGGTTGCTTTAAGCTTTGGGGTTGTTTGACCCCTCTTAAGGCTTGTAAGGCTCCATTTTGTGCCATTTTGAGTGAGCTCCGGGACCATTGAGTTTGGGCCTCCTCACCACTGAAATCTTGAGGGATTTCAGAGGTGAGGATGGTGCCTTGAGGTCCTAGGAAGGAGAGGGCCACCCCCTCTCCTTGTTGTCCTTGAAAAGGACCCTTTTTTGCCTCTTGAGAGAGCACCATGTTTAAGTGTGTGTTGGCCATGCCTTAGCTAATTTTCATGCTTATTATGTCATAATATGCCTCTGTTTTTAGTTGGTTTTGGTACACCATGCTTGTTTAGCATACATACCTCGTAATGCCATGACTTGCCTCAATACATGCATAGCATTTAGACTACCATGCTTTTGTGTTTTGGCCAAGCTTTGTGAAGCTTATATGCATGTTTTGATGTGCTAAGGGACTGTTTTAAGTCATTTGAGTCATTCATGCCCCGCTTTGTATAGCTACCATGTAATCCCTCTTGTATGCCTTGAGCTTTGGCCCTTCTAGCATGCCATCCTTGCTTTGTTTCAGTGGTTTGGAACCACTTGCCATGTTATTTCAGACCTCATGATGTTCCTATATGCTCGCATTTGATCCCCCTTTAATGTGTTTAAAGGTTGTTGCCTTATGCCTCTTGTTTAGGCCTTGGAGTATGCTTGCATTTTTAGACCACTTAGATGCGATCTAAGTACATCCTTAGCTTTGTTTAGGTCTGCATTAGACCTATTTTAAGTCCCCTTGGCCTTGTGAGGCTTGCTTGACTTAGCCTTGGTTTAACCCCCTTTGGCTTGCCTTAAGTTTTGGACCTTGGTTGCATGCCATGCTTGTCTTGTTCATTTGATTTGGCATCATATTCAACATGATTTCAGAGCTTTTCATTGCATGCTAATTGTCCATGTTTGCATCTTCTTAGGTGTGCTTAGAAGTTGTACTTTATGCTTGAGTGTTGGTCCATGTTTTCATGCATGTTCGTATATCAATTAGCCCTCACTCCCTAGCATCTTGGCCGCTATTTTGGGCTTAGTATAGAGCTGTCCAATTAGTGTCAGTCCCTCCTTTGCATGTTGTTGCATGCACTCCTTGTATGTTGTAGCATATCGGTGAGTTGTTGCATGGTTGGACTTGCATGATTGAATGAAGTCACATGTTGGCTTGCATACTTGAACACCCACATTGCATCTTGCCTACTTGTAGGTTGCATCGCTTCATGCCTTTCATGCTTCTTTACTTAGGTTGTGTGCCCAACATGCTTTGCTTGCTTGCATTGTCCATGTTGCATACTAGTTCGCATGCTTAGATTGCATTGCATTGGCATGCATGCTTGGCCTCTTGAATTGCTTGTGATAGAGGTTAAGCCCCATTGTTTGATTATGTGCATTGCATTCCATATTAAAATACACACTTGACTCTTTGGGCCATCATGCATGGAAATGTGTGATTAGTGGTCCGAGAATCGAGGCCCATGTCCCTTCGAGTCATAAACATGATAAGGGATGTGATTGGTGCATACATTGCTTGAAATGCATTGCCATGCCAAGTCTTGCCCTCTGCTGCTGTCAAACACAGATTTTGCAAGAAGATTTGGCCGGTCAGCTATCTTCAGTGCCAACCGGCCATCATTATTGGCCGATGGATCAAATTTGTGGCCGGTGACCATTCCATATGGCCGGTGGAGTTCTCCTTCAGCCGGTGGTGTTCCCCTTCAGCCGGTGGTGTTCCCTAGTATCCAGAGAGCAAACCCTGAGACTTTGGCAGTCATCAAGGTAGCAGAGCAAGGAAAACAGAGGCATCTTGAGCATGGCAGTGGATTTCAAGTGAAACCGAAGCGCATGCATTGAGCCCTCTCCGAGGTCATTGCATTACTTTCTTAGATTAATTAATTTGCTTAATTAATTTAATGGTCTGTAATATTTAATTAGCTTGTTAGCTAGTTAAATTGTATTATTCTTTTGGTCCCTCCGAGCAAGGGCAAATTTGTAATAAGTGTGGGTGAGTGTGTGTATGTCTTCCAACCTCCACTTCTTTCTCCCTTTTACTTATCTGCTTTAATGGTTAGTATTAGGGCATATTTACTTTAGCATACCTTATGCTATGAATGCGTGCATCATTCATCGGTATTGCATGCATCAGGCTCGGCACATCATACTAACTGCATAAGTATTTCAAATCTAACTTGAATACATGCTACCTATACATTTCACATGTCATTATAGATTAGCCGAGCCTGTTCTAGTGATATTCTGTATGTGATGCATTAGCCTTTTTTTTAACATGAACTAGGATCATGCATGATTACTAGCTAGTTTCTGTTTTGGCACGGAGTACTAGGTAAGCTTTTATGCTTTAGCATACCGCATACGTGTGAATATTTCCATAATAGCATGATTACCATGAGGCTAGCTGCTTATGTGATATAACTGCTTGAGTGCCTATGGATGGAGGTTGAATTACCTAAACTAGAATAATGCATTAAAACTATGAGTTTTAAGCCTACCCGAGGGTGGCAAAACCTGCATTTTAGCCTACTTACGAGTAGCAAACCATTTTCAAAACAAACATTAAATGTTTTGTTCCAATTTAGGCGATTTGGTCTATACTTGTTTACTGTGCGCATAACATAGTAATTCTAGGCTAATAACCGGAATAAGAACACATAACGTTTTCAAACTCAGATATCACGGTTAGTAGAGGCCGATCTATGGATCGGGCGAGAGGGGGTGCTCATAGCTGACCTTCTCTAATCGTACCCAAGCTCCCGAGCCGAGGCAACTTCGGTGATGACGGACATGTGGCTTTTGGCACCGAGTCTGGGTTTCCTAAATTCCCCCATAAAAAATATTTAGGTGGCAACTCTGTATCTAGCGAAGCAGTCCATGTTTGACACTTCTTTCAAAAATCTGTTTTCTCAAAACGATTTGCCAGACTTGGACTCTTTGGTTCAGATTGAGAACCGTGACACAAATCGAGTCCGAACTGTAGCGGGATCCCTCGCGGACTTGTTACAATTACATGTAAATTCAAGCCAAGGGCTTAATGTGTTTGAGTTAGTACTCTCTATTTTTGTAACCAAGTGTTGGCTTGGAAAGTTGTAAGCTCGTAGGACATCTACTTTTGTTGTCAACATGTAATACTTTTGAACTAAATACTCTGATGAATGGAAATATGTTTCATTCTTTTATATCTATGGATGTCTTGAATGATTGGTTTTTATGTATTATTTTGAGGGCGTGACAACTTGGTATCAGAGCGTACCGGGTTTGAAGACTTTGGGTATGTGGGAAGTGGTTAGTACCACAGTGGGTTTGTCTCGCTTGTTAGAGACTTAGATGTAATGTTATGTACTTATGTGATAACATGATTATGTGATTATATGGGTATAGGATTTAGTTTCTAGGATGTTGATTGGATCCTTGGGTTTCTGGGAGTCCTGTTGGAAAGGCACTTGATCAATGCTTTTTCTAACCGGAACTCTAGCAACGCCATGGGACGGTCATTATCTGGAAATGAAATTCGTAAGTGCTTATGTAATTATGTGCTTATGTGGAGTGAGTTACAGTTGTCCATTGCATTAGGACGTGAGTGATATAGCTTCGGCACATTTGTGAATGTGCTAATGTCTTCGTTACCTTTATTAGGATGTCAGGACAAGGACGTGGTGGTAGGCTTGGTAGGCCTAGGAGGCAGGAGATGCCTATACCATATGAGATTCCAACACAGCAGAAGTGTGTTAGTTAGGCCAATGTGGCCGTGCCAGTAGGTCAGCAAGCCATGGGCGCCTTAGCCTGCTAGATGGCAGAAGCATTGAGGGAATCCATGGACATTCTCAGGGCTGAGAATCAGGTCCAGGCCCATGTGGCTGAGGCAGGGCTGTCCTTTTTGAAGAGGGAGTTCTTCCGGTAGAATCCGAACGAGTTTGTGGGTGATCCAAAGGAGCCACTGAAGGCTGATGAGTGGCCTAAGCAGATGATGAAGACGTTTGAGATGCTTGGCATCAAAGACGGAGCCTTGAGAGTGACCTTGGCGTCCTTCCAGTTGAAGGGAGACGCGGTTCAGTGGTGGAAGTTTGTTTGGGGACGTATTGAAGGGACTTGGGAGGCTTTCGTTAATGCCTTCCAGGAGAAGTTTTTGCCTCCCGCTATTAGGGAGAAGTTGAGGGACTAGTTCTGTCTACTCAAGTAGTTGAATACACCAGTGGCCGAGTTTGAGGCCGCATTCACCAGTTTATCAAGGTTTGCACCTGAGCTAGTGGCATCGGAGGAACGCCGTTGTCTTGAGTTTGAAAAGAAGTTAAGGACCGGGCTTAAGCTTAGGGTTGCGGGGTCCATGACTCGGGAGTATGGGCACCTTGTAGATGTTGCGGACCATCTTGAGATTATTATGCATGAGGAGGAGGAGAGGATGAGGGGCTCCAAGAGGAGTCAAGATGGTCAGGGGGACGATAGGAGGCAGAGGGGTTCTAACCCTCAACAGTCCCAGGGTGCGTTTGCAAGATCTACCTTTCCAGTGTCGAGTTCAGGCTCTAGGAGAGGCAATCAGGGAGACTTCACCTGTTAAAAGTGTGGTCAGCTGGGCCATAAGTCTCCAGCTTGCTCGCAGAGGGTAGAAGGATAGAGAGTAGCTTCATCTTCGGCTTGTCCTCAGAGCCAGAGTCAGGGCAGAGGCCAGCCACTCTCTTGTTACCAGTGTGGTCAAGCGGGGCACCTGAAGATGTTCTGCCCGCAGTTGAGTGGCACATCCGGTGCGTCTGGGTCGAGGCAGAGTTATCAGCCAACTCAGTCAGTTAAGGCCTCAAGGGCCAGTCAGGGAGCCTCTTCAGCTCAGTCTGTGTAGCCGCCGTATGCTCCAAGAGGTGAGTAGGTAGATTAGAGGCCTTCAGGGTGCGTGTATGCCGTTACAGCGCAGGATCTTGTACCGGCTCCATCTGTTGTGAGAGATACCTTTTTGTTTTGCAACTCAGTTGCTAATGTGTTGATTGATACGGGTGCATCCCATTCTTTTATATTTGCTGCATTTGCTTCTGTTTTGGGTTTGGAGTTGGCAGAGTTAGCATCTCCTATTTGTGTTGTATCACCTGTTGGAGGTGAGTTAATTTTGAAACAAGGGTGTAGATGCTGCGATATAGAGGTCGTCAACCGCCAGCTTCCATTTTCTTTTAGAGTAATGGTTATGTTAGGTTTTGATGTGATTTTGGGTATGGACTGGTTATCGTCATACCGGGCTGTTATTGATTGTTATCGCCAAAGGGTTGCTGTATGTACCTTGAGCAGGGATTGTTTCCATTTCTTGGGAGATCGAGTTGGTAGAGTCTTGCCACCAGTGTATAATCTGCGTGGGCAGAGTGAGCTTAGTTGTATTCTCGCTAGCTGTATAAGTAGTGAGTGTGATGAGAATCAGGTTGAGTTCCCGAGAGTGGTTTGTGAGTACTCGGATGTCTTTTCCGAGGATCTTGTTAGTTTGCCATCTCATCGAGAGATTGAGTTCTCTATTGACTTAGTGCCTGGCACGGCACCGATTTCCATGACATCGTATCGTTTTTCCCCCAACCGAGTTGAGTGAGTTGAAGATTCAACTCCAAAAGTTGCTAGATAAGGGCTTCATCCACCCTAGTACTTCACCGTGGGGAGCACCGGCCCTCTTTGCTAAAAAGAAAGATGGGGCCTTGAGACTTTGTATTGATTACCAGAAATTGAATAGGGCTACGATTAAAAATAAGTACCCTATGCCCGTATAGATGATTTGTTTGACTAGTTGAAAGGGTCCCATTGTTTCTCTAAGATAGATTTGAGTCGGGTTACCATTAGTTGAGGGTCAGGGAGGAGGACATCCCGAAGACGACATTCCGTACGCGGTATGGCCATTATGAGTTTCTGGTGATGCGTTTTGGGCTCACCAATGCACCGGCAATGTTTATGGACTTGATGAACCGGATCTTCCGGGAGTTCTTAGATCGTTTTGTGGTCGTCTTTGTAGACGACATCCTGATTTATTCACCTTCTGAGGAGTAACACGAGAAACACTTGAGAGTGGTGCTTGAATTGCTTAGAGCCCATAAGCTATATGCTAAGTTTGGGAAGTGTGAGTTCTGGCTAAGAGAGGTAAAACTCTTAGGCCATGTAGTCTCCGGGGAAGGGGTGTTTGTTGATACATCCAAGATAGAGGCAGTGCAAGATTGGACACAACCTAAGAGTGTTTTTGAGATCCGCAGTTTTCTAGGATTGGCTAGGTATTACCGTCGGTTTGTGAAAGATTTCTCCAGGTTAGCTTCACCGTTGACTAGATTGATGCAGAAATGGGTCAAATTTATATGGAGTGAGACTTGTGAAAAGTCGTTCCAAGAACTTAAGGTTAGACTCACCACCACTCTAGTTTTGATTATTCCGGAGAGGGGTTTGGGTTATGCAGTGTATTGTGGTGCCTCACAAGAGGGTTTGGGTTGTGTGTTGATGCAAGAGGGGAAAGTGGATGCCTATGGCTCACGACAGTTGAAAACACATGAGAGAAATTACCCTACACATGACCTAGAGTTAGCAGCTGTGATTTTTGCCTTGAAGATTTCGAGGTGTTCTCGGATCATAAGAGTCTGAAATATCTGTTTATACAGAAAGACTTGAACTTGAGGCAGAAGAGATGGATGGAGTTTATTAAGGATTACGACTTCGAGTTGCATTACCATCCGGGGAAGGCCAATGTATTGGCCGATGCCCTTAGTAGGAAATCCATTAGTGATGTAGCTTGTATAGCCATCCAGAAGTGGGAAATGTTGGGTGCACTTGGCGAGTTTGATTTGCTTTTGGTTGAATCTATTGAGTCTGCGGCCTTATTTTCTGTAGTTGCGCAGCCTACACTTGTGAATCGAGTGTTAGAGGCATAAAGGAGTGACCTTGAGGTAGAATCCCTCCGGGAGAAGATCTCCAGTGGGAAGGTTGAGAAGGGTTTGACTGTGTATCCTGACCTAAGTGTGAGGTACCGAGACCGCTTGTTTGTACCAGAGTCTTGCTGGGAGGAAGTACTCCGAGAGTTTTACCATTCACGCCTTGCGATGCATCTAGGAGGCACTAAGATGTATCATGATTTGGGTCGCCAGTTTTGGTGGCGGGATATGAAGAAGGATGTGGCAGTTTTTGTATCTAAGTGCCCTATTTGTCAGCAAGTGAAGGCCGAACATCAGAGGCCAGCGGGTCTGTTGCAACCCTTGCCTATTGTCGAGTGGAAATGGGAGCATGTCACAATAGACTTCGTTGTAGGTCTTCCGAGGACTCAACGGGGTAGTGATGCTACTTGGGTGGTCGTGGACCGGTTAACTAAGTCGGCACACTTTATCCCTATGCGCGTGAGAGATTCGGTAGATCATCTTGCCGACTTGTATATTCGGGACATAGTGAGGTTGCACGGGGTCCCAGTGTCGATCGTCTCAAATAGAGATCCACGTTTTACTGCTAGGTTGTGGCAGAGTTTGCAGAGTACCTTGGGCACTAGATTGACCTTTAGCACGACTTATCATCCTCAGATTGACGGGCAGTCCGAGCGTACTATTCAGATCCTCGAGGATATGCTTCGAGGCTGTGTCATTGACTTTAGTGGGTCGTGGGAGAGGCACTTGCCCTTGGTGGAGTATTGGCATGGCACCGTTTGAGGCCTTGTATGGCCGACCGTGTAGGTCTCCAGTATGTTGGGTCGAGGTGGGTGATGCACCTTTGTTGGGCCCGGAGTTGGTTCGGGAGACGATGGAGAAAGTTGAGCTTATCCGTAGGAGGCTTGTTACAACCCAGAGTCGACACAAGAGTTATGCCGACCGTAGGAGGAGGCCTTTGGCATTTGAGGCGGTTAATCATGTCTTTTTGAAAATATCACCTAGGTGGGGTTTAATGAGGTTTGGGAAGAGTGAAAAGTTGTCCCCTCGGTTTATTGGCCCTTTCAAGATTCTTGAGAGAATTGGTGAGGTTGCCTACCGTTTAGCCTTGCTGCCGTAGTTGTCCAGAGTACATGACGTGTTTCATGTTAGTATGCTTTAAAAGTACGAGCCGGATCCCTCGCATGTATTGGTTTGGACTGACTTAGAGGTTGATGAGGATACCTCGTATGAGGAGAGACCGGTGCGGGTCTTGGATAGGCGGGATCAAGTCTGGCGGGATCAAGTCTTGCGAGACAAGGCTATTCCCTTAGTAAAAGTTTTCTGGAAACATCATAGGGTTGAGGAAGCCACTTGGGAACGTGAGTTGGATGTCCGTGAGAAATATCCGGACTTGTTTGTTAATGTTTAACCATGTATTGGAAACTTTATTTCGTTGATAAATGCTAAGAACATTGTATATGTTTGATTTATGGAAGTATTGTTGAATATGCCTTGAAAATGGAAGTTTAATTTGACATTGTATATGTTGAATGTATTGTAGAAATGCAAATATATCATTAACATTGAATATGTTATGGAATAATGGAATATGATATTGGAATTTGTTGAATTTCAAAGAAAAGCATATTGATAATGCATGTGGAAAATTATATTGTAAATTATCTCTTGAAAAGAGATGGGGTGTAACAACCCCCACTCCACCCTAGTCATGCTTGCATGTATTACATGATCTTGTCCCAATGTGTTGCATTGCATTCCTTGATTTGTTTTGCATAAATGTTACTTGAATGGTATGTTCCTCATTGGTGTGTATGTGTTTTAGGCCGAGGTCATCTTGAGCCTAGGTCGCCCTTTTGATACTCTTACACTTAGGACCATCTTAGGATTTCTTGGGTTGACCTCCACCCGCATCCTGACATATTGGCCGAGATATCATTATCTAGGCCGAGGTGTTCATCACCAAGGCCGAGATGTATACTATCTGGGCCGAGATGTTGCCGTGGAACCCCAGTGATCTTGCCCTAGACTGGTACGACCTAGACCGAGGTGTGGCACATCTAGGCCGAGGTGTGGCACAGCTGGGCCAAGTGTTGACTTTTCTAGCTGAGGTCATTGTCCCTTTGCTTGCCGAAGTCTTGTTATTAGCCGATGTCATTACTCACCGGAGTCCCTTGCCGCCTAGCTTGTTGAACACACTTTGTCATAGTCTTGTCTTTTCAATCAGTCACCTTTTTAAGTAGAGCCAACCAACCGTTGCCACGTGTCCGGGTTGAGTGTTAAGTCAGCCGGCAAGCCTGAAAATGTATCATTTTGTATCATATCTTTGTTCTTGAGGAGAGAGAAGTTCTTGAAGGAGAAGGAGGAGTTTTAGAGTGAGAGAGTAGATAGCAAGCTTGATCCTTACAGTTCAAACCGTTAGATTCGAGTATTGAGGTTAGAATCTTGATCAACTCTTGTTGTCCTTATTGATCATCTAGCTGCATTGCATGATTGAATATGTTCTGCATGCCATGCATTGATTTAAAGATTGGTTTTAGAAAGAGAAAGTTAGTGTTCATGAGTTCTTGAAGAAAAGCTTTGTTTGATCCGAAAGCTTACATTAAAATCCATGCTTTTGTGTTTGTTTTCCCAAAGATCTTCTAGTATGGGTACCCAGGTCCATGTTTTCAAACTTATAGCATGAAATCTCAGGTTTTATAATGATGAGTTATGATCTTTGCATTCATCTCCTTCATATGTTTCATGTTCATGTTCTTCATGTTCTTGAGCAGAGGGAAAACCCAAATTTTTTCCCGACTTCATATATCCTTGAAAGTGGCCTCGGGACCACACCTCGGCGAGAAGGTGTGGGACCTCAGCCAAGACCTGGTTGGTGCCCAGCATGTTTTCCCCGAGGTGAGGAACAGTGTTTGTTTTGATTTGATTTAATTTTGGTGACTGCCGAGATCATTTGTATGCATGTGACGCTTGTTTAAAAGTGCATTCAATAGACTTGCCATGTGTTTGTAGGACTTGGACTCGCCCTGACCTCGACGTTCGAAGAGCTATGTGAGTGGTATTTTAATAAAGCTATGTTACAATGTTTTAATAAAAGTCTTGTTTTGCTTTGTTTTGGAAAGTAATTGTAAGCATGAATGAATATTTCTATTTGTGTATCAAACGTGATATCTTGTTTTGATGACATTCTCGGGAAGTCCGTATGTGCTAGGGGACTATAAGCATTTGTAGCACAAAGTTTGGAAGTCCGTATGTGCTAGGGGACTATAAGCATTTGTAGCACAAGTCCTTAGTGTCTGGGGACTATAATGCAACGACACCATTGCTTAGAGATCTCTCTTGTCTTGCCTTGCCACTGACGGTTTTACCGCGTGGGTTTGTTTGTCCGGAATGTCATCTCTTGTATTATATCGATGTTAGTGAGCATCCCTTGAAGCTTTGAAAGATTTGATAGATGAACTTGATTTATTCCATGTATTGTTTTGTTAAAAGATCTCGGATATCATTCATGTAAACCCTTTATTATTTATACCATTCACTGAGTATCCAAGCTCACCCTCTCTATATATATGTAGGTGATGAGCAAGGCGGCGGCGACGTCTAGATGTGTTTCGCCGATGTGTTTTGGATTCGTGTTTTGCAACATCTTGAAGATCATGCTTCTTAGTTATTTCCTTGTATTTTGTATTTGATGGCTGAGAAGCCTTTTGGGTCAAGATGTAATTTTTGTACTCCATTTTGTTGTATATAAGCTATTGTAAGATGCATGTCATTTCATTTAACTTACGCACTGCTCTTATGGACCTCTTAGCTTTTATTTATTGCTTCCGCATTTGTAAGCCCCATATGTTACTCTGATTCGTGTGTGTGATCTTGTAAGTGGCCTTTGGTAGTCTCGAATTACTGGCCATCATGGCACCATTCTACTAGGGGCGGGATGGGGTCGTGACATGGGGTGACCGGTAATGGGTCAGGATGTTGAATATTGAATTGTAATATTGTTGAAGAATTGAAAATAGTAATGTTGAAACTTATAACTAATTTCGGGGACGAAATTCTTTAAGGGGGGGAGGTTATAGCGATCCTGGTTTTTCCCCGTCATTTGTTGTTGTTGTCATTGTTGTCTATATCTCGTCTTCACCCTTAAACTCTTTGAATTTGAGTTTAGAAATGTCTTGGGCGTGTTTCGAACAGGTGGGCTGAGTTTTAGTCTCTAATCCTGTTGCCCAGATTTTTGATGATCCGCTCGAGCGGGTCTTGTTGCACTCTAGCGGAGTTTGCATCCTTTCAGCATTTTGTGCGTCTGCAGAGATATTGTAGAAGTGTTTTTCACGCTCGAGCAGTGTTCCTTACGCTCGAGCGGGTCTGAGCTCGAGCGGGTATCTTTGCGCTCGAGCAGGTATTCAAGTCCGTAAAATCGAGGAGAGTGTATTCTACGCCGGCGGGTCTTTTTGGCGGCGGTAGTACTTTTTGTTGTGCCTTGGCGCCGGCGTGTCTTCTTTCGGCGGCGGTTTAGTTTTTGTGTCTTACGCTCGAGCGTATTACTCTCCGCTCGAGCGGACTATACGTATATCAGATCGCGACTGTGTCATTTTAAATCACTTTTTCGACTCTCTCTCGCTCTAGCTTTTCAAAACCCTCATTTGAGAGCTCCTCTCTCTAGAATACATCTTCTCTCTACGAAATCATCTAGCTCTAGTGATCTTCTACCTTAGTCCCTTTATATAAAGTGTGGAGCTTGGCTTGATCTTTGTTTGGATCCGAAAATCATTGGATTTGGAGCACATTTGAGTATCTTCATCATCTCCTTTGAGTCTCCTCACTTGAGGTAGGGATAACTACTCATCTTTATGAGCTTTAACATAGATGTTGGGCATTTTGTATAAATGATTTGATTTGGGAAGTTAGGGGTTTGAGATTTGAAATATTGAAAAGAGGGGTTTTGTTCCTTTGAACTACATATGTGTATATGGGTCTTAAAATGAAGTTATTGATGTTTATTGATGATAAATGAGCCTTAGGACCAAAGTTGGAAACAAGGAGGAAAAGCCCTAATTTTATGTGATTAATCAATTTGTACAATTAATTTAGGAAAGTATGAGAATGTGAAATTGAGATGAAAATCGTGAAATTGGGAAGTTGTGAGATGGGACAGTGTAGTTTGATTGATAAATCACTCACCTTTGAAATTGTAGATAATTTATCTGTTTGATAATTTATTATCTGTTTAGAAATAACTGCTTTGGGCTATCGGTGAAGGATAGTCTTGATTGTTGTAGACACTGCATGATGATTAGGTAAATTAAAACTAATTAATTGAGTATGTCATTGAATATCATGGATAGAATAACACATTGAATATGTGATTGCTTGATCATTGTACATGATAAGTGTTTAAATACATTGCATATGTATCTTGTTTGGGAGGAGATAGGGGATGTACTCCAAGGTTTGAGAGGAGATAGGGGATGTACTCTCAAACCTGTTTGGGAGGAGATAGGGGATGGACACCATTGACAATTAAGTTGGCCGAAGTGTCCGGGGTGAAAGTCCCGAAATCTTGATTACATTTGCATAACGTAGATGAATTGAAGTGTTTAAGTATTATTGATATGAGTTGTAGTCTCATTTTGAATTGAAGTATTGTTAACATGAGTTGTAGTCTCGTTATAAACTGTCTGGATGAATTGAGAACCATATCTACGAATTGGTTTGGATAATGAAATGGAAAAGGATTGATATATATATATATACCTGTGAATATGGATTGGTTATGAAAGGGAAGTATGCCTGTTTATTTGAGTTGAACATTTATTAAAAGCTAATGTTTTAGTTATCGTTCATATTATGTTTAGCATATCTCTACTAGGCGTTGGCTCACCCTATATGGGACATCATTTTCAAGTTCAGGTGATATGCCACCTCCAAGGATGTAGCTTGGGAGGCTTAGAGGCTAGAAGATCATTTTGCTGTTATCTTTTTGGTATTACATGTAAATTCAAGCCAAGGGCTTAATGTGTTTGAGTTAGTACTCTCTATTTTTGTAACCAAGTGTTGGCTTGGAAAGTTGTAAGCCCATAGGGCATCTACTTTTGTTGTTAACATGTAATACTTTTGAACTAAATACTATGATGAATGGAAATATGTTTCATTCTTTCATATCTATGGATGTCTTGAATGATTGGTTTTTATGTATTATTTTGAGGGTGTGACACAGGTGGACGAAAAACAACTTGTTTTTATTACACAATCAATGGAGACATGATATTTGGTCAACCAATCCATTCCCAAAATTACATCAAAATGATCAAGATTCAGAGGCAAAAAATCTACATATAAAAGCACATCCCCAATAACAATCTCACATGCAGGATACACATACGCACAAGTCATAGACCCCCCAGCAGGAGAAGATACAGCTAATAAATAGTTCATAGGTTCTAGTGGTCTATTTAATTTTCGCAAAAAAGCATACGAGACAAACTAGTGTGTAGACCCTGAATCAATCAGAATATAAGCATTTTGAGCACAAATAGGGAGTATACTTGACACCACTATCTCAGTGTTTTG
Organism: Camellia lanceoleosa; assembly: GCA_025200525.1. Taxonomy (NCBI): domain Eukaryota; kingdom Viridiplantae; phylum Streptophyta; class Magnoliopsida; order Ericales; family Theaceae; genus Camellia; species Camellia lanceoleosa. The sequence goes on from CM045759.1 coordinate 162,159,816, forward strand.
CACATCTCCTAGTACAAGTGCAAACATCCAGCCTTGCCTCAAAGTTTCCTTTCTTGTAGCTTTAGGATTAGATTTTGGTGTATCAGTTGATGCTGCAGCACTTGCTACAAGTCTAGTAAAGTTCTGAGATGTGAGAGGACAGTCTTTAACTATGTGGCCCACCTTGCCACACTTATAACATGCCCCGAAAACTTTACAAAGAACCCCTTTATGTCTTTTGCCGTATTCTAGACAAGGTGGTATAGAATTGTTGCCTTGGCTGGAACTGCTTGTTGACCTTGTATTTTGCTTCTTATTCAATGAGTTGTTTCGACCCTTTTTGAAATGGAAACTTTGTCTCTTACCTCGTCATTCAGTCACTGTCGCCTTAGCTTGTTTCAATGCTACAACATTTGTCTCAACTATGATAGCCCGGTCTAGGACGTCCACATACTTGAGTAATTTTAGAACATTAATCCGATCGAGTATCTCCACATTAAGTCCACCCTCAAACTTTCTAGTCCTTTTATAATCAGTATCTACCATGTGTGGTGCATAGCGAATGATCTCGGTGAACTTAGCTCCATATTCTGCTACTGACATGGTATCCTGCTTCAGTTGCTCAAATTCGGTTACTTTTCGGCCACGAACACATTGAGGGAAGTATTTATCATAGAATGCTTCCTTGAATTGAGCCCAAATCATTGCATTATTATCTTCACGCACAAGCATCCACCATCATCTTACCTCCTCTTGTAAAGTAAAGGTAGCCAACAACACTTTTTGTGCCTCGGAACACAAGAACACTTCAAGTAGTTTTTCAATTTCGAGGATCCATGCCTCAGCTTTTAGTGGTTCTAGTCCTCCCTGGAATGTCGGTGGCTTCATTTTATTAAACTTTTGTGTTAAAGAATTACATTTTCATTGGCATTTGACTCAGGTTGCACTGGAAGTGAAGGAAGATGAAGGGGTTGTTGGTTCTGTTGTTGTCTTAGAGCCTCAGTCAACAATTCAGCCATTCTTTCCAATCTTGCAATTCTTGTTTTGGATGATTCAGTTTCATCTGTATTCCTTGCATGCTCCATTGCACTATATAAATCATTGCAATAATAAACATAGGAAAGATGGTTTCATATTCATATATGTTAGTTCATATGCACATATAAAACATTGTAATAATAAGCATAGGAAAGATGGTTTCATATTCATGTATATTAGTTCATATGCACATATCATATCCACGCACACCTATATATGCTCATGCAATGCCCTAACTACTTTTCTAGGATATCCTATAGCTCATTTGGACACATGTGTACGGTATAACTCGTGCTCTGATACCACTTTGTCACAACCAAAACCTGCCCCTATAGGTTTAGTGTTGTAACCGGCCAATAATTCGTGATTACCAAAGGCCTATTTAACAATAATGATTATATTACAATATAAAGGGGGCTGGCGAAAGCAATCAATAAAAAGAGAATGTCCAATGAGCAGTGAGAACTTGTATAAAAATAAACTTTCATATTTATAGCCATAATCAAAACCACTTATGCCATAATCACACATATATATATATATATATATAACAATATGCAAGTTAGGCACTTAATCCCATCATCAAGACAGTATAAACAAAAGTCTTAAAACATTCTTTACACCAAGCAAAATCAAAAGGGTGGATTTGAACCGCCTAAAAAAAGTCTTTACACATTCAGGTTCGGAACCTCGCTATAAGGCACAATAGCTGGCTTGACAAAACAAGGGTTCAGGTTGGCGCCACTAGCCTTGGTTCGGTGATTGATCACCTACATATATATAATAAACTATAAGCTAAAGCCCAGTGAATAACAAATGTGTAAAGAGGTTAAGAATGATGTCCTTACGGTCTTTGAAACAATTGATTTCAATCAATATCCTTTGTCAATAAATTGTTCAATCATTCGATTCAATCAATCATTTTCAATCATATTCATATTCATATTGGTCATACGTGGTACATCCAATAGCAACAATACAATACAATAGGTCATAAAGACTGAACTCAATTGATGGCCATCATACAATAACAATAGTTCCAAGATTTGGAACTGACAGAGATCTCTGTAAAAATAACAAATACACTATGGATGCCATGAATACAATTCAAAAGAGGATCATCATTCAACTGATAGAAAGTAACCATTTAGAAACAATATAAGTTATCGTTTAGAAAATAAATACAATTTAAACATATCTTTACAACATTTTTACTCACAATGGGCTTTTCGATAGACGTACTATTGGTTTGGTGTCCAACCTACACAAATAAAGTCAAGCACAATGATACAATTACATTCAATCCTTGGTTAATACCATTGATTTGATTGTTTACTTATTTAATTATTATTAGTCTATACTTGTTGGGTTCTAATTTTTCATTTATTCATTGTAATGCACTCATGAGATACAAATGGTTATGAAAACACTTTAAAACCATACAAACGGAGGCCTGGAAGGTGGAAAAGAGGAGCGAAAACAAAACCTGGAATATCCTAACTGCCATATGTGCGGGAGTCCTTGCCGCACGTGCGAGGCCACCTCCACACCTGCCTCCCGCACCTACCATTTAAGTAGAATGCTTCATAAAACTGCTCTGTTTTCCATACCTGCAGGGCTCTAAGCCACACGTGCGGCGATGCCATACAAGCAATTTGAACACTGCTCTGTTTAGACCATGCAATTCTAAGAAAATTCAACCTCAATTCCATGTATTTCACTCTCAAAGACTCCTAAAGCATGCTTCGCTTTGATTCTTGATCATGAAACATAATTCACAACTTGTCAAAAATGTCCAATTTGCTAATTGAAAGGCTAAGACTTCAAATAAAACATAAATTCACAAACCATGCATTTCAAAACTTCAAGTTTCAATTTGATAGGAAAATCCTTTCGAAACTTTTAGACTTATGGAGATTATGCAAGAAGTTAAATGAATGAAATCAAAGGTTCATGAAATATGCCATGCATGCATTTATATGAACTTAATTTGATGAATTCTTCCATACCAAAACATGCATGACTCAAATTCTGTATATCAAGCACAAACCTTCTACTTGGACTTCAATTTATCCTAAATTAAACTTTATTTTCATCTTAAAAGGTGATGGATAACAAGTCTCTATATCAAGAAATTGGAAAGAAAATGCTTACCTTACTTGTTGATTTATGAGAATCTAAAACAATTTTTATCCTCCTCAAGTTCTTCCTTTGTTTAGTAAACTTACACACTCTCTCTCTCTCTCTCTCTCTCTCTCTCTCTCCACGTGTGGAGTAAATTCAACAAGACCCACCATGTCTCTTATGCCAACTAAATGGATGAATAGGTTAGTAGAATAACTCTCATATAATAATAATAATAATAATAATAATAGTAATAATAATAATTCAATCTCTAATTTAAATTGTATTTAATTAACTCTAGTAAACTAATTTCATCATCATATAATCCTAATTACACCGAATTAAATTATACTAAGGTGAATCAAGCTCTAATTTCTTACTTAATAATTTAATTATAGCTTGTTAAAATTAACGAATCAAACAAGTTTAATATTCACTCTAACCTATCTGTCCACAATAACACAATTCAAATAGTCACATGGCATAACAATAACACTTAATACCACGCAATCACATAATTATACTGAATTAAATTATACTGAGGTGAACTAGGCTCTAATTTCTTACTTAATAATTTAATTATAGCTTGTTAAAATTAACGAATCAAACAGGTTTAATATTCACTCTAACCTATCTATCTACAATAACACAATTCAAATGGTCACATGGCATAACAATAACACTTAATAGCACGCAATCACATAATTAACAATAAGCACATAATCAATTTAATTAATTTGCTTAATCAAGCAGGTGGTTGTCACATCAAACATCTCATGTCTTCCACCAAACAACTCTCTATAGACAAAGCAGCTATATCTCCAACTGCGACTTTCCTACTCAAGGCATCTGCCACCACATTTGCCTTCCCGGATGATACAAAATATTTACATCATAATCTTTTAACAACTCAAGCCATCTTTTTTGCCTCAAATTTAGTTTGTTCTGTGTGAAAATATACTTCAAACTCTTATGATCAGTGCAAATCTCACATGACTCACCATACAAATAATGTCGCCAGATCTTAAGAGCAAAAATCACTGCTGCTAACTCTAAGTCGTGTGTAGGATAATTTCTCTCATGTATTTTCAATTGTCGCAATGCATGAGCAATCACCTTCCTATGCTGCATATAAGCACACATCCTAAACCCTGTTGTGAAGCTTCACTATAAATCACAAAACCACCCCTATCTATAGGTAAGGCAATGATTGGAGCTAATGTCAACCCCTATTTAAACTCTTGGAAGTTACGCTCACAATCATCATTCCACTCAAGCTTTACCCTTTTCCTGGTGAGATTGGTAAATGGCAAAGCAATACCAGAGAATCCTTCCACAAACCATTTGTAATATCCAGCAAGCCCTAGAAAGTTGCGTACCTCTATCACAGAAGTAGGTCGTGCGCAATCAACAATTGCCGCCACCTTCGTGCTATCTAGCGATACCCCATCCTTATTCACGACATGACCCAAAAAGGATACACTGCTCAACTAGAATTCATGGTTCGTTAATTTTGCATGCAATCTCTGCTCTATAAGGATCTGATGTACTACCCCCCTCAAATGATGCTTATGCTCCTCCTTACTCCTCGAATAATTTAGGATGTCATCAATAAATACCACCATAAATTTATCCAGTTGGGGTTTAAATACCCTATTTATCAAATCCATGAATGCAACTGGTGCATTTGTGAGACCAAAAGGCATCACCAAGAACTCATAATGCCCATAACGAGTTCTAAAAGTTGTCTTAGAAACATCCTCATCCTTCACCTTCAACTAGTGATCGCTTAACCTCAAGTCAATCTTAGAGAATACCTGAGCTCCTTGCAATTGGTCAAATAGGTCATCAATATGTGGCAAAGGATACCTATTCTTCACTGTAACTTCATTCAGTTCTCTATAGTCAATACACAACCTCATAGACCTATTCTTCTTCTTTACAAACAACACAGGTGCTCCCCAAGGTGAAACACTAGGCTTGATAAAACCTTCATCAAACAACTCCGATAACTGAGTTTGTAACTCCCTCAATTCCAACGATGCCATTCCATAGGGCACTTTAGAAATAAGTGTTGTGTCAGGGACCAAGTTCATGGAAAATTCTACCTCACAATATGGAGAAAGACCAGGTAGATCCTCTGGAAAAACATCAACATATTCCCTCACTGCAGGCAACTCCTCTAACTTTTGCTCTGGTTGTTCGCTACTCACCACACTAGCTAAGTAACCATGACACCCTTTTCCCAACATTCAATTAGCCTAAAAGAAACAAGGAAAATCGATAGAAGACCCTTTCCTATCTCCCTAAAAGAAAAACACAAGTTGTCCCGACATAGCAAAAACTACCCTCTTTCTAAAACAATCAACAGAGGCATGATACTTCGTCAACAAATCCATCCCCAAAATCACATCAAAATCCTTCATCTCTAAAGAAATCAAATTCACTAGAAAAATTCCTACCATCCAAGTCTACCTCACAAGATCTACAAACATCTCCCAATACTAATGTTTCTTCTAATAGTGTAGACACGGTAATACAAATAACCAAAGGCTCACAAGGAATAGACAATCCATATAGATATCTAGATGTTAACTCTCAACCTTCAAAATGAAATCAAGAAAGATTCAACACAAGTTTAAACAAAACTAACTAAACCACACACTACTAAGGACTTTAGGCACTCGGACCTCATCTAAATGATGAAATGCAAGATATGTAACTCCATAAACTACAACTCTGCTACCACAATTATTACACCCCAAATCCAGGCATGACCTGCTGTGGCCCACATGGACTTAGCCCAAGGCACACATAAGCCTAAACATGAACCCAAAATCACAAAGAATAAATGTGACGATAGCCCAGAAATAAATAAATCAAAACCCAATCCAGTGACAAGTCACAAGTATAAATGCTAAAACCAAGCATAACCAACTTCCAAAAATATATACTAAATGGAATACAAACCGCCCACAAAATAAATTAATTTTAAATAAAATCCAACCACAACGTATGCACAAAACCGACATGACAAGCTACAACAAAATAATGAATGCCCCAGAGGTCCATGCAATTGAGTCTCCGCTACGCCATGAGTCTACTCTAAGTCCTTCTAACACCTAGAAATGATAAACAACTAAGTCAGTTGATAGCTGAGTGAGTAGCAACATGGATAGTAAATGCAGTTTTGAAAACAGGGTTCAATTCCAAAATAATATATATATATATATATCACATAAACTAGATTGGCATACAGTTTTAATAAAGATAATATGTTTCAAGAAAAAGGTTTCACAGTTCAACGGTTAAAAATACTTATGTCTCTCAAGAACATAACAAATGACATTCTCCATTTAAAATAGATTACAACATAATCACCAATAATTTTCTGGGTACCAAGAATAATAAGTAACATGCCACGAAGTTCTCAAGGCAATAAGCTTATTGGATCGAATATCGAACCAAGAGTCATCCTCGGGGTGGCAACCCAGGCCTTTTCTCTGAGACGATCCGATTGAAGGTCACCTAGCTTAGCTCAGGTCTTTTCCTTATAATCGTTGAGCACTATCTGTTCCCTAGTGGCCAGAGTTACCACACACAATGGAATAATTTCCCTAAACTTTTATATACAGATGGTCCCAATACAAATCAGTTTCACAAAACATGGTAGCTCACCATTGTAAATATGAGACCATAACAAATAGTTTACAGTATGCCAAGTTTACACATATTTCATAAATAATTTAATTCCATTGATACTATAATAATTTATCAAAACAGTTTAGTCCTCAAATAACAATTTAATTTTTCAACAGTTCAAGGTAGGGGAACATTTATAAAAATATGCAGCATGTAACTACTCACTTGAAAAATGAAATAATATAATTCTCGAATAAAATATGAAAGTCCAACTAGTGTCCTGAACCAAGTGTGAAAACTACACGTCACGATTAATTTAAAAATACTAAAAAGAATAATAAACTAAGTACCCCAAACTAAAGTGCACTAACACAGCTCAACCTCACTCACCGTTACTCTTAAATAATACCTAAGTGCATGTTTTTCAAAGCCTCAAATTACTCAATACATGGGTTCATATTGAAACTTAATAAGTAACTTTAAGATAAAACAGAATTTTAAACAAATTTTCCCAATCTATTCGCTAACTTTAAAAATTAAAAACCCATTTCATGCTGTTCAAAAAATTTCAAAACCCTCCAGATATCAACTAGTATATCCTAAGTTTCAAACCCAATTGGTTTTACTTGATTTGCTTATCAAAATAATTATTTACAATCAATTATATCCAAATAGGTCACTTTCTGCAGAACTTTAAAGAAATTAGTGGTTCTCTTAGTATACATGAGCAATCAATGCAAGGCCAAAAACAAAAGAAAATAGACTCATAGCCAGTTCTAATGATGTTAATTTGATAATTTTCGGAGTTATACCCAAAGAGAACGACACTTCCGAAGTTACTGTTTTGTACTAGTTTTCTAGACAGATTTGAACGCATCAGTTTATATAGACTTTGACTCCCAAAAATTATAAGAAAATTCTGGTATGCAATTCAATATATAATTAATCTATTGTAAAAATTTCAGTTCAAAATTCATCCATTTGATAAGGTTTCTTGATTTTTAAAGTTTGTATTTGTATACAAAATTTTTGGACTAAGAATTACACCCATTATTTCTCATCACCAATCACTAACTTGGCACCCAAACAATACACCCATTTCCCTTATTCCCTTCCAACAACAAGCAGATTACACACATGAACCATCTCAATATATAAAAATATTTACCTGTACAATAGCTCATATTCCTTCTTTAATTTCCTTCACAAATGACACCCTCCTCTCTCTCTTCTCTCTATCTCATGGCTGCTGCTACGGTAGTTTAGAAAAAAATGGTATCACACCGATAGGGTTTTATCCTCCTATATTTAATTTTCAAAATTACCTCTTACTAACTATTTTATTTGTTTTATACTACTTCATTTTATTAGTCAAAATAAAATAATATTATTTGATAAATTATATTTATTACATTTTTTTTTACATATATTATTAAAACCTTATATTGTCATTATAGACCTGCGTCATAAATTTATTTAAAGCTTAAACTTAATTAAAAGTACACTCCAATAATATCTAATTGGCACTTTACTATTCACAAGTAAAATATTTGAAGTTGTAAAACTATTATTACTTTTATTATTTATTTATTTCTATATTTGGATTCTCACAATATTACTCACTGAGTTTTTACTAACCCCCTTCCCCTATATATATATATATATGCAGGTGAGTATATGGAGCGTCAAGTCTAGAACAACCTTGGGAGTCCATCTTATGTAAAGCTACTTTGAAGTGCTTCCGTGATGGGGCAAACTTGGATTCAAGTGGAGTCAAGCTGTGTCAACTTTGTTGTTCTAGTTATTTTGTTTTTGTTCTTTGAGTACTTATCTATCTTGGATGATATTATGTATAAGATTGTATGTATGAAGTTTTAGGTTTTAAATACTTATAAAATTTACATGTATGTACCGCTTGATGGATATAGATATGTTTTAATATTGCTTCTGCAGTATTTCGTTTACTATTATTAATTATCTATTTTGTTTTTGAGACCGGATAATTTAAAATTATTGGCCGGTCACGACCTAAACCTCTAGAGGTGGGTTCAGTCGTGACAATCACCGTTGGTAGATTATCATTACTTGTCCCTTCCAAAACAAATTTACATAAAGTGAAAATTTTATTATGATTGATTTATAAAATAACCCTCACGTTTTTTTTATTATTTATTTATTTATTTTGAGAGACAATATAAGAATATTAAATATTAAATAAAAGTAATGTTCTACAAACAAACTTATTTTATTAACGGTTTGAATTCCTTTAAATTGGTCATCTTAAAAATGTTTGGATTTGGTGAATCCATTTTAGGACCGATTATGGTGATTCAAATTGTTATTTTCAAGAATTTATTGAGTAAAATATTCGTGTAAAAAATTAAGGTGATTTAAATATTGATACTTTGTGTTTGAATCACATTTTTATTAGAAAAAAATAAAAAATAAAAAATAGATAAGTATTCTTGAAATTATAATCATCATTCATTGTTTTAGAATAAATATAATTTAAACATATAACTACCGATATCCGAATATCTTAATTTTTTACTTAAATAGTCTACTCATAAAATCTTAAAAAATAAATGGTTCTAATCACCAAAATCTAGGGGTGATTAGTCGTCGGGCTGGGCCGGATTTGGGCCGAGCCAACACTACATAATAAGGGATTTGTGTTTATCCAAACTCGGCTCGGCCCGATCCTAACTTCGGGCCTTTACTTTTGTCTAAGCTTGGTCTAAAAAATAATTATAAATCTCAAATCCACCCATCAGGCTATACGTTAAAAAAATTAAAATATTCTATAATTAAATTCAATCACACATTATATTTCTTAAATAAATCTACTCACATCATTATAAATTTTTTTAAAAAAATTATGTATAAATTGTAGGATTTTTTTAAATAAATTTAATCAAATATCACTATAAATGTAAGTTTCAATAAAATTAGCACAGATAAACTCTAGATTTTTACAAAAATATATATATATATATATATAATTTTTAATATATTATAATTAATTAATTAATTTAATAACAAGTTAGATTGAGTTGAAAGTATAAATTTTAAACCTAATCTATTAATATATCAAACTAAAAATATTAATTTAATCCGACTATATAAGTTAGTATAATTTTTTCAAATCTTAAAAAAATAAAACCGAACGGAACAAAATGAGCGAACTAACCAACCAATACCCATCCCTGCCCAAAATCTTAAATGCTTCCTGAGATTGTCTAGCCAACTTGAAAGATTTCATTTAATAAACTCACCCCATCATTTAATTCGAGAGGCTCCATTTCAAATATCGTGGTTTGGCTATTGCAAGCCACATCACCACATCAGTTCAGTTTGTAAGGCTTCGTTTGAGAAGCAAGATTAGGGTTATTTTAGTTATAAAAAAATAAAATAAATTTTTTAATTTAATAAATTAAAATTTCACATTTAAATTTATAGTTATTATATTTTTATTTTTACCAAAAGTTAAATAAGTCAAAAAGTCCTTTCCACACAAGTCTTTTTAACCTCATGCTAAAATAACTAAAAAAATCAAAACACTAACCCACTTCTTAAACGAACTCTGAAAACAATTTGTATGAATAATAATGTATTTATATATCATTTTTAGATGATTAATGTAGAAACAACGTCTCAAACACATTCTATAATTTTTTCCATATGCTACAATTTGTGGTAAAACGGTAGTCATAATAAATAATTGTGAGATTTAAGGAATTTGAACATTTGATTTACCAAATTTTAATATTCATATTTAAGATATTTTATAAATAATTTTATCTTTAAAAATATTTTTTGAACCCTTAACAACTTGATGGTATGAACATTTATATTTACAGTGTGAATATTATTATTATGAATATTTTAGAAATTATATCACTCATAGGGCTTATTGAAATAAAGAAAATAACTTAGATTAAGTGAAACATAAATAGGTAAATAGAGATTTATGAATAAATACTCCTAAATAATTAACTTGGTGCCTGGAGACAACAATAGAAGAAAAATAACAAATGATACACATGAAATAAAATTTGATAGCTACATAAAAATATTGTGATAATAATGTTATAATAATCACATTTTTTTTTTCTCTAAAAGTTACTTTTGCTCCTCTTTGGAATTTCCTACCAAAGAAAAGGAAGACCGCGGTGGTTCTCTAGTTTTCTGATCACCCTCTCCTCTCCTTCCCTTTCGTTGCAATCTTTCTCTAGATATAGTCTTTAACTCAAAGCTGTTGTTTGCCTAACCATTCCGACTATCTCAGCCTCATCTTCTCCACCTACAAGCCCAAAAAAAAAATCTAAGATCTGATTTCAGATCTTCTCACAGTTCGAAGGCTGACGCTAAATAACGCATTTATTTCAAATCTTTAGATTCAGAGTTGAAGGTTGTAGAGCAATAGAGTTTTGAATGAGTTTGGTAGTGACTTGGATTTTTTAATTATTATTTATTTTTTGGGTAATTTGTTAATACAATAATCCTTCATGTGTGGTAGTTTGTTCCCGTCTCATGTGAGGGTTTTTTTCCCTCATACTTCATTCTATGGAAGTTGTTCATTTGTTTTTTAGGTATTGTGATATCATTACATCGGATTAATCCAATCATTTATCAATTTTATAATGAAGATTTTCTTCTGGATCTATACAAAAAAAAATAATAATAAATAAATAAAAATCACATTTTTCTTATCACTTGATATGCCACCACTATAAACAAGGCTATGGCCTGTTGGTTGTGTAATACTATTTTATGGTGTGATATAACGGGTTCAAGTTATATGGAGAAGAATTTGATACTTTATTTTCCCCTTATCATGTTATTGTGCTTTTTTTTGTGTTGGTTGTTGAACTTGTAGATATACAATTGTCTAACTTAATATAATTTTATATTTGTAATTAATCTCTTATTGATTAACAAAAATATATGTATATCACCACTAGTTTATATTTATAATTAATCTTTTATCGATTAGCAAAATATATATATCACCACTTTTTTTTTTTTTTCCTTTTTTTGTTACGTAGAGCATTTTGGACCTGTTTACATGCACTAGACTAACTCTTTACTATCCGAATAAGTCTTCCAAAATAAGTATTTAAACCTACTGTCCGTGACCTCCAAAAGTTTTTGCTGATGAGAGAAAACGACAGTGAGACCTTTAAGGGAGTAAGTCTTCAAATCCCAACCCTCATCCAACAAGTCAAACCTTTATACTGTATTTGGTTGAGAGATTTAGGAAAAGATTTGGAAAAGGAAGAGAAAAAGTATATGAAACTATGTAAAATTTAAGTATATTTTATTCACATTTCACTTATCTTTTCCTTTTTATTTTTCAAATTCCTTATCAAATCTCTCAACTAAACGTAGTATTAAAATTTATCACCACTATACTGACAATAGTAAAATTGATTATACCAATGTAATGTTCACAATTGAATTGATAAATAAAATGTGATCAAATAATATAATTATTATACAATTATTAGGTACAGTAGTTGACCAAAAATAAAATAAATTGAAAAGACAATATTGTAATTTTCAAATAATGGTAGGAATAGTTAGAACATTTGGCCGAATGATTGTGTAATACATTTTGTGATGTAAGGTTGTGATCTTAGGTACACATTTTGTGATGTAAGGTCGTGATTTTAGGTTCAACTCGCATAGTGAAGAGTTTGATACAATTGGTGGTATTATTTATTTCTCCTCACACCAACTCCTATATAGAAGAGTTTATACCTTTTTTTGGTAGTATTTACTTCATTACGTGGGGTTGTAGTAGTGGATCATTGAGCTTGACTTTAACAGATTTTTTTTTCAACTTTTTAGTTATTATAAATTAATAATTTATTTGATGATATAAAATTTTTATATTTATATTTATTTAAAAAATAATAGTACGAAACAATAAAAAATAATAATAATACGAATCAACAATTGCGTTATTTATATTTGATTAGAAATAAATGAAAAACATAGAGTAGGTTGTCGCTTTCATTGTAAAATATAAATAAAATAAAAAATTGTGGGGGAACCACCACAACCGCCCTCTTAACTTTATGTGGGGGGCGTTGTCCGATCCATTGATTTTTTGTGTCTAGAACATTTTCAATTTTAGAGGTGGTTTGGCGTGTCTTAAATAAGTGTATTTTTTAATTTTTTATGAAATATGGGTTGGGTATAGGTTGAATTTGAAGTGATGTAATAGAGAAGTGATGTGATTTAAATAAAATGATGTAACTTAAATAAAATAGTAACTTTTTAAATTTTTTTAAGAACGCCAAACTTGATCTTAATCTAATATTTTTTTCGAGACAAGGGTAGTAGCATATCACACTATAACAAAAATACATTTTAATAGCACTATATTAGCAATTTATTTTTAAAAAATATCATAAAAATAATATTTGATAACACATTTTAAAAAAATACTATAAAATCACAAACATAAAAAACTCTAGTGGCATTTCAATAAAGAAATGTCACATTAATTTTATGACATTTTATAAAAAAATGATACAAAAAATTATTATAGTGACATTCCTCAACAAATGTCACTAAACTTTAGTAGCAATGGCAATGTTTTAAAAAATGTCACTAAACTAGGTAGGTGCAAATTACTTTTTATGGCATTAGGTGAAAAGTATCATAAATAAATATTTTATGGCATTTTGAGAAGCTATCTAATGGCAGTTTTTGAAAAAACATAAAATGCCAATATATTTTCAAAAAATTTAAAATGCACAAAATAAATAAAAACAAATCAATTGAACTCAATATAACATGTTTTTTTAGCTGTACCTGCCACATGTATAAAATTGATTAATGGTTTTATATGACTTAACAAGAAAAATAAATTTTCAAATTGCTCTCCTGTACAATGATAAAGTTTCTTAAATTTTAGTCGTTGTAGTTTCAATTAACTCGATTTTGACTTTAAATTTACGGTATTATTAATTGGACTAAATAGACACAAAATTAAAAATTATTGGATACAATTGATTTAATTAAAAGTGTAAGGACCAAAATTAATATTTATTTTTTTATTCAAAATATGAACAAACTTAATTCATATGATGCATCTGGTCTCATTCTCTACCTTATATATATATGTATATATATATATATATACACATTATATAACAAAGGAAATGAAGAAGTTCAAAGGAAACAAATTGTAACGACTCTAATTTTTTTTTTAAGTCAGTATTATTATTATTATTATTATTACTACTACTACTTTATTTTATTTTATTTTTTTGACTTTATTAATTATGTAGATATATGAGAATTTAATGTGATATTTAATTATATATAATTAATTCAAATATTTATATATTTTATATATATAAAAAAGTGTTTTATATATTGATAAAATATATATTATATTTATGTAAGTTATATTTATGTTGTATTTGTATAATATAATATATTGAGGTTTGAGAAAATACAAATTCCCCAAAAATCGAGGATTAAATTAAATTAAATTTTCAAAAAAAGGGGGAATGGGGATGAAATGAAAATAAAATAAAAAATTTATATTAAATATAAAACCTCAGGGAAAAAATAATTTTCACCAAACCTCAGGGAGGTGTTTGTAATTTACCCTATAATATAATAGTTATTAGGTTACAATCATAGCATATTAGCAGCTGCCATTTAAAAAAACAAAAAAAAAAAAGGTTGTGTCTGTGTCCGGCCAACCGAAAGAGAGCAGCCCGAAAGAGAGAAAAGAGAGACAGCAGAAAAGAGGAGGAAAAAAAAAAGGATTAGGATTTTATTAATTTTTTAAATAATTTTTTGATTTTTAAAAAATAATTGTGTGTATAAAATTTACTTTTCTTGACTTATGTTTATTTTGTTGTTTTATTTATTTATTTATTTTTATTTGATATTGTTTGATATGGCACTTGCACGTAGATGATGGATTGATTTCAATTATTTTTGTTAGTAGTGTATGAAAGGTTTAGGATTTTTATATGTACTAGTAGTTGGACTGTGATTTTTCATCAACTGTTAGTATTGTAATTATGCATTTTTCTTAAATTAGTATGTAATATGTATACAAAGTATAGAGACTTGTATGAATAAATTGATCTGTATTCAAAATACAACTAAATAATAAATGAATACATACTAAGCTGAAAAATTCAAATGATAAATGAGAAAATTTATAAACATAAACATTAATTTATAATTAGATTGTTGAAATCACAATCTTATTTTGAACAATAAACAATAAACATGTCTTTTAAATATATAGTATTACACAAATATTTTTCTATAATTTTTCATAATCCGTACCTGTAATACAATTGAAGGTGTGAAATTAGTTGTACAATTATACAATTTTGTTTAATAGTTCATCTCATAATACAAATTCATTGAACCCACTATTGCATATTATTTGCATACTATTAGTGTAAGAATGCATTAATATCAATATGTAATATATTTTTATATATCAATAGTTGTAGAATCTTGTTTTTTGTGCCATGAATATTTTGCATAATGAAAAATATAATATTAGTCATTAGTATATTTTCATTTATGTAAAAAATGTAGAATAATTTTTTTAAGAAAATTGAATGATATTGTAACTTAATATTTCGATTGATATAAGAATTTCATAATTGTTTTTACGATATTTATAAATTCATGCTTATAAGTGTTTGCAGGTTACTTTCATGAAACTGTCAAGTTATATAATTTATTATGCCATCTATAAGTAATCAACATATGAAAAAAAATTGATCGAAACTTTTTATTTGATGTATTTACTTTCTGCATTATTGAGTTGTTGCGATAATATTTGGATATTATTTGATTTTTTTTTCCTTGTAATTTGCCTAAAATATATGCATGAGGTACGTTGTTTTTCTTGAATTTCACAACAGATAAGATAATTCCTTATTCAACTTGTTTAACTTTGCTTCGAGAGCATGTTAAAAATTTAAAGTATCCGATGCGAATAAGCATTAGAGATTGACAATATATGAATACAGTAACATATATAAATTTATATTTATTTATGTACACATTGACATATATAAGATATAACAAAATTAATATGTGAAATTTTTGCAACAATATAATACAGATAACAATGAGAAGTTAATTATTCATAATTAAATAGTTGGGTATAATGTACATGTTTAGTGTTATATTTTTGTGTGTATGCACCAATTTTTAATTAGATTATTAAATTCACATAAAAATTGAAAGAAATTTGTGAATAATTTGTGTAAAATTGGAGATTAGTAAAGAAATATTTAAAAAAGAGAAGTAAATAATGTTTTGTTTGGGTTTTTTTTTTTTAAACTTTTGTTTTGAATATTCTGATTTTCATGCTTTTTGTCTTTGACATGATTTTTTTAATAACTTTTTTATTTTATTTTTAAATTTACTTAATTTAATATTTTTTTTATTTTTTAATTTTGCTTTTAGATTTAGATTTACTTAATCTAAATACACTTACAAAGGGCCTGTTTGGTAACAATTTCATTTTTAGTTTTCAATTTATACTTACAAAAATTTTAAAAATTTTAAAATAGAAGTTTGACATCATACCTTAGTTATTAAAGTAGCATATAAAATATTACAGTTTGTAAAATATAATTTAAACAAAAAGAAAGTGTATGAAGATAACCTGCAAATTTTTTAGATTTACCACAAATCTCTATTTTAAAAATGCATGAGCTTTCCTTTGTTTAGATTCGAACAAATGCATACAACTTTAAGATTCCACCAAAATTATTCATAGTTATTTGATCTACGATAGGCAATTGAAAATATTATGTATATTAGTATAAAAATAGACACAGAAAATAAGAAAGATTAATTGATTTTTGTTCTTCAATCATCATCAATGTAAAAAATAGGGAGACTTTTTTTTTTTGATAAGAAGGGAGATGATTTATTTATATTTATATTGGACTCTTGGAAGCAGATATATTATTTTTGAATGTTCAACTTGAAAAATAGATATTTGGTTTATATAGGACTCTTTATGACTTTTAGAAAATATAATAGATTTGAGACGGTAAAATTGGGATTTAAAAAAGTAGAAAACATGGTTGACTCTTCACACTTATAATAGTAGTAGATCTATTTTATGGTTGTAATCACACTCATAGATATATGAAATTAAAATAAATTAGGAACCCATAGATAAATTCTGAATACTCCACCATGACTTCATGGATTGTTGTTTTATTTGAGTACTGGTCAGAAAGAGTGTATTCACCCAAAAAAGGTCAGAAAGAGTATGTTAAAAAAAGTGAGGATTATGAGATTTATTTGAATACCTTTGGCTCGGCATTGTTGTGTTTGTTCTCATGAGCAGATGAAGGGTTGTGTCTATATATATATATATATATTGTTGCCTCATTCTTAGGAGTATACAAGTGCTTTGATTTACATGCGTATGTATATACTAACCGTCCGCGAAGTGTGGGTCAAACTTGTTTTTGAAAACTTGTGCTTAATTTTGGGGACGAAATTCTTTAAGAATGGGAGGTTATAGCGATCCCAGGTTCTACTCCTCGTTGTGTAGTGATCCGAACTTGTGTCTGTGGATGTTAGCAGTTGTTTAAATCTTGTTTACGTCCTTTCATACTTTGTATTTGAGTTATAGGATGTGTTGGGCAGGTTTGTTACAAGTTGGTTGTGTTTGGGAGCAAATGGTTGTTGCCCAGAATTTTGGTCCTTCGCTCGAGCGAGAAGTTTGTTGCTCGAGCGAGCTCGTTGTTTTGGATCCTTCGCTCGAGCCAGGGTTTGGTTGCTCGAGCGAGAGTTGAGTTTTGTGTCTGGTGGCTCGAGCGAGAAGTCTTGCGCTCGAGTATGCGTCTGCGTCTCATTTTGACCTGAGAGCTGTGTTTCTTGGCTCGAGCGAGCTTTTCGCTTTCGAACGGCGAGTGTATGTTTTGAGTTTCCTCGCCGGCGAGCATTCTGTCGCTTCGAGCGTACTTCGGGTTGAGGCTCGAGTTTTGGCTCGGCGAGACTTTCTTCGCCGGCGAGTGATCTTTAATGTCCGGTCGCCGGCGACCAATCCTTCGCTCGAGCGAGCCTATTATATATCAGATTGCAACAGCGATTTTACCTTCACTTTTTCATCCCCTTTTCTTTTTCAAACCCTAGATCCGAGACCCTCTCTCTCTAGACTTGTCTTCTCTCTATGATTTTCATCTCCCTCTTGTGTGAATCTATCCTAGATCCTTTGTTAAAAAGATAGAGGGTGACTTGGGCTTTGATTTAATTTGAAAAACTTGGGATTTGGAGCACGTTGGTCTTTGGTCTTCATCTCCGTTTGAGCTCAAACTTCGAGGTAGGGATATCCTACTCCTCTTTATGAGCTTTGTTTTTGAATTTTGGTATTTTGATATGTTGGAGGTTGTTGTGTAATTATGGGAAAGTTTGGGTCTTTTGTGTAATTTTACGAAAGATGGGGTTTTGTATATACAATTTTATATGCATGTTTAGTATGAAGAAATGAGTTAAATGATGAGTTATGGTTGAAAATGGAACCTTAGGGTTGTTATGTTAATTATGGGAAATGCCCTAATTACTTGGATAAATTAATTAGTATAATTAATTTGGAGAATTGAGAAATTGAATTGATAATGTTGAAATTGGGAACGTATGGGATTAAAGGGCGTAGTTGAATAATTTATCGCTCACCTTGTCGAAATGTTGATTATATATCCATTTGGTACATTTATTTTCTGTTTAGAAATAACTGCTTTGGGCTATCGGTAGAGGATAGTCTTGATTGTTATAGACAATGCATAATGATTAGGCAAACTAAAACTAATCAATTGAGTATGCTATCAAATATAGCGGTTGGACTAATACAATAACTTTATGTATTGATTGATTGTATATGATCTATATTTATATACATGTGTTGTATGGAAGGAGATAGGGGATGTACTCCACGGTTTAGGGGAAGATAGGGGATGGACCTCTAAACCGGATTTTGTGTGACATTGATACAGTACTACAATGTGTATCAAGTGTTGATTATGGAGGTATTTGAATTGATTTGATATAGCACTAAAATGTATATCATTATCAATTGTGAATTATAGAAGTGTTTCTATGTTATGTTGATACAACATCAAAATGTGTATCTTCGGTAAAGTAAGGAAATGGTTTATGTGTTATAGATACAGCATTAAAATGTGTATCCATCATGAATTTCGAAAGTATTTTAAAGATGAGTCTCAATCTCATTAAATTTTTTGGCTAAGTGTTGAGCCTGGTTTTCAAACTCAAAGTTGAAAAGAAACAGAAAATGAAATGGAACATGGACTTCAAGGTCATGAAACTGAAATGTGTTTTGAAAGAATGTAAAGGTATAGACCATCTATCAACTACTAATCTTTTAGTCATTGTTCATAGCTGGTTTAAGGTATTTCTACTGGGCTTTTTCTCTAAACCTGTTTAGTTGCTACTAAATTCGTTTGCTTTGCCTCTTAGGAAATTTGATTTTGTACAACTTTTGTTTTTGAGTTTTGATCAATTCGAATTATTTAAGTATGAAACAGTACGTTTTTATACTTCTTCAGTAATTTACTTATAATTAAATTATATTAACTTTATTTTTTACAAGTGGTGGGTCTCACTAACTTTTTATGCAGAGCTAACCCACCATATTTTTAATTTTATTTTGTTTAAATCCCAATTAAATGATTAAATCATGCGGCTTGCTTATCTGCTAGAGAAATATATATCACTTTTAGTTGTGATCATCTTCACTCTGGCACTTTATACTAGTTTTATTTTTTAAATATTATTTATTAATTGTAAATATATAATTACTTAAGTAGTTAAATTTTGATTTACAGATGGGAGATATAGTTGTTCTACAAAGTATAATTAGGCCAACAAAAACAGTTGCAATCGGAGTACTTAAAAGCACAGACCCATCTAAAGAAGTAGAAGGGGAAGAATTAGGACTTGACTATTGGGAGGTACATGTTCAAGTCAAACCTAATGAGAGCTTGATCTAATTATATGGACTTGTCAAAACAATTGGACAGCTATTGGAGCTCATGTTGCTTGGCCTTATAGCAATCCCGGTTTTTCCCCGTCATTTGTTGTTGTTGTCGTTGTTGTCTATATCTTGTCTTTACCCTTTAACTCTTTGAATATGAGTGTTAGAAATGTCTTGGGCGTGTTTCAAACAGGTTGGTTGAGTTTTAGACTCTAATCTTGTTGTCCAGATTTTTGATGATCCACTCGAGCGGGTCTTGTAATGCTCGAGCGGAGTTTGCATCCTTTCAGCATTTTGTGCGTCTGCAGAGATACTGCAGAAGTGTTTTTCACGCTCGAGCGGCGTTCCTTACGCTTGAGCCGGTATCTTTGCGCTTGAGCGGGTATTCGAAGTTTGTAAAGTACTGGAGGAGTGTATTCCACGCTCGAGTGGGTCTCTTTGCGCTCGAGCAGATAGTGCTTTACTGTTGTGCCTTAGCGCTCGAGCGGGTCCCTTTATGCTCGAGCGGGTTTAATTTTTGTGTCTTACACTCGAGCGTATTACTCTCTGCTTGAGCGGACTATACGTATATCAGATCGCGACTGTGTCATTTTAAATCACTTTTTTGACTCTCTCTCTCTCTCTCTAGCTTTTCAAAACCCTCATTTGAGAGCTCTTCTCTCTAGAATACATCTTATCTCTACGAAATTATCTAGCTCTAGTGATCTTCTACCTTAGTCCCTTTATATAAAGTGTGGAGCTTGGCTTGATCTTCGTTTGGATCCAAAAATCATTAGATTTGGAGCACATTTGAGTTTCTTCATCATCTCCTTTGAGTCTCTTCACTTGAGGTAGGGATAACTACTCATCTTTATGAGCTTTAACAAAGATGTTGGGAATTTTGTATAAATGGTTTGATTTGGGAAGTTAGGGTTTGAGATTTGAAATATTGAAAAGAGGGGCTTTGTTCCTTTGAACTACATATGTGTGTATGGGTCTTAAAATGAGGTTATTGATGTTTATTGATAATAAATGAGCCTTAGGGTCAAAGTTGGGAACAAGGGGGAAAAGCCCTAATTTTATGTGATTAATCAATTTGTACAATTAATTTGGGAAAGTATGAGAATGTGAAATTGAGATGAAAATCGTGAAATTGGGAAGTTGTGAGATGGAACAATGTAGACAACAATCCACCAACAACATCACACAGAAAGTCCGAATCACTATACAACAAGGGGTAAAACCCGGGATCGCTATAATATAGTTGGATTGATAAATCACTCACCTTTGAAATTGTAGATAATTTATCTGTTTGATAATTTATTATCTGTTTAGAAATAACTACTTTGAGATATCGATGGAAGATAGTCTTGATTGTTGTAAACACTGCATGATGATTAGGTGAATTAAAACTAATCAATTGAGTATGCCATTGAATATGACGGATTGAATTACACATTGAATATGTGATTGCTTGATCATTGTACATGATAAGTGTTTAAATACATTGCATATGTATCTTGTTTGGGAGGAGATATGGGATGTACTCCAAGGTTTGAGAGGAGATAGGGGATGTACTCTCAAACCTGTTTGGGAGGAGATAGGGGATGGACTCCATTGACAATTAAGTTGGCCGAAGTATCCAGGGTGAAAGTCCCAAAATCTTGATTATGTTTGCATAACGTAGATGAATTGAAGTGTTGAAGTATTATTGATATGATTTGTAGTCTCATTTTGAATTGAAGTATTGTTAACATGAGTTGTAGTCTCGTTATAAACTGTCTGGATGAATTGAGAACCATATCTACGAATTGGTTTGGATAATGAAATGGAAAAGGATTGATATATATATATAGCTGTGAATATGGATTGGTTATGGAAGGGAAGTATGTCTGTTTATTTGAGTCGAACATTTATTAAAAGCTAATGTTTTAGTTATCGTTCATATTATGTTTAGCATATCTCTACTGGGCATTGGCTCACCGTATATGGGACATCCATTTCAAGTTCAGGTGATATGCCACCTCCAAGAATGTAGCTTGGGAGGCTTAGAGGCTGAAGATCATTTTGCTGTTATCTTTTTGGTATTACATGTAAATTCAAGCCAAGGGCTTAATGTATTTGAGTTAGTACTCTCTATTTTTGTTACCAAGTGTTGGTTTGGAAAGTTGTAAGCCCATAGGGATCTACTTTTGTCGTCAACATGTAATACTTTTGAACTAAATACTCTCATGAATGGAAATATGTTTTATTCTTTTATATCTATGGATGTCTTGAATAATTGATTTATATGTATTATTTTGAGGGCGTGACAAGACTGCTCCATTTGTGGTATATTTCTTTCGTAAATACTAATTTCATTAACAAATTTATATTAATTTAATATAGTTTCAATTACCTTTATATGTTTATCTTTTGAATGCAAATTTCGTAAGTTATGGATGCTAGCCGAGAATATTTATACAAGTGAGGTTTAGAATTCGATAATTGAATTTGTTTTAATAATTTGTTTCTCCAGAAGATGGATATCAGTATGGCTTTTCAAGACTTATGGTTGGAATAATTTTCTTTTAAATTTTTTTGCTTTAACTTTGTTAGTGTGATAGAATATTTTATATTTTTTTATTATGATTTGTATTACAACATCAATAAATTTATATTTTTAGATAAAAAAAAATGATTGTGGTTTGAATTTTTTTTTTTTTTTTTTTTGATGTGATGATCCTATGGTGGTAATACTTGTTTATTATTATAAAAATATTATAGGATGAATGGATGTCAAATTAATATAGGATGTAGCAATTAATATTCAATTTTTTTGTAAAATCGATTCAATTTTTACAGGCATTTATGCATACTTAGTTGTGGTTTTTAAAAGTGTCAATGAAAAGAACATATAAGTAGCATTTCATTGTAGTGGTAGTAGCTTTGCAAAGTGTCACTAGAATAAGCTCCAATAACACTTATATCCATTTAATGGTACAAATGAATTGGATTTAGTGGCATTTATGAAGTTGTTAAAAATATCAATTGTGGCATAACAAGCACCATTAAAAATCCATATAGTAGCATTTTTTAGATTGTAAGTCTTCTTTAATGGCACTTGATAGCGTCACGAATAATGTCTACCATGACATTAAAGTGTCACTGAAAGTATTTAGCCTTGATGGTGTAATAGCACTTACAAGTGTCACTAATTTTTTTTTTTCATGGCTTTTTATAGTGTCACAAATAGTGTCTATCATGACATTAAAGTGTCATTGAAAGTTTTTAGCTATGATGGTATAGTAGCACTTGCAAGTGTCACTGAGGTGCCATTAGTATCTACCGTGGTACGGGTATAAACAGTGGCGGAGCCAAAAAAAATTAAATCAGATGGGGCACTTATTAATAACAATATTAAAAAGTTTTATAAAAATATTTAACATAAATTTTTACCATTAACTTCAAGAAAGATTTAAAAAAAAAAAAAATCAGTGTGTTTGGTTTTAGTTTTCTAAATTCAATTTTCTGAAAACTAAGTTTTTTATTTTTCGTATTTTTTTGGTTTTAGTGAATATTTTTTAATTTTTTTAGATGCACATTACTTAGATATGTATCCAAATAGTAAAATATTTGTAAAAAAATTAATAAATACACAAAAATACGAAAAATATACTAAATTTTCATATTATTTTTATATTTTTTGATATTTAGTGTATTTTTTAAAGATTTTTTTTCACAAATATTATAATTTTTAGGTGTATTTATGTTAGGTGTGTCTAAAAAATTTTTTTAAAAAAAATTGTTTAAAATGTTAAAAAAATTTATTGAAAACATTAAAATACAGAAAATAAAAATATAGAATTTTTTGAAAACTGTTTTCTGAAAACTAGAACCAAATAAGCTAAATATTATTTGTAATTAGTGTATCATAGACAATATTAAAAAAAGTCATGGATATAAAGTTTTAAAATAAATTATATAATGATAAAGTAATTTTTTATACAAAATATGCGTAAAAATTCAATATAATAGTTATACTACGTCATCATTAACATGTGATATCACAAACTAATAGTAAAGAAAAACATGGAGAATGAACGCTACATGTTAAATGTAACTAACAATTCAATAAATTATATATTTTCATTAAGATTGACTATGTTTGTATGTCAATAGTGATAGACATCACTATTATATTGAAATTTTCATAGATAATAATATCGTAATTACTTTATTTTCAATCAAAATAATCATTATTATTTTAAAAATGTCATTGACGTTTAAAATAATATTTTTATAAATTTTTTTATTTAAAATATTTCTTTATGTTTGCCTAAAAAAAAAAAAATTGCAAAACCTAGGGGGCCATGTGACCCCCCTGGCCCCTTGATAGCTTTACCCCTAGGTATAAATGACACATGTTTAAAATGTCACAAGGCTAAAAAGTGTCATTAGAAGAATAGTTTTGTGACACTTTCAAATGTCACTAAACTAAGAACATATTGTAGTATCAACTCCATTTAAATATAGAATTTAAATGGGATTAGTTTTATTAGAGCAATTTTAATTATACTTTTTATGTTTTATTAGTTAAAATATAAAAAATATAATTATTTATTTTGCCTAATGTTTTTTTTTAATCTATGTACTACAACGGTACTCTTTATTTTACTTGTTTATACACACAAAGTATTTAAAAAGTCTTCCAAAAGTCTTCAAATATAATTATCTTTAAATTTTTTTGGTAAAATAGCCATTGTAATAGCTAGTCCATTAGAGTGACTAAAATATGATAAAACTAATTATAATAACTAATAAATCTCATTTAAAAAATCCCTTAGAAATATTTTTACTATTAATTGTCTTAGAGGGCTCAGTTTATATTTGTTTAAAAGAATTGTATATTCTATTCTATGTTTGAATTGATTAGGATTATGAGAACGGAATGAAAGAAACTTATCAATTTTACAATTTAATTAAGGGTAAATTACAAATGTACCCTATAAGATTTCTTAAAATATAATTTGTTCCCTATGATTTTAAAATTTACATCATGCCCCTAGAAGGCCTCTTTTATTAATAAATCATTAATTAACAGTTTTTAATGATGTCATAAATTTATTTCAATTAATAATTCACGTAATTTTATCATTGTAAAGGAGAATAATTAAGAATTTTATTTTTTCAGTTAATTATATTAAATAAAAAATTCTGACAAGGTGTATTTGTAATTTTATAAACTACATGAGACAATCCATATTTTAAGCAAATATCAAGAAGCGTATTTATAATTTACCCATTAAGTAATTAATCTCAACTTCTCTTTAACGCTCTATCTCCACTTCTTTTTTGGATGGTATATATAATTTTAAAAATATACCATTTTTTAAATAGATGTAATATAAATTCTAGACTATCAACATTTAATCAATATGATTTTGTACATAAATAATTTAGTTGATAGACAGTAAAATATAAATAATTTAGATTATTAAGTTGAAACCCAAATAATTCCGATTAAAAAAAAAAAAACCCCAAATGGTCCACAACCCAAAACTAGACCTATAGTCCATTAGTAGATCAAGGGTAGATTCTTGCAATTGGAACACCTTTAGGGGTGTCAAAATAGCCAGCCTCAGCCCGGTTTGGCTTGGGCTCGGGCCAACTTAGTCTAGGCCCAATTGGGCTCTCGTCAAAATTCAAGTTGGGCATGCTCATTTAGCTTAGGCCTTTTTTTAAAAAAAAAATAATAATAAATAAATAAAAACTTGATAAGTAAACGATAGACACAAAAATGATTGAATGTAAAATAGCAATTTTTATAAATGAAATGAAACATTACAAATTTATATCATCTCATTAAGTAGATAATAGAGTAATTGTATCACTATAAGTCATGCACATCCCAACTAGGTTGATACCTATAAGCCTACCAATTATTTGCATTATATTTCACCTAAAAACAAAAATTAATAACTTATTCATCAATCTTCTGAGTTGGACAATTCATTTGGGTCACCCATTGTGATAGCATCCAAATCAGCTTGAATCATTACTTTCTCATCAACATCTTGTCTTCTTCCGGCTGCATACAAAGAATCTCTTGTTATCATCAGTACTTCAATCGTTTCGGGTGTAAGTCTACAACGGTAATCATTCAACAGTTGTCCACCTACACTAAAAACTATTTTAGAAGCCACTGTGAAAACAAGAGCAGTTAAGTATATCACGAGCCATTGATGCAAGCACATGCCATAGTTGTTCATGTTGTTTCTACCCATCTAAAATAGCAAAATCTTCTAATGTACTATCATCAACGCAATGTTGATCCAAATACCATTCTAACTCAGAATCAGACATGCTAACATTTTGGGAAATTCATCTATTTTCTAGGCCTTCACCACGAGACATGCTTGTTGTAGTGTGTGTAGGTGGTTTAGTTACAACTATACCACTCTTATATTCATCAAACATTCATTTTAATGTTTCAATGATAGGGGCAAATCGATATTCGTTACTGAAAATAAGTTGTAAATCAAATTCTTTACACCTAGAATTCATTACAATGGCTAAACCAAAAATGTGAGGTCATGGATTAAAATATTTATGCAAATTGTCTTTCATTTTTTTCTTTTTTTTTTCTTTTTTGATTTGCTAATTTGTCTTTCATTGCAACAACCATGTCATAAGTATTTCATTTGAAAAATAGTTTCTAAAAACAACTATTACTTTTGCTAATTGATGTAAAACAAATATAGAAGTAGGTATATATAAATGAAAATAATTTTGTTGATTGATCAAAAATTAAAAAATAAAAATCTTTCTATAGGGCTACGTAGGCCTAACTATCTTCTTCGAGTGGGACTACTCCTCTAATTGGCATTGTTTGAAAAAATAAATCTATAGCTCTTTTTATTTTATTTTATTTTTAAATTACATTTAACATATTGTACGTTGCATTCCATCTGATTTCTACGTCTAAAGTGTAACACCCTCAAAATAATACATAAAACCCAACCAATAAACAAGCATTGATATAAGATAAATCAACCATTTCTATTCATCAGAGTAGTTCTTACAATAGTATTACATGTTAACAACAAAAGCAAATGCCCTATGGGCTTACAGCTTTCCAAGTCAACACTTGGTTCACAAAAGAAGAGTACTAACTCTGTACACAATAGCCCTTGGCTTGATATACATGCAATACAAACAAAATAAACAAAAGAGTCTTCAACCCTCATCATCATCCAAGCTATGTCCTTGGAGGTGACATGCTACTTGTACCTGAAAATAATGTCCCATATAGGGTGAGCCAACGCCCAGCAGAGATATACTAAACACAGTATGGGCAATAACTAAGACATTAGCAGTTGATAAATATCCAATTCCCATAAATCAATTTACAACCACTAGGTTCATGTTTCATTTCATTGTCCATTTCTCATCTTACAATAGATAAACATACTAGTTGTATCAACATCTCGACAGATAAGTATACAAGCTGTATCCACATTTCAACAGATAAGCATATTAGCTATATCAACACTTCCAAAGATAAGCATATTATTTGTATCAACACTTCCTTAGATAAGCATATAAGCTATATCAACACGTTAACTGACAAGCATATGGGCTGTATCAGTGGAGTCCATCCCCTATCTCCTCCCAAGCAACATCCGGTTTAGAGGTCCATCCCCTATCTTCCCCTAAACCGTGGAGTACATCCCCTATCTCCTCCCCCCCCCCTCACACAACGTATATACACATAGGTCATATACTCAATCAATCAATACATAACGTTAATGTATTCTATCAACCGCCATACTCTATGACACATCCAATTGATTAGTTTTAGTTTACCTAATCATCATGTATTGTCTACAACAATCAAAACTACCCTCCACCAGTAGCCTAAGCAATTATTTCTAAATAGATAATAAAAGCTCCAACAGATAAAATATCAATGTTTTCAAAAGTGGGCGATTAATAAATCAAACACCGCCGTTTCACAATATAATAAGTCAACTTCATTATTCCCAACTCAATTCCAAATATCAACACATTACCCAGATTAATCATACCAATTAATCTATACAACAAACTAGGGTTTTCTATCCCTTTTCCCAATATTAACCCAATGGTCCAAATATCAACAACCAACAACAATATCATCATTTTGAAACCAAAATACACGTTTTTAGAATCAAGATAACAAAACCCTCTTTTACCATTTTGAAACCCTAAGTTCCAAAATTACCCAACTTCAACACTTTATCAAAACAACCAAAAATCTATGTCAAAGACCATAAGGGTGAGTAGGAATCCCTACCTCAAAATATGAAACCCAACGAAGAAGAAGATGAAAACGAAAATGCTCCAAATCACAAGTTTCCCGGATCAAAAGATAGCCCTCGACGATCAACAACTTTTTTGTAAAGGCCAAAGGTGAGCAAACAACTCCTACTAGATCAATACCTAGAGAGAAGGCAAGGTTCTAGAGAGAGAGGCTCAACAATGGAGTTTTTGGAAAAGTAAGAGAGAGAAGAGATGTGAAAAAGTGATTTTAAAAAGTCAAAACAAGGAGTCTTAAACCAGTCGCCCAGCTCGAGTGTGGAAACCCCCGCTCGAGCGTCACTCACAGACCCCCGCTCGAGCGTCCTATCCGCCGCTCGAGCGGTGAATATGCACTCCCAGTACTTTTGCAGAACTAGCTCCCCGCTCGAGCGTAACACACAAACTCCCGGTCAACCGTCCAAACCACCGCTCGAGTGTCCAACTCTACAGAGGAGATACTGGAAGGGTAATTATCCTGCTCGAGCGTCAAAACCCCCGCTCGAGCAGACAAACTACAACAGAGGCCCCGCTCAAGCGCCAAAAGCTCCGCTCGATCGGACAGGCCAGAATTTGGGCATCTAGTCTTGGTTCCTAAGCTCAACCAACCTGTTTCAAACCTGCCCAACACAACCGAAGACTCAAATACAAAGAGTAGAGGATTCAAACAAGATATACACAACAACCACCTCCACGGAACCTAAGTCTGGATACAACAAATATAGCAAGGGAATACCGGGATCGCTATATAAAGGTTATTTTCTTTCTTTCATTTAGTCTTGTTAACATATTTTTCTATACATATCAAGTCGTCTAGCAAAACTATTAATTGTAATAACTGCATTTCTTATTGCTGTTACAAAATTATCATGTTGACTCATAACTTCTTTATGATTCAAATTGAAAACATGTGTACAACAACGGACTAAAATAAAACACCACTAAGAAGCAATAATGGTAAAGTTAACTTAAGAGTAGATATAGTCT
This sequence comes from Camellia lanceoleosa, assembly GCA_025200525.1. NCBI lineage: Eukaryota > Viridiplantae > Streptophyta > Magnoliopsida > Ericales > Theaceae > Camellia > Camellia lanceoleosa. Next base: position 162,188,905 of record CM045759.1, read on the forward strand.
GATTATAATATGTTGCATTATCTAAACTAATTATAAATATTTTATTTTGCACAGTCCAACCAAATAACTTACTCTTAATTACTATCTCAAGTAGATGATCATTATATAGAAATTCTACTAATTTAAATAAAATTATTCTTTTATGCAATTTTCAATTGTTATCTATATAATATGAAGTGATACATTGATATTCTAAATCTTATTTTGATTTGCATATATTACATGTTAAACAATTTTTTCCATTCAAATTTTAAAAAATATTAAATAATTCAATGTTTACATCTTGATATTTCTTTAACAGTTTGTTTCTAGTAGTATTTCTTGAAAAATGTTAAAATTGAAGTGTATAAGCTCCTTGAACTAATTCAGCGAAATAGGGACATTCACTAGTAGTAAAAGGTTATTCATTTTTAATAACATAATTAACTAGCATATCTTGTGGACGTATAGGATCATATAAAAATGTAGTTAAATTAACAGCTAATGTACTTTCTAATTGCATTTGAGTTCTAATATCTGGTTGTTATTGACTTTGTACATGATTCTGATAATGCCTTTTTAAATTACTAGTACCACCTGTTGATGAACCACTAAGACTTTTTGCACAAATTTTACATTTTATTTTTAATCCAATACTACCGTCAAAAAGAGTTGTACTTATTCTATTAAAATACTCTCAAACATGAGACCCTTCAGAAATAGTGGTAGAAGAATCAACTGATTCATGTTGATCAAAACTAATAAAATCATCCACATTTAAATTAACATTAGTACAGTCCACATTAATTAACTAAAATTAATTAATTAAAAAATAAGTAACAATTAATTAAAAAAACAAGTAAGTAAAAATTATCAATTTAAAATAATTTATGTTATCGAATGGCAAATGCGATAAAAAAAATTAGTTTCTTCTGGTAAAAGTTTCTTCTTACACACTTGCAACTACCACTTGTGAATGAGCCTTAAAAATTTGAGAGAGTTGAGAGTTGAAAGTTAAGTTGAGGGAGTTGTTATGAAAGAAAATGAAAGGAGGGGTGTATTTATAGAATTCAAAAACAATGGGGGGAATTTTTTTTTAAAAATGGTCAAATTTTTGACCGTTTGAGAGGAAGAGAGATGAGAGAGTTGTTAGGTTGGGGGGCCTGCTGAAAGGTCCTAGAGATCCCCTATTTGGTGAAACATTTTTTTCTTCTTTTCCTGCTCTAACAGTTTCATCAAATAGGTATCAAATCGAGAATATCAAAAATGTTTCACTAAATAGAGGACGTCTGAGACCTTTCAGCATTTCGCTGTTCATACCCGTTGTTTTATGGCACTGGACGACAGGCCGGATGTTCACCCAATCATTCTCTTAGTTGAAAAATTTTCACAACAAAGCATACTCTCAGATGACCGGGAGGATGTCCTCCTAGACAACCTATATAATACAAGCTTGTAAAATTGTGTGAATTTTGTGGCACCAATACCAACTATCTTACAAACAATTGAGGAAAGTATAGCAGAGGCTGTAAAAATGCATGTAGATTTAAATTTGTACTCAAATTAGTCGTTGATTTTGCAGGGTGTAAATATTGTAAGGTTACTGTTGATTTTTGCGGAGGGTTGATCAAAGTTATCGTTGGTGTGGTGCCTATAAAATAAGAATGACATGTTTTTTAATTTCACAATATCATTACAATTTCTCTTTTATTTGTCATTGTTAACTTTAATTTTCACTTTTTCTTTCATTTTTCACTTGTTTCTTTTACAATCTTTTTCACTGTGAACTTTAATTTTCTATCCTATTGATTTTTTTGAACTTGTTTATTTGTACAAATTTTATCTTCAAACTATGGAAGATTTTGAAATGTTTAAGGAATCACAAACTTTTGAGCAGAACAATGATATAAGTATTATTTCTGAAACTTCTCGCGTTCTTCATGGTAAAGCATTCACCATTATAAAAGAAACTTTATGTAGATTTTGGTTGACCGTCTCTCAAGATCACATTGCAGGTAATAGTCAGACTATGGCAATGTTCTACGAATGAGTACTCGTTTATTTTAATTCACAATTGAATGGTCAATCAAATTGAAACCGTATTTCTTTGTCTCACAGTTGGTCTGTGATGCAAAGGACAATTAATAAATTATGTAATTTTCTTGAGCAAATTCAATTGAGGCAACAAAGTGGAACAAATGAGGCAGACAAGATAATTTTCATTGGCTTTTTTATCATATCTATTTTTTGATTTGTATGTACTTTTTATACTTACTATCTACTTCATTTTTTAGGTTGCTAAAGCTAAGTGCATGTATCATGCAATTCAGAAAGACACACTTTACATTTGATACAAGTTGGAATATTTTTGCGCTAAAGTTGTAAGTGGGATGAAATTTGAACACAATGCAAGAAACCCACACCACCAGGGAATCCATATTTGACTCTAGCAACTGAAAGTGAGGCATCGGAACCCAACAACAATATAGATTTGGACCAATAATGGACTAATACATCAACACAACCAATTGGTTTAGTAGTAAGACTACTAAAGAAAAGTTAAAGAAACAAGCAATTCATGATGTTAGGTTTGGTGAAATGGCATCCAACTAGTCTAAAATTGTTGAATTATTGTCAACTATGTCCTCTAGAAGTGTTGATCGAGATGAACAAAGGCGATAGGATGTGAACAAAAGGCTGTAGAATGTTGAAGAAGGGCCGAGGATAGGGATGAACAACTAAAAATATTATCTATGATGAATGAAAGAGAGCAATGAAATGAGGAGCATAAAATAATGTCAATGGATATGACCAATATAAATCCTATGCAAAGGTCCTACTATGAAGATTTTCAGCGGCATATTTGCTTAACTATTTTATGAAGACTGCTGAAAGGCTCCAAATTAGTTTCATATCAATTTTCATAATTTTTTTTTCCAGTTATTATTGTTTTAGTAATGATGTTCAATTTGCTTTAGTAATGATCTTCCTATAGTAATGATATTTCTCTTATTTTTGTTTTATTTTATAAATAAATAAGTAAGGAGGAAAAATAGTGTCTATTGATAACACAGTGCTCATAACTGTGTTGGTTTAAATTTTCTAAATTGTAAATCAATTTTGTCTCTAGGTTTGGTGTCCACCATTGTTGATTATCAATTGAGATAGATTAGTAGTACATCCATTCAAAAATAAAATAAAAAACACATACTAGTAGTACATTTATTCCAAAAAAAAAAAATAAAAAAAATCACATAGTAATAGTACATCCAATCTCTCCGTTAATAACTTCAAAGGTCAGTGTTAGGTGGCGGTGGAGAGAAGTACAGATGCTAGATGTCAGTCATTCAGTGCTCAATTTGCTCAATGTGATTGCTTGATTGTTTATGACGTCTTTCAGTGTCCACACAAAACTCACCAAATTGTTGAATTAATGAGTTCTGAGCGGTGCCAAATGCATCGAACTGATTAGCCATGTGTTGTTCCCATTGAATGCGGTGATTGTGTTATTCTTGTTTCATAGACAAAAAACCAGTCCAGTATTGCGGTTGTTGATGTGGTGGCATGGCATTCTCATCATGTTGTTTAGGATCATCTGTTGGTGCATTTGGAGCATTTAGACTTTGCAATAATAGATCACCGCCACTAGCTCAGGTGAGTGTATACTCTAAAATCGCATAAGATATTTTTGTTTTTACTTCACCTACAAGTCTAATCTTGAAAGTTTTGAAATTTTTGTAAGCAGAACTCCAAAAAACTAATGGCTGGCCACTGATAGATTGCAACCACCATTTCTTTCATGAGTATATAGCATAAATCCAATTTGTGTCCAACTTCAAAACAATATAGCAAATAAGCATTAAAAATTGAAACAACATCAAAATGTCCTCCTTTGAGAGTGACATTTTCTATTATAAATTGGTGGAGAACACAAATGTAGGGTTTTAAATGTCTTGCTTGCAAATTACTTCCACTAAATCTATTCTCACAAATAGTAGAATATACTTAAGTTATGTTGCCAACAATATCAAGTAGTTCAAACTTAGTGTGAAAGTAGACTTGCATCTCCCGTTGCTCAACTCCAATAATTTGTGCCAAAGTAGGGATGTCAAATTCAATGTGTTTACCTTTTACATAAGACATAATAGTATAGTCTCCATCTTCTTCAGATGTACGTTCCAAGTGATCATAAAAAAGAGAAACAAGACGAAGATATACGTTGTGTGGTAAATTTATCCACCCCATAGTCTCAAGTTTGGTAACCAACAGAGCATCATATTGAGGATCAAGATTTAGCCTTCTACTGGTGACAATAGGTTAGCTGTAGAAGTTTGGAAAGGCTTGTTCATGAGTATAAGTCAGAAAATCTTGAGTTGGATACTATTGTTGAGGCTATTGTTGATGTGTAACAGGGTTGGAGAACGGTCTAGGTTCGTTTCTTTCTCTTTTGGTTCTAGGTATGACTATCTCAATATGTAAAGGATTTGATTAGGAGAGGTAAATGTTGATGTTGGAGAGGATTGGCGTGAATATTTGAGTGTGGGGCTTTGAAAATAGATACAAAATGGTGTGGAAAGGTAAGCAACAGAAAAAAGAACAGAAAGTCTTAAGCCTCAACCCTAAAGCCTGCTTGCAATTCAATCACAAACTAAAGCCACCGGTTGACCGGACAATCGACCTATCGGATGTCCCCCCAGTCGACCGAATTTGTGTAGCTGCCTTGTTTTGCTTTTGGATGATAGCTTCTTTGGTGATCCAAAGACTTCCTCCACAGTTTAATTCATATAGACATACTCATAGTGATTTATAGAGAAGTGAGGCAGTAGATGATCATGAATGAGGTAGATACAAGATTTAATGAGGTGGTTGCATTTTTAATGAGATAGATGTAGCCTTCCCAGATTTAGCCTTCTTATGCATTCATGAGTCAGACTTGAAGAACTTTCCAAAAAAAAAAAAAAAAAAAAAAAAAAAAAAAAAAAAAAAAAAAAAAAAAAAAAAAAAAAAAAAAAAAAAAATTTTAGAAACTTCTTTTTTTTATTTTTTTAATTTGAAAAATTGAATTTGAAAATGATAAAAAAAATAAAAAAAAATAAAAAAAAAAAAAAATTTTAAAAAAAAAAAAATATAAAAAAGTTTATAAAAAAAAAAGTTTTAAAAATCTAAAAAAATAAATATATAAAATAAATTAAATTATGAGCATTATTTAATTTAAAATTAGTAAATTGATGATAAATTAATTGACAAAAAAATTTAAATAATATAATAATTTTAGAATAGTTTAATATTTAATAAAAAAAAATAAAATAAATAAATAAATAAAAAAAAAAAAATAAGTTAAATAAATGTTAAAAATTCATGCATTAAAATGTTAACTTGAATAAATAAAAATAAAATAAATAAAAAAAAAAATATAAATAAAAATAAATAAATATAATATAGATAATACCATCATAACAATCTATACCATCTTCACAAAACATTTCAATGCATTTACATATATGTATATATATATATGTATATTTTTTAGAGCATCTTTACTACACAACAATAAACAAACAACACACACACCTCATTTGCAACAAAACCTTAAAAAAAAAAAATCCAAAAAATCCTCTCTCTTCTCCCTTTTTTTCCAACATTACTTTCATGAAGTCTTTCTGAGAATCATTCATTAAATCATTATTATGTATTTTAATATGTATATTTATATTATATATATATAAGGATTCAGGATTCAAACATGTTTGTTGTTGATTGTTGTTGATAGTAAAAGTACTTTGATGATTGTTGATGATGATATTTCATAAATCAGGATTCAATAATCATCTCTCATCAATCATATTGTGCAATATAATGCAAGTCTTCATTATGTTACCAAGGATTTTACTTATCCAAAAAAAATTGGACCACCTACAATTGGAAGATCGATTGAATGGTGCAATTGCACTTCCACTCTGTTTTTCTATCTTCTTAAATCATTCATAAATTTCATTTTCTTCTTTTTGCTCTGAGAGAGAAGAGAAGAAAAAGATATGTTATGATAATATGTATAATATATACAATATAATAAGGTATATTGTAATATTGTCTATTGTGTGTTGTTAGTGTGTTTTAGTTTTTTGGCTAAGATAGATTAAAAAATAAGAAAAATAAATGCGAAGATTCAAGTCATCATATTGTTTATTAGATACATAAAAAAAATGCAATCAATCCCAAAGTCAAAAAGAAGCTCTTTGTTTCAAGAATTATGGTTGGCTTTTTTTGATGGCTTACATATTGACATTCCCATGCCGTTAGACAATTTTTCCACTCCTAATGCATGCAATCTAAATTTCCTAACATACTTGGAAACCCACAAATCTCTCCAATAGCAAGTAAACCAAACCAAACCAAACCAAGCCTTAAGTCCCATCAAATGGGGTCGGCTACATGAATCTTTCTTCTCCACGCGGCTCTATCAAAGGCCATTTCGTTAGTTAAATTAAGTAGATCCATATCTCTATTTATAATGCTAACCAACGTTAATCTAGGCTTACCTGGTACCCTAGCACTTCTATATGTCGTCACTGCATCGCATCTCTTCACTACTGCCTCTATTAGTCTCCGTTAAATATGACCAAACCATCTCAATCGATTCTCTCTCAACTTATCTTATATCGGTGCTACTCCTACCCATCCTCGAATACATTCATTCCTAATTCTGTTTGTCTAGTTTTGCCACACATCCACCTTAGCATCCTCATCTCAGCAACACTCATTTTATCTACATGTTGTTTCTTGGTTGCCCAACACTCTGTCCCATACAACATCGTTGGTCTACTAGTCATTCTATAGAACTTACCTTTTAATCTAGTGGGTATTCATTTATCGCACAGTACCCCAGACGCACTTCTCCACTTAAGCCATCCCACCTTAATCCTATGGGACACATTCGCATCAATCTCCACCGCTGTTGTAATAATCAACCCTAAATAATGAAAATGATCACTCTTAGGCAGTTCTTGGTTCTCAATTCTCACTTCTCCTCGGCTTTCATTGTTACTGTTACTAAATTTACACTCCATGTACTATGTCTTAGTTCTGCTTATCCGAAATCCTTTAGATTCAAGTGTTTTTCTCCAAATCTCAAACTTTGTGTTAACTCTTTCTTTAGTCTCATCTACTAACATGATATCATCTGCAAAAAGCATACACCATGGCACGTCATCTTGAATATTTCTCGTCAACTCATCTATAACTAACGCAAAAAGACAAGGACTTAAGATAGATCCTTGGTGTAACCCTACAGTGATAGGCAATTCATTTGTCTCTGTAGCAGGTGGTCTAATAGTGGTCACCACCGCTTCATACATGTTCTTAATCACATCAATGTAACCTTTTGTCACCTATTTCTTCTCCAAACACCCACCATATTATATCTTGAGGCACTCTATCATATGGTTTCTCAAGGTTGATAAATACCATATGAATGCCTCTTTTCTTTTCTCTATACTTTTCTATTACTCTCATCAACAAATAGATCGCTTCCATTGTTGACCTGCTAGGCATAAACCCAAATTGATTATCTGACACCTCTATTATATCTCGCAATTGGTGTTCCATCACCCTCTCCCACACTTTCATTATATGACACATTAGTTTGATTCCTTTATAGTTGTTGTAATTCTAGACATCTCCTTTATTCTTATAGATTGGCACTAAAATACTCTTTCTCTACTTATCTGGCATGTTCCTAGTCAACAAAATTTTTCTAAACAACCTAGTTAATCAAGCAACCCCCTTTTTACCTAAACACTTCCAAGCATCAATAGGGATATCATCGGATCCTAAAGCCTTATTTGATTTCATTTTCTTGAGTGCAATCTCCACTTTAAAGTTCCTAATCCTGCGATAAAACCTATAGTCTTGGTTTATCATATTACTGGCTACTTCTTTCCTTATTGATGTACCTCCATGTTGCTCATTTAGTAGTTTCTCAAAATAGTTCTTCCATCTCTCCTTAATCTCTTCATCCTTTACCAATACCTTAGAATCCTCATTCTTGATGCACTTAACTTGATTAAGATCTCTTGTTTTCCTCTCCCGTACCTTAACAAGTTTGTATACCCTCTTCTTTCCGTCCTTACTATCTAGTCTAGTGTATAGGTCATCATAAGTTTTCAACTTAGCCTCTTTCACTACTTTCTTGACCTCCTTATTAGCTAATTGTAGACACCCCATTTTTGACCGTCCTCGAGACTTGAACGTCATCATTTGAACACTCGATGATTTCGTATGGTCATGTTCGTTTTGAGTACCTGAAGTTCTTGGCAGAGTGCCTTGCCTTCGAGCCTCTCAACTTGTTTGTTTTGTGCTCGGTTGTGTACTAAGAGCTTGTTGTTTCAAATTTGAAGGAGAGGGTGGCCTGTCGGCCATCCCCGCAGTCCATCGACCATCTGTGGTGGGCAGTAGGCCACATTGATGGCCGATCGGCCACTGGTGATGGCCGACAGCCATTTTTCTCCTTTTTCAGATATTTGTTTGCCAGTTGTGCTAGTTGTTGCTCACTGATGTGCATCTCCATACACATGTATAGAGGGATGAATACAAGCTCTAAACTTTTTTTTCTATATATAGGGGGGTCTCTCCCCCATTTTGGGAGGTTAGACAATTTGGAACAAAATTTTCTCTCTCTCTCTCTCTCTCTCTCTCTCTCTCTCTTCTTATTTTGTGCTTTGTAGTTAGCTTTCTCTACACCTTTGCACATAGACTCTTGATCAATCTTGACTACCTTGGAGTTGAGGTTCTAGGAGGTCTTCTTGGAGCTTTAGAAAGGGTTTTGAGTTTGAATTTGCACCTGAAATTGTCTTGTGCTTCAAGAGGTTTAAGGCTTGCCTTTTAAACTTGTCTTGTATAATTTAAATTACTATCTTTTTTACTGTTTTGATCTAGTTTTTCAACTACAAAAAACTCTATTTTTGAGGTTTGAAAATGGTAGTTTAAGTCTTGGTGAGATGGGGGGTTGTCTCCTCTTTTTGTTCTTTGGCTTGTGAAGCATTTTGTGCCATTTCTCACCATCTTTGTATCAAACTTTTTGGCCCTTTAAACCACTGAAAATTAGAGTTATTTCAGTGGTAAAAATCAAATTTTGAAATCCAAAACAGGAGGGGTTAGCCTCCCCTCCTTGTGCCTTGTTTCCATGCCTAGGTTGCTTCACATGTTAGTTTGATTTTCTAGCTTAACTTAGCTCAATTCAAGCATGTTTTAAGCTCTATTTCGGCATGTTTGAGCTCTGTTTTGGGCTGGTTGAAGCACTTGAGGCTTGCTTTATATGCTTGTAGTGCAATTGTGCATGTTATGTTTAGCTTGTGCTATGCTTTGCCCTCTTATTCTAGCTTAACTTAGCTTAATCTCAGCAAGATTTTTCCACTTTTTTGACTGGTCTTAGCTCTTTTTTGAGTTGGTTTGGCCCTTTGAGGCTTGTATTGCGTGGTTGTAGTGCAATCTCCTTCACCAGCTTAATGTTTTAGGCTTTCTAGCATGAATTGCATGAGTTGCTTGCATGTTTTAGGGTCATTTTGCACTCCATTTCAGCACTAAAATCTCTGCAATCTCCCTCTATTCTTCTTTCTTTCATTTGTTTTGAAACAAACTTCAAACCCCTTGTTGACTTGAGTGTGGAATTGAGACCCTCATGCCTAATGGTTTAATTCTTGTAGGAGTTCATTACCAATAGCATGAGGCCTCTTTTATACTCAAGGTACTTGTGGTTTAAGTCCTTTTTCCATTAGAGGACACTCACCTTTTGGACTAACCAATTAAAGAATGGATTGGTAATCTAAAATTGGTAAATAAAATGAACAAAGTGAAAGAGGCAAGATAAGCATCTTGTGTTGCATTGCATGTGTTCAATTGGATGTTATATTGAACACAAGATAGATTGGAGCATTTCATACTCAAAGTGATGAAATGAGCCAATCTTCTTAGTCTCCATTGCCTTTGATCACACATGACAAGGTGATGGTCTTGAGTCTTGTTTTTGGCATACAATGAAGTTGTACATCTTGGTTCTTTGGCCATCATGCATTGAAAATGCTTGGTTGGTGGTTTTGGAGCCAAGAATTACACTCCTTTGACTTTGTGTAATGATATGGAGGGTACTGGTACACATATATTCCTTGAGAATACACTGCTTTGCCTCTGTTTATTCTCTGTTGTAGCAAAAGTGAAGTCCAAGAAAGGGGTGGCTGACTGGCCACCAGTAATGGCCGACAGCCACCAATAGTGGCTGACAGGCCACCAGCAGTGGCCGACCGGCCACCAATTGTAGCAAATCGGCCATCAATGAAAAGTTTGTTTAGTATGTTCCTGAGTTAGAGCAGAGGTGTTCTGGAAGCTAGCAACACTGTTGGTGTTCAAGCAAGTGTAAACAGAGGTGTCCAATGGCAAGGCGGTGGATTTTCGGGAAGAAACCAACTGAGCATACATGCGTCCCTCGCCCTCGAGGCCATCTACTTGCTTTGCTTTATTAGTTAGTTGTAGCTAATTGATTCATGCAAGTGTCGTAATTAATTAGCTTAGTTAATTAGTTTAATTGCCTTAATTAGCTTAGTATGGCTAGTTATTCAATTTGGTTTGTAATTAATTAGCTTAGAATAAGTTAGTTAATTAGTTTTGTGTTGTTATAGCGATCCCGGTTTTCCTTTCATTGTTTAGTGTGTTCCGGACTCGGTTCCGTGGTTGTGTGTTGTTGTCTTATTCTCGTTTCCATCCTTTACTCTTTGTATTTGAGTTTTGGGTTGTGTTGGGAAGGTTTGAAACAGGTTGGTTGCGTTTAGACACAGAGTTGATGCCCAGATTTTGGCCTTCATGCTCGAGTGGGGCTTTTGATGCTCGAGCAGGCTCCTTTGTTTTTGTTCCTCCACTCAAGCGGGGAGTCTAACGCTCGAGCGGGATTATTCAGTCTTTAGTACTTTTCCTGCAGGTCATCGGACGCTCGAGCATCCACTTTCACGCTCGAGCGGGGACCTTCGTCTTCAGAACTTCTAGAAATGTGCATTCGACGCTCGAGCGTCGCTTTTCACGTTCGAGCGGGAGTCTGTGTCTGACGCTCAAGCGGGGCATTCCACACTCGAGCAGACTGTGATGCATATCAGTCCAAGAGAAGCCATTTTTGAACCACTTTTCGACTCTCTCTCTCTTTCTCTCTCTAGCTTTTCAAAACCCTCATTTGAGAGCTCCTCTCTCTAGAACTCTCTCTCTCTCTACATTTTGATCTTGGTTTAGTGAGACTCAATCCTTGTGCCTTTATTAAAGTGGTAGGGCTCTTCTAGACCTCCATTTCTGTCCGAATAGAAGTTGATTTCGCCACCTTTGGAGTTCACCACTTGCTTGGTTCATCTTCTCCTTTGAGCTTCGAAATTTAAGGTAGAGATAATCTACTCCTTCTTATGAGTTTTAACATAAATATTAGTCATTTTGTATAAATGTTGAGATTTGGCAATTTGGGAAGTTAAGGTTTGAGATTTGTGTTATATAAAGATGGGTTTTGTGTTTTAAGCTCCATATGTATGTGAGGTCTTGAAAATGAGGTTTTGTGGGTTTGATAGGTAAGATTTGAAAAATGAGAAATTTTGAAAAATGAGGTTTTTCTCATTTTTCAATGTTTGAGAAAAATGAGAAAATGCCTAAATTGAGTTTAAATAATTAATTTGTATAATTAATTTAGTAATTGTGAGGAATATGAAATTGATTTGAATATCATGAAATTGGATAGAACTGGGACTAGTTGGTGTAGTCGGTTTGACAAATCACCCACATATGGAAAATGTGATAACTTATCTGTTTGGTAAATTCATTTATCTATTTAGAAATAACTGCTTTGGGCTATCGGTGAAGGATAGTCTTGATTGTTGTAGAACTGCATGATGATTAGGTAAATTGAAACTAATCAATCGAAATATGTCATTGAATATGACAGTTGGAATAACACATTGAATATGTGCCTTAAGTGATCGTGGTATAAGATATAGAGTTTAATACATCGTATATGTATCTTTGTTTGGGAGGAGATAGGGGATGTACTCCATACATGTGATTATATGTTTTAATACATTGTATATGTATCTTTGTTTGGGAGGTGATAGGGGATGCACTCCATACGTGTGATTATATGTTTTAATACATTGTATATGTATCTTTGTTTGGGAGGAGATAAGGGATATACTCCATTGTTTGGGAGAAGATAGGGGATGGACTCCATAAATAATTAAGTTAGCCAGAGTGTCCGGGGTGAAATTCCTGAAACCTTATAAATTGAAGTGCATGAATGAAATTGACAATTGAAGTGTTAATAACATAAGTTGTAGTCTCATTATGAATTGGTGATACTTGAAGTGTTAATTACATGAGTTGTAGTCTCATTTTGAATTGTGGATAACAGAAGTGTTAATAAGCTGAGTTGCAATCTCATTTAATTTGTTTGGTTAGATAGTAAACTGTATTTAGGAATTGAATCAGATAAAAAAAAACAAAGTGGAGTGAAACATGGATGTAAACTATGTTTGGCTATGGAAAGGGTGTAAGTTGGTTTACAAGTGTTAATCATTTGTCGAATGTTAATGTTTTAGTTATTTCTCATTTTGGGTTTAGCATATCTCTACTGGACTTTGGCTCACCCTACTTGGGACACCATTTTCAGATACAGGAGACGTGCCGCCTCCAAGACCTTTGCTTGGGAGGTTTAGGAGTTGAAGACTCTACTTTGTTATTTGTTTTGTTGGTTAGATGTAAATGCGAGCCGAGGGCTTTACTTGTAAAGAAGTTAGAAATCTTCCCTTGTGTAACCAAGTAACAACTTGGAAAGATGTAAGCCCGCAGGGCATTCTATTATCTTTGTAAACATTTTTAACTGCTATGAAATACTCTTTTTAACATTAGCTCTGATGTATGGATGGAAATGTGATTTATTTATCATATATATAGAACTGTTAGATGTTGGGATTATATGAGATTTTGAGGGCGTTACAGTTGTAATAGCTTAGTTTAATTAGCGTAGCTAGTTAACTTATTCATTCGGACCCTCTTTCGCGAGGGCATAATGTTGTAATAAGTGTGCATGCGTGCGTGCATGTCTTCCAACCCCACGTCTTTCTCCCTTTTATTTAATCTCTTTCGATGGTTAGATTAGGAGCATATTTCAATTAGCATACCTTATGCTTGCATGTTTGCATCATTCATTTGTCTTGCATGCACCGAGGTTTAGTACATCATTCAAACTGCTTTGCAAATTTCAATACTTCTTTGAATACGTGTTTGAAAGCATGTTATCAAATTGTATCGTATGCCATATTAGTAGCTAAGCCTATTAATCGCATTATTGCATGTGTTGTATTAGGCATCTTGTATAGTTAGGATCATGCATTTTTCTAACTAGTTTTCATTTTGGCTTGGAGTACTCAGTAAGTTTTTATGCTTTAGCATCCTTGCATGAGTGTGATTGCTATGTTGCCATGTTTCACATTCTTGCCGTGAGGCTATTTGCTTATATGCTAAACCGCATGAATGCCTGTGGATAAAGGCTTTGTTGCTTGAATTGGAACAATTCAACGAATGCACGTTTTAAGCCCACTTTGCGAAGTGGCAAAATCATGTTTTAAGTACATCATGTTTGATAGAAAATCTGTGTTTTAGCCCACTTGAGGGTGGCAAATTCAAACCATTTTCGAAAAACAAACATGAGTTGAATTCGTTCCAAGTCTTGCGACTTAGTCTATACTTGCTTGTCTGCGTCACATAGTAAAGTTAGCTAATAATCAAAACAAGAAACATGAGATTTATAAAACAACATATCATGCTTAGTAGAGGCCGATCTTTTGATCGGGTAAGCTGAGGTGCTCATTTCAGGACCTTCCCCTCTTGTACCTAAATTCTCGAGCCAATGCAACTTTGGTGATGACGGACACGTGGCCTTTGGCACGAGTCAGGGTTTCCTAAATTTCTCCCAAAACAAAATATTTAGGTTGCGACTCTGTAATATGGCAAAGTAGTCCAATTTTGACATTATTTGATTTAAAATCTATTTTCCAAAATGATTTTCCGGATTAGACTCTTTGGTGTTTATCAGTTTCACATTGCACTTTGTGAGATTAGATTCAGAACCACAGGTAGAGTCCGAATTGTGAGGCCCTCCGAATTTGATTTGAAGTATATGACTCACAAGTCTGTGAAAGAGAGAGCAGTACTGGAGTTCCTAGCCAATCACCCAGTGGAGGGAGACGAAGCAGTAGAGTATCTATTTCCGGATGAGTCTATTCTACGTCAAAGAAGAGATTTGGACTATGTACTTTGACATAGCATCTAACCAGTACGGTTATGGGATAGGGGTGTTGCTGATAGCACCTGACAATTCCCATATACCTTTAGCTTTCAAACTTTGGTTTAAGGTATCAAACAACGAAGCAGAATACGAGGCATGTATCGCTGGCTTAGAAACTGCCTTGGAATTAGGGGCCTCGAACCTGGTTGTGTCTCAAGCGAAAAGAGACTGGAAGGTTAAGGAAAAATGATGAAAATCTATCACCAAACCTTAGACGTTTTGATTCCTAAGTTTGAGAAGCTAACCTTCACGCATTTGTTAAGAGAGAACAATAGGTTCGCTGACGCTTTATCAACTCTACCTTCCATGATAGACATCCCTTTGGGAATTCAGATGCGTCCTATCATTATTGAACAGAGGTATGTGCCGGCCTACGAGTTGATTGCCATGATAGATGAAGTACAAGATCAGAACCCCTGGTACCATGATATCTAGAACTTCTTGGAAAAGGAGGTTTATCCACTAGGGGCAAATGCTAAAGATAAGAGGGCAATACGGTGAATTGTTGCTCAGTTTATCATCTGCGGGGGTACATTGTATAAAAGAGGCCATCTGGGAATGCACGAGCTGTGTGTTGATACAGAAGAGTCGAAGCGCTTAATGGAGGCCATCCACGGAGGAGAGTGTGGTTCGCACATGAGTGGAGTAATGCTGGCTCAGAAGATTCTCAGGCAGGGTTATTACTGGTCAACATGGATGAGGATTGTATTGGTTTTGTTCGGTGATGCCACAAATGCCAAATTCATGCAAATCGCATGAATATCCTACCGTCGAAGTTGTACAACATGACTTTGCCATAGTCATTTTTAGTCTAAGGAATTGATGTTATTGGGGCAATTACTCCAAAGGGGTCAAACGGGCATGAGTATATCTTGGTGGCAATAGACTATTTTACAAAGTGGGTCGAGGCCAATCCTACGCAGTGCTGAAAGTATCGCACGTAGCCAAGTTCATCAGGAATAATATCATTTGTCGTTATGGGGTCCCGAATGAGATCATCTCGGACAATGGTTCCCACTTCAAGAAAGAAGTGATCGACTTGTTGGAGAAATACAATGTGGCTTTTCATAAGTCATCCACATAAAGGCCACAAACCAACGGAGCTGTTGAGGCCGCCAACAAAAACATCAAGCATATTCTATAGAAGATGGTGGAAACCTACAGGGACTAGCCAGACAAGTTGAGATTTGCTCTTTGGGGCTACAAGACATCAATCCGGACATCTACTGGGGCAACTCCATATTCTCTGGTTTATGGAATGGAAGTTGTTCTGCCGATTGAAGTCGAAGTTCCGTCACTGCGGGTTATGGCTGAGTGCCAGATAGCAGAAGTGGATTGGCAGCAAAGCAGGTTTAAGGAACTAATGTTGTTCGACGAGAGGAGGCTGAAAGCACTGTACCATGTCCAAGGTTATCAACGCAGAATCGCCAGGGCTTTCAACAAGAAAGTTAAGTCTAGGAATCTGAATGAAAGGGATTTGGTTCTCAAAGACAACCGAGCTTTCATCCATGACCCTAGGGGCAAGTTCAGACCTAATTGGACTGGTCCTGACATCATCAAATCAGTTTGGTTGGATGGAGCTGTCATTCTTATGGACCTAGATGGCCTTGAATTCTCCCAACCAATCAACATGGACAAGTTGAAGAAATACTATCCTTGAGTGGCTGGCTAGGCCGAAAACCCGAAAGGATGACCTAGGCAAAAGTTAGAGCACAAAAAATTAGAAAAAGAAAAACTAAGCTCGCAAGGTTGAAAACCTAGAAAGGGCGGCCTTGGCAAAAGTTAGAGTGCAAAAGGAGAGTGTTAATACCCGAGTGAATCCGAACCGAACTACATAAGGCTTGATTCCCATCCTTGGGATATGTAAGCAACTTCATTTTGAAGTCCAATCATAAACACTTCCAAATCAATTGTGTCCATGAGATTGTTCTGGTCATCTTTGTCTTTTCTGCATCCAAGAGTTTGGTTGTGATCTCCATTATGAGAGCTGGTTACAGTTTAGTGTAGTGTAGTGTAGTGCTATTCAGATAAGGGGCAACTTTTCATTTGCTGGATTTGGGGTTATACTTCTTAAGGATAGATTTCGGGTGTGTCCAGTTGTGATCCTTATCGAAAATGGTTTTGAAAAGTTTTAATAAAAGTTAATTTGGTTCAAATTAATCTTTTTACAACTTAGACCATTTTTTGGACCAAAAGGAAAATTTTCAATACCCACAACCTTCAATTTCATTGATTTCAATACAGAGTTCTCTACCTCTTGATACAAATCAAAGTTGCTTTTTTATTACATTCAAAAGGAAAACTTGAAAGTACAGATCAAAGCAATAAACTTGGGGCATCGATGAGTCGGGTGTTCCTGCGTTCTCTCCCAGAGCTTGTGAAAGCTTCATATGCTAAAGTAGGCCCGATTTGCGCCTCATCTTTGAGCCAAGCTATGCATTTACCAGAAAGGGCGCAACTGAAATTGGGAGCAGGAGTCAAAAGTTCTTTTGTCCTCTATGTAGTGGGATATCGAGCAAGTTGTGAACCTCGGATCAGAAATGAAGCCAGGTACTCTACCCTCTCTTCTGGGCAGGTTTGGTCATGCCCGAACTGACGCCTGAATTGGAATGAAAAATAGAAGACACAGTGTGTCAAGCAAATCAACTGAATGCCAGGTTGTCGAGACATGCTGTAGCTCATCTCGAGCAGATCAAACCAGGGGCAATGCCAAGCAATGGCACCACCACCCCTCGTTTGGGAAATCAATTAGCCGTCGGCGAAAGAAATAGCCTCATACTAAATATGCAGGGCAGGAGTCCACTACTTTCAACCTCTCCATGAGCCATATCTGGGAAGGGATGAAAAATAAGAGAGATTAAAGAATAGAGAGGTGTATGTAGAGAGAAAAGTGAGAAAAGGTTTTGAGAGAAAAACAGAGCTTGAGGGTCAAGTGATGTGAGACACACATGTGAGATAGGGTGGGAAACATTACCTACAAGAGTAGTGGACTTCCTGCGAACTTGGTCATCTCCCGCCTATGGAAGGCAGCCAAGCCCATCAAAGTCTCAGCTAGTGTCAAGCCAATACAGCTCTTGCCCTCTTTCAAGCCTTGAGCTACTTCGATCAAGCGAATGCTAGACCCTCCGAAGCCAGGAGCAAGTAGGAAATAGGCCAACATACACATGCAGAGGGCATGCTGCAGAAAACTTTGCCAAAGACGGTCGCCGCGGTTGCCAGTATCAGAAAATCGGTGAATGAGACTGGGAATGTCTAATGCTCCGTTGTGAACCAAAGATCGGGCATCATGTAAAGTGAGCCCACACATTCTTCTTAAAGCCTGGATGTGGCTGAAATGGGACTGGGGCAAGATTTCCTTGTGGCATTCCATCAAAACTTGGAATTCTTCAATTGTAGGGCACATCTCTTGCCCACCGAAGTTAAACACATGTGTAACTGGGATCCAACATCTAGCTGCAGCATGAAGGAATGGAAAACACAGTGGGGCACGACTTAGCGAAAATAGTGCATTTATTCTGAAACCCTAGAAATTCACTTTTTCCAAGCCATCCAGAGTTACAATCCAATTTGAGAGTTTTTCGGTGAAGAATGGCTCCATTTGTGGCAAAAACAGAGCTGGAATGAAGAAACTACGAAGTCCCAACTTTTGTAAAAGATAAGGTACTGAGTGGAAGACATGTGGCAGCAATCTAGAGGTTTCCTGCACTAGTGGCTGACTGGCTAGTTTTTGTGGCCGATCGGCTACTTTTGTAGCTAACCGGCCAGTGCTAGTGGCCGATAGCCACTTTTGGTAGCCGACAACCTTTGTCTATGGCTGACATAATTCCTATGGCCTTCCTATGTGTTGGGAATGTTAGGAACCTGTGTTTTGTTCTACTCTTGGTGCATTTAGCCGCCTTGTTCGAGGAGTTTTGTTGAGTCGCTCTTTATGTAGTTTCTCTTTGTTTATCGAGTTGTTTTGTTGTTGCTTATCGAGTTTTATTGACATTGTTGTTGCTTATCGAGTTGTTTTATTTATCGAGTTGTTGCATTAGTTGTTCATTGAGTTGTTTCACTCTATTTGTTATGTGTTGGTTGGTTCATTACTTGATTAAGAAGTTGCCAATACAGTTTACAATGTTCAAATTCCATCAAATCTCGTTTTTGTGTAAAATGGTGCAATGCGATGTTCAGAATGTAAAATGCAACACATTTTCATCAAAAGGCCGATTTTTCATTCCAATCATGGTTTCTTTTTACAAAAGAGTACAAGTCTTTTTTTTGAGAAAATAAAACTATACAATGTGCTAACACTATTAGCTAAAAGAAAAAAGGCAAAAGAGACCAAGCAACAACATCTAAATCAGTGCCATCCACCTCAAGATCGAGAGGCCCTCTTCATCCTCTTCCTGGGCATGGACTCAAAGCTATCGCCATCAGTGCATTTGAGGCCCCTAGCTCTTAGAGGCCTCGGCGTAATCTGCCCTCGAGAATCTGAGCGAGGCCAAGATCGCTTTCTGTCCTCAGATGACTCTGAATGTGGACTCGCTGCCTCTTCATCCTCACTTGTCTCATCATCATCATCGTCTAGAATGGGCTCTGAAGGGTCACTCCCATCACGGGTGCCCCTAGCTCTACCTCAGCTGTGAGCTGGAGCCTCTCGTCTCCCTTTCCCTACTGCCGGAGGAGGTGCTGATGGTCCTGCTGCAGCTCCCGCTGGAACATCCAATGTGCCTAGGATCTAAAAAGGGGAGTTTGTCAAATACATCAGTCACGGTGTATACCTGACGCAAAAAGATGCAGTGCAAAATGCAGTGATTGAGTGTCGTGTTTGAATGCAGTGATTAAGTGCAATGTTTCAGATACAGTGTTTAAGTGTCGTGTTCAAATGCAGTGATTGAGTGCAGTGTTTTAGATACAGTGTTTGAGTGTCGTGTTCAAATGCAGTGATTGAATGCAGTGTTTCAAATGTAGTGTTTGAGTGCAGTGTGTCAGATCAGTGTAGTGTGGAACAGATTATGTTTGGAATACTGATGTATCGGTAGGAAATTTCATGGCATGAAGTGCAAACTGAAGTAAATTAACGGAATCCTATAGAGGCTAAGCAGGTTCATGCTCATCTGCACCATCTCCGTCAGGGAAGCCACTAGCTCGAAGGCCTACCCGGTGTACTCTGTGGATGCCTGCAAGTGTGATGAGAAGATTAGTGTTCTATAAAGCATAACTGAAATAAAGTAAATATGCAAAATGAAAAGTATGGTACATACTGGAGCAGGGCCTCGAACCCCTACAAGCTCATGCCCGGCTGGCGCGGGCTTAATGGGAATCTGGCAAGCTTCCCCAGAATGTCGCCGGTAGATGAGTGTGGTAGGCAGCTCTGGCCACCCAGTCCTTTGTCTTGCTCCAGAACCTCTCCTTCCATGGGTCCTGGTCGCTCCAGCCCCTCTGCCTCTCTCTCCTGCAGTTGGAGCCCTCGATCTCTCATCTTCACAGACCCCAGTCAGAGGAGACATAAAGTATGTCTGGATGAAGACTGTGTAGTCACCCTTGACTTGGAAGAAGTCGGCGTCCCAGCTTTGGGTGAAATTAATCATCTCTTGGAAAGTGTACCTCTCTGTGACTCTCATGTATGTCGGAGGTGGCATCAGAACTTCCGGCTTGGGCAAACTAATGGTCTGACGCAAGAATCACTCTCCTAAGAACCATGCTCGACAAATTGGCCCGTTGAGCAGGATCCGGAAGCGAGAAGCCTCTCGGGCACCAGCGAACTGATCTCTGACTCCCTCAGGCATCATCGCCCAGGGCTGCCAAGTGATCTGTAAATAGAGAAGGTACAGATTGTTAGCTATCATCGGGTATTGAAATATGAGTCAAAATCAAAGGAAAACAGAAATAAATAGAGAAGCTTGAGTTACCTCAGCCGCAGTCATGGTATCGAAGTATCGGCGGAAGAAGGGGAAGGACTCTTAAGACCTCCGTTGGCATCTCCCGTCATACCGGTGAGAGTACAGCACGATAAGTGGCATCTTCACCTCTGGCTCTGGGCAAGTCTCGGAAAGTAGGCGTACACCCATAGCTGCAGAAAGCAAAAAGAGCAATAGTGAGTATACAATAGACAGAATATGCAAAGCAGAAAATAGATTGTGTGTGTGCGGTGTACAGTGTGTACAATAGATAGAATATGCAAAGCAGAAAACAGATTGTGTGTGTACAATATACAGTGTGTGCAGTGTACAGAGTATGTAAAGCAGAAAGCAGATTGTGCGTGTATAGTATGCAGTGTATGTGTAGTATACAGAGAATGTTAAGCAGAAAGCACAACACGAAATACAAAATAGAGAAGTAAGGCATACCTCCCAAGCCCTCCAATAGCTCACATATCCATACAAGGTGGCCGAGCCAGCGCCGCCCCAATCATAGAGTCGGACTTGAGATTGGTCCACCAGAGCACTCAGGAGGTATAACCCGATGGTGTTCACCCGGTCGGCGAACAAGGTAGTGCCAAAGAGAAACATCAGGAAACCTTGAGCATACTACTCGGTCTCCTCTCGGGTTACTGGCGTCGTCCCTCTGTAGTAATTTGGGAACCATGTGTATCAGACCATCCCTGATCGAGAGACGGGTGGGCAAGTCCCTAGCAGGTAAATCTGAGCGGCCTTCCACTCGCCCATGTCTGTGTCATAAGGAATCGGATGACCCCCTACCTCTATGCCAGTGAGCATAGAGAAGTTGAAGGGAGTCATTGTCATCTCCCATACGCCAGAGAAGTGAAAGGAATTGGTGGTATCCACCACCTCTCTACCAAGGCACCTAGCAAAGGCCGGCTCACTACGAGACATGAGAGCCCCATGCAGAATGAGCCGAAGTCGGCCTCGTTGATGATGTGGCGGACTATGTTGGGAAGCTCTATATACCACTCTCGTACGGAGATGGTCCTGTATCCTCGGATGGCATGTGAATCCCCCTGTAAGAAGGACAAGTAAATAAAAAGTATTGTAATAAATGCAGTGCAAGAGTATGTTCGGGACAAACAGATGCAAGGTAGTGTAAGAAATACAGTGCATAAATGTGTTTGGGATGAACAGATGAAAGACAATGTGAGCTATGCGAGAAATGCAACATACATTGTGGAAAATGAAGAAGTGTATACCTTAGAGGCGCCATGGGATAAATGTGACTCTGGTTTGCACAGTAAGAGGTCCTTCGGTGCAAATTGTGCAAACCCCCTGAACTAGCTAATGCTATTGGGTGGTAGCACGTGTCTCTCAGGATGACACGTCGCCGGGTCAAAAGGTCGAATGCTGAATGGCAGTGGCTCAAGCTCCGGATCCACCTCCATCTCTGGAGAAGCTCCGCCGTGTGGGATGTCGTCTGCCATCTCGATGGAAGATGAGAAAGTGGTCAAGAATGTGGAAAATGGGCAGAGAATGCCAAAGTCAACAAAAGTCAACTCTTAGAAGTGGAAAATGGTAGAAAAAGAAAAAGCCCAGGAAAGGCACTAAATCCAAGGGTAACTCGAGGGAAACAAGCCTCAAGTTGTGGAAATGAAGGAAGAGGCACCGAAATCGACTTTCAATCAGTTCAAAACGCTGTAAACTACGAGGGTTTAGCAAAGAAAATGTCCGTGGGGCGTTGGAAAACGCGTATAATGCTCGGATCAAGGGAGGAAAATGGTCTAAAGAGAGAGAATAATGATTTTCGGCAATGGAGAAGTGGGGAAATAGGGTTTGGAACCCTATACTTAAAGGCCAGAGGTGAAATGGCCATTTTGTCCCGAATTTGCCATCGGTGGCCGACCAGCCACCATTTGTGGCCGACAACTATTTTTGGTGGCCGATGGGTGGCTGATAACATTCCCTGGTGGCTGACAGGCCTTCAATGCTCTCCATGAGTGTTTTACTACTGTTTTGTGCTCTTGATCCTCGAGAAAGTGCAAGGAAGGCTTACTTTTAAGCTCAAAGTGTCTCTGCGGAAGCCCCGAACTATGTCTTCGATGCATGGCTCATCATTACTCAACATGGGTGAGGTGTATTCTTTTTTCTAAACATATTGTAACTCTTCCGAGAGGTAAATCAGAAGTTATGATTGAGTCGTCTTCATTAAGCACGCTTTGTCATTACATAGAACATGCATTTTGTATTGTTGCATAGAACATGCATCCCCATTTTGCATAGAGTATGCATGTTGCATTGAAGATGCATTGCTCTCATTTTGCATATAATGAACATGTTGTATTGAAGATGCATTGTTGTTATTGTGCATGTTGCATTGAAGATGCATTGTTGTTATTTTCCATAGAATATGCGTGATGCATTATTGTCATTTTGCATAAGATATGCATGTTGCGTTGAATTGCCTTATACTTGCCCTTATATTCACATAGAAAATGTTCGTACCTGTTACATTGACCATGCATTCGCTACTATCGCATAGAATGCGCATTACTTCGTCTATTGCATAGAACATGCTCTCGCTCGCTCCACATAGAATATACTTCTGTTTTGTTCCTTGCATGTTATTGTAGACTACCTGAACTCTGCTCCGTGCGGGACGGCTAGAATTGTAGTTCTTAGCTACTACAGTTCAAACTCCTGTCACAGTTCTGAATCTAATCTCACAAAGTGCAATGTAAGACTGATAAATCACCAAAGAGTCCAAATCCGGCAATCGTTTTGGAAAATCGATTTTAATCAAAAAGCGCCAAACATGGACTGTTTTGCCAGATTTCAGAGTCGCCACCTAATATTTTGTTTTGGGAAATTTAGGAAACCCTGACTCATGCCTAAGGCCACGTGTCCGTCATCACCAAAGTTGCCTCAGCTCAGGAACTTGGGCACGAGAGGGGAACGTCCTGAAATGAGCACCCCCGCTCGCCCGATCAAAGATCGGTCTCTACTAACATGATATGTTGTTTTTGAAAACACATGTGTTCTTTTTCCAGTTATTAATCTAGAATTACTATGTGATGCGCACAACATACAAGTATAGACTAAATCACTCAATTTGGAACAAAACATCTCATGTTTGTTTTTCAAAAATGGTTTGAAGTTGCTACCCTCAAGTAGGCTAAAATGCGGATTTGCCACCCTCAAGTGGGCTTAAAACATGATTTTGCCACTTCAAGTGGGCATAAAACTGACAATCATCGAGTTGTTCCAATCCAAACAATCAAACCTTCACCCACAGGCATTCATACAGTTAAACACATAAGCACATAGCCTCATGGCAAGTATGCTATCATGGCAGTCACTTACACACATGCAAGGATGCTAAAGCATAAATACTCACAGTGTACTCCGAGCCAAAAAAGAAGCTAGTTAATAATCAATGTATGATCCTAGCTATGTCAACAATGCCTAATGCAACACATGCAAAATGCAACTAAGTAGGCTCGGCTATTCTAAGATGACATGTGAATACAACACTTGATAACATGCTTTGAAACATGTATTCAAGAAAGTGTATTAAAGTACAATGCAGTTTGAATGATGCGCCGAGCCCGGTGCATACAAGACATATGAATGGATGCATGCATGCAAACATAAGGTATGCTAATCGAAATATGCCCTAAACTAACCATCGAAAGCTGATAAGTAAAAGAGAGAAAGAAATGGGGGTTGGAAGACATGCATCACACATACGCACACCTATTACAGCATTTGCCCTCTCGACGGAGGGTCCGAAAAATAAGCTAAACTACTTATTACAAGTAAACTAATTAACTAACTCTAGCTAATTAAGTATTACAACCCAAATTGAAACAAATAGCTATGCTAAGCTAATTAGAATATTACAAAACAACTCAAATGACTAGTTTACACGAACTAATCATAAGTAATGAAATGGCCTCATGGGCAAGGAAGAGATGCATGCTCGGTCGGCTTCGCTAGGAAATCCACTACCGTGCCTCATGATACCTCTGTTTGCACTCTTTTGGACTTCTAAAAATTGTGTCAACTTCCAAGATACTTCTAATCCCCCTTAAGAACATGCTAAGGGATAGTTGGCCAAGAGAAATGGCCATCGGCCAGAGCTTATGGCTATCAGCCACTTCTGATAGCCGATTGGCAGCCTTGGTGGTCGGTCGACAGCTCTGATGGCTAGTCGGCCACTGCTTCCTGCAATTTCTCCTTTTGCTGCAACAGAGCACAAACAGAGGCATGACAGTGTATTTGTAAGGAAATGTGTGTGCATCTACACTCCTTATCATGTCTCAAGCTCAAAGGAGTGTAGTGCTCGGCTCTCGAGCCACCAATCATGCATCTCAATGCATGATGGCCAAAGAGGCCAAGTTGCACAAGTCAATGTCAATGAATGCACAAACAACACATAGGACTCAGTAAACCTCCACCTTATCATGCATGATCAAAGGTGTTGGTGACCTAAGGAATGAGGCACGTTTTATCACTTTGAGTATGAAACGTCCCTTGTTCCTCGTGTTTGGATTAACGTCCGATCCAAACACAACGCAATGCAACAACATGTTATCTACCAATGCTAAAGTGGCATGCATGAGGCTCCATCATGTGAATAATGCATGCATGGCATGTTTGAAGGCTAATGCATCAAAGCAAGTAAAGAGCATTGTTCAAGAGGCATACAACACAATGCTCAATGGACTTGAACCACATATGGACAGACCTAAGAGGGTCCAAAACAGTGGCCAACACACCAAAATTTAGACACAAAAGGGCCAAGAACACATGCTCATGTGATGGCTCATCAACTAGGCATAAAGGGGCAACTCTTAAAAGCACTTAAAGAGTGAAAAACATGGAGGTGTGACAACACTATATGCTCTGAAAGATCATTCCAAATGGTGCTAAAACATGCAACTACCACAAATGACGCATGCTAGGAGGCTCCAAGCTTAAGGCTAGCAAAGGTACTTGCACCATAGCCACATCAAGCAAGCCCCAAAGGGCCAAGATGACTCAAAACAATCCCAAGGAAGGTCAAAACAATGCCAAACATGCATGGAATGAAGCCAAAACAAGCTAGCATGGTAAGCCAAAATACCAAGCATGCAAGAGGCAATGAGCATGGTTACACTACAAGTGTAAGAAGCAAATGAAGGATGCTCTAACCAACCAAAAACAGAGTTGTATCATGGCAAAATAACACCAAAAACGCACTGAAATGACATCCTAAAAGCTTAGGCAAGATGGCATACATATTGGCTCATGTTTAAGGCATAAAGCATAACTTTCCAAAAGTATTGAAAGAGTGACACACATGAGTGTATGGCAATGAAACATGCTTTGAAATCATATATCAAATGATGCTAAATCATATAAACAGTCCAAGTAATGCATGCTAGTGGACTCAAAACACAAAGCTAGTGGGCAAAAATGCACTATGGCTATACAAAGCAAGGCATGCATGACCAAAATAACTTAAAACAGAGCTTAAGCATGGAAAAACATAAGTAAAAGGTTGCTGGAGTGAAGCCAAAAACATGCTAGAATGATGGTCCAAAGCATGATGCAAGTTAAGGCTATAGGGAGGATTGCAGCACAAGTGCAAGGAGCATGCAAGAGGTAATCAAACCATGCCAAAACAGAGCTATATCATGTTAAAATAAGGCCTAAGGCATGCTGAGATGGAGCCAAAATATGCTAGAAAGACATGCTACTTTGATAAACCATCAACACAAGCAAACAAGATACAAAAGGGGGGGACCACCCCCCTTATTTTGGGTCCCAAAACACACTTTCCACCACTAAAATTCCTTTGGAATTCAGTGGTGAAGAGGCCAAACAAAGGTGATCCAAAGGCCTAAAAGAGATGGCTCAAAACAAGGCCAAGTAAGGCACAAAAAGGGGTAGACCACCCCCAACACCAAAGAGGCCTCAAACTAACACCTTAGGCACTTGAAAATGAAGCTTTTTACAATTGAAAGTTAAGCTAAAAGAAGCATGCAAAGATGGCTAAATAAGCAACTACAACAAAGCTTTAAAGAGAATAGACTCACCCTTGAAGAACAACTTTAGAACAGCAACTTCAGAGGCAAAAACCAAGCTAAAACAACTCAAATGCAACCCCCAAGAACCTCAGCTCAATAGTGAATGTGTTTCACTAGGTGTTTGTGTGCAAAAGTGTGATGAAATGGCACTTTTGAGCACAAGCTAACACAAATATTGAGAGAGATGGAGCAATATAGAGATAGAATGATATGTATAGCCCTCAGCCAAATTTTCAGAACCTCTGGAAAGGGAGAGGGACCACCCATCTTATAGAAATCCAAGTCTCAAGCTTGTTGACCAAACTAGAGGCTTGGTGCAATCCCTCCATACACGTGCATGGAGGATGAATTCTGTGCTCACCAGCTAGCACAGCTGGCAAAGAAATATCTAAAAAAGCAAAGAAAAAGGCCTCGGCCAACAAACATGGCCGACCAGCCATTAAAGGTGCCGACCGACCATCAAAGGTGTCAACCGGCCAACACTGATGGCTGATGGAAAGAGTTCATGGCCGATGGGCAGGGGGCCTGGCCGATGGGTTGGAGGGCTGGCCAAAAGGCCACCCCTTTCCCTCAGAAACAAAACCACAAGCCCTTGGTCCACAACCAAGCACAAAACAGACAAGTTGAAAGGCTCCAAGGCAAGGCGCATAGCCGAGACCTTCAGAAACTCAAAACAAACATGAGCATGGATGATCATCGATTGTTCAAACGATGACGTCCAAGTCTTAAGGACGGTAAAAAATGGGGTGTTTACAGTTATGCATGAAACATACCTCTAACATTGTGTCACGGTTATTCGTTTAGCATAGAACATGCATTCTTATTGTATTGTACCTGTCAAGCTTCTTTCTTCTATAGGCATGATATTGTATGTACGGTTCATTCAAAGCTGGTGCAACCAGACGATATTGTATGTATGGTTCATTCAGACGAACTCCAGGTAAGATCATTCCTGTCCCTTCCACACCTTATTTTGGTTAGAAACACTCGAGTACGCCCGGTGTTTACACCACACCTTGTTTTGGTTAGAAACACTCAGGTACGCCTGGTGTTTACACCACATCTTGTTTTGGTTAGAAACATTCGGGTTCACTCGGTGTTTACACCATTCCTTTGTTAGTTAGAAACATTCAAGTTCACCCGTGTTTACACCACTCCCTTATTGGTTAGAAACATTTGGGTTCGCTCAGTGTTTACACCACTCCTTTGTTGGTTAGAAACATTCGCGTTCACCCGGTGTTTACGCCACTCCCTTGTTGGTTAGAAACATTCGGGTTCGCCCGGTGTTTACACCACTCCTTTGTTGGTTAGAATCACTCGGGTGCGCCCGGTGTTTACACCACACCTTGCCTTGGTTAGAAGCATTTCGACGTGTTCCTAACACTTATTACACCTTGCTTTGGTTAGAAACACTCGGGTACGCCTGATGTTTACACCACACCTTGCCTCGGTTAGAAGCATTTCGACGTGTTCCTGACGCTTATACCACCCTCTTGGTTAGAAACACTCAGGTACGCCCAGTGTTTACACCACACCTTGCCTTGGTTAGAAGTATTTGGACGTGTTCCTAATGCTTATACCACTCTCCTAGTTAAAAGCGTTTGGAATGCCTTCCTGACACTTATACCACCTTGCTTTGGTTAGAAACATCTGGACGTGCTCCGATGTTTATACTCCCCCCTTGGTTAGAAGCATTTGGACGTGTTCTTGATGCTTATATGACCCTGCTTTGGTTAGAAACATTGGAACGTGTTTCAATGTTTATACCACCCTGCTTTGATTAGAAACATTGGGACGTGTCCTGATGTTTATATGACCCCCCGATGTTCATACCACCCTCTTCTCCTCGCGCGTGTGATGTGTTTGGAAGCTTCAGTTAAAAGTATTCAGAAGGACTCCAATGCTTATACCGCTCTTTGCTTTGGTTGCATAATATTTGGATGTGTTTCAATTGTTATTACTGTTCTCTTTGGTCCGGAACGTTAGCATGTGTCCTCGTGTTCACGCCATCTCTCTCCTCGTATGTGCCACACGTTGGGATCTTGTTTCACACCTCGAGTGTGCCTGAGGGTTGTGTTGTTCGTTGCCTTTCCTACGTGATGCGTAGTGAAGCCTGCATAATTTTCTTACATCTTTTCTGCATGAAATGTGGTTTAGTTCATGCTTACTTGCTTATGTATAAGTTTGCTGTAGCATTTATTTGCATGGTATTGGCATCTTGATGTTTCATTGTAGCCACATTGCATGATCATAAGTTATGTTTTGCATCGTGCATGTCATTCGCATCTTGCCCCAGAACTACACTGGTTTGATTCCTTGCAAAGGGATATGTAGGCAACCTGAGGGCGTAACTGTTATTTGTTTTTAACTTGCTTGTTTGTCCAAGTCTTCGACCTTGTCAAAAATGGGTCGTCTCTGAGCTTTGACATTCACTCACGTCATTTCATAACTTCCGAGTTCTATCAAAGAGGGGCAACTATAGCCATCCCATTTTTGACCGTCCTCAAGACTTGGATGTCATCGTTTGAACACTCGATGATTTCGTATGCTCGTGTTTCTTTTGAGCGCCTGAAGTTCTTTGTGGAGTGCCTTGCCTTCGAGCCTCTCAACTTGTCTGTTTTGTGCTCGGTTGTGGACCAAGAGCTTGTTGTTTCAAATCTGGAGGAGACGGTGGCCTGTCGGCCATCCCCACAGTCCATCGGCCATGGCTTGTGCCTGTCGGCCATCAGTGGTGGCCGGTCGGGCACATTAATGGTCGGTCGGCCACTAGTGATGGCCGACGGCCATTTTTCTGATTTTTCAGATATTTGTTTGCTAGCTGTACCAGCTGTTGCACACTAATGTGCATCTCCATACACATGTATGGAGGGATGAATACAAGCTCTAAACTTGTTTTTCTATATATAGGGGGGTCTCTCCCCCATTTTGGGAGGTTAGACAATTTGGAACAAAATTTTTTCTCTCTCTCTCTAGAATTCTCTCTCTTTCTTCTTATTTTGTGCTTTGTAGTTAGCTTTCTCTACACCTTTGCACATAGACTCTTGATCAATCTTGACTACCTTGGAGCTGAGGTTCTAGGAGGTCTTCTTGGAGCTTTAGAAAGGGTTTTGAGCTTGAATTTGTGCTTGAAATTGTCTTGTGTTTCAAGAGGTATAAGGCTTGCCTTTTAAACTTGTCTTGCATAATTTAAATTACTATCTTTTTGCACTGTTTTGACCTGGTTTTTCAACTACAAAAAACTCTATTTTTGAGGTTTGAAAATGGTAGTTTAAGTCTTGGTGAGTTAGGGGGTTGTTTCCTCTTTTTGTTCTTTGGCTTGTGAAGCTTTTTGTGCCATTTCTTACCATCTTTGTATCAAACTTTGTGGCCCTTTAAACCACTAAAAATCAGAGTTATTTCAGTGGTAAAAATCAAATTTTGAAGTCCAAAATAGGAGGGGTTAGCCTCCCCTCCTTATGTCTTGTTTCCATGCCTAGGTTGCTTCATTTGTTAGCTTGATCTTCTAGCTTAACTTAGCTCAATTCAAGCATGTTTTAAGCTCTATTTCGGCATGTTTGAGCTCTGTTTTGGCCTGGTTGAAGCACTTGAGGCATGCTTTATATGCTTGTAGTGCAATTGTGCTTGTTTTGTTTAGCTTGTGCTATGCTTTGGCCTCTTATTCTAGCTTAACTTAGCTTAATCTTAGCACGATTTTTCCACTATTTTGACTGGTCTTAGCTCTTTTTTGAGCTGGTTTAGCCCTTTGAGGCGTGTATTGCGTGGTTGTAGTGCAATCTCCTCCACTAGCTTAATGTTTTAGGTTTTCTATGATGAATTGCATGAGTTGCTTGCAAGTTTTAGGGTCATTTTGCACTTCATTTCAGCACTGAAATCTTTATAATCTCCCTCTATTCTTCACTCTTTCAATTGTTTTGAAAGTGACTTCGAACCCCTTGTTGGCTTGAGTGTGGAATTGAGACCCTCATGCCTAATGGTTTAATTCCTTTGGGAGTTCATTACCAACAGCATGGAGCCTCTTTCATGCTCAAGGTACTTGTGATTTAAGTCCTCTTTCCATTAGAGGACACTCACCTTTTGGACTAACCAATTAAAAAATGGATTGGTGATCTAAAGTTGGAAAATAAAATGAACAAAGTAAAAGAGGCAAGATAAGGATCTAGTGTTGCATTGCATGTGTTCAATCAGACATTATATTAAACACAAGGAAGATTGGAGCATTTCATACTTAAAGTGATGAAATGAGCCAATCTCCTTAGTCTCCATTGCTTTTGATCACACATGATAAGGTGATGGTCTTGAGTGTTGTTTTTGGCATACAATGAAGTTGTACTTCTTGGTTCTTGGGCCATCATGCATTGAAAATGCTTGGTTGGTGGTTTTGGAGCCAGGAATTACACTCCTTTGATTTTGTGTAATGATAAGGAGGGTAATGGTCCACATATATTCCTTGAGAATACACTGCTTTGCCTCTGTTTGCTCTCTATTACAGCAAAAGGGAAGTCTAAGAAAGGAGTGGCCAACCGGCCACCAGTAATGGCTGGCAGCCACCAATAGTGGCCAACCGGCCACCAGCAATGGCCGACAGCCACCAATTGTAGCCGACCGGCCATCAATGAAAAGTTTGTTCAGTGTGTTCCTGAGTTGGAGCAGAGGTGTTCTAGAAGCTGGCAGCACTGTTGGTGTTCAAGCAAGGACAAACAGAGGTGTCTGATGGCAAGGAGGTGGATTTTGGGGAGGAAACCAACTGAGCATGCATGCGTCCCTCGCCCTCGAGGCCATTTACTTGCTTTTCTTTATTAGTTAGTTGTAGCTAATTGATTCATGCAAGTGTTGTAATTAATTAGCTTAGTTAATTAGTTTAATTGTCTTAATTAGCTTAGTATAGCTAGTTATTCAATTTGGTTTGTAATTAATTAGCTTAGAATAAGTTAGTTAGTTAGTTAGTTTTGTGTTGTAATAGCTTAGTTTAGTTAGCGTAGCTAGTTAACTTATTCATTCGGACCCTCCTTCGCGAGGGCATAATGTTGTAATAAGTGTGCATGCGTGTGTGCATGTCTTCCAACCCCACGTTTATCTCCCTTTTATTTAATCGCTTTCAATGGTTAGATTAGGGGCATATTTCAATTAGCATACCTTATGCTTGCATGTTTGTATCATTCATTTGTCTTGCATGCATCGAGGTTCGGCATATCATTCAAACTGCTTTGCAAATTTCAATACTTCTTTGAATACGTATTTGAAAGCATGTTATCAAATTGTATCATATGCCATATTAGTAGCCGAGCCTATTAATCGCATTATTGCATGTGTTGCATTAGGCATCTTGTATAGTTAGGATCATGCATTTTTCTAACTAGTTTTTGTTTTGGCTTGGAGTACTCGGTAAGTTTTTAGGCTTTAACATCCTTACATGAGTGTGATTGCTATGTTGCCATGTTTCGCACGCTTGCCATGAGGCTATTTGCTTATATGCTAAAGTGCATGAATGCCTGTGGATGAAGGTTTTGTTGCTTGAATTGGAACAATTCAACGAATACACGTTTTAAGCCCACTTTGCGAAGTGGTAAAATCATGTTTTAAGCCTACCATGTTTGATGGCAAATCCGCATTTTAGCTCACTTGGGGGTGGCAAATTCAAATCATTTTCGAAAAACAAACATGAGTTGAATTTGTTCCAAGTCTTGCGACTTAGTCTATACTTGCTTATGTGTGCCACATAGTAAAGTTAGCTAATAACCAGAACAAGAACACATGAGGTTTATAAAACAACATATCATGCTTAGTAGGGGCCGATCTTTTGATCGGGCGAGCGTGCGTGCTCATTTCAGGACCTTCCCATCTCGTACCTAAGTTCCTGAGCTGAGGCAACTTTGGTGATGACGAACACGTGGCCTTTGGCACGAGTCAGGGTTTCCTAAATTTCTCCAAAAACAAAATATTTAGGTGGCGACTCTGTAATCTGGCAAAGCAGTCCAATTTTGGCATTATTTGATTTAAAATCTATTTTCCAAAATGATTTGCCGGATTGAACTCTTTGGTGTTTATCAATTTCACATTGCACTTTGTGAGATTAGATTTAGAACGTTATAGCGATCTCGGTTTCCCTTTTCTTTATTTGTTGTATTCGGAGTTAGACTCCGCAGAGTTGGTTGTTGTGTATACCTTGTTTATATCATCTACCCTCTATATTTGAGTCATGGGTTGTGTAGGGAAGGTTTGGAGCAAGTGGGTTGAGCTTAGGGACCAAGTCTAGCTGCCCAGGTTTGGGCTTGTCCACTCGAGCGGGGATTTGGGCGCTCGAGCAGAG
Organism: Camellia lanceoleosa; assembly: GCA_025200525.1. NCBI lineage: Eukaryota > Viridiplantae > Streptophyta > Magnoliopsida > Ericales > Theaceae > Camellia > Camellia lanceoleosa. The sequence continues at coordinate 162,221,494 of CM045759.1, forward strand.
AATACACCCATCCAGTATTTCCTGTGTAGTGTTGGATGCTCGATCGGGGAATTTGCCGCTCAAGCGGGAGTTTGTGTGTGCCACTCAAGCGGGGAGTTGGGCGGTCGAGCGGGGAACCAGTCTGCTGAAGTGCTGAGAGTGTGCATCCGACGCTCGAGCGAGAGTTTGTGAGTGCCGCTCGAGCGGGGTTTTGGCCACTCAAGCGGGGGGACTGGGTTAAAGCTCCGTGTTTTGACATTTTAAATCACTTTTTCACATTCTCTTCTCTCTCCTACTTTTCCAAAAACACCATTGTTGAGCTTCTCACTCTAGAACTCTACCTTCTCTCTAGGTATTGATCTAGTAGGAGTGATTTGCTCATCTTTGGCCTTTAAAAAAAAGTTGTTGATCGTCGAGGGCTACATTTTGATCCGTAAAACTTGTGATTTGGAGCAACATCATTTTCGTCATCTTCTCCATTGGGTATCATCTCTTGAGGTAGGGATTCCTACTCACTCTTATGGGTTTTAACATAGATTTCGAGTCTATTGTTTAAATGGTTTCATTTGGGACTTAGGGTTTCAAAGAGCATGAATGAGGGTTTTGTGATTTTGATTCTTAAAGATGTATTTTGAGTTTCAAAATGATGTTCTTGTGGTTGGTTATTGATTATTGAACCTTGGGGTGAATAATGAGGAATGGGGGAGAAAGCCCTAATTTGTTATATAAGTTAATTGCCATTATAAATTTAGGAAAGTTGTTGTTACTCGGAATTGAGTTGTAAATAATGGAATTGGTTCATTATATTGTGGGATAGTAGAGTTGGATTTATAAATCGCTCATTTTCAAAAACATTGATATTTTATCTGTTGGAGCTCTTATTTTCTGTTTAGAAATAATTGCTTGGGCTACCGGTGGAGGGTAGTTTTGATTGTTGTAGACAATGCATGATGATTAGGCAAACTAAAACTAATCGATTGGTTATGTCACAGAATATGACGGCTGATAGAATATATTAACGTTATGTATTGATTGATTGTGTATATGACCTATATGTATATACATTGTGTGTGTGGGAAGAGATAGGAGATGTACTCCACGGTTTAGGGAAAGATAGGAGATGGACCTCTGAACCGGATGTTGCTTGGGAGGAGATAGGGGATGGACTCCACTGATACAACTCATATGCTTGTCAGTTAAAGTGTTGATATAGCTAATATGCTTATCTATGGAAGTGTTGATACAGCTCATATGTTTATCTTTGGAAGTGTTGATATAGCTAATATGTTTATCTGTTGAAATGTGGATAGAGCTTGTATGCTTATCTGTTGAGATGTTGATACAACTAGTATGTTTATCTATTGTAAAACGAGAAGCGTCTAACATGAGTCACTGTCTCTCATATGTGGTTGGCCAGGTTTTGAGCCGTCGATGTAAATTGAGAAAATGATGAGAAATGGAAACTGAAATGAGATATGAATATTGTGGTCATGTAATGGAAATGTGTTACGAATTGGTTTATGATAATCGAACATTTATCGATAGCTAGTATCTTAGTTATTGCTTATACTATGTTTAGCATATCTCTACTGGGCGTTGGCTCACCCTTCATGGGACACCATTTTCAGGTACAGGTAGCATGCCACCTCCAAGGACATAGCTTGGATGATGATGAGACTTAAAGACTCTTTTTGTGTATTTTGTTTGTATTACATGTATATCAAGCCAAGGGCTTCTTTTGTATAGAGTTGGTACTCTTCTTCTGTGTAACCAAGTGTTAACTTGGAAAGCTGTAAGCCCGTAGGGCATTAGCTTTTGTTGTTAACATGTAATACTTTTGTAAGAACTACTCTGATGAAATGAAATTGGTTGATTTCTCCTATGTCAATGCATGTCTAAAGTAATGGGTTTTATGTATTATTTTGAGGGCGTTACAACTTGGTACCAGAGCGTACCGGGTTCGAATACTTTGGGTACGTGGGAAGTGATTAGGATCACAATGGGCTTGTCTCGCTTGATAGAGACTTAGGTGTAGAGTCATATACTATGACTTTAAATTGATAACATGCTTATGTGATTATTTGAGTATGGGATTTAATTTCTAGGATGTTGATTGAATCCTTGGGTTTCTGTGAGTCTTGTTGGAAAGGCACTTGATCAATGTTGTTTCTAACCGGAACTCTAATAATGCCTCGGGACTATCATTATCCGGAAATGAAATTCGTAAGTGCTTATGTGTTTATGTGCTTACGTGGAGTGAATTACAGTTGTCCATGCATTAGGACGTGAGTGTTTAGTTTCGGCACCTTTATGAATGTGCTAACGTTCTGTGTTACCTTTATTAGGATGTCAGGACGAGGAAGAGGTGCTAGGTGTGGTAGGCCTGCAAGGTAGGAAGTACCTTTACCGGATGATATTCCGACAGTGCAGGAGGGAGTTAGCCAGGCCAATGTGGCCGAGCCAACGGGTCAGCAGGCTATGGGTGCCTTGGCCAGAGAGATAGCAGGAGCTTTGGGTATTCTCAGAGCTAAAAATCAGGTTGCAGAGGCAAGACCTTCTTTCTTAAAGGGGGAGTTCTTCCGGCCTAACCCGGACGAATTTGTTGGGGACCCGAAGGAGCCACTTAAGGCTGACGAGTGGTTGGAACAGATGGAGACGACATTCGAGATGCTTGGCATCGAGGATGGAACCCTAAAGGTGACCTTGGCATCCTTCCAACTGAAGGGAGATGCGGGTCAATGGTGGAAGCATGAGAAGGCCCGTGTTGGTAGTGCATGGGGGGCTTTTGTAGAGGCTTTTTAGGGGAGGTTTTTATCTGTAGCTGCTAGGGAGAAGCTGAGAGATTAGTTTAGCTAGCTTAAGCAGCAGGGTTTGTCAGTGGCCGAATTTGAGGCTACTTTTACTAGCTTGTCCAGGTTTGCACCTGAACTAGTGGCGTTCGAGGAACGCCGTTGCTATGAGTTTGAGCGGAAGTTGAAGCGGGGCCTCAAGTTGAGAGTTGGTGGGTCTTACATCCGAGAGTATAGACACCTGGTGGGCCTTGGTGCTCATATGGAAATTATGATGCAGGAGGAGGATGATGAGAAGCGGCGGGTTCCAAGAGGAGCCAAGAGGGCGGTGTGATGGCGAGGAGGCAGAGGGTTTTAACCTCGGCAGTCTCGAGGTGGTTTGGCTAGATCGGCGTTTACGGTACCGAGTGCGAGCTCGGGAGAGGTAGTCGGAGGCTTGACTTGTTTTGCATGTGGCGGCTAGGTCACAAGTCTTGATTTTTGCATGAAGGGAAGGGGTCGTGAGCTACTTCTTCACCAGACCTCGGGGCGAGTCGGCGGGCGGCCTTTGTCTTGTTATCAGTGTGGACAGCCTAGGCACTTGAAGAGATTCTGCCTGATTGAGTGCCACCTCGGGAGCGTCTGGTTCTAGGCGACGAGAGTTTTCAACCGGCTCGATGCATGCGGGCCTCGAGGGCCAACCCGGGAGCTTCGTCATCGCCAACAGGCAAAGATCGTATGCTCCTAGAGGTGGCGGTGGATCGAGGGCCTCTGAGCGTGTGTATCTTGTTATCACAGGACCTAATCAAAGCTCCATCAGTAGTGAGAGGTACCTTTCTATTTTGCAACTCGGTTGCTAGTGTATTGATTGATACGGGTGCGTCTCATTCTTTTGTATCTGCTGCATTTGCATCTGTGTTGGAGTTAGAGTTAGCGCTATTAGCATCTCCTATTTGTGTTGTGTACCCTGTTGGGGGTGAGTTGATTTTGCAACACGGATGTAGAGGTTGCGATATAGAGGTCGCCGATCATAGGCTTCCGTTTCCTTTTGTAGTTATGCCCATGAAGGGCTTTGATTTTATTTTGGGTATGGACTGGTTATCGTCATACCGAGCAGTTATTGATTGCTACCGCCAGAGGGTCACTTTTTGTACCACGAGCGGGGAGTGTTTCCATTTCTTAGGAGACCGGGTTGGTAGTGTTGTGCCACCGGGTATGATCCGCGAGGGCGGAGTGAGCTCAGTGGTTTACTTGCTAGCTTTGAGAGTGGTGAGTGTGATGAGACCCAGGTTGTGTTGCCGAGGGTAGTTTGTGAGTACTCGGACGTCTTTCCCAAGGATCTCGTTAGTTTGCCACCTCACTGGGAGATTGAGTTCTCTATTGATTTAGTGCCCGGCACGGCGCCGATTTCTACGTCACCTTACCATTTTGCTCCAGCAGAGTTGGTTGAGTTGAAGGTTCAGCTCCAGGAACTGCTAGATAAGGGCTTTGTTCGCCCTAGTGTTTCACCGTGGGGAGCACCGGCCCTCTTTGCTAAAAAGAAAGATGGTGCCTTGAGATTGTGTATCGACTACCAGAAGTTGAATCGGGCTACAGTTAAGAATAAATATCCTATGCCCCGTATAGATGATCTATTTGACCAGTTAAAGGATTCCCGTTGTTTCTCTAAGATAGACTTGAGATCGGGTTACCCCCAGTTAAGGGTCAACGAAGAAGATATTCCGAAGACGGCATTCCGTACGCGGTATGGCCATTACGAGTTTTTGGTGATGCCATTTGGGCTTACCAACGCACCGGCAGTCTTTATGGACTTGATGAACCGAATTTTCCAGGAATTCTTGGATCGTTTTGTGGTCGTTTTTGTGGACGACATTCTTATCTATTCACCATCTGAGAAGGAGCACGAGGAACACCTGAGAGTGGTGCTTGAGTTACTTAGAGCCCATAGGCTGTATGCCAAATTTGGGAAGTGTGAGTTCTGGCTAGAAGAAGTCAAGTTCTTAGGCCATGTGGTTTCCGGGGAGGGGGTGTCTGTTGATACATCCAAGACTGAGGCAGTGCAAGATTGGGCATAGCCTAAGAGTGTGTTAGAGATCCGCAGTTTTCTGGGATTAGCTGGGTACTACCGTCGGTTTGTGAAGGATTTCTCCACGTTAGCTTCGCCGTTGACTAGATTGACTCGGAAGGGAGTCAAATTTGTATGGAGTAAGACTTGTGAAAAGTCGTTCCAAGAGTTGAAAGTTAGATTGACCACCGCTCCGGTCTTGATTATTCCGGAGAGAGGGTTGGGTTATGATGTTTATTGTGATGCCTCACGAGAGGGTTTGGGTTGTGTGTTGATGCAAGAGGGGAAAGTGGTAGCCTATGGCTCGCGTCAGTTGAAAATTCACGAGAAGAATTACCCTACGCATGACCTAAAGTTAGCAGTGGTGATCTTTGAATTGAAAATCTAGAGGCACTACCTTTATGGTGAGAGATTCGAGGTGTTCTTGGATCATAAGAGTCTGAAATATCTGTTTACACAGAAAGACTTGAACTTGAGGCAGATGAGGTGGATGGAGTTCATTGAGGATTACGACTTCGAGTTGTATTATCATCCGGGGAAGGCCAATGTCGTGGCCGATGCCCTTAGTAGAAAATTCATAAGTGATGTAGCTTGTATAGCCATCCGGGAGTGGGGAATGTTGGGGGCACTTGGTGCGTTCGATTTGCATCTGAACGAATCTGTTGAGGCTGCAGCCTTGTTTTCTGTTGTTGCGCAGCCTACACTTGTGACTCGAGTGTTAGAGGCACAGAGGGGTGACCTTGAGGTAGAGTCCCTCTGAGAGAAAATCTCTAGTGGGAAAGTTGAGAAGGGTTTGACGGTGTATCCCGACCTGAGTGTGAGATACTGAGACCGTTTGTTTGTGCTGGAGTCCTGCCGAGAGGAGGTACTCCGAGAGTTTCATCATTCACGCCTTGCAGTGCATCCGGGAGGTACTAAGATGTATCGGGATTTGAGTTGCCAGTTTTGGTGGCAGGGTATGAAGAGAGATGTGGCAGTCTTCGTGTCTAAGTGCCTTACTTGTCAGCAAGTGAATACCGAGCATCAAAGGCCAGCGGGTTTGTTGCAACCCTTGCCTATTGCCAAGTGGAAGTGGGAGCATGTCACTATGGACTTTGTTGTAGGTCTTCCGAGGACTCAGCGGGGTAGTGATGCTATTTGGGTGGTTGTAGACCGGTTGACTAAGTCGGCACACTTCATTCCTATGCGCATGAGAGATTCAGTAGATCATCTTGCCGACTTGTATATTCGGGACATAGTGAGGTTGCACGGGGTCCCAGTGACGATCGTCTCAGATAGAGATCCTCGTTTTACTACTAGGTTGTGGCAGAGTTTGCAGAGTGCCTTGGGTACTAAGTTGACCTTTAATCTGACTTATCATCCTCGGTGCCACAGGCGTCCGAGCGTACTATCCAGATCCTTGAGGATATGCTTCGAGGTTGTGTCCTTGACTTCAGTGGGACATGGGAGAGGCACTTACCATTGGTGGAGTTTGCCTACAACAACAGCTTTTAGTCTAGTATCGGTATGGCACCGTTTGAGGCCTTGTATGGCCAACCTTGTAGGTCTCCAGTTTGTTGGGCTGAGGTGGGTGACACACCTTTGTTGGGTCCGGAGTTGGTTAGAGAGACGACAGCGAAAGTTGAGCTTATCCGTAGGAGGCTTGTTACAGGCCAGAGTCGTCAGAAATCTTATGCTGACCGTAGGAGGAGACCTTTGGTGTTTGAGGTAGGTGATCATGTTTTCTTGAAAATATCACCTACACGAGGTTTGATGAGGTTTGGAAAGGGTGGGAAGTTGTCCCCTCGGTTTATCGATCCTTTTGAGATCCTCGAAAGGATTGGCGAGGTCGCTTATCGCTTAACTTTGCTGCCACAGTTGTCCGAAGTGCATGACGTGTTTCATGTGAGTATGCTTCGGAAGTATGAGTTGGATCCGTCCCATGTGTTAGATTGGACCGACTTAGAGGTAGATGAGGATGCCTCGTATGAAGAGAGACCGGTTCGGGTCTTAGATAGGCGAGATCAAGTCTTGCGAGGCAAGACCATTCCTTTAGTGAAAGTCTTGTGGAAACATCACGGGGTGGAGGAAGCCACTTGGGAACTTGAGTTGGAAGTCCACGAGAGATATCCGGACATGTTTGTTGATGTATAATCATGTATTGAAATTTTGTAACAATATTGAACTTTAAGAGCATTATATGTGTCTTAAGTTGTAAAACATTGTGAACGTTTTGATAAATGGAGGTTTGTTTTAACATTGTATATGTTAGGTATATTGTGGAAATGCAAGCATGATATTAATGTTGCATGGGTTATGGAATTGTGGAAAATGAATTGAAATTGGTAGATTTCAAAGTAAAGCATGTTGATAATGCAAGTTTTTATGCATAATGTGAAATGCCTCTTGAGAAGATATGGGATTGACCGGTAGTGGGTCGGAATGTTTAATATTATGTGGTAATATTGTTGGGAACGGAGAAAACCTGTTTTCGAAAAACTTGTGTTTAATTTCGGGGACAAAATTCTTTAAGGGGGGGATGTTATAGCGATCCCGGTTTCCCTTTTCTTTATTTGTTGTATCCGGACTTAGACTTCGTAGAGTTGGTTGTTGTGTATACCTTGTTTATATCCTCTACCCTCTATATTTGAGTTTTGGGTTGTGTAGGGAAGGTTTGGAGCAGGTTGGTTGAGCTTAGGGACCAAGTCTAGCCGCCCAGGTTTGGGCTTGTCCGCTCAAGCGGGGATTTGGGCGCTCGAGTGGAGAATACACCCATCCAGTATTTCCTGTGTAGTGTTGGACGCTTGAGCGGGGAATTTCCCACTCGAGCGGGAGTTTGTGTGTGCCGCTCGAGCGGGGAACCTATCTGTTGAAGTGCTGAGAGTGTGCATCTGACGCTCGAGCAGAAGATTGGCCGCTCAAGCGGGAGTCTGTGAGTGCCGCTCGAGCGGGGTGACTGGGTTAAAGCTCTGTGTTTTGACATTTTAAATCACTTTTTCACATTCACTTCTCTCTCATACTTTTCCAAAAACACCATTGTTGAGCTTCTCACTCTAGAACTCTACCTTCTCTCTAGGTATTGATCTAGTAGGAGTGATTTGCTCATCTTTGGCCTTTACAAAAAAGTTGTTGATCGTCGAGGGCTACATTTTGATCCATAAAACTTGTGATTTGGAGCAACTTCATTTTCGTCATCTTCTCCATTGGGTATCATCTCTTGAGGTAGGGATTCCTACTCACTCTTATGGGTTTTAACATAGATTTTGAGTCTATTGTTTAAATGGTTTCATTTGGGACTTAGGGTTTCAAAGAGCATGAATGAGGTTTTTGTGATTTTGATTCTTAAAGATGTATTTTGAGTTTCAAAATGATGTTCTTGTGGTTGGTTGTTGATTATTGAACCTTAGGGTGAATAATGAGGAATGGGGGAGAAAGCCCTAATTTGTTATATAAGTTAATTGCCATAATAAATTTAGGAAAGTTGTTGTTACCTGGAATTGAGTTGTAAATAATGGAATTGGTTCATTATATTGTGGGATGGTGGAGTTAGACTTATAAATCTCTCATTTTCGAAAACATTGATATTTTATCTGTTGGAGCTCTTATTTTCTGTTTAGAAATAATTGCTTGAGCTACCGGTGGAGGGTAGTTTTGATTGTTGTAGACAATGCATGATGATTAGGCAAACTAAAACTAATCGATTGGTTATGTCACAGAATATGACGGCCAATAGAATACATTAACGTTATGTATTGATTGATTATGTATATGACCTATATGTATATACATTGTTTGTGTGGGAAGAGATAGGAGATGTAGTCCACGGTTTAGGGGAAGATAGGGGATGGACCTCTAAACCGGATGTTACTGGGGAGGAGATAGGGGATGGACTCCACTGATACAGCTCATATGCTTGTAAGTTAAAATGTTGATATAGCTAATATGCTTATCTATGGAAGTGTTGATACAGCTCATATGCTTATCTTTGGAAGTGTTGATATAGCTAATATGTTTATCTGTTGAAATGTGGATAGAGCATGTATGCTTATCTGTTGAGATGTTGATACAACTAGTATGTTTATCTATTGTAAAACGGGAAGCGTCTAACATGAGTCACTGTCTCTCATATGTAGTTGGCCAGGTTCTGAGCCGTCGATGTAAATTGAGAAAATGATGATAAATGGAAACTGAAATGAGATATGAATATTGTGGTCATGTAATGAAAATGTGTTACGAATTGGTTTATGATAATCGAACATTTATCGATAGCTAGTATCTTAGTTATTGCTTATACTGTGTTTAGCATATCTCTACTGGGCGTTGGCTCACCCTTTATGGGACACCATTTTCAGGTACAGGTAGCATGCCACCTCCCAGGACATAGCTTGGATGATGATGAGACTTGAAGACTCTTTTTGTGTATTTTGTTTGTATTACATGTATATCAAGCCAAGGGCTTCTTTTATATAGAGTCAGTACTCTTCTTCTGTGTAACCAAGTGTTAACTTCGAAAGCTGTAAGCCCGTAGGGCATTAACTTTTGTTGTTAACATGTAATACTTTTGTAAGAACTACTCTGATGAAATGAAATTGGTTGATTTCTCCTATGTCAATGCATGTCTAAAGTAATGGGTTTTATGTATTATTTTGAGGGCGTTACAGAACCACAGGTAGAGTTCGAACTGTGAGGCCTTCTTTTCAAACCCTTTTCCGAAAGGCGGGGGCGCAGAAACGGCGAGCCAACACCAAGCTATAGCTCTTAAGGTTTTCTCAGTTCTATCCTTCTGTTACTTTTTAAAGCACTTTTTTTTTTTGCCTCAACTACCGCTTGAACTTCTTACTCCATAACCAAGTTTCCCTAGAGTTGAGTCCCGTTCCTTTCGACTCTCCAAGCACTTCCCTTGAGATTTTTCTCATCAAGTTTCACATAATGTTAGCATCATCTTCTAACTCCTAAGCACCTTTGTTATCAATTCTATTCTTAAATATTTCTAATTTATCCCTTTTTAGGTCCCACCATCTTCTTTTACAACGCCTACCATCATTCCTAGCTTGATACTGCCCTTTAAAAAATAAATCTAGTACCAAAATCTTATGTTGAAATGCCAGGCTCTCTTCAGAAATCATCTTATAATCACTGCATTTCAGGTGGTCCACTTTTCTTACTAAACAGTAATCTATTTGGCTTTTAACTGACCCACTCTCAAAGGTTATCAAATGCTCATCTCTTTTCTTATACATAGTATTAGCCACCACTAGGTCAAAAGCTAATGCAAAATCTAAGAAAATCTCTCCAGCCTTATTTCTATCACCAAAACTGTATCCACCATGCACCCTTTCATAGCCAGTTTATCTATGCCTACATGGCCATTGAAATCTCCACCTATAACTAGGTTCTCCCCTATGGGTATTTCCTGTAAGATCTCATCCATTCGCTCCAAAAAAACCCTCTTAGTCTGATCATCTAATTTTGCTTGAGGGGCGTATGCACTAATAACGTTCACTATTTTTCCTCCAACAACTAATGTAACTAACATAATCCTATCCTTTTTTCTAATGACTGCTACCACATTTTCTACAAGACCCTTGGCAACTATGATTTCTAATCCATTCCTGCGCCTATCCTTACCACTATAATACAATTTAAAACCGGTATCCTCAATTTCTATAGCTTTCTCACCCTCTACTTAGTCTCTTGTACGCATGCTATACTAACTCTCCTCCTAATCATAACATCTACCAATTCCATCATCTTACTCGTTAAAGTTCCTATATTCCAAGTGGCTACCCTAAACCTATAGTCTTGGACTAGCTTCTTTACTCGCGCTTATCCAAAAAAACGCGGGAACCTTTGCCCATTCTTCAACCACATCTGCTGTCACTCCATATACGAGCATTCTAATTGCTAAAGTCATCTTTTGAAGTGGAGATAATCTAAGAATATGAGCTGTATCCTTTTTTGAACAAAATATGTGTCATGTTCTTCAATGGCATTCAAAATTCGCAAAAACATATCACGACACATTCTAAAACGTCTTCGAAATGATAAAAATGAATAAATTGGATTTACATCAAAATAATTTGCAAACAATCGATAATGACCCATTCTTCTTTTACGACGTATGTATCTATGTCTTACAATAGAGCCACATTTTTTCTTTGGTTGATCACTTGATATCAAAATATATATCATACTAGCATTATTTATCTCATAAAGACCCACAAGTGCAACAATGTTTTTATCATCAGAGGGTGAGGAAGAAGAGGAGGATGAAAAATTAGTGAACAAATAAGAAGTTGAAGAGTCATTATGCTCTGGTTTCCAGTTATTAATTGGTTCTAGACACAATGTTGTTTGCTGAGATTATTTACTTAGTTTAATCTGTTTATATATATCTTTTTGAGGGAAATAATTAATGGACGAAAAAGAAATGGAAAATAATTAATTGAGGGAAAAGCAAATGGCAAAGGAATTGAGGGAAACAGAAATAGAGGGAATTTTTTTTTTCAGTATTGATTGATTACACTGGCCGGTCGATCGGCCGAACTTTTGCCGGTCATCCTCCTGGTCGACCAGTGTGTTGATGATAGCTCACAATGCTTCGTTGGATTGCTGGATATCAGATTGAATTTTTACTCAAATTTGGTGAAATAAATGATACACTATTGGAGATGCTCTTAGACCCCCAGAATATTTTTTTATAATGATAAGATTTTAGCCAGCTCATCAATAGTTTAGAAGACAACGTCTAGAGGGAGACAATAAAGTGAGTGAGAAATTATTTAGTAATTTTAGAATAATATTTTATGTTTATGATTATGATATTTGTTTAGGTATTTAATTATTTTTTAAAAATTAATATAAAACAACAAAATTTATTGTTTAAATTAATAAAAATAAGGGTAAATGATACTTTACACTCCTACACTTTGCATTAAATCCTATTTTGGTCCTTGCAAATAAAATCATAACAGTTAATCTCTTGTGTTTCTGGTCAAATGTCACTTTGGTCCCTACATGTGAAATTGTGACAATCAACCCTTGTATTTTTTTTTATTTATCAAATCTCATTTCAATCGCTACACAAGTGTCGGTATCCTCTGTCATTACTCAATTGTTAAAATCTTTAATAGAATCTAGTCATGTGACACGAATGTGACTACGACATGAGGGTAATAGATAAAAAAATCATTTATACTTTCCACCAATACACACTTTGTCCCAAAACCAATACCAAATTATGAATGTATTAAGTTAAAACAAAACGCAGATTGTGAACAATTATAAAGATGAATTAGAGTTTTGCATAAATTGAAATCATGAAATTCTATTTTTCACGGTAACACAGTCTTTTATTTATTCATTTTCATTTATCTTTGATTTCTTTGTCATATTTTTTTTTATTTCAAAAAGCACTATTTTCTTACATCTGTGTCCCAATTTTTTGCATACGAACATATATCTATTGTATTATATAAGTCTCACGTGCTTATCATGTAAGATAAACTGTATTGGTGAAAAACATGGATGATTTTCCCCTTTCATCCACATTTCGTAGTCATAGTTTTGTCACATGATTAAATTTTGTTAAAGATTTACAAATGAAGTAACAAAAGAGAGACATTGACACTTGTATAGGGACCAAAGTGGGATTTAAAAAATAAAAATGTTATGATTATGGTTCCAATCTATATCATTCATGAAAAAAAAAAAATCAATACAATAATCATAATATTTTTATTTTTTCACATTTGTCAGTGAAAAAATAGACAACAATTTGTATTTTTGAAAATAAACCATCCATTTTTTTAAACATAAAAATGATAAAATAAAAAAAAAATGTTACAATTGTCAAACTAACTTAAATTTTTTTTTTTTCATAAATGATATATATTAAAAATGTTATAAAATGAATAGATTAGATAATTAAATCAGACTCATGATAAATCTTACAAACTTTTTAAATTTTCTCATATTAAGAGAAGCTTAACGCAAATTAAAACACTACTTATACGTGTTTTAAGACCTCGTTTGCAAACATGCTATTTTAGTAAGTTTTTTATTTTCTAACTAAAATAGGAGGTAAAAAAATTAGTATGTTTGGAATGATTTTTTAATTTTTTTTTTATAAAAAAAACTGTGCAAAAAAAAAATTAACTTTTTATTATAGATTATAAATTTTTTGATTTTTTAATATTTTTTTGATTTTTAAACTAAAAGTATTATATACTAAAGAAAAATGCTTTAGAACTCTAATTCTTGAGTTTTAAAGCTAACTCTAATGAGTTGGCAGTGGGCTCCACCCGCAGTGATGTGATATTTTGGTCTTAATTTGTTTTTATTTTTTTATTTTTTACTTATTATTATGTTATTAGTGCTCCATTAAAGTACTAGAGTTAATACTCTAAATCATTGTTGACATATTAAATGAGGCCTACCACTACCCTATAATTTTGTAGAGTGAGCCTCAGGTGACATTAATGGTTTTGTGTTTCTAGAACCAAAAGGGTGACATTATTGAAGTCAGACAAGTTGTTGGGTATAGAAGTCGTGCATGCATTGATCACAAATGTGATTATAGCAGAATATTTATATCAGATTATTTTATATAATTTTTATTTATAATTGATTATAAAAACAATTTAAATAAGGTTAAAAAATTGATTATGTAAAAGTTATGAAAGTGATACTTTAAATTTTTATTTTTTGATTATCAAATTTTGATTCTAAAAAAAATTCCAAAAACAGGACCAAAGACTTCATGAAAGATATGTAACTAATACACAATATTATTATTTTTTTTAAAAATTATATTTTGAAAAGATAATTTTATATTTTTTAAAAAATGTTTTCAATAAAAATTTGAATTTGATAAATAAAAAATTGATTATTTAAAACACATACTAAGAAGGGTCTGGGAAAAAAATGGAGTTTGATTATCTCCGGTTGGGATATTCAATTGGTCCATCTACGCCAAACCACTTTGGATTTATTTTGGATCCGTTTTGATAATTCAAACGGTTCATTTTATAGAATCTTTTAAGAAGATCATGCATATAAAAAACTAAGTCGATCGGATATTGGGAGCCACTCGATCACAACACAGTTGTTTGAACATTAATTAACAGATAACATAATTTTGAAAGTAGTCCGTTAGTTATTTTTAGACAAATGTGATCCGATTAAGTGTTTGATTACACTCCCAATGTCTATTAATTATTTTTTACACAAATGCAATTCGATTGAGTAGCTCTCCATGTCTGATATATTTAATTTTTCATATGCATGATTTTTTCGGAAGGCTTTACAAAATGAACCATCTAAATTAGTGAAGCGAGTCCAAAATGAGCCCATAGTGTTGGGATATACCTCCTTGTTGGAGTGTGGGACCCAATTGCTTTTGAAAAAAGAATTTTAATTTGGTTTGGTTTAGGTATAATATATTTTTATATATTATATCTAATTTGTGGAGACCTAATTCAGTTTGGTAACAAATAGGGTTTGATAAAACAAGTCCAAGGTTTAATAATATATAGACATATTGTTATGTTCATCCGAAATAGAAGAGAAAATTTCTTTCGGCAACTGTGTGTATAACTCAACTTGTTGGGTTTTCAATTGGGATTGATTATTGCTATGGGTTTTGACTTGGTCAATCAATAATTGGTGCCTTGGATTGTTTCTCTACTTTGAAGCGGCTGATTTGGTTCGATATTGATTTGTTTCGTTATTTTGGGTCTTCTATAATTTTGGTTTTTGAAGACTTTTGTTCATCTATTAGGTGAGATCTTTCCTCTAGTTTATTTGTGATTATTTGGAATTCACCTAAGGGTGGTTTTGTGAGACCATTCGTGTCTCGTTTGTAATCGTTTGAAAACTCTTTGGTTGATAGTGTAATCGGATTTCGATCTCGTGGACGTACCTCACATTAAGGGAACCATGTAAAAATTCTTATGTTGCTTGTGATTTAATTTTTTCGCATTTATTTTTTATTCTCATTGATTGATTTACTTGTGGGGAATCATCGATTTTCCCTAACAACTGGTATCAGAGCTTACGATTTGTTAGGGTTTATTTATTTGTGTAAATCAATGGAGGGAAATGTGGGTCGTATGTCTAGCTTCAATGGAAGCAATTAGGTAACTTGGAAAACTAAATTGGAGGACCTATTATTTTGTAAAGATTTGTATGGGCCAATTGAGGATGATAATAGCAAACCCGAAGGTATGAAAAATGATGAATGGAAGAGACTTAATCGAAAAGCCGTTGGTGTTATCCGTCAATGGATTGATGACAGTGTGTTTCAACATGTTGCTACTGAAACTTCAGCACATGATTTATGAAAAAAATTAGAAGGCCTTTATGATAGGAAATCAGCCACAAATAAAGCTTTTCTATTTCGTAAGTTGGTTAATTTAAAATATAAAGAGGGCAGCCCTATTCTAGAACATCTGAATGAAATAAAGAGTATTGTTAACCAACTTGCTTCTATGAAAATTGTTTTTGATGATAGTTGCAGGCTTTGATGCTACTTAGTTCTTTGCCCGAAAGTTGGGAGACTTTGGTTGTGACGGTTAGTAATTCGGCACCTGATGGAGTTGTCACAATGGGCCAAGTCACTAGTAGCTTATTGAATGAAAAAACTAGAAGAAAATCAGCGGGTTCCTCTCATTCGGAAGCATTTGTTGTGAGAGGCCGAAGCAAAACAAGGGGGAGGAGTAAGACTCCTCATGGTAGTGATCAAAGCCGTGACAAATCAAAAGATGGTTCTTTTTCAAAGAAAGACATTGAGTGTTACTGTTGCCAAGAGAAAGGGCACATGAAGCGGGTATGCCGAAAGCTCAAGAACAAGGAGAAAATACGTGACAAAAGTGTGGATAAGAAACAATAAGACACAACAGCAGTTACTACCGATGATCTCTTGGTCGTTTGTGAAGATGATTGTATCAATTTTGTGGGCCAAGAGAGCGATTGGGTGATTGATTCCAGTACTTCTTTTCATGTGACTTCTCGAGTTGATTTCTTCACTACTTACACCGAAGGAGATTATGGTTTTGTTCGAATGGGTAATGAAGGTTTGTCCAAGATTATTGGCATGGGTGATGTTTGCTTGGAAACAAATTTGGGCTGCAAGTTGTTGCTTAAAGATGTGAGGCATGTTCCCGACATTCGCCTCAATTTGATCTCTACTGGGAAGCTAGATGATGAAGGCTTCAACAAACAAATTTGGTGATGGAATATGGAAGCTCACGAAGGGTTCTTTGGTGGTGGCTAAGTGCAAGAAGACTCATACACTTTATTCGATGCAAGGAAAAAATTTGTAAAGGTGTTGTCAATGCACTAGAAGATGATAGTGAAAAGGGGCTGCAAGTATTGTTCAAGAAAGAGCTTTTACCCGGTTTGAAAGGTACACTTCTTAAAACTTGTATTTATTGTTTGGTAGGTAAACAACATAGAGTTTCCTTTCATAAAAATGTTGCCTCTAGAAAAGAAAATGTTTTGGAGTTGATTCATTCGGATGTTTGTGGTCCTTTAAAAGTTAGAACACATGGTGGTGCACTTTATTTTGTTACTTTCATTGATGATTATTCAAGGAAAGTTTGGGCTTTTCTACTTAAAACTAAAGATCAAGTTCTAGAAGTATTTAAGCATTTTCAAGCCATGGTTGAAAGAGAAACAGGGCAGAAATTGAAGTACATCCGATCAGAGAATGGTAGTGAATACATTGGGCCATTTCATGAGTATTGTCGCAGCCAAGGTATTCGACATCAAAAGACAGTTAAGGAGACTCCTCAACAAAATGGAGTTACCGAGAGGATGAACCGCACCATTGTGGAAAGAACAAGGTGTTTGCTTTCACAAGCTAAATTGCCAAGATCCTTTTGGGGTGAGGCAATGAAGACAACGGTTGATGTGATCAATTTGTCTCCTTGCTATTCTTTAAATGGTGATGTTCCAGAAAGAGTTTGGACCGGTAAAGATGTATCTTATGAGCACTTGAGAGTGTTTGGTTGCCGAGCTTTTGTTCACATTCCAAAAGATGAGAGGTCCAAGCTTGATAGCAAGTCAAGACAATGTATTTTTCTTGACTATGGGCGTGATGAATTTCAGGTATAGATTGTGGGATCTAGTCGACAAGAAAATCATTCGAAGCCGTGATGTTGTGTTTCTTGAAGACCAAACAATTGAAGACTTTGGCAAAGGTGATCAACCGGAGCCAAAAACTAGTGATCTCGTTGACATGGATCCATCTCCTTCATCTTCGGTGGATGATGAAAATGGGGGAGATGTGCAGCCACCTAGTGAAAATGTAGAGGATGATGCTAATCCTAATGAAGTTGAGGCAAAATTTGAGGAAGAGCATCCAACTCAAGAACTGCCACCACAACTTGAGTTGAGGAAATCTACAAGGGACCGACAACCTTCAAGAAAGTACCCTCCCAATGAATTTGTGTTGATTTCCGATCAAGGGGAGCCTGAGAGCTACCAAGAAGCAATTGAGCATGCAAAGAAAGGTGATTGGAAAAAGGCCATGGACGAGGAGATGAATTCCTTGCTTGAAAACCAGACTTATGATTTAGTGAAGTTGCCTAAAGGGAGGAAAATTCTGAAAAATAAGTGGGTTTTCAAATTGAAGAATGATGGCAAGAATCTGAGGTACAAGGCACGTCTTGTTGTGAAAGGCTTTGGGCAAAAGAAAGGTATTGACTTTGACGAGATTTTCTCACCGGTTGTAAAGATGTCTTCTATTCGGGTTGTACTTGGCATGGCTGCAAGTATGAACCTTGAATTTGAGCAACTTGATGTGAAGACCGCATTTCTTCATGGTGATCTTGAAGAAGAAATTTACATGGAGCAACCGAAAGGTTTTGTGGAAAAAGGGAAAGAGAAATTTGTTTGCAAATTGAAGAAAAGTTTGTATGGTCTCAAGCAAGCCCCGCGGCAATGGTACAAAAAATTTGACTCTTTCATGATGAATAATGGTTTTTCTAAAACCACTTCGGACCATTGTGTGTTTGTGAAAAATTTCCCGGACGGCAAATTTATTGGTCTTTTGCTTTATGTTGATGACTTGTTAATTGTGGGTCAAGATTACACTATGATTAACAAGTTGAAAATGGAGTTGAGCAAGTCTTTTGCTATAAAATATTTGGGACCGGCAAAGCAAATATTTGGTATGAAAATTGTTCGTGATCGCAAAGAGGGGCTGATTTGGTTATCTCAAGAAAGCTACATTGAGAAAGTTCTTGAGAGGTTCAACATGAATAAAGCAAAGCCGGTTGGTTGCCCTCCATTAGTGTTTTACTACTGTTTTGTGCTCTTGATCCTCGAGAAAGTGCAAGAAAGGCTTACTTTTAAGCTCAAAGTGTCTCTACGGAAGCCCCGAACTATGTCTTCGATGCATGGCTCATCATTACTCAACATGGGTGAGGTGTATTCTTTTTTCTAAACATACTACAACTCTTCCGAGAGGTAAATCGGAAGTTGTGATTGAGTCATCTTCATCAAGCACGCTTTGTCATTGCATAGAACATGTATTTTGTATTGTTGCATAGAACATGCATCCCCATTTTGCATAGAGTATGCATGTTGCATTGAAGATGCATTGCTCTCATTTTGCATAGAATGAACATGTTATATTGAAGATGCATTGTTGTTATTGTGCATGGAATGTGCATGTTGCATTGAAGATGCATTGTTGTTATTTCGCATAGAATATGCGTGATGCATTATTGTCATTTTGCATAAGATATGCATGTTGCGTTGAATTGCCTTGTACTTGCCCTTATATTCGCATAGAAAATGTTCGTACCTGTTACATTGACCATGCATTCGCTACTATCGCGTAGAATGTGCATTACTTCGTCTATTGCGTAGAACATGCTCTCGCATGCTCCACATAGAATATACTTCTGTTTTGTTCCTTGCATGTTATTGTAGACTGCCCAAACTCTGCTCCGCGCGGGAGGGCGCGAATTGTAGTTCTTAGCTACTACAGTTCAGACTCCTGTCACAGTTCTGAATCTAATCTCACAAAGTGCAATGTAAGACTGATAAATCACCAAAGAGTCCAAATCCGGCAATCGTTTTGGAAAATCGATTTTAATCAAAAAGCGCCAAACATGGACTGCTTTGCCAAATTTTAGAGTCGCCACCTAAATATTTTATTTTGGAAAATTTAAAAAACCCTGACTCGTGCCTAAGGCCACGTGTCCATCATCACCAAAGTTGCCTCAGCTCGGGAACTTGGGCACGAGAGGGGAAGGTCCTGAAATGAGCACCCCTGCTCGCCCGATCAAAGATCGATCTCTACTAACATGATATGTTGTTTTTGAAAACACATGTGTTCTTTTTCTGGTTATTAATCTAGAATTACTATGTGATGCGCACAACATACAAGTATAGACTAAATCACTCATTTTGGAACAAAACATCTCATGTTTTTTTTTTCAAAAATGGTTTGAAGTTGCTACCCTCAAGTAGGCTAAAATGCGGATTTGCCACCCTCAAGTGGGCTTAAAACATGATTTTGCCACTTCAAGTGGGCATAAAACTGACAATCATCAAGTTGTTCCAATCCAGACAATCAAGCCTTCACCCACAAGCATTCATTCAGTTAAACACATAAGCGCATAGCCTCATGGCAAGTATGCTGTCATGGCAGTCACTTACACACATACAAGGATGCTAAAGCATAAACACTCACAGTGTACTCCGAGCCAAAAAAGAAACTAGTTAGTAATCAATACATGATCCTAGCTATGTCAACAATGCCTAATGCAACACATGCAAAATGAGACTAAGTAGGCTCGGCTATTCTAAGATGGCATGTGAATGCAATACTTAATAACATGCTTTGAAACACGTATTCAAGAAAGTGTATTAAAGTACAATGCAGTTTGAATGATGCGCCAAGCCCGGTGCATGCAAGACAGATGAATGGATGCATGCATGCAAACATAAGGTGTGCTAATCGAAATATGCCCTAAACTAACCATCGAAAACTGATAAGTAAAAGGGAGAAAGAAATGGGGGTTGGAAGACATGCATCACACATACGCACACCTATTACAGCATTCGCCCTCTCGACGGAGGGTCCGAAAAATAAGCTAAACTACTTATTACAAGTAAACTAATTAACTAACTCTAGCTAATTAAGTATTACAACCCAAATTGAAACAAATAGCTATGCTAAGCTAATTAGAATATTACAAAACAAATCAAATGACTAGTTTATACGAACTAATCATAAGTAATGAAATGGCCTCACGGGCAAGGAAGTGATGCATGCTCGGTCGGCTTCGCTCAGAAATCCATTACCGTGCCTCATGATACCTCTGTTTGCACTTTTTTGGACTTCTGAAAATTGTGCCAACTTCCAAGATACTTCTGATCCCCTTTAAGAACATGCTGAGGGATAGTTGGCCAAGAGGAATGGCCATCGGCCAGAGCTTATGGCTATCGGCCACTTTTGATAGCCGATCAGCAGCCTTGGTGGTCGGTCGGCAACTCTGATGGCTGGTCGGCCACTGCTTCCTTCAATTTCTCCTTTTGCTGCAACAGAGCACAAACAGAGGCATGACAGTATATTTGTAAGGAAATGTGTGTGCATCTACACTCCTTATCATGTCTCAAGCTCAAAGGAGTGTAGTGCTCGGCTCTCGAGCCACCAATTACGCATCTTAATGCATGATGGCCAAAGAGGCCAAGTTGCACAAGTCAATGTCAATGAATGCACAAATAACACATAGGACTCAGTAAACCTCCACCTTATCATGCATGATCAAAGGTGTTGGTGACCTAAGGAATGAGGCACGTTTCATCACTTTGAGTATGAAACGTCCCTCGTTCCTCGTGTTTGGATTAACGTCCGATCCAAACACAACGCAATGCAACCACATGCAAGACACAATGCAATGCAACAACATGTTATCTACCAATGCTAAAGTGGCATGCATGAGGCTCCATCATGTGAATAATGCATGCATGGCATGTTTGAAGGCTAAAGCATCAAAGCAAGTAAAGAGCATCATTCAAGAGGCACACAACACAATGCTCAATGGACTTGAACCACATATGGACAAACCTAAGAGGGTCCAAAACAGTGGCCAACACACCAAAATTTGGGCACAAAAGGGCCAAGAACACATGCTCATGTGATGGCTCATCAACTAGGCATAAAGGGGAAACTCTTAAAAGCACTTAAAGAGTGAAAAACATGGAGGTGTGACAACACTATATGCTCCGAAATATCATTCTAAATGATCCTAAGCATGCAACTACCACAAATGAGGCATGCTAGGAGGCTCCAAGCTTAAGGCTAGCAAAGGTACTTGCTCCATAGCCATATCAAGCAAGCCCCGAAGGGCCAAGATGACTCAAAACAATCCCAAGGAAGGTCAAAACAATGCCAAAACATGCATGGAATGAAGCCAAAACAAGCTAGCATGTTAAGCCAAAATACCAAGCATGCAAGAGGCAATGAGCATGGTTACACTACAAGTGTAAGAAGCAAATGAAGGATGCTCTAACCAACCAAAAACAGAGTTGTATCATGGCAAAATAACACCAAAAACACACTGAAATGACATCCTAAAAGCTTAGGCAAGATGGCATACATATTGGCCCATGTTTTAGGCATAAAGCATAACTTTCCAAAAGTATTGAAAGAGTGACACATGTGAGTGTATGGCAATGAAACATGCTTTGAAATCATATATCAAATGATGCTAAATCATATAAATAGCCCAAGTAATGCACGCTAGTGGACTCAAAACACAAAGCTAGTGGGCAAAAATACACTATGGCTATACACAGCAAGGCATGCATGACCAAAACAACTTAAAACATAGCTTAAGCATGGCAAAACGTGAGTAAAAGCTTGCTGGAGTGGGGCCAAAAACATGCTAGAATGATGGTCCAAAGCATGATGCAAGTAAAGGCTATAGAGAGGATTGCAGCACAAGTGCAAGGAGCATGCAAGAGGTAATCAAACCAAGCCAAAACAGAGCTATATCATGTTAAAATAAGGCCTAAGGCATGCTGAGATGGAGCCAAAACATGCTAGAAAGACATGCTACTTTGATAAACCATCAACACAAGCAAACAAGATACAAAAGGAGGGGACCACCCCCACTTATTTTGGGTCCCAGAACACACTTTCCACCACTGAAATTCTTTTGGAATTCAGTGGTGAAGAGGCCAAAAAAAGTTGATCCAAAGGCCTAAAAGAGATGGCTCAAAACAAGGCCAAGTAAGGCACAAAAAGGGGTAGACCACCCCCAACAGCAAAGGGGCCTCAAACAAACACCTTAGGCACTTGAAAATGAAGCTTTTTACAGTTGAAAGTTAAGCTAAAAGAAGCATGCAAAGATGGCTAAATAAGCAACTACAACAAAGCTTTAAAGAGAATATAGACTCACCCTTGAAGAACAACTTTAGAACAGCAACTTCAGAGGCAAAAACCAAGCTAAAACAACTCAATTGCAACCCCCAAGAACCTCAGCTCAATAGTGAATGTGTTTCACTAGGTGTTTGTGTACAAAAGTGTAAAGAAATGGCACTTTTGAGCACAAGCTAACACAAATATAGAGAGAGATGGAGCAATATAGAGATAGAATGATATGTATAGCCCTCAGCCAAATTTTCAGAACCTCTGGAAAGGGAGAGGGACCTTCCCTCTTATAGAAATCCAAGTCTCAAGCTTGTTGAACAAGCTAGAGGCTTGGTGCAATCCCTCCATACACGTGTATGGAGGATGAATTATATGCTCACCAGCAGGCACAGCTAGCAAAGAAATATCTGAAAAAGCAAAGAAAAAGGCCTTAGCCAACAAACATGGCCGACCGGCCATTAAAGGTGTCGACCGGCCAACACTGATGGCTAATGGACAGAGTTCATGGCCGATGGCCAGGGGGCCTGGCCGATGGGTTGGAGGGTTGGCCAAAAGGCCACCCCTTTCCCTCAGAAACAAAACCACAAGCCCTTGGTCCACAACCAAGCACAAAACAGACAAGTTGAGAGGCTCCAAGGCAAGGCACACAGCTGAGACCTTCAGAAACTCAAAACAAACACGAGCATGGATGATCATCGAGTGTTCAAACGATGACGTCCAAGTCTTGAGGACGGTCAAAAATGGGGTGTCTACAGTTATGCATGAAACATACCTCTAACATTGTGTCACGGTTATTCGTCTAGCATAGAACACGGATTCTTATTGTATTGTACCTGTCAAGCTTCTTTCTTCTACAAGCACGATATTGTATGTACGGTTCATTCAAAGCTGCTGCAACCAGACAATATTGTATGTATGGTTCATTCAAAGCTGGTACAACCAGACGATATTGTATGTAGGGTTCATTCAGAGGAACTCTAGGTAAGATCATTCCTGTCCCTTCCACACCTTGTTTTGGTTAGAAACACTCGGGTACGCCCAATGTTTACTCCACACCTTGTTTTGTTTAGAAACACTCGGGTACGCCCGGTGTTTACAGCACATCTTGTTTTGGTTAGAAACATTCGGGTTCACCTGGCATTTACACCATCCCTTTGTTAGTTAGAAACATTCGAGTTCACCCGGTGTTTCCACCACTCCCTTATTGGTTAGAAACATTGGGGTTCGCTCGGTGTTTACACCACTCCTTTGTTGGTTAGAAACATTCGAGTTCGCTCGGTGTTTACGCCACTACCTTGTTGGTTAGAAACATTCGGGTTCGCCCGGTGTTTACACCACTCCTTTGTTGGTTAGAAGCACTCAAGTGCGCCCGGTGTTTACACCACACCTTGCCTTGGTTAGAAGCATTTGGACATGTTCCTAACGCTTATTACACCGTGCTTTGGTTAAAAACACTCGGGTAGGCCTGATGTTTACACCACACCTTGCCTTGGTTAGAAGCATTTGGACGTGTTCCTGATGCTTTTACCACCCTCTTGGTTAGAAACACTCAGATACGCCCGGTGTTTACACCACACCTTGCCTTGGTTAGAAGCATTTGGACGTGTTCCTAATGCTTATACCACTCTCCTAGTTAGAAGCGTTTGGAACGCCTTCCTGACGCTTATACCACCTTGCTTTGGTTAGAAACATCCGGACGTGCTCCGATGTTTATACTCCCTCCTTGGTTAGAAGCATTTGGACGTGTTCTTGATGCTTATACGACCCTGCTTTGGTTAGAAACATTGGAACGTGTTTCAATGTTTATACCACTCTACTTCGGTTAGAAGTATTCGGACGTGTCCTGATGTTTATACCACTCCCCGATGTTCATACCACCCTCTTCTCCTCTCGCGTGCGATGTGTTAGGAAGCTTCAATTAAAAGTATTCAGAAGGACTCCAATGCTTATACCGCTCTTTGCTTTGGTTGCATAATATTTGGATGTGTTTCAATTGTTATTACTGTTCTCTTTGGTCCGGAACGTTAGCGTGTGTCCTCGTGTTCACGCCATCTCTCTCCTCGCGTGTGCCACGCGTTGGGATCTTGTTTCACACCTCGAGTGTGCCTGAGGGTTGTGTTGTTCGTTGGCCTTTCTTACGTGATGCGTAGTTAAGCCTGCATAATTTTCTTACATCTTTTCTGCATGAAATGTGGTTTGGTTCATGCTTACTTGCTTATGTATAAGTTTGCTGTAGCATTTCTTTGCATGGTATTGGCATCTTGATGTTTCATTGTAGCCACATTGCATGATCATAAGTTATGTTCTGCATCGTGCATGTCATTCGCATCTTGCCCCAGAACTACGCTAGTTTGATTCCTTGCAAAGGGATATGTAGGCAACCTGTGAGCGTAACCGTTATTTGTTTTTAACTTGCTTGTTTGTCCAAGTCTTCGGCCTTGTCAAAAATGGGTCGTCTCTGAGCTTTCACATTCACTCACGTCATTTCATAACTTCCGAGTTCTATCAAAGAGGGGCAACTGTAGCCACCCCATTTTTGACCGTCCTCAAGACTTGGATGTCATCTTTTGAATACTCGATGATTTCGTATGCTCGTTTTCGTTTTGAGCGCCTGAAGTTCTTTGTAGAGTGCCTTGCCTTCGAGCCTCTCAACTTGTCAGTTTTGTGCTCGGTTGTGGACCAAGAGCTTGTTGTTTCAAATCTGGAGGAAACAGTGGCCTGTCGGCCATCCCCACAGTCCATCGGCCATGGCTTGTGCCTGTCGGCCATCAGTGGTGGCCGGTCGGGCACATTAATGGCCGGTCGGCCACTAGTGATGGCCGACGACCATTTTTCTCCTTTTTCAGATATTTCTTTGCTAGTTGTACCAGCTGTTGCACTCTAATGTGCATCTCCATACACATGTATGGAGGGATGAATACAAGCTCTAAACTTGTTTTTTCTATATATAGCGGGGTCTCTCCCCCATTTTGGGAGGTTAGACAATTTGGAACAAAATTTTCTCTCTCTCTAGAATTCTCTCTCTTTCTTCTTATTTTGTGCTTTGTAGTTAGCTTTCTCTACACCTTTGCACATAGACTCTTGATCAATCTTGACTACCTTGGAGCTGAGGTTCTAGGAGGTCTTCTTGGAGCTTTAGAAAGGGTTTTGAGCTTGAATCTGTGCTTGAAATTGTCTTGTGTTTCAAGAGGTATAAGGCTTGCCTTTTAAACTTGTCTTGAATAATTTAAATTACTATCTTTTTGCACTGTTTTGACCTGGTTTTTCAACTACAAAAAACTCTGTTTTTGAGGTTTGATAATGGTAGTTTAAGTCTTGGTGAGTTAGGGGGTTGTCTCCTCTTTTTGTTCTTTGGCTTGTGAAGCTTTTTGTGCCATTTCTTACCATCTTTGTATCAAACTTTGTGGCCCTTTAAACCCCTGAAAATCAGAGTTATTTCAGTGGTAAAAATCAAATTTTGAAGTCCAAAATAGGAGGGGTTAGCCTCCCCTCCTTGTGTCTTATTTCCATGCCTAGGTTGCTTCGTATGTTAGCTTGATCTTCTAGCTTAACTTAGCTCAATTCAAGCATGTTTTAAGCTCTGTTTCGGCATGTTTGAGCTCTGTTTTGGGCTGGTTGAAGCACTTGAGGCTTGCTTTATATGCTTGTAGTGCAATTGTGCTTGTTTTGTTTAGCTTGTGCTATGCTTTGGCCTCTTATTCTAGCTTAACTTAGCTTAATCTCAGCATGATTTTTCCACTGTTTTGACTGGTCTTAGCTCTGTTTTGAGCTGGTTTGGCCCTTTGAGGCTTGTATTGCGTGGTTGTAGTGCAATCTCCTCCACTAGCTTAATGTTTTAGGTTTTCTAGGATGAATTGCATGAGTTGCTTGCATGTTTTAGGGTCATTTTGCACTTCATTTCAGCACTGAAATCTTTATAATCTCCCTCTATTCTTCACTCTTTCAGTTGTTTTGAAAGTGATTTCGAACCCCTTGTTGGCTTGAGTGTGGAATTGAGACCCTCATGCCTAATGGTTTAATTCCTTCTGGAGTTCATTACCAACAGCATGGAGCCTTTTTCATGCTCAAGGTACTTGTGGTTTAAGTCCTCTTTCCATTAGAGGAAACTCACCTTTTGGACTAACCAATTAAAGACTGGATTGGTGATCTAAAGTTGGTAAATAAAATGAACAAAGTAAAAGAGGCAAGATAAGGATCTTGTGTTGCATTGCATGTGTTCAATCGGACATTATATTAAACACAAGGAAGATTGGAGCATTTCATACTCAAAGTGATGAAATGAGCCAATCTCCTTAGTCTCCATTGCCTTTGATCACACATGATAAGGTGATGGTCTTGAGTGTTGCTTTTGGCATACAATGAAGTTGTACTTCTTGGTTCTTTGGCCATCATACATTGAAAATGCTTGGTTGGTGGTTTTGGAGCCAAGAATTACACTCCTTTGATTTTGTGTAATGATAAGGAGGGTAATGGTCCACATATATTCCTTGAGAATACACTGCTTTGCCTTTGTTTGCTCTCTATTACAGCAAAAGGGAAGTCTAAGAAAGGAGTGGCCGACCGGCCACTAGCAATGGCCGACAACCACCAATTGTAGCCGACCGGCCATCAATGAAAAGTTTGTTCAGTGTGTTCCTGAGTTGGAGCAGAGGTGTTCTAGAAGCTGGCAGCACTGTTGGTGTTCAAGCAAGGGCAAACAGAGGTGTCCGATGGCAAGACGGTGGATTTTTGGGAGGAAACCAACTGAGCATGCATGCGTCCCTCGCCCTCGAGGCCATCTACTTGCTTTGCTTTATTAGTTAGTTGTAGCTAATTGATTCATGCAAGTGTTGTAATTAATTAGCTTAGTTAATTAGTTTAATTGTCTTAATTAGCTTAGTATAGCTAGTTATTCAATTTGGTTTGTAATTAATTAGCTTAGAATAAGTTAGTTAGTTAGTTTTGTGTTGTAATAGCTTAGTTTAATTAGCGTAGCTAGTTAACTTATTCATTCGGACCTTCCTTCGCGAGGGCATAATGTTGTAATAAGTGTGCATGCATGTGTGCATGTCTTCCAACCCCACGTCTTTCTCCCTTTTATTTAATCGCTTTCGATGGTTAGATTAAGGGCATATTTCAATTAGCATATCTTATGCTTGCATGTTTGTATCATTCATTTGTCTTGCATGCACCGAGGTTCGGCACATCATTCAAACTACTTCGCAAATTTCAATACTTCTTTGAATACGTGTTTGAAAGCATGTTATCAAATTGTATCATATGCCATATTAGTAGCCGAGCCTATTAATCGCATTATTGCATGTGTTGCATTAGGCATCTTGTATAGTTAGGATCATGCATTTTTTTAACTAGTTTTTGTTTTGGCTTGGAGTACTCGGTAAGTTTTTACACTTTAACATCCTTACATGAGTGTGATTGCTATGTTGCCATGTTTCGCATGCTTGCCATGAGGCTATTTGCTTATATGCTAAAGTGCATGAATGCCTGTGGATGAAGGTTTTGTTACTTGAATTGGAACAATTCAATGAATGCACGTTTTAAGCCCAGTTTGCGAAGTGGTAAAATCATGTTTTAAGCCTACCATGTTTGATGGAAAATCCGCATTTTAGCTCACTTGAGGGTGGCAAATTCAAACCATTTTCAAAAAACAAACATGATTTGAATTCGTTCCAAGTCTTGCGACTTAGTCTATACTTGCTTGTGTGCGCCACATAGTAAAATTAGCTAATAATCAGAACAAGAACACATGAGGTTTATAAAATAACATATCATGCTTAGTAGAGGCCGATCTTTTGATCGGGCGAGCGTAGGTGCTCATTTCAGGACCTTCCCATCTCGTACCTAAGTTCCTGAGCTGAGGCAACTTTGGTGATGACGAACACGTGGCCTTTGGCACGAGTCAGGGTTTCCTAAATTTCTCCAAAAACAAAATATTTAGGTGGCGACTCTGTAATCTGGCAAAGCAGTCCAATTTTGGCATTATTTGATTTAAAATCTATTTTCCAAAATGATTTGCCGAATTGGACTCTTTGGTGTTTATCAATTTCACATTGCACTTTGTGAGAATAGCTTTAGAACCACAGGTAGAGTTCGAACTGTGAGGCCTTCTTTTCAAACCCTTTTCCGAAAGGCGGGGGCGCAGAAAAGGTGAGCCTACACCAATCTATAGCTCTTAAGGTTTTCCTCAGTTCTATCCTTCTGTTACTTTTTAAAGCATTCTTTTTTTTCTTTTTTTCTTTTTTGCCTCAACTACCGCTTGAACTTCTTACTCCATAACCAAGTTTCCCTAGAGTTGGGTCCCGTTCCTTTCGACTCTGCAAGCACTTCCCTTGAGATTTTCCTCATCAAGTTCCACATAATGTTAGCATCATCTTCTAAGTCCCAAGCACCTTTATTATCAATTCTATTCTTAAATATTTCTAATTTATCCTCTTTTAGGTCCCACCATCTCGTTTTACGATGCCTACCATCATTCTTAGCTTGATACTGCCCTTTAAAAAATAAATCTAGTACCAAAATCTTATGTTGAAATGCCAGGCTCTCTTCAGAAATCATCTTATAATCACTGCATTTCAGGTGGTCCACTTTTCTTACTAAACAGTAATCTATTTGGCTTTTAACCGACCCACTCTTAAAGGTTATCAAATGCTCATCTCTTTTCTTATACATAGTATTAGCCACCACTAGGTCAAAAACTAATGCAAAATCTAAGAAAATCTCTCCAGCCTTATTTCTATCACCAAAACCGTATCCACCGTGTACCCTTTCATAGCCAGTTTATCTATTCCTACATGGTCATTGAAATCTCCACCTATAACTAGGTTCTCTCCTATGGGTATTTTCTATAAGATCTCATCCATTCGCTCCCAAAAATCCCTATTAGTCTGATCATCTAATTCTACTTGAGGGGGGTACGCACTAATAACGTTCACTATTTTTCCTCCAACAACTAATGTAATTAACATAATCCTATCCTTTTTCCTAATGACTACTACCACATTTTCTACAAGACCCTTGGCAACTATGATTTCTACTCCATTCCTGCGCCTATTCTTATCACTATAATAAAATTTAAAACCGGTATCCTCAATTTCTATAGCTTTCTCACCCTCCACTTAGTCTCTTGTACGCATGCTATACTAACTCTCCTCCTAATCATAACATCTACCAATTCCATCATCTTACTCGTTAAAGTTCCTATATTCCAAGTGGCTACCCTAAACCTATAGTCTTGGACTAGCTTCTTTACTCGCGCTCATCTAGAAAAACGCGGGAACCTTTGCCCATTCTTCAACCGCATCTGCTGTCACTCCATATGCGAGCATTCTAATTGCTAAAGTCATCTTTTGAAGTGGAGATAATCTGAGAATATGAGTTGTATCCTTTTTTGAACAAAATATGTGTCGTGTTCTTCAATGGCATTCAAAATTCGCAAATACATATCACGACACATTCTAAAACGTCTTCGAAATGATAAAGATGAATAAATTGGATTTACATCAAAATAATTGGCAAACAATCAAAAATGACCCATTCTTCTTTTACGACGTATGTATCTATGTCCTACAATAGAGCCACATTTTTTCTTTGGTTGATCACTTGATATCAAAATATATATCATACTAGCATTATTTATCTCATAAAGACCCACAAGTGCAACAATGTTTTCATCATCAGAGGGTGAGGAAGAAGAGGAGGATGAAAAATCAGTGAACAAATAAGAAGTTGAAGAGTCATTATGCTCTGGTTTTCAGTTATTAATTGGTTCTAGACACAACGTTGTTTGCTGAGATTATTTACTTGGTTTAATCTGTTTATATATACCTTTTTGAGGGAAATAATTAATGGACGCAAAAAGAAATGGAAAATAATTAATTGAGGGAAAAGCAAATGGCAAAGGAATTGAGGGAAATAGAAATAGAGGGAATTTTTTTTTTTCAAAATTGATTGATTACACTGGCCGGTCAATCGGCCGAACTTCTGCCGGTCATCCTCTTGGTCAACCAGTGTGTTGATGACAACTCACAATGCTTCATTGGATTGCTGGATATCAGATTGAATTTTTACTCAAATTTGGTAAAATAAATGATACACTACTGGAGATGCTCTTAGACCCCCAAAATATTTTTTTATAATGATAAGTTTTTAGCCAGCTCATCAATAGTTTAGAAGACAACGTCTAGCGGGAGACAATAAAGTGAGTGAGAAATTATTTAGTAATTTTAGAATAATATTTTATGTTTATGATTATGATATTTGTTTAGGTATTTAATTATTTTTTAAAAATTAATATAAAACAACAAAATTTATTGTTTAAATTAATAAAAATAAGGGTAAATGATACTTTACACTCCTACACTTTGCATTAAATCCTATTTTGGTCCTTACACATGAAATCATAACAGTTAATCTCTTGTGTTTCTGGTCAAATGTCACTTTGGTCCCTACATGTGAAATTGTGACAATCAACCCTTGTATTTTTTTTTATCAAATCTCATTTCGATCTCTACACAAGTGTCGATATCCTCTGTCATTACTCAATTGTTAAAATCTTTAATAGAATCTAGTCATGTGACACGAATGTGACTACGACATGAGGGTAAGAGATAAGAAATCATTTATATTTTCCACCAATACACACTTTGTCCCAAAACCAATACCAAATTATGAATGTATTAAGTTAAAACAAAACGCAGATTGTGAACGATTATAAAGATAAATTAGAGTTTTGCATAAATTGAAATTACGAAATTCTATTTTTCATGGTAACACAGTCTTTTATTTATTCATTTTCATTTATCTTTGATTTCTTTGTCATATTTTTATTTATTTATTTCAAAAGCACTATTTTCTTACATCGGTGTCCCAATTTTTTGCATACGAACATATATATATTGTATTATATGACTCTCACGTGCTTATCATGTAAGATAAACTGTATTGGTGAAAAACATGGATGATTTTCCCCTTTCATCCACATTTCGCAGTCATAGTTTTGTCACATGATTAAATTTTGTTAAAGATTTAAAAATGAAGTAACAAAAGAGAGACATTAACACTTGTGTAGGGACCAAAGTGGGATTTAAAAAATAAAAATGTTATGATTATGGTTCCAATCTATATCATTGATGAAAAAAAAAAATCAATACAGTAATCATAATATTTTTATTTTTTCGCATTTGTCAGTGAAAAAATAGACAACAATTTGTATTTTTGAAAATAAACCATCCATTTTTTTAAACATAAAAATGATAAAATAAAAAAAAATGTTACAATTGTCAAACTAACTTAAAATTTTTTTTTCATAAATGATACATATTAAAAATGTTATAAAATGAATAGATTAGATAATTAAATCGGACTCATGATAAATCCTACAAACATTTTAAATTTTCTCATATTAAGAGAAGCTTAACCCAAATTAAAACACTACTTATACGTGTTTTAAGACCTCGTTTGCAAACATGCTATTTTAGTAAGTTTTTTATTTTTTAACTAAAATATGAGGTAAAAAAATTAGTGTGTTTGGAATGATTTTTTTGTTTTTTTTATAAAAAAAAAACTGTGCAAAAAAAAAAATAACTTTTATTATAAATTATAAATTTTTTGATTTTTTAATATTTTTTTGATTTTAAAACTAAAAGTATTATATACTAAAGAAAAATGCTTTGAAACTCTAATTCTTGAGTTTTAAAGCTAACTCTAATGAGTTGACAGTGGGCTCCACCCGCAGTGATATGTGATATTTTGATCTTGGTTTTTTTTTTTTTTTTTTTTTTTTAAACTTATTATCATGTTATTAGTACTCCATTAAAGTACCAGAATTAATATTCTAAATCATTGTTGATATATTAAATGAGGCCTAACACTACCCAATAATTTTTTAGAGTGAGCCTAAGGTGACATTAATGGTTTTGTGTTTCTAGAACCAAAAGGGTGACATTATTGAAGTCAGACAAGTTGTTGGGTATAGAAGTCGTGGATGGATTGATCACAAATGTGATTATATCAGAATATTTATATCAGATTATTTTATATAATTTTTATTTATAATTTATTATAAAAATAATTTAAATAAGGTTAAAAAATTGATTATTTAAAAGTTATGAAAGTGATACTTTAAATTTTTATTTTTTGATTATCAAATTTTGATTCTAAAACAAAATTCCAAAAACAGGACCAAAGACTTCATGAAAGATATGTAACTAATACACAATATTATTATTTTTTAAAAAATTATATTTTGAAACGATAATTTTATATTTTTTAAAAACTGTTTTCAATAAAAATTTGAATTTGATAAATAAAAAATTGATTATTTAAAACACATGCTAAGAAGGGACTGGAAAAAAAAATGGAGTTTGATTATCTCCAGTTGGGATATTCAATTGGTCCATCTACGCCAAACCACTTTGGATTTATTTTGGATCCGTTTTGATAATTCAAACTGTTCATTTTATAGAATCTTTTAAGAAGATCATGCATATAAAAAACTAAGTCGATCGGATATTGGGAGCCACTCGATCACAACACAGTTGTTTGAACATTAATTAACAGATAACATAATTTTGAAAGTAGTCCGTTAGTTATTTTTAGACAAATGTGATCCGATTAAGTGTTTGATTACACTCCCAATGTCTATTAATTATTTTTTACACAAATGCAATTCGATTGAGTAGCTCTCCATGTCTGATATATTTAATTTTTCATATGCATGATTTTTTCGGAAGGCTTTACAAAATGAACCATCTAAATTAGTGAAGCGAGTCCAAAATGAGCCCATAGTGTTGGGATATACCTCCTTGTTGGAGTGTGGGACCCAATTGCTTTTGAAAAAAGAATTTTAATTTGGTTTGGTTTAGGTATAATATATTTTTATATATTATATCTAATTTGTGGAGACCTAATTCAGTTTGGTAACAAATAGGGTTTGATAAAACAAGTCCAAGGTTTAATAATATATAGACATATTGTTATGTTCATCCGAAATAGAAGAGAGCGGCAGCAGCAAATTTGTTTCGGCAACTGTGTGTATAACTCAACTTGTTGGGTTTTCAATTGGGATTGATTATTGCTATGGGTTTTGACTTGGTCAATCAATAATTGGTGCCTTGGATTGTTTCTCTACTTTGAAGCGGCTGATTTGGTTCGATATTGATTTGTTTCGTTATTTTGGGTCTTCTATAATTTTGGTTTTTGAAGACTTTTGTTCATCTATTTGGTGAGATCTTTCCTCTTGTTTATTTGTGATTATTTGGAATTCACCTAAGGGTGGTTTTGTGAGACCATTCGTATCTCGTTTGTAATCGTTTGGAAACTCTTTGGTTGATAGTGAAATTGGATTTCGATCCCGTGGACGTACCTCACATTGAGGGAACCATGTAAAAATTCTTATGTTGCTTCTGATTTAATTTTTCCGCATTTATTTTTTATTCCCATTGATTGATTTACTTGTGGGGAATCATCGATTTTCCCTAACAACTGGTATCAGAGCTTATGATTTATTGGGGTTTATTTATTTGTGTAAATCAATGAAGGGGAATGTGGGTCGTATGTCTAGCTTCAATGGAAGCAATTGGGTAACTTGGAAAACTAAAATGGATGACCTATTATTTTGTAAAGATTTGTATGGGCCAATTGAGGGTGATAGTAGCAAACCCGAAGATATGAAAGATGATGAATGGAAGAGGCTTAATCGAAAAGCCATTGGTGTTATCCGTCAATGGATTGATGACAGTTTGTTTCATCATGTTGCTACTGAAACTTCAGCACATGATTTCTGAAAAAAAATTCGAAGGCCTTTATGATAGGAAATCAGCCACAAATAAAGCTTTTCTATTTCGTAAGTTAGTTAATTTAAAATATAAAGAGGGCAGCCCTATTCCGAAACATCTGAATGAAATAAAGAGTATTGTTAACCAACTTGCTTCTATGAAAATTGTTTTTGATGATAGTTGCAGGCTTTGATGCTACTTAGTTCTTTGCCCGAAAGTTGGGAGACTTTGCTTGTGACGGTTAGTAATTCGGCACCTGATGGAGTTGTCACAATGGGCCAAGTCACTAGTAGCTTATTGAATGAAGAAACTAGAAGAAAATCAGCGGGTTCCTCTCATTCGGAAGTATTTGTTGTGAGAGGCCGAAGCAAAACAAGGGGGAGGAGTAAGACTCCTCATGGTAGTGATCAAAGCCGTGACAAATCAAAAGATGGTTCTTTTTCAAAGAAAGACATTGAGTGTTACTATTGCCATGAGAAAGGGCACATGAAGCGGGAATGCCGAAAGCTCAAGAACAAGGAGAAAATGCGTGACAAAAGTGTGGATAAGAAACAAGAAGACACAACGGCAGTTACTACCGATGATCTCATGGTCATTTGTGAAGATGATTGTATCAATTTTGTGGGCCAAGAGAGCAATTGGGTGATTGATTCCAGTGCTTCTTTTCATGTGACTTCTCGAGTTGATTTTTTCAATACCTACACC
The DNA here is from genome assembly GCA_025200525.1 of Camellia lanceoleosa. Taxonomy (NCBI): domain Eukaryota; kingdom Viridiplantae; phylum Streptophyta; class Magnoliopsida; order Ericales; family Theaceae; genus Camellia; species Camellia lanceoleosa. Next base: position 162,256,159 of record CM045759.1, read on the forward strand.
GAAGGAGATTATGGTTTTGTTCGAATGGGTAATGAAGGTTTGTCCAAGATTATTGGCATGGGTGATGTTTGCTTGGAAACAAATTTGGGCTGCAAGTTGTTGCTTAAAGATGTGAGGCATGTTCCCGACATTCGCCTCAATTTGATCTCTACTGGGAAGCTAGATGATGAAGGCTTCAACAAACAAATTTGGTGATGGAATATGGAAGCTCACGAAGGGTTCTTTGGTGGTGGCTAAGTGCAAGAAGACTCATACACTTTATTCGATGCAAGGAAAAATTTGTAAAGGTGTTGTCAATGCACTAGAAGATGATACTTCTACCGAATTATGGCACAAGCAGCTTGGCCACATGAGTGAAAAGGGGCTGCAAGTATTGTTCAAGAAAGAACTTTTACCCGGTTTGAAAGGTACACATCTTAAAACTTGTGTTCATTGTTTGGCGGGTAAACAACATAGAGTTTCTTTTCATAAAAATGTTGCCTCTAGAAAAGAAAATGTTTTGGAGTTGATTCATTCGGATGTTTGTGGTCCTTTAAAAGTTAGAACACATGGTGGTGCACTTTATTTTGTTACTTTCATTGATGATTATTCAAGGAAAGTTTAGGCTTTTCTACTAAAAACTAAAGATCAAGTTCTAGAAGTATTTAAGCATTTTCAAGCCATGGTTGAAAGAGAAACAGGGCAGAAATTGAAGTGCATCCGATCAGAGAATGGTGGTGAATACATTGGGCCATTTCATGAGTATTGTCGCAGACAAGGTATTCGACATCAAAAGACAGTTAAGAAGACTCCTCAACAAAATGGAGTTACCGAGAGGATGAACCGCACCATTGTGGGAAGAACAAGGTGTTTGCTTTCACAAGCTAAATTGCCAAGATCTTTTTGGGGTGAGGCAATGAAGACAACGGTTGATGTGATCAAATTGTCTCCTTGCTATTCTTTAAATGGTGATGTTCCAGAAAGAGTTTGGACCGGTAAAGATGTATCTTATGAGCACTTGAGAGTGTTTGGTTGCCGAGCTTTTGTTCACATTCCAAAAGATGAGAGGTCCAAGCTTGATAGCAAGTCAAGACAATGTATTTTTCTTGGCTATGGGCGTGATGAATTTCGGGTATAGATTGTGGGATCCGGTCGACAAGAAAATCATTCAAAGCCGTGATGTTGTGTTTCTTGAAGACCAAACAATTGAAGACTTTGGCAAAGGTGATCAACCGGAGCCAAAAACTAGTGATCTCATTGACATGGATCCATCTCCTTCATCTTCAGTGGATGATGAAAATGGGGGAGATGTGCAGCCACCTAGTGAAAATGTAGAGGATGATGCTAATCCTAATGAAGTTGAGCCAGAAATTGAGGAAGAGCATCCAACTCAAGAACCGCCACCACAACTTGAGTTGTGGAAATCTACACGGGACCAACAACCTTCAAGAAAGTATCCTCCCAATGAATTTGTGTTGATTTTCGATCAAGGGGAGCCTGAGAGCTACCAAGAAGCAATTGAGTATGCAAAGAAAGGTGATTGGAAAAAGGCCATGGACGAGGAGATAAATTCCTTGCTTGAAAACCAGACTTATGATTTAGTGAAGTTGCCTAAAGGGAGGAAAAATCTGAAAAATAAGTGGGTTTTCAAATTGAAGAATGATGGCAAGAATCTGAGGTACAAGGCACGTCTTGTTGTGAAAGGCTTTGGGCAAACAAAAGGTATTGACTTTGACGAGATTTTCTCACCGGTTGTAAAGATGTCTTCTATTCGGGTTGTACTTGGCATGGCGGCAAATATGAACCTTGAAGTTGAGCAACTTGATGTGAAGACCGCATTTTTTCACGATGATCTTGAATAAGAAATTTACACGGAGCAACCGGAAGGTTTTGTGGAAAAAGAGAAAGAGAAATTTGTTTGCAAATTGAAGAAAAGTTTGTATGGTCTCAAGCAAGCCCCGCGGCAATGGTACAAAAAATTTGACTCTTTCATGATGAATAATGGTTTTTCTAAAACCACTTCGGACCATTGTGTGTTTGTGAAAAATTTCCCGGATGGCAAATTTATTGTTCTTTTGCTTTATGTTGATGACATGTTAATTGTGGGTCAAGATTACACTATGATTAATAAGTTGAAAATGGAGTTGAGCAAGTCTTTTGCTATGAAAGATTTGGGACCGGCAAAGCAAATATTTGGTATGAAAATTGTTCGTGATCGCAAAGAGGGGCTGATTTGGTTATCTCAAGAAAGCTACATTGAGAAAGTTCTTGAGAGGTTCAACATGAATAAAGCAAACCCGGTTGGTTGCTCTCCATTAGTGTTTTACTACTGTTTTGTGCTCTTGATCCTCGAGAAAGTGCAAGGAAGGCTTACTTTTATGCTCAAAGTGTCTCTGCGGAAGCCCCGAACTATGTCTTCGATGCATGGCTCATCATTACTCAACATGGGTGAGGTGTATTCTTTTTTTTAAACATACTGCAACTCTTCCGAGAGGTAAATCGGAAGTTGTGATTGAGTCGTCTTCATCAAGCACGCTTTGTCGTTGCATAGAACATGCATTTTGTATTGTGGCATAGAACATGCATCCCCATTTTGCATAGAGTATGCATGTTGCATTGAAGATGCATTGCTCTCATTTTGCATAGAATGAACATGTTATATTGAAGATGCATTGCTGTTATTGTGCATGGAATGTGCATGTTGCATTGAAGATGCATTGTTGTTATTTTGCATAGAATATGCGTGATGCATTATTGTCATTTTGCATAAGATATGCATGTTGCGTTGACTTGCCTTGTACTTGCCCTTATATTCGCATAGAAAATGTTCCTACCAGTTGCATTGACCATGCATTCGCTACTATCGCGTAGAATGTGCATTACTTTGTCTATTGCATAGAACATGCTCTCGTTCGCTCCACATAGAATATACTTCTGTTTTGTTCTTGCATGTTATTGTAGACTGCCCGAACTCTGCTCCGCGCGGGAGGGCGCGAATTGTAGTTCTTAGCTACTACAGTTCAGACTCCTATCACAGTTCTGAATCTAATCTCACAAAGTGCAATGTAAGACTGATAAATCACCAAAGAGTCCAAATCCGGCAATCGTTTTGGAAAATCGATTTTAATCAAAAAACGCCAAACATGGACTGCTTTGCCAGATTTCAGAGTCGCCACCTAAATATTTTGTTTTGGGAAATTTAGTAAACCCTGACTCGTGCCTAAGGCCACATGTCCGTCATCACCAAAGTTGCCTCAGCTCGGGAACTTGGGCACAAGAGGGGAAGGTCCTGAAATGAGCACCCCCGCTCGCCCGATCAAAGATCGGTCTCTACTAACATGATATGTTATTTTTGAAAACACATATGTTCTTTTTCTGGTTATTAATCTAGAATTACTATGTGATGTGCACAACATACAAGTATAGACTAAATCACTCAATTTGGAACAAAACATCTCATGTTTGTTTTTCAAAAATGATTTGAAGTTGCTACCCTCAAGTAGGCTAAAATGCGGATTTGCCACCCTCAAGTGGGCTTAAAACATGATTTTGCCACTTCAAGTGGGCATAAAACTGGCAATCATCGAGTTGTTCCAATCCAGACAATCAAGCGTTCACCCACAGGCATTCATACAGTTAAACACATAAGCACATAGCCTCATGGCAAGTATGCTATCATGGCAGTCACTTACACACATACAAGGATGCTAAAGCATAAACACTCACAGTGTACTCCGAGCCAAAAAAGAAGCTAGTTAGTAATCGATGCATGATCTTAGCTATGTCAACAATGCCTAATGCAACACATGCAAAATGCGACTAAGTAGGCTCAGCTATTCTAAGATGGCATGTGAATGCAATACTTGATAACATGCTTTGAAACACATATTCAAGAAAGTGTATTAAAGTACAATGCAGTTTGAATGATGCGCCGAGCCCGGTGCATGCAAAACAGATGAATGGATGCATGCATGTAAACATAAGGTATGCTAATCGAAATATGCCCTAAACTAACCATCGAAAGCTGATAAGTAAAAGGGAGAAAGAAATGGGGGTTGGAAGACATGCATCACACATACGCACACCTATTACAGCATTTGCCCTCTCGACGGAGGGTCCGAAAAATAAGCTAAACTACTTATTACAAGTAAACTAATTAACTAACTCTAGCTAATTAAGTATTACAACCCAAATTGAAACAAATAGCTATGCTAAGCTAATTAGAATATTACAAAACAAATCAAATGACTAGTTTATACGAACTAATCATAAGTAATGAAATGGCCTCACGGGCAAGGAAGAGATGCATGCTCGGTCGGCTTCGCTAGGAAATCCACTACCGTGCCTCATCATACATCTGTTTGCACTCTTTTGGACTTCTGAAAATTGTGCCAACTTCCAAGATACTTCTGATCCCCCTTAAGAACATGCTGAGGGATAGTTGGCCAAGAGGAATGGCCATCGGCCAGAGCTTATAGCTATCGGCCACTTTTGATAGCCGATCGGCAGCCTTGGTAGTCGGTCGGCAGCTCTGATGGCTGGTCGGCCACTGCTTCCTGCAATTTCTCCTTTTGCTGCAACAGAGCACAAACAGAGGCATGACAGTGTATTTGTAAGGAAATGTGTGTGCATCTACACTCCTTATCATGTCTCAAGCTCAAAGGAGTGTAGTGCTCGGCTCTCGAGCCACCAATCACGCATCTCAATGCATGATGGCCAAAGAGGCCAAGTTGCACAAGTCAATGTCAATGAATGCACAAATAACACACAGGACTCAGTAAACCTCCACCTTATCATGCATGATCAAAGGTGTTGGTGACCTAAGGAATGAGGCACGTTTCATCACTTTGAGTATGAAACGTCCCTCGTTCCTCGTGTTTGGATTAACGTCCGATCCAAACACAACGCAATGCAACAACATGCAAGACACAATGCAATGCAACAACATCTTATCTACCAATGCTAAAGTGGCATGCATGAGGCTCCATCATGTGAATAATGCATGCATGGCATGTTTGAAGGCTAAAGCATCAAAGCAAGTAAAGAGCATCATTCAAGAGGCATACAACACAATGCTCAATGGACTTGAACCACATATGGACAGACCTAAGAGGGTCCAAAACAGTGGCCAACACACCAAAATTTAGGCACAAAATGGGCCAAGAACACATGCTCATGTGATGGCTCATCAACTAGGCATAAAAGGGAAACTCTTAAAAGCACTTAAAGAGTGAAAAACATGGAGGTGTGACAACACTATATGCTCCGAAATATCATTCCAAATGATGCTAAAACATGCAACTACCACAAATGAGGCATGCTAGGAGGCTCCAAGCTTAAGGCTAGCAAAGGTACTTGCACCATAGCCATATCAAGCAAGCCCTGAAGGGCCAAGATGACTCAAAACAATCCCAAGGAAGGTCAAAACAATGCCAAAACATGCATAGAATGAAGCCAAAACAAGCTAGCATGTTAAGCCAAAATACCAAGCATGCAAGAGGCAATGAGCATGGTTACACTACAAGTGTAAGAAGCAAATGAAGGATGCTCCAGCCAACCAAAAATAGAGTTGTATCATGGCAAAATAACACCAAAAACACACTGAAATGACATCCTAAAAGCTTAGGCAAGATGGCATACATATTGGCTCATGTTTAAGGCATAAAGCATAACTTTCCAAAAGTATTGAAAGAGTGACACATGTGAGTGTATGGCAATGAAACATGCTTTGAAATCATATATCAAATGATGCTAAATCATATAAATAGCCCAAGTAATGCATGGTAGTGGACTCAAAACACAAAGCTAGTGGGCAAAAATGCACTATGGCTATACATAGCAAGGCATGCATGACCAAAACAACTTAAAACAGAGCTTAAGCATGGCAAAACATGAGTAAAAGCTTGCTGGAGTGGAGCCAAAAACATGCTAGAATGATGGTCCAAAGCACGATGCAAGTTAAGGCTATAGAGAGGATTGCAGCACAAGTGCAAGGAGCATGCAAGAGGTGATCAAACCAAGCCAAAACAGAGCTATATCATGTTAAAATAAGGCCTAAGACATGCTGGGATGGAGCCAAAACATGCTAGAAAGACATGCTACTTTGATAAACCATCAACACAAGCAAACAAGATACAAAAGGGGGGGACCACCCCCACTTATTTTGGGTCCCAAAACATGCTTTCCACCACTAAAATTCCTTTGGAATTCAGTGGTGAAGAGGCCAAAAAAAGGTGATCCAAAGGCCTAAAAGAGATGGCTCAAAACAAGGCCAAGTAAGGCACAAAAAGGGGTAGACCACCCCCAACAGCAAAGGGGCCTCAGACAAACACCTTAGGCACTTGAAAATGAAGCTTTTTACAGTTGAAAGTTAAGCTAAAAGAAGCATGCAAAGATGGCTAAATAAGCAACTACAACAAAGCTTTAAAGAGAATATAGACTCACCCTTGAAGAACAACTTTAGAACAGCAACTTCAGAGGCAAAAACCAAGCTAAAACAACTCAAATGCAACCCCCAAGAACCTCAGCTCAATAGTGAATGTGTTTCACTAGGTGTTTGTGTGCAAAAGTGTGAAGAAATGGCACTTTTGAGCACAAGCTAACACAAATATAGAGAGAGATGGAGCAATATAGAGATAGAATGATATGTATAGCCCTCAGCCAAATTTTCAGAACCTTTGGAAAGGGAGAGGGACCTCCCCTCTTATAGAAATCCAAGTCTCAGCTTGTTGAACAAGCTAGAGGCTTGGTGCAATCCCTCCATACACGTGTATGGAGGATAAATTATGTGCTCACCAGCTGGCACAGCTGGCAAAGAAATATTTGAAAAAGCAAAGAAAAAGGCCTTAGCCAACAAACATGGCCGACTGGCCATTAAAGGCGTCGACCGGCCAACACTGATGGCTGATGGAAAGAGTTCATGGCCGATGGCCAGGGGGCCTGGCCGATGGGTTGGAGGGCTGGCCAAAGGGCCACCCCTTTCCCTCAGAGACAAAACCACAAGCCCTTGGTCCACAACCAAGCACAAAACAGACAAGTTGAGAGGCTCCAAGGCAAGGCACACAGTCGAGACCATCAGAAACTCAAAACAAACACGAGCATGGATGATCATCGAGTGTTCAAACGACGACGTCTAAGTCTTGAGGACGGTCAAAAATGGGATGTCTACAGTTATGCATGAAACATACCTCTAACATTGTGTCACGGTTATTCGTCTAGCATAGAACATGCATTCTTATTGTATTGTACCTGTCAAGCTTCTTTCTTCTACAGGCACGATATTGTATGTACGGTTCATTCAAAGCTGGTGCCACCAGACAATATTGTATGTATGGTTCATTCAAAGCTGGTGCAACCAGACGATATTGTATGTAGGGTTCATTCAGAGAAACTCCAGGTAAAATCATTCCTGTCCCTTCCACACCTTGTTTTGGTTAGAAACACTCGGGTACGCCCAGTGTTTACACCACACCTTGTTTTGTTTAGAAACACTCGGGTACGCCCGGTGTTTACACCACATCTTGTTTTGGTTAGAAACATTCAGGTTCACCGGGCGTTTACACCATTCCGTTGTTAGTTAGAAACATTCGAGTTCACCCGGTGTTTACACCACTCCCTTATTGGTTAGAAACATTCGGGTTCGCTCGGTGTTTACACCACTCCTTTGTTGGTTAGAAACATTCGAGTTCGCCCGGTGTTTACGCCACTACCTTGTTGGTTAGAAACATTCGGGTTCGCCCGGTGTTTACACCACTCCTTTGTTGGTTAGAAGCACTCGGGTGCGCTCGGTGTTTACACCACACCTTGCCTTGGTTAGAAGCATTTGGACATGTTCCTGACGCTTATTACACCTTGCTTTGGTTAGAAACACTCGGGTAGGCCTGATGTTTACACCACACCTTGCCTTGGTTAGAAGCATTTGGACGTGTTCCTGATGCTTATACCACCCTCCTGGTTAGAAACACTCAGATACACCCGGTGTTTACACCATACCTTGCCTTGGTTAGAAGCATTTGGACGTGTTCCTAATGCTTATACCACTCTCCTAGTTAGAAGCGTTTGGAACGCCTTCCTGACGCTTATACCACCTTGCTTTGGTTAGAAACATCCGGACGTGCTCCGATGTTTTTACTCCCCCCTTGGTTAGAAGCATTTGGACGTGTTCTTGATGCTTATATGACCCTGCTTTGGTTAGAAACATTAGAACGTGTTTCAATGTTTATACCACCCTGCTTCGGTTAGAAACATCGGGACGTGTCCTGATGTTTATACCACCCCCCGATGTTCATACCACCCTCTTCTCCTCTCGCGTGCGATGTGTTAGGAAGCTTCAGTTAAAAGTATTCAGAAGGACTCCAATGCTTATACCGCTCTTTGCTTTGGCTGCATAATAGTTGGATGTGTTTCAATTGTTATTACTGTTCTCTTTGGTCCGAACATTAGCGTGTGTCCTCGTGTTCACGCCATCTCTCTCCTCGCGTGTGCCACGCGTTGGGATCTTGTTTTACACCTCGAGTGTGCCTGAGGGTTGTGTTGTTCGTTGCCTTTCTTACGTGATGCGTAGTTAAGTCTGCATAATTTTCTTACATCTTTTCTGCATGAAATGTGGTTTGGTTCATACTTACTTGCTTATGTATAAGTTTGCTGTAGCATTTCTTTGCATAGTATTGGCATCTTGATGTTTCATTGTAGCCACATTGCATGATCATAAGTTATGTTCTGCATCGTGCATGTCATTCGCATCTTGCCCCAGAACTACGCTAGTTTGATTCCTTGCAAAGGGATATGTAGGCAACCTGCAAGCGTAACTGTTATTTGTTTTTAACTTGCTTGTTTGTCCAAGTCTTCGGCCTTGTCAAAAATGAGTCGTCTCTGAGCTTTGACATTCACTCACGTCATTTCATAACTTCCGAGTTCTATCAAAGAGGAGCAACTGTAGCCACCCCATTTTTGACCATCCTCAAGACTTGGATGTCATCTTTTGAATACTCGATGATTTCGTATGCTCGCGTTCGTTTTGAGCACCTGAAGTTCTTTATGGAGTGTCTTGCCTTCGAGCCTCTCAACTTGTCTGTTTTGTGCTCGGTTGTGGACCAAGAGCTTGTTGTTTCAAATCTGGAGGAGACGGTGGCCTGTCGGCCATCCCCACAGTCCATCGGCCATGGCTTGTGCCTGTCGACCATCAGTGGTGGTCGATCGGGCACATTAATGGCCGGTCGGCCACTAGTGATAGGCGACGACAATTTTTCTCCTTTTTCAGATATTTGTTTGCTAGTTGTACCAGCTGTTGCACTCTAATGTGCATCTCCATACACATGTATGGAGGGATGAATACAAGCTCTAAACTTGTTTTTTCTATATATAGCGGGGTCTCTCCCCCATTTTGGGAGGTTAGACAATTTGGAACAAAATTTTCTCTCTCTCTAGAATTCTCTCTCTTTCTTCTTATTTTGTGCTTTGTAGTTAGCTTTCTCTACACCTTTGCACATAGACTCTTGATCAATCTTGACTACCTTGGAGCTGAGGTTCTAGGAGGTCTTCTTGGAGCTTTAGAAAGGGTTTTGAGCTTGAATCTGTGCTTGAAATTGTCTTGTGTTTCAAGAGGTATAAGGCTTGCCTTTTAAACTTGTCTTGAATAATTTAAATTACTATCTTTTTGCACTGTTTTGACCTGGTTTTTCAACTACAAAAAACTCTGTTTTTGAGGTTTGATAATGGTAGTTTAAGTCTTGGTGAGTTAGGGGGTTGTCTCCTCTTTTTGTTCTTTGGCTTGTGAAGCTTTTTGTGCCATTTCTTACCATCTTTGTATCAAACTTTGTGGCCCTTTAAACCCCTGAAAATCAGAGTTATTTCAGGTAAAAATCAAATTTTGAAGTCCAAAATAGGAGGGTTAGCCTCCTCCTTGTGTCTTATTTCCATGCCTAGGTTGCTTCAGATGTTAGCTTGATCTTCTAGCTTAACTTAGCTCAATTCAAGCATGTTTTAAGCTCTGTTTCGGCATGTTTGAGCTCTGTTTTGGGCTGGTTGAAGCACTTGAGGCTTGCTTTATATGCTTGTAGTGCAATTGTGCTTGTTTTGTTTAGCTTGTGCTATGCTTTGGCCTCTTATTCTAGCTTAACTTAGCTTAATCTCAGCATGATTTTTCCACTGTTTTGACTGGTCTTAGCTCTGTTTTGAGCTGGTTTGGCCCTTTGAGGCTTGTATTGCGTGGTTGTAGTGCAATCTCCTCCACTAGCTTAATGTTTTAGGTTTTCTAGGATGAATTGCATGAGTTGCTTGCATGTTTTAGGGTCATTTTGCACTTCATTTCAGCACTGAAATCTTTATAATCTCCCTCTATTCTTCACTCTTTCAGTTGTTTTGAAAGTGATTTCGAACCCCTTGTTGGCTTGAGTGTGGAATTGAGACCCTCATGCCTAATGGTTTAATTCCTTCTGGAGTTCATTACCAACAGCATGGAGCCTTTTTCATGCTCAAGGTACTTGTGGTTTAAGTCCTCTTTCCATTAGAGGAAACTCACCTTTTGGACTAACCAATTAAAGACTGGATTGGTGATCTAAAGTTGGTAAATAAAATGAACAAAGTAAAAGAGGCAAGATAAGGATCTTGTGTTGCATTGCATGTGTTCAATCGGACATTATATTAAACACAAGGAAGATTGGAGCATTTCATACTCAAAGTGATGAAATGAGCCAATCTCCTTAGTCTCCATTGCCTTTGATCACACATGATAAGGTGATGGTCTTGAGTGTTGCTTTTGGCATACAATGAAGTTGTACTTCTTGGTTCTTTGGCCATCATACATTGAAAATGCTTGGTTGGTGGTTTTGGAGCCAAGAATTACACTCCTTTGATTTTGTGTAATGATAAGGAGGGTAATGGTCCACATATATTCCTTGAGAATACACTGCTTTGCCTTTGTTTGCTCTCTATTACAGCAAAAGGGAAGTCTAAGAAAGGAGTGGCCGACCACCAGCAACGGCCGACAACCACCAATTGTAGCCGACCGGCCATCAATGAAAAGTTTGTTCAGTGTGTTCCTGAGTTGGAGCAGAGGTGTTCTAGAAGCTGGCAGTACTGTTGGTGTTCAAGCAAAGGCAAACAGAGGTGTCCGATGGCAATGCGGTGGATTTTTGGGAGGAAACAACTGAGCATGCATGCGTCCCTCGCCCTCAAGGCCATCTACTTGCTTTGCTTTATTAGTTAGTTATAGCAAATTGATTCATGTAAGTGTTGTAATTAATTAGCTTAGTTAATTAATTTAATTGTCTTAATTAGCTTAGTATAGCTAGTTATTCAATTTGGTTTGTAATTAATTAGCTTAGAATAAGTTAGTTAGTTAGTTTTGTGTTGTAATAGCTTAGTTTAATTAGCGTAACTAGTTAACTTATTCATTCGGACCCTCCTTTGCGAGGGTATAATGTTGTAATAAGTGTGCATGCGTGTGTGCATGTCTTCCAACCCCACGTCTTTCTCCCTTTTATTTAATCACTTTCGATGGTTAGATTAGAGGCATATTTCAATTAGCATACCTTATGCTTGCATGTTTGTATCATTCATTTGTCTTGCATGCACCGAGGTTCGGCACATCATTCAAACTGCTTTGCAAATTTCAATACTTCTTTGAATACGTGTTTGAAAGCATGTTATCAAATTGTATCATATGTCATATTAGTAGCCGAGCCTATTAATCGCATTATTGCATGTGTTGCATTAGGCATCTTGTATAGTTAGGATCATGCATTTTTCTAACTAGTTTTTGTTTTGGTTTGGAAGACTCGGTAAGTTTTTACGCTTTAACATCCTTACATGAGTGTGATTGCTATGTTGCCATGTTTCGCATGCTTGCCATGAGGCTATTTGCTTATATGCTAAAGTGCATGAATGCCTGTGGATGAAGGTTTTGTTGCTTGAATTGGAACAATTCAATGAATGCACGTTTTAAGCCCACTTTGCGAAGTGGTAAAATCATGTTTTAAGCCTACCATGTTTGATGACAAATCTGCATTTTAGCTCACTTGAGGGTGGCAAATTCAAACCATTTTCGAAAAACAAACATGATTTGAATTGGTTCCAAGTCTTGCGACTTAGTTTATACTTGCTTGTGTGCGCCACATAGTAAAGTTAGCTAATAATCAGAACAGGAACACATGAGGTTTATAAAATAACATATCATGCTTAGTAGAGGCCAGTCTTTTGATCGGGCGAGCGTGGGTGCTCATTTCAGGACCTTCCCATCTTGTTCCTAAGTTCCTGAGCTGAGGCAACTTTGGTGATGACGAACACGTGGCCATTGGCACAAGTCAGGGTTTCCTAAATTTCTCCAAAAACAAAATATTTAGGTGGCGACTCTGTAATCTGGCAAAGCAGTCCGATTTTGGCATTATTTGATTTAAAATCTATTTTCCAAAATGATTTGCTGGATTGGACTCTTTGGTGTTTATCAATTTCGCATTGCACTCTGTGAGATTAGATTTAGAACCACAGGTAGAGTTCGAACTATGAGGCCTTCTTTTCAAACCCTTTTTCGAAAGGCGGGGACGCAGAAAATGTGAGCCTACACCAATCTATAGCTCTTAAGGTTTTCCTCAGTTCTATCCTTCTGTTACTTTTTAAAGCACTCTTTTTTTTTTTCTTTTTTTCTTTTTTTTTTTTTTGCCTCAACTACCGCTTGAACTTCTTACTCCATAACCAAGTTTCCCTAGAGTTGGGTCCCGTTCCTTTCGACTCTCCAAGCACTTCCATTGAGATTTTCCTCATCAAGTTCCACATAATGTTAGCATCATCTTCTAAGTCCCAAACACCTTTGTTATCAATTCTATTCTTAAATATTTCTAATTTATCCCCTTTTAGGTCCCATCATCTCGTTTTACGACGCCTACCATCATTCCTAGCTTGATACTGCCCTTTAAAAAATAAATCTAGTACCAAAATCTTATGGTGAAATGCCAGGCTCTCTTCAAAAATCATCTTACAATCACTGCATTTTAGGTGGTCCACTTTTCTTACTAAACAGTAATCTATTTGGTTTTTAACTGACCCACTCTTAAAGGTTATCAAATGCTCATCTCTTTTCTTATACATATTATTAGCCACCACTAGGTCAAAAGCTAATGCAAAAACTAAGAAAATCTCACCAGCCTTATTTCTATCACCAAAATCGTATCCACTGTGTACCCTTTCATAGCCAGTTTATCTATTCCTACATGGCCATTGAAATCTCCACCTATAACTAGGTTCTCTCCTATGGGTATTTCCTGTAAGATCTCATCCATTCGCTCCCAAAAATCCCTCTTAGTCTGATCATCTAATTCTACTTGAGGGGCATATGCACTAATAACGTTCACTATTTTTCCTCCAACAACTAATGTAATTAACATAATCCTATCCTTTTTCCTAATGACTGCTACCACATTTTCTACAAGACCCTTGGCAACTATGATTTCTACTCCATTCCTGCGCCTATCCTTACCACTATAATACAATTTAAAACCGGTATCCTCAATTTCTATAGCTTTCTCATCCTCCACTTAGTCTCTTGTACTCATGCTATACTAACTCTCCTCCTAATCATAACATCTGCCAATTCCATCATCTTAATCGTTAAAGCTCCTATATTCCAAGTGGCTACCCTAAACCTATAGTCTTGGACTAGCTTCTTTACTCGCGCTCATCCAGAAAAATGCGGGAACCTTTGCCCATTCTTCAACCGCATCTGTTGTCACTCCAGATGCGAGCATTCTAATTGCTAAAGTCATCTTTTGAAGTGGAGATAATCTGAGAATATGAGTTGTATCCTTTTTTGAACAAAATATGTGTCGTGTTCTTCAATGGCATTCAAAATTCGCAAATATATATCACAAAACATTCTAAAACGTCTTCGAAATGATAAAGATGAATAAATTGGATTTACATCAAAATAATTTGCAAACAATCGATAACCACCCATTCTTCTTTTACGACGTATGTATCTATGTCCTACGATAGAGCCACATTTTTTCTTTGGTTGATCACTTGATATCAAAATATATATCATACTAGCATTATTTATCTCATAAAGACCCACAAGTGCAACAATGTTTTCATCATCAGAGGGTGAGGAAGAAGAGGAGGATGAAAAATCAGTGAACAAATAAGAAGTTGAAGAGTCATTATGCTCTGGTTTTCAGTTATTAATTGGTTCTAGACACAACATTGTTTGCTGAGATTATTTACTTGGTTTAATCTGTTTATATATATCTCTTTGAGGGAAATAATTAATGGAAGCAAAAAGAAATGGAAAATAATTAATTGAGGGAAAAGCAAATGGCAAAGGAATTGAGGGAAACAGAAATAGAGGGAATTTTTTTTTTTTCAGAATTGATTGATTACACTGGCCGGTCAATCGGCCGAACTTCTGCCGGTCATCCTCTTGGTCGACCAGTGTGTTGATGACAGCTCACAATGCTTCGTTGGATTACTGGATATCAGATTGAATTTTTACTCAAATTTGGTGAAATAAATGATACACTATTGGAGATGCTCTTAGACCCCCAGAATATTTTTTTATAATGATAAGTTTTTAGCCAGCTCATCAATAGTTTAGAAGACAGCGTCTAGCGGAAGACAATAAAGTGAGTGAGAAATTATTTAGTAATTTTAGAATAATATTTTTATGTTTATGATTATGATATTTGTTTAGGTATTTAATTATTTTTTAAAAATTAATATAAAACAACAAAATTTATTGTTTAATTTAATAAAAATAAGGGTAAATGATACTTTACACTCCTACACTTTGCATTAAATCCTATTTTGGTCCTTACACATGAAATCATAACAGTTAATCTCTTGTGTTTCTGGTCAAATGTCACTTTGGTCCCTACATGTGAAATTGTGACAATCAACCCTTGTATTTTTTTTTTTATCAAATCTCATTTCAATCTCTACACAAGTGTCGATATCCTCTGTCATTACTCAATTGTTTAAATCTTTAATAGAATCTAGTCATGTGACACGAATGTGACTACGACATGAGGGTAAGAGGTAAGAAATCATTTATATTTTCCACCAATACACACTTTGTCCCAAAACCAATACCAAATTATGAATGTATTAAGTTAAAACAAAACGCAGATTGTGAACGATTATAAAGATAAATTAGAGTTTTGCATTAATTGAAATTACGAAATTTTATTTTTCACGGTAACACAGTCTTTTATTTATTCATTTTCATTTATCTTTGATTTCTTTGTCATATTTTTTTTTTTTTATTTCAAAAGCACTATTTTCTTACATCGGTGTCCCAATTTTTTGCATACGAACATATATATATTGTATTATATAACTCTCACGTGCTTATCATGTAAGATAAACTATATTGGTGAAAAACATGGATGATTTTTCCCTTTCATCCACATTTCGTAGTCATAGTTTTGTCACATAATTAAATTTTGTTAAAGATTTAAAAATGAAGTAACAAAAGAGAGACATTAACACTTGTGTAGGGACCAAAGTGAGATTTAAAAAATAAAAAATGTTATTATTATGGTTCCAATCTATATCATTCATGAAAAAAAAAATCAATACAATAATCATAATATTTTTATTTTTTCGGAATTGTCAGTGAAAAAATAGACAACAATTTGTTTTTTTGAAAATAAACCATCCATTTTTTTAAACATAAAAATGATAAAATAAAAAAAAATGTTACAATTGTCAAACTAACTTAAAATTTTTTTTTCATAAATGATACATATTAAAAATGTTATAAAATGAATAGATTAGATAATTAAATCGGACTCATGATAAATCCTACAAACATTTTAAATTTTCTCATATTAAGAGAAGCTTAACCCAAATTAAAACACTACTTATACGTGTTTTAAGACCTCGTTTGCAAACATGCTATTTTAGTAAGTTTTTTATTTTTTAACTAAAATATGAGGTAAAAAAATTAGTGTGTTTGGAATGATTTTTTAGTTTTTTTTATAAAAAAAAAATTGTGCAAAAAAAAAAATAACTTTTTATTATAAATTATAAATTTTTTGATTTTTTAATATTTTTTTGATTTTTAAACTAAAAGTATTATATACTAAAGAAAAATGCTTTGAAACTCTAATTCTTGAGTTTTAAAGCTAACTCTAATGAGTTGACAGTGGGCTCCACCCGCAGTGATGTGATATTTTGATCTTGGTTTGTTTTTTTTTTTGTTTTTTTTACTTATTATCATGTTATTAGTACTCCATTAAAGTACCAGAATTAATATTCTAAATCATTGTTGATATATTAAATGAGGCCTAACACTACCCAATAATTTTTTAGAGTGAGCCTAAGGTGACATTAATGGTTTTGTGTTTCTAGAACCAAAAGGGTGACATTATTGAAGTCAGACAAGTTGTTGGGTATAGAAGTCGGGGATGGATTGATCACAAATGTGATTATATCAGAATATTTATATCAGATTATTTTATATAATTTTTATTTATAATTTATTATAAAAATAATTTAAATAAGGTAAAAAAATTGATTATTTAAAAGTTATGAAAGTGATACTTTAAATTTTTATTTTTTGATTATCAAATTTTGATTCTAAAAAAAATTCCAAAAACAGGACCAAAAACTTCATGAAAGATATGTAACTAATACACAATATTATTATTTTTTTTAAAATTATATTTTGAAAAGATAATTTTATATTTTTTAAAAAATGTTTTCAATAAAAATTTGAATTTGATAAATAAAAAATTGATTATTTAAAACACATGCTAAGATGGGTCTGGGAAAAAAAAATGGAGTTTGATTATCTCCAGTTGGGATATTCAATTGGTCCATCTACGCCAAACCACTTTGGATTTATTTTGGATCCGTTTTGATAATTCAAACTGTTCATTTTATAGAATCTTCTAAGAAGATCATGCATATAAAAAACTAAGTCGATCGGATATTGGGAGCCACTCGATCAAAGCACAGTTGTTTGAACATTAATTAACAGATAACATAATTTTGAAAGTAGTCCGTTAGTTATTTTCAGACAAATGTGATCCGATTAAGTGTTTGATTACACTCCCAATGTCTATTAATTATTTTTTAGACAAATGCAATTCGATTGAGTAGCTCTCCATGTCTGATATATTTAATTTTTCATATGCATGATTTTTTCGGAAGGCTTTACAAAATGAACCATCTAAATTATTGAAGCGAGTCCAAAATGAGCCCACAATGTTGGGATATACCTCCTTGTTGGAGTGTGGGACCCAATTGCTTTTGAAAAAAGAATTTTAATTTGGTTTGGTTTAGATATAATATATTTTTATATATTATATCTAATTTGTGGAGACCTAATTAAGTTTGGTAACAAATAGGGTTTGATAAAACAAGTCCAAGGTTTAATAATATATAGACATATTGTTATGTTCATCCGAAGTAGAAGAGAGCGGCAGCAGCAAATTTGTTTCGGCAACTGTGTGTATAACTCAACTTGTTGGGTTTTCAATTGGGATTGATTATTGCTCTGGGTTTTGACTTGGTCAATCAATAATTGGTGCCTTGGATTGTTGCTCTACTTTGAAGCGGCTGATTTGGTTCGATATTAATTTGGTTCGTTATTTTGGGTCTTCTATAATTTTGGTTTTTGAAGACTTTTGTTCATCTATTTGGTGAGATCTTTCCTCTTGTTTATTTGTGATTATTTGAAATTCACCTAAGGGTGGTTTTGTGAGACCATTCGTATCTCGTTTGTAATCGTTTGGAAACTCTTTGGTTGATAGTGAAATCGGATTTCGATCCCGTGGACGTACCTCACATTGAGGGAACCATGTAAAAATTCTTATGATTTATTGGGGTTTATTTATTCGAGTAAATCAATGGAGGAGAATGTGGGTCGTATGTCTAGCTTTAATGGAAGCAATTGGGTAACTTGGAAAACTAAAATGGAAGACCTATTATTTTGTAAAGATTTGTATGGGCCAATTGAGGGTGATAGTATCAAACCCGAAGGTATGAAAGATGATGAATGGAAGAGGCTTAATCGAAAAGCCATTGGTATTATCCGTCAATGGATTGATGGCAGTGTGTTTCATCATGTTGCTACTGAAACTTCAGCACATGATTTATGGAAAAAATTAGAAGGCCTTTATGATAGGAAATCAGCCACAAATAAAGCTTTTCTATTTCGTAAGTTAGTTAATTTAAAATATAAAGAGGGCAGCCCTATTCCGGAACATCTGAATGAAATAAAGAGTATTGTTAACCAACTTGCTTTTATGAAAATTATTTTTGATGATAGTTGCAGGCTTTGATGCTACTTAGTTCTTTGTCCGAAAGTTGGGAGACTTTGGTTGTGACGGTTAGTAATTCGGCACCTGATAGAGTTGTCACAATGGGCCAAGTCACTAGTGGCTTATTGAATGAAGAAACTAGAAGAAAATCAGCGGGTTCCTCTCATTCGGAAGCATTTGTTGTGAGAGGCCAAAGCAAAACAAGAAGGAGGAGTAAGACTCCTCATGGTAGTGATCAAAGCCGTGACAAATCAAAAGATGGTTCTTTTTCAAAGAAAGACATTGAGTGTTACTATTGCCATAAGAAAGGGCACATGAAGCGGAAATGCCGAAAACTCAAGAACAAGGAGAAAATGCGTGACAAAAGTGTGGATAAGAAACAAGAAGACACAACGGCAGTTACTACCGATGATCTCATGGTCATTTATGAAGATGATTGTATCAATTTTGTGGGCCAAGAGAGCAATTGGGTGATTGATTCAAGTGCTTCTTTTCATGTGACTTCTCGAGTTGATATCTTCATTACCTACATCGTAGGAGATTATGGTTTTGTTCGAATGGGTAATGAAGGTTTGTCCAAGATTATTGGCATGGGTGATGTTTGCTTGGAAACAAATTTGGACTGCAAGTTGTTGCTTAAAGATGTGAGGCATGTTCCCGACATTCGCCTCAATTTGATCTCTACTGGGAAGCTAGATGATGAAGGCATCAACAAACAAATTTGGTGATGGAATATGGAAGCTCACGAAGGGTTCTTTGGTGGTGGCTAAGTGCAAGAAGACTCATACACTTTATTCGATGCAAGGAAAAATTTGTAAAGGTGTTGTCAATGCACTAGAAGATGATACTTCTACCGAATTATGGCACAAGCAGCTTGGCCACATGAGTGAAAAGGGGCTGCAAGTATTGTTCAAGAAAGAACTTTTACCCGGTTTGAAAGGTACACATCTTAAAACTTGTGTTCATTGTTTGGCGGGTAAACAACATAGAGTTTCTTTTCATAAAAATGTTGCCTCTAGAAAAGAAAATGTTTTGGAGTTGATTCATTCGGATGTTTGTGGTCCTTTAAAAGTTAGAACACATGGTGGTGCACTTTATTTTGTTACTTTCATTGATGATTATTCAATGAAAGTTTGGACTTTTCTACTAAAAACTAAAGATCAAGTTCTAGAAGTATTTATGCATTTTCAAGCCATGGTTGAAAGAGAAACAGGGCAGAAATTGATGTGCATCCGATCAGACAATGGTGGTGAATACATTAGGCCATTTCATGAGTATTGTCGCAGCCAAGGTATTCGACATCAAAAGACAGTTAAGGAGACTCCTCAACAAAATGGAGTTACCGAGAGGATGAACCGCACCATTATGGAAAGAACAAGGTGTTTGCTTTCACAAGCTAAATTACCAAGATCCTTTTGGGGTGAGGCAATGAAGACAACGGTTGATGTGATCAATTTGTCTCCTTGCTATTCTTTAAATGGTGATGTTCCAAAAAGAGTTTGGACCGGTAAAGATGTATCTTATGAGCACTTGAGAGTGTTTGGTTGTCGAGCTTTTGTTCACATTCCAAAAGATGAGAGGTCCAAGCTTGATAGCAAGTCAAGACAATGTATTTTTCTTGGCTATGGGCGTGATGAATTTTGGGTATAGATTGTGGGATCCAGTCGACAAGAAAATCATTCGAAGCCGTGATGTTGTGTTTCTTGAAGATCAAACAATTGAAGACTTTGGCAAAGGTGATCAACCGGAGCCAAAAACTAGTGATCTCATTGACATGGATCCATCTCCTTCATCTTCGGTGGATGATGAAAATGGGGGAGATGTGCAGCCACCTAGTGAAAATGTAGAGGATGATGCTAATCCTAATGAAGTTGAGCCAGAAATTGAGGAAGAGCATCCAACTCAAGAACCGCCACCACAACTTGAGTTGAGGAAATCTACAAGGGACCGACAACCTTCAAGAAAGTATCCTCCCAATGAATTTGTGTTGATTTCTAATCAAGGGGAGCCTGAGAGCTACCAAGAAGAAATTGAGCATGCAAAGAAAGGTGATTGGAAAAAGGCCATGGACGAGGAGATGAATTCCTTGCTTGAAAACCAGACTTATGATTTAGTGAAGTTGACTAAAGGGAGGAAAATTCTGAAAAATAAGTGGGTTTTCAAATTGAAAAATGATGGCAAGAATCTGAGGTATAAGGCACGTCTTGTTGTGAAAGGCTTTGGGCAAAAGAAAGGTATTGAATTTGACGAGATTTTCTCACCGATTGTAAAGATGTTTTCTATTTGGATTGTACTTGGCATGGCTGCAAGTATGAACCTTGAAGTTGAGCAACTTGATGTGAAGACTGCATTTCTTCATGGTGATCTTGAAGAAGAAATTTACATGGAGCAACCGGAAGGTTTTGTGGAAAAAGAGAAAGAGAAATTTGTTTGCAAATTGAAGAAAAGTTTGTATGGTCTCAAGCAAGCCCCACGGCAATGGTACCAAAAATTTGACTCTTTCATGATGAATAATGGTTTTTCTAAAACCACTTCGGACCATTGTGTGTTTGTGAAAAATTTCCCGGATGGCAAATTTATTATTCTTTTGATTTATGTTGATGACATGTTAATTGTAGGTTAAGATTACACTATAATTAACAGGTTGAAATTGGAGTTGAGCAAGTCTTTTGCTATGAAAGATTTGGGACCGGCAAAACAAATATTTGGTATGAAAATTGTTCGTGATCGAAAAGAGGGGCTGATTTGGTTATCTCAAGAAAGCTACATTGAGAAAGTTCTTGAGAGGTTCAACATGAATAAAGCAAAGCCGATTAATTGTCCACTTGCGGGTCACTTCAAGCTTAGTTCGAATCAATGTCCTACAAGTGAGAAAGACAAGGAAGATGTGCTAAAAGTTCCTTATGCTTCAGCAATTGGTTCTTTAATGTATGTCATGGTTTGTACAAGGCCGGATATTGCTCACGCCGTTGGTGTGGTGAGTCGTTTTCTCTCTAATCCGGGTAAAGAACATTAGGCAGCGGTAAAATGGATTCTAAGGTACCTTCGAGAGACTTCGAAGGTGTGTTTGTATTTTGGGGATGATAAGTTGATGCTTGATGGGTTCGCGGATTCTGACATGGCCGGTGATGTTGATTCTAGGAAATGTACTTCGCGGTATTTGATGACTTTTGCAGGGGGAGCTGTGGCATGGCAATCTAAATTACAAAAATATGTTGCTCTCTTAACTACCGAAGCTGAATTTATTGCCATTACAAAAGTTTGCAAAGAAGAGTTATGGTTGAAGAAATTTTTGCAAGAATTGGGTTTAAAGCAAGAAAAGTATGTGTTTTATTGTGATAGTCAAAGTGCTATTCATTTGAGTAAAAATTCTACTTTTCATTCGAGATCGAAACACATTGATGTGAGATACCTTTGGATTCGTGATGTGTTAGATTTGAAATTGTTGCAACTCAAAAAGGTTCACACAGACGATAATATTTCGGATATGTTGACAAAGACTTTGTCGCGAGACAAACATTTAAAGTTTCGAATTTTGGCGGGTATGGTTGATGTCTCCACCTAAGTCGGTAGGGGGAGAATTGTTGGGATATACCTCCTTGCTGGAGTGTGGGACCCAATTGGTTTTGGAAAAAGAATTTTAATTTAGTTTGGTTTAGGTATAATACATTTTTATATATTATATCTAATTTGTAGAAACCTAATTCAGTTTGGTAACAAATAGGGTTTGATAAAACAAGTCCAAGGTTTAATAATATATGGACATATTATTATGTTCATCCGAAGTAGAAGAGAGCGGCAGCAGCAAATTTGTTTCGGCAACTGTGTGTGTAACTCAACTTGTTGGGTTTTCAATTGGGATTGATTATTGCTCTGGGTTTTGACTTGGTCAATCAAGAATTGGTGCCTTGGATTGTTGTTCTACTTTGAAGTAGCTGATTCGGTTCGATATTAATTTGGTTCGTTATTTTGGGTCTTCTATAATTTTGGTTTTTGAAGACTTTTGTTCATCTATTTGGTGAGGTCTTTCCTCTTATTTATTTGTGATTATTTGGAATTCACCTAAGGGTGATTTTGTGATGCCATTCGTGTCTCGTTTGTAATCGTTTGGAAACTTTTTGGTTGATAGTGGAATCGGATTTCGATCTCGTGGACGTACCTCACATTGAGGGAACCACGTAAAAATTCTTGTGTTGCTTCTGATTTAATTTTTCCGCATTAATTTTTTATTCCCATTGATTGATTTACTTGTGAGGAATCATCAATTTTCTCTAACACATAGTAGATTCAATTGGACCATCTGATTAGATACCTTAACCGGAGAGGATTCAGTTCCTAAAAAAATTATGGCATTTTAAAGAGGTAGTTCTATATTGGAAGATATTATTTGGGCTCATGGGATCCACTACGGTCTCATTTCAATAATTCGAATTATTCATTTTATCGGACATTTCATGCATATTATCCACACAAAAATTAAATTGATCCAATAATCGTAGTCTATACAATTTATCCCGTTTGTCACCAAAATAATAGACGATTTATTTTTAAAAATACAATTTTCATATATATATTTTTTATGACAAACGTGATAAATTAAATAACTTATGATTATCAAATCGATCTATTTTATTTTATTTTATTTCTTTTTTTAGTACAATTTACAAAATATCCAATATAATAAATAGTTTAAATTATTGAAACGGAACTCATAATCAACTTCACATGCTCAAACAATACCCTCTAATCCAAATTATAGAGAGGACAAGAGGGAACCTTCCTCTATGTTTTAAAACTTCTTTAACATCTACTTCAAGGGAATGAGATTGGTGATGTGCCTTATAAGCATAGTGCCGTGTTGTGAGTCTGTGAAAGCGTGCCTTGAATTTGTTTTAATGATTCGAAATGTTCATCGTGTAGAGTTCGTTGAGTAGATCATTCATGAAAAAATTTAAATTAATTAGACATTTGTAACTTACAACAAAACTACGTTTATGTTTAAAAAAAAAATGATTAGTATGATTTTAATAATTTTTTAGGATTATTATTTATCTTGATCATATAATTATATTTGTTCAATTAATTTTATATTTTATATGAATAATATATTTAACAAATTTTATAATATAAACTATTCAAATTATTAAAAGAGCAGTGCTACGTAGCTCGAAAGCTACGTAGCCCGAATCTCCCTACTTCCAAAACGTTGCCATTTTTTATTTATTTATTTTTTTCTCTATGCAGAAGAAGGAAGATCAGAAGGGAAGAAGAAGAAGAGAGGGAAGAGGGAGGAGGAGGGAGAAGAAGGGACTGGAGGGGGCTAATAAATTGGGCTGGAGGCGGAGACAGGCGGCGGGGGCGGAGGTGGCAGAGACGGAGACGGACGACGATTGGCCTGCGACGACGATCGGGCAGAGGCGGAGGAGACGAGCTATGACGACGGCGGGCGGAGCTGCGACGACGGCCCTCTTCTTCCTTCTTCTGCTGCGACGACTCCCCTCTTCTTCTCTCTCCCTCTCCCTCTCCCTCTTCCCCCTGCGTGAAAATGGAAGAAAAAAAAAGCCTAATGCTCAAAACGACGTCGTTTTGAGCATTAAAGGGATTCAGAGAAAAAAGTCTCGAGCTGCCAAACATTATTCTTATTAAAATACAATTGATGCAAACCATACTGAGTGAGACAGCATGCGTCCTGTCACACCCACTCCCAACCCCTACTCCAATGAGGAGAAGTTAACAAAATTCAACTAAAAAAGACATTGAAGTTGATAGTTTAGGTAAATGTGAGCATGGTCCAGATTAAATCAGATTGAAATAAAATTAGGTTCAATTCATTATTTACGATTTTTAAAAAATTAGAATCAATCTAATTCATTTAAATCATGAAATCAATCCGAACCAATCTATTTAGATACGGATTAAATCAATTTAGGACCAATGATTCACATAATTAAATAACAAATATATATATATATATATATATAACACTTTAATTTCATAAAAACATAAACATAGCGTTATGTTAGTTTCACAATAGTAACATGTTTTTCTAAAATAGGTACATAGTGTTCTACAATTTAAATAACCATAAGAAAAATAATTTCACTATAAGTATTTTAGACTATTACAAATTAAAACTAAAGCCTTGTTTGGCATAACCTATTTTAATCCATCTTTTTATCTTTTTATCTTTTTTGGATTACATCAATCAATATCTCCTCTCTATTTTTATACACATCTTTTTATAAAAATTTAAAAAGTGTACTTATTTAGGACATTCCAAACCACTCGTAAAAACTAACAAATAAAAGTCATAAAAGAAGATATTATACAGATTTAGATTTGAATTTAAATTTTATATAGAATAAGAAAAGATATTATGAGAGATGATGTATAATAAAAATATAGACTATTTGTATACAGTCCGAATCGATTGCAATCTAGAACCGTATGATTCAATCCGAAACTAATTCATGAACTATAAATTTTTAATTCTTCAAACTGAAATTAAATTACAAATTTAAAAAATTAATTCAAATCTATTAAATTGAATTCAACTGAATCGAATTTTACGAATTCTTAAATTTAGGATTTAGAAAACAAAACAAGACGTGGCAACCTGGCGACTAAAGAGACATGAATATAAAAACAAAACCTAATTATTACCTCGGTTGTGCGTCGTTTATCCGTTTTCTTTTTCCTTCTTCATATTTCCTAGGACTCGAGCTCAGCCATACACATACACATAGTACCTTTTTCTCTTATTCGTATGTACCTTTTTCTCTTATTCGTAGCCCCCCCACCCCCCCCCTTCCTTCGCGGCGCTCTCTCTCTCTCAAATTGGTGTGGATTTCTCTTTTGTGGTGCCATAAAGATGTCAAAGGCCATAACTTCCGTGAGATTGCTGGTAAACATGCTAAGCCAACTCAAATACATGTTTATTGTGATACTCACTCGGCTGGGTCTCTCTAAACCACAAGAAGAGAACTTTTATTCAGGGGAGCTTAACAATACCACCACAGCCACAGCCAACAACAACAATTATGTGCTCATGTTGGATTCGTCATCACTAGTCCCGGTCCCAGTCCCAGTTCCCCTGGTAACAGCATTCATCAAGAAGCAGATACCTGTAATACAGTTCGGTAATTTCCTGGAGAGAAGAAGAGAAGATGGTAAGGATGAAGCTGTGGAGAAGGAGGTGAGTTGTGCAGTGTGTTGGGATTGCATTAATAGGCGGCATGAGATGAGAGATCTGTGCAACTGCAGTCATGTGTTTCACAGAGAATGCTTGGATAGATGGGTGGATGAAGGTAGGGTCACTTGCCCTTTGTGCAGATCTATGCTCCTTCCTCCTAACACCAATCCATGGATGGTACTTAGGCATGCTCCTCACTTGTCTCAACAAGATCAGATCGCCCCAATTACCTAACTTGCTTGGTATCAATGGGATTCATCTTACTTCTGCCATTTTGTGGATTTATCTTATCTACAAGCAATCAAATGGGATTCATCTAGCTTGGCCATTGGGCTCCCCAGATTTAGTTTCTCACTTTTTACTCTGTAATTATTTAGTTATCCCTTCTTGTTTGTAGTGTTCTGTGTGTAACTTTGGTTAAGCCCAAAGATCCCTTAATGGAGGAGGACTGCACTTTTCAGTGCATTTTTGCAGGAATTTGCAAATATATTTCTTATACTGTCTCAACTAATTACTCCTCTTTTAATTTATGATTTTTTTATTTTTCTTTCAAGGAGAGATTTGTGAAGAAAACAAAAGAAACAAAAAGATTAAAGTTATGATAAAAACAAAATAAAACGAAACAAAAAGAGTAAAGTTGTTCTATGCTTCTTTTTTTTTTAACAAGTTAGTTTTTACCCAAATTGAAACTCTGAACTATGGTATTTTGAACGGTTATTCTAAGTGTGACATGTTTGTTCTTCAATTTAACTTACTGTTCCAAATCAGAAACATAGATCCAATTTCTTTGGCAGAAATGTTTGCACAGTTTGGCCTTGCTTGAGCGCACGATGGTATCTTCCTCCTCCTGTCTCACTTATCTTCCTCACCTTTCCACATCAAGCCACCGCCAGCACCCCACCACCAGAATAATGCTAAGTATCATTAAAAAAAAATTTCATAAAATACATTATAAAATTTTTTTATTCTTTAATTAGTATGTAATATTTTATTATGTATGTAATTTAAAAATAAAAAAATTTTCATAATTATTTTAATAATTTTTTTTCATAATTCTTAACATCCCTCAGCTTTCAGCAAACCGAGTCCAAATCCTCTCTAACCTCTCTCTTCGTGACTCTGCATATCTCCAACCTCTCTCTTCGTGACTCTGCATAGATATTTGTTTCTTTAAACAAAAAAAGAAGAAAAAGAAAAGTACACACTCACTCCCTCTCTATCACATTTTTAATAAAAAATAAAAAATATATATTTTATTCTTTTTTATTTTATTTTCATAATATATATATAGATATATAATTTTTAATATACAATTTTAATTTTTATAAAATTAATATCATAAAAATATATTTTTAAAAAATGAGATTAATATTAAATTATGTAATAAAAACTTTAAACATGTGGCACTCAACAAGAGAAGACGAAGCACATTTGCACATACAATGCGTGTGTTTCACGCTCTGTGTAAAAAAAAAAAAAAAAATAGAAATCTCGCTCAAACAGTGGTAAACACAGAGGTATTTCATGGTCTATTCCAGATGTATCTCTCCCTCTCTCTCTCTCTCCCCTCGTCGGTCGTCTCTCCTCTCTCTCTCGTTCCTCGTTCTTCTCTCTCTCTCCATCTCTTTCTCTCTCTTCTCTTTCCCTCTTGTTTCACGGATATAGGATTTCTCTTCTTTGATTGTTAAAAAGACATATAAGGAATGAAATGTTGGAATTTGATAATTGATTATAAACTTGGGTTTGTATCTTATATTGTGGAGATATTAGGATTTTGTATAGACCTTATTTTACAAGTCTTTGGTATAGGATGATCACCAGGGCATCAGGTTGGAATTGGGTTGCTGCTATGATATTGTATAGACCTTATTTTACAAGTCTTTGGTATAGGAATATCATTCGCAGATCTATCCTCTATTTTTTGTCGTTGTCTCTGTGTGGATACTTATACATATAGATATATATATATATATTTAGATAAATTTCGAGAATGATGATTTGATATAAATTTCAAAATGATGAATTGATGAATTGATAAATTTTCAAGAATGATGAATTTATATTCATTTATATTTTAAATATATATATTGAGAATGATGAATTGATAAATTTCGTTAATTATTTTTAATCGATGATGAATTGTTGCTCAATCGCCACTTTTTGAATTCAAGTTCGGAGATTCCAAGGCCTAGAATTTGAATAAATCTATTAGATTATAAATAGAAAGCAAAGGATTAAAATAAAGGGCTTATTTTTATTAGAAAGTGATAGAAGAAGAGAGTATGTGTTTTAATAATTTTGGGTTCAATAGTTTTCGAGAAGGGAGATCGGTTGTCAATGAGAGGAAATAGAGATGAAGGCGAGAGGTGGCGGAGTGTGTGAGTGTGAGAGTGTATGATCAGTGAGAGGAAAGGAGGGCGAGAGAGGGGATTTGTCTTGGCAGAGATGAAAGAGAAAGAGAAGAGAAGAGAGAGGGCGTGGGTTCTTTCCTTACGCACTATGTTCCACGTCATTAGAGGTCTTTTAGTGGTCTTGAATTAGAGGGACGAAGCATTTTTGAAAAATAAATTTGAATCATTCACTTCTTTTCGAGGGACGTTGGAGTCATTGGAGAGAGAGAGAGAGAGATATAAGAGAGGATTCGTTACTAATAAAGCCAGGGTTATTTGGGGTCTCTTAAATAAATGTATCTTTTATTTTTATTAAAAAGTTAAGGAAAAAAATATAGATATTTAGATTAATTTTTTATCTTTTTACGAAAAAATATGTAATAAAAAATTATATAAATAAAGTGTATAGGAGAAGAAAGTTGAGTAGATTGTACAGCTGCCCTGCTGGCCGGTGTGCCTTATATAGCAAATTATTACCTCATTCGGGACAAAGTGTTTGGACGGTGATGGTTGGTCCGTGGGAACCACCACGGGCCTCATTTTAATAATCTGAACCGTTGAATATGTACAACTCGTCAAGTATTATATGCTTGTAAAAAATCACGTTGATCGGATATTGATAGCTATATGATCGGATTAGTTTTTTTTCAACAGTTAACTATCACACCATCTATTTTTTTATATAAAACTGTTTTGATCATACAGTTAACGATATCCGATTAATGTGGTTTTTAATGAGCATATAGTATTCAACGAGTTCTACATATTCAACGATTGAGATTACCAAAACGAAACCCTTAGTAGAACCCCAAGGGCCTAACATTATCATCAAACTTTTTAACTTTACATATGTAATTTTTTTTTTTTGTCCAAAAAGTGTATAACCTGACTTCCTACTAAAACAGTACGGCTGACAGTGTAATAAAAAATTTTGTATTATAAAAATATATAAAATATTTTTTTAATATTTTTTATTTATAAATAGTAATAATTTTTTTTTATATATAATTTTTTTATACTTTTTAAATTTTTTCACACTCGTCAAACCTCGCCTAAATCCACTACCATCATTTGCAATTTTTTATATACTTGTCTTCACACACACACACACACACACACACACACACACACACACACACACACTCTCTCTCTCTCTCTCTCTCTCTCTCTCCTTACAAACCCATGTGGTGCACATGGCCAAATTTGTTAGGGGTGAGCATGGTCCGGATTGAATCGGATTGGGGTAAAACCAAGACCAATCCATTATTTACGATTTTTGAAAAATTAGAACCAATCCAATCCGTTTAAATCAGAGAACCAATCCGAACCAATCCATTTAAATACGGATTGGATCGGTTTAGGACCACGGATTCACATAATTAAATAATAAATATATATATACATATAACACTTTAATTTCATAAAAATATAAATATAGTACTATATTAGTTCTACAATAGCAACATGTCTTTCATAATAGCGACATACTATTCTAGAATTTAAACAACTATAAGAAAATTGGTTTCACCATAAGTATTTAGACCATTACAAATTAAAATTAAAACTAACAATCAAAAGTAATAAAAGAAATTATGCGAGTTTAGGTTTGAGTTTATGTTTTATATGGAATAAGAGAAGATACTATGGGGAAGAATGTATAATAAAAATATAGACTATTTGTATACGGTCCGGTTCGGTTCCTATTCGGAACCATGAGGTTCAATCCGGAACTAATCCGTGGACTACGGATTTTTAATTCTTCAATCCAAAACCGAACCACGGATTCAAAAAATCAATCCAAACCTATCAGATTGGACTGGACTGAATCGGATTATGAATTTCACGGATTCCTTGCTCAGCCCTAAAATTTGTTAATAATACAGCCTAATAATAATAATAATAATAATAAAAGAATATAAAAATAAAGAGCATTCCGTTTATAAATTTAGGCCAAGTTTGGGAAGTTTAGAATAAGTGTACTTTTTGACTTTTCTTGTATTATGTGTAGAAAAAGTAGAGAGGAGATGTTGATTGATGTGGCCCAAAAAAGATAAAAAGATGAAATAAGTGTACTTATATTGGGATGCCAAATAGTTGTAATCCGTACTGTGCATGATATGGTATGTAAAAAAATTAATAATATATTTTTATATAAAATAATATAAATAATTAAATTTTTATATATAAATTATGAAAATAAAAAAGATTAAAATTTATAATTTAAGTCTCACAATTTTATCACAATTTATTTATTATTTTTTAATTTGTGACAAATTTAATTATATAACTTTCAACCCCGTTGTTAGAATTGTAAATTTATATGAGCTCAACCTAAACAACTTGAGTAGAGCTTAAATTTTTTTTAAAGATTGAATAACATAATTTTTAATTAAAGTGACTACTTATGCAGAAATTTAAAAATTCAAATTAAATTTGAGTAGACTTTGGTAGAAACACCAAACAACCTGAGCAACTAAAACAAAATTATATATATAAATATATAAATTATGTGCAAATTTATTTTTTTAAATAATAAATAAAATTAATTAAAAATTTTATATTAATGAACAAAAGAAAAAGCAATATACTTAGAGCTTGTTTGGGATGTGGGTTGAGTTTTTGGCTTTTTAACTTTTTTGCTATTTTAGCCTGGGGCTAAAAAAATCGTTGGAGATAGACTTTTTGGCTTTTTTGACTTTTATGAGAGAAAAAATGAAATGATTATGGGTTGAATGTGACACTTTGTC
Organism: Camellia lanceoleosa; assembly: GCA_025200525.1. NCBI lineage: Eukaryota > Viridiplantae > Streptophyta > Magnoliopsida > Ericales > Theaceae > Camellia > Camellia lanceoleosa. The sequence continues at coordinate 162,286,724 of CM045759.1, forward strand.
CTATTTGTCTAAAATAATCTATTTTGTCTTATATGATTATTTTAGCCCAAATGGGGCATCCCAAACGAGCACTTAAGATTTTCAATAGAATTTTTTTTGAAAATATTTTTAAAATACACATTTTAGAAATGGATCTCCAATAAAGGGTTGTTTGAGAAGTGACATATTAGCTAACTTTTTTTTTTTTTAATCTTTTTATCTTTTTTGGGACATATCGCATCTATATTTTTCTACATATTTTTTTGTAAAAAATAAAAAAGTATACTTCATTATCTTTTTTGAATCACATCATATCTCTACTTTTCTGTATATATTTTCGTAAAAAGTAAAAAAGTATACTTATTTAGCACTTTTCAAACTATCACTAAGTTGATATTAAAAAAATTTAGTTTTTATAATGGCATAAATAATTTAAATATGATTTTTTAGAAATTCTTTTTAATTTAAAAATTACAATAAAAAATTAAATAGAATAAAATTAAATTTCTTACAAAATAAAAGTATTTGAATAAAAAAAAGGTAAGAATCAAATTTAATATGATATTTTTATTTAATCAAAAAATAATTCTCGATGAATAATAAATTATGACTTATAACACTCTTTTTTTAAAAAAAATAAAAAAGTTTAACGAACTATCATGTTTAATAAAAAAGAAATTAACATTTCTTTCTAATTTATTTTAACAAAAGTAACTTTTTAACAATTTGAGTCAAATATATCTTTATTCTTTATTCTAATTCTTTAATTGACAATTGAGATTAAAAATAAAAATAAAAAAATCTAACAAAATCCACCATGTTTGCTAAGTACTAAAAAAATTATGTTTTGCTCTTTTGTCAAAAAAAAAAAAGAAAAAAAAAATAAGCAAAACAAAACAAAACAAAATTTATATTTAAAAATATTATTGTTCAAGTCCTTATACTTTAGAATGATATAATTTTTTTTTATAAAATTTAAAACAAAAAAAAAGAAAAAAAATTAATAGCAATTAATAATTTGAACACATGTATTTTAAAAAAATTATATTTAGACCAATAATATTTATGACACATCACTATGACACGTGTGAATGTTGATCTCATTCTAATTGTAGTAATATAATTTGAAGAAGAATTTAAATTTGAAATTTTATTTTATAATTTAATAATTGATGCAAAATTTAAGGAATGAATATTGATCTCATTCCAATTATAGTAACATAATTTAAGTAAGAATTCAAATTTGAAATTTTATTTTAAGAATATAAAATTAATGGTAAAGCACTAATAAATCCCAAGTTTAAGTCTTGTCAACCATTTAGGCCTAACTTTTATCTGTTAGACCCATGAGTCCCATTTCAATGTTAATGACATATTTGTGCAATAGTGAAGTGCGTGTTTACCAAAAAATAGGGGTATATGTGGGTTTTCATCGATGTGGAATTTACGTTTGTATCCAAAGTAGCTTACTGTAGAGTTTTTTTTTTTTGGTTTCCCTCATTTCTGATCAAAACTGGTGTGGATGAAAATGGAAGGTTCTTTGTTTGTAATGTTGAAACGAGGGAATTTTGCCAATTTGTTCCTCATATGATCCTGGTAATGTAGGATAATGATGTTTGATTGAACCAATTTGTGTTTGCATCGTGGGTGTAATGTGAAGTGATAAAGATATCAATGTAACATATAGTGTGATGCCATTGGTATGCCCACATATGAGGTGCAATGTCGATAGTGTGTAATCTGTTGGTATGGTCATTATGTTTGAGAACATTTAGGTCCCCCCTCGTTAGGTGAGGGTGCTGATGTTGTTTGAATAAAATGTGAATGACTACACTAGTAAGTTGCATTGTCACGTCTCGTGAGACGTTTAAGATTGTAATGTGCTATGTATTTGTGTTAGCAAACGTAATGCTTTTTCTTTGGCGTTTGTGCGATTTTGTAAATATTTGTTTGGTTTTTTAATTTTTTATTTATTTTTTTTATTTTACAGTTTTTTGTTGTGAACACACCAACATCATACACCCAGAGCAATGAAATGTGTTCCCAAGGTTCTGTAGGTGGAACATTGCGACACTCATCACGAATATGAGAGGCTTAGATTTGGTAGACCGAAGTTTGATCATGGTATGATGTTACGTAATTGTACTGTTATTAATTTCTACAAGTTTTTTGTAAATGAAATGGAGTTTGTTTTGTTTGCTGGCAGGTTAAAAGTGGGAAACTATCGGGGATGATAATGGAACGTTACAAACTAAATATGTCGATTGTAGGGGAGAAGAATGCTCAATTAGAAAAGAATGAGTTGGAGGTGGAGTCGGTTTTGATGTTTAATGGGAATGCCGTTGAAGGTGTTGACGGTATGGGGTGCCAAATGAGATTATCATCTGCAGGTATGGGGTGCCAAATGAGATCATATCAAACAATGACACACACTTCAAGAAAGAGGTGATGGATTTGCTTAAGAAATACAACGTGGCTTTTCATAAGTCATCAACATATAAGCCACAGACCAATGGAGCCGTTGAAGCCACAAACAACAATGTCAAAATCATCTTGCAAAAGATGGTGGAAACCTACAAAGATTGGCTAGATAAACTGCCTTTTGCACTCTAGGGGTATAAAATGTCAATTCGAACATCTACAGGGGCAACCCTTTAATCTTTGGTATATGGGATAGAAGCCGTTTTGCTGATTGAGATTGAAGTTCCTTTGATGAGATTTATGGCCGAGTGTTAGATAACAGAGACGGATTGGCAGCAGAACAGATTCGAAGAGTTGATGTTGTTTAACGAGAGGAGGTTGAAGGCATTGTATCATGTCCAAGTATATCAACACAGAATTGCTAGCGCCTTCAACAAGAAAATCAAATCCAAAAACCCCAAATAAGGAGATATGGTGCTCAAGGACAATCGAGCTCCCATCCATGACCTTAGGGGTAAGTTCAAACCCAATTGGACTAGTCCCTACATCATTAAATCTATTTGGTCAAGAGAAGCAATCATCCTTATGGATTTAGATGGCTTGGAGTTTTCACAACCGATCAATATGGACAAGTTGAAGAAATACTATCCCTGAGAGGCTTGCTAAGCCAAAAACCCAAAAGGGTGACCTAGGCAAAAGTTAAAGCATGAAAAATTAGAAATAAAGAAAAAAAGAGCTCGTAAGGTTGAAAACCCAAAAAGGCGGCCTTGGCAAAAGTTAGAGCGCAAAAGGAGAGAGTTAATACTCGAGTGAACCTTAACTGAACTATGTAAGGCCTAATTCTCATCTTTGGGATACGTAGGCAACTTTATCTTGAAGTTCGACCATAACCATTTTCAACTCAACTGTTCTATCCATTGTTGCTCGGCTCATCTTACCATTGGTTGATTTGGTTGTTTTACATCCATTTGGCAAAAGGAGCCAATTGCAAGATAAAGCAAGGGGCAGAACAATAGCGAAGGTAATGTTGTTGTGGGCAATTATGATCTTTTTGATTCGGAGTTGTATGTCTTAAAGATTGATTCGGTGTGTGTCAGGTAATGACCATTTGGAAAAATTGTTTTGGAAAGTTTTAATGAAGTTGATTTTTCAAAATTTCAACTTTTGCAACACATACCATTATTTTGACCAAAAAGGAAATTTTTTAGTACTCACAACTTTAATTACATAATTTCAACGCAAATACACCCTCCAACTTTCAGCCTAAATCAAATTTTCTTTTACATCATAAAAAACTTGAAAAGAAAAGTTAAAGCAATAAATTAGGGGCATAGATAAGTCAGGTGATAGTTCTTTGTCTCTTGCCTGCACTATCAAAAGTCTTTGCTGCCAAGGATGGACCAACCTGTGTCTTATCCTCAAGCCAAGCCAAACACTCACCAAAAGGGGCGTAATTGAAGCTGGCAATAGGGGCCAAAGCTCTCTCATCCTCCAAGCCGCGAGATATCGAGCCAAGTGCGAAGCACGAACTAGAAATAAAGAAGGGTATTCTACTCCTTCGTTTCGACGGGTCTGATCACATTTAAACTGGCATCTAAACTGGAATGGGAAGTAGAAAACACAGTGTGTGAGGCCAATCAACTATATACCTAGCTGGTGAGACATGCTATAGCTCATCTCGATCAAATTAAGCTGGGGCCAGTGCCAACTGATATCGACCATAGATCTACTGCACATCCAGTCGTATCACAGTCCCTCTATGGGAAAGTCTACTAGCTATGGTTGAAAGAAGTAGGATCTAGCCAAATACTCGGGGAAAGGAGCCACGACCTTCAACTTATCCATCAACCACACCTGGGAAAGGATAAAAAAGAAGAGAGATTAAAGAATAGAAAGATGTGTGTTGAGAGGAAAAGTAAGAAAAGGGCTTTAAGAGAAAATAGAGAATGAGTGCCAGAGTGATGTGAGAATCGTAAATGAGAAAGGGGTGGGAAATAATATCTGGAGAAGCAGTGGACTCCTCGCAAACCAAGACATCTCCCGTTGATAGAAGGCATCCAAACCTAGTAAAGTTTTGACTAATGCCAAACCTATGCAACTCTGACCCTCATTTAGGCGTTGGGCCACTTCGATCAACCTAATGCTAGCTCCGCTGCAACTAGGGGCAAGTAGGAAGTGTACGAGTACACATAAGTAGAGGGTGTGTTGACGATAACCTCGCCAGAAAAAGGTCACTTTTGTCTTCGATACCGGAAAACCGATGAATCAAGCTAGGTATATCTAACTCCCCATCATGAGCCAAGGATCGAGCCTTATATAAAGTAAGCCCACACATTTGTTCCAGAGCCCGTGCATGGCCAAAACAGGGTTGAGGCATAATCTCGTCATTTCGGTAAGACTCCATGAATGCTTGAAACTCTTCGAGAGTTGGACATATCTCTTGTGATCCGAAGCGAAACACATGAGTGAATGGGTCCCAACATCAGGCAGTAGCATGAAGGAACAAAAGACAAAGCAGAGTGTGACTTAACGAAAAAAGAGCTTCTATGCCAAAACCGTTGAAATTTATCTTTTTCGTGCCGTCCAAAGTGGCCATCCAATCCTTGAGCCTCTTAACAAGAAAGATCTCCATTTTTAGAGAAAACAACAGAAAAGATGAGGTTCTGTCGAATAAAGAGAAAGAGAAGACCTTTATAGAAGTTAAGGGTGTGTGAGTGGCTAACAGCTGTTCCTAGCTGCCAAGCCACAAGTCTTGGTTGGCTAGCCACTTCACCAACTGGCCATCCATTCTTTTGGCTGCCCAACCAAATATGCTGGCCAAGCAGCTGGGCAGTAGTGTTATGTTGGCCCTTTTTGCTTTGAAGTTTTGTTTTGAGCCTTTTGTTTCTAGCAAGTGTAAATAGTTGTGTTTAAGTTGTTTTTACTTTGTTTTTCTTTTATTGAGTTGTATTTTGTATTTTGGTCGGTTGTAGGCTCCATATCTGGTTATGAACTTGTTCAAATGTGATCATTCTCGGTTTCAAATTCAAATACAATCAATTTTTATGCAAGTGTTGTGCCATGCTCAAGATGCTATGCAAAACAAGAAATTTTCCTTTTATACAACTGTAGGGTTCAACCTTGATCATAGTTTTTACAAAAGAGAAAATATAAGTTTTCAAAATGAAAAGTAAAGACCTATCTGAAGCTATACAAAGTTTTGAACTACAAAAACAAAGGAAAAGAGTAAAAAGAGCACAAAAATCAGTGTCAGTCACATCAGGTGTGCGAAAGACCCTCTTTGTCCTTTTTCGATAAGGGGACTCGGGATCACTGTCACCATCAGCACTACTGTCGTCAGAGGTGTGTGACTTAGAATTGGTATCATCCTTTCTACTCTTAGACCCGAAGCACTCGCCCATTGTCCCCTCAGTGTCGCTGGTCTCGGCATCATCTCCACCCAAAGTCGGCTCTGAACATGAAGAAGTCTCATATGGCTGAGACTCTCCACTCTGACTCCGGGCACCTTTACCTTTGCCCTGACCTTTATCCTTACCCCTGCCATATATAGAAGCATGTCTACCTCTCCTCTCCGCATCCAGAAAAGGTACCGCCGGTGTAGACGGAGGTTAAAAGCAAGAAATAGAGTATCAGAACAGTATTGGTGCATAATCAGTTTGAGTATGGCAGAAAGAGAACCAGAGCAGTTAGATGAATGAGAAAAGTAGAGTACCTGATGACCGTGGTAGGTGAGCAAGGCCTCCGTCCTTCGTACTATCTGGACTAGGGAGTCGACAAACTGAAGGAGGCCGTCCACGTCCTCCACTGGCACCTACAAGTGAGTTTGAACATCAGTATAGAAGAAAAGAAATGCAAAACATAAATTGTAATACAAAGTACATACCTGCTGCACATTAGGGTCCCTAACGTACTCATGTTGCTTTGGGTACTCAGCCGGGATCTAGTGGGCCATGCCATTCGGCCGCCAGTATGTGATTGTGGCTGGGATCTTAGGAAGACCAACAACATGAATGCAGGGGCGGCCTCTCTAGCATGAGGCTCAGCCGCATAAATAGCCCATTTGGCAACAGGAATATCCACAGCACCTCCCACTTGAGCTCTAGTCAGAGGAGGCATGAAGTGGGTCCGGATGAACTCGGTGTAGTGCCGAACCTCGCAGACAAGATCAGTGTCTTGCTCTGCCATATACTACACAATAGCCTCGACTGGTAGGCTATCAGCAATCCTCATAGACGTAGGGGGAGGAATAAGAACAACGGGATCCGTGACCCTAGGGTCTGGCGCACGAACCTCTTCCCCAGGTACCAAGTCCAACAGAAAGGACCCTCCAGCATGATCCTTAGCCTGGAGGTATCCCAAGACCCGACATACTTGTTCATCGTTCTGACCGACATCGTCTTCTATGGTTGCCAGGTCATCTACAAACAGAGAATTTACAGTTGTTAGTTGTCAGAGCATGGAATGAAAGCAATAGAACTAAAATGGAATGGGTATGAGTTTCAGATTACCTCGCACGCCGTCACTATGTGGAAGAAGCGATCGTAGTAGGCGAAGATAGTGACATCGCAGCGTCGGGGATGGCACTCACCGTCATATCACCTGGAGTAGGGGACCGTTGCCTCCACCTCATCCCGTGGAACTGGAGCAAGGGTGGGGAAGTAGGCATATAGCCATAGCTGCAAGAAAAGATCAATTTGTGAGTCAACAGGTAGAGACAGAAATAAAGACAAAAAGTGAAAAGCAAAAAACATAATGTACAAACATAAATGAACAAAAATGGAAATAAAAAGTGCAGTATGTACCTTCCAAGCTCTCCAATAGCCTCCGACCTTGTTCCCCTTCTTGTGGGAACCGGAGCTCATATACTCGTATAGGGTGGTGAGGCCAGCACCACCCTAATCATAGAAGCGCACTCGAGGCAACACCACAAAAGCACTAAACAGATATAGGCCTATAGTATTCCACCTGTTCACAACAAGGTGGTACCGAGGATATAGATTAGGAAGCCCTAGACATACTGCTCGATCTGCTCCTAAGTCTCTAGCTGACTCCCGTAGAAGTGGTTGTAGAACCAATTATATTTGACCATAGCCGACCTATCCAAGAGAGGCGCACTCCAAGAAAATAGATCCAAGTAGCCACCTACTAGCCCATATCAACATCAAATGGGATCGGATCACCCCCTACTCGTAGCCCTGTGATCATAGAAAAGTCATATGGGGTCATCGTAATCTCCTCTATTGAGAAGAAGAGGAAGGAGTTTGTGGTGTCCCACCATCTCTCCATTAAAGTGTCGAGCAAGAATCGACTAGCCTGTAATCATGTGAGCCCCGATAAGAATAGGTAGAAGCCTTCCTCATCAACCAACTCTGTGACTCGAGCGGGAGAGCTCCTAGTACCAATCTCCTGTCGTTGCTGCCCCATAGCCTTTTCAAGCGAGAGCATCACCTTGTGTTGAAAGAGAAGAATTTGTTAAATGCATGGTAGATGAAAATTGTAATGAATATCAAAGCAAGAAAAATACATGAAGGTATAGAGGTTCTTACCTCAGAGGCATCATGGGAGAGGTGTGACGCACACTCCCTCCAAAGAAAGTCCTCAAGCGCGTCCCAAGTAAAGTCCTCAAACAGCAACATGCCGCCAAAAGCGATCGCATGTGTGAGGGGGTGATAGGTGGTTGGATCAAAAGGCCTCACCGCCAATGGTGGAAACTCAAGCTCAACCTTCGAAGGGTATGCAATAATGTCGGCGACAATGCCCTCTGCCACTCTGCCAACCTCATTTATCATCAGCTCCTCTACCCCCACAGCAAGTGGAAGCACGAACACCTCAAGAAGGGCATTATCATGTGAACATCTTCAGCCATGGAGAATGTGGTGGGTGGTGAGAGAAAAACAAGAAAAATGAGAAAAATAGGCAAAACACCCAAAACCAAGCCCTAAGAGAGAGAAAAAGAAAGGAAAAAGTCAAAACTCAGAAGAGAGTGCACAAATACCAACAAAAACCAGTGAGAATGAGCCAAAAACAATGATAAACCCAAAAACTCAACCAAATCAAATTCCAATAAGTTCAAAACGTAGAGGGCCAAATGGGTTTTATGAATAAAGTTTGCGTGGGTTGTTAGGTAAACCAAGTAGGATGAAAATCTAGAGAGAGAAAGAGAAAGAGAGAGAGAGAGAGAGCGATTTCGGCTTGGGTGTGTATGAAAAAGTGGGCCCAAACTTATTTTTAAAGAGTCTCGAGTGTAAGAACCCAAAATTGCCCCAGAATTCAGGTCAGATGGCCAGTCGGCCAAAACATTGTACGGCTGGCCGATTTTTCAAGTGGTCCGGATGTGATTTTTGCTGAGGTCATGCTTATTCTGTGCATGAAGAGTCTTGTACTCATCTCTAAGGTGGAAAATTGAATAATTTGGGTTTTTTTCGATTACAGAAAATTCTGAAATATCATTCTAGGTGCACGGTTTCAAGTCCCGTCATTTCTTCGAAGTGGGAAAGTGCCCCGATCTCAAGCTTGAGCAAGTTGTATCCTTTTCTGAACATTTGAGAACCTCCGAACTGTAAGTCAAATATCTTAATGAGGTGTTTTCAAAACACCGCTTTCTATTTATCTTTTTAATTATGTTGTCTATTATGTTGCATGGAGCATGCACCACATTGTTTTTTGCATCAACCATAGTAATTATATTGCATTGTGTTGTATCCATGTGCATCATGCTTTTCATTTATTGTGCTTACCCTTGTCACACGAGTGTGATTTGGCTTGTATCCCTTACACTTTTTGTGTGAAGCATAGTTTGGCTTGTACCTTTTTGTCTTACCTCCTCTTTGTGTGAAACGTAGTTTGGCCTCGCATCTTTCACTTGGTTAAAACCTTCTTTCTCTCCGTATGAAATACGGTGAGATACGTCTGTTGGTTACACCACCCTCTCGTCCTTTCACGTGAAATGCGTTAGGATGTTATTTGTGCCTTGTTAAACCTTCCTTTTCTCCATATGGAATACTGTGAGATACGCTTGTTGGTTACACCACCCTTGTTTCGCTTGGTTAAAACCTTTCCTCTTTCCGTATGAAATACAGTGAGATAAGCTTGTTGGTTATACTACCCTTCCATTCTTTCGCATGAAACGCATTAGGACATTGTTTTACCCGGTTAAAACCTTCCCTCTCTCCGTATGAAATACGATGAGATATGTCTGTTGGTTACGCCGTGTTTCCTCCTTTCACATGAGACCTATTTGGAATTGCTTACTCTTTTTCGTGTGAAACACGGTTAGATTTATTTTGATTTAAGCTTGAGGTTTGTTTCATTCATATGTTGTCATCTATTTATTGCTCATTGCATTGTCTTGCATGATCATGGATTTTCAAAATAATCGGCTTCGCGAAACGTGTAAGTCTAGTTTCCAAAAAGTAGTGCACGAGCATATTATTTGCATCTTGCCCTGAACTACGCATGGTTTGATTCCTTGTAAAGGGATACATCGGCAACTTTCAAGTTCAACCAATTGCATTTGCATTTTGATTGCTTGCCCAAGTTTTACGGCCTTGTCAAAAGGGTCGTCTTCAGACTTTGGCATTCATTCACATCATTTCATGACTTCGAGATTTGTCAAAGAAAGGCAACTGTGGACACCCCATTTTGACCGCCCTTAAGACTTGGGCGCCTCACACTGAACACTCAATGATGAAATGTTATGTTGTGCAATCGTTCAATTTCTTTAGCAAAAGGCTTCAGTCTCAAGCTTTAAAACCTAAACCTTATACCCCATTTGAACTAAAACCTTATTGTTTCTAGCCTAACCACTTAGAGAAGAGCTAGATAACAATTGGCCGACAGGCCATTTTTTATTGGCCCATCGTCCCCCTTAATGGCCGGCCGGCCATGTTTAGCGCATACAGATATTTTGCAACAGCTAGTTGTCCCCATGTGCATACCTTGCACCATTTGTCTCTTTACAAATATTTCCGACGTAAGAACTTGTTTTTCCATAAATACAAGTCCCCTCTTTATGGTTTGGGGTTAGAAAATTTTGGCCAAAGCTAAAACTTGTCCAACATGCTACCCTCCTCTCTTGTAATATACATACACTATACATACACGTTCTAAGCTTAAACTTAAAGCTTTTGCTGAGGTTCTTGAATCTAACTTCAGCTCCTTGAGAGTGCTTGGTTTGTAGTTTATTAACTAAGGAGCTTTTCCTCTCTTTCAAGAGGTATATCTTGAGCTCTTTTACCATCTTTTCTCTATATTTTCTTTATCTTTTCATACTGATTTCAAAGATTTTTTAAGCTTAAAAATGTGATTTAAAGTTGTAAAAAGTGGAAGGGTTAGCCACCCTTCATTAGGCTTGTGTACTAAGCTTGTCCTCTTTTTTTTTTTTTTTTTGTTCATATCTTCTACTTTTTTTAAACTGATTTTTAGCACTGTTTTGTGCTATTTTGGGACTGTTTAAAGTGTTTATTTAGTTTGTGCTTTGAATATTATAGTATGTTGTTGTGAGTCCTTATGGATTTGGTGTATAGGCCAAAGTTTCCAATCTATTTGAGTTGATAGTCTTTTCCTTCACTCTTTATAGCTTTCATACATATATTCACACCATTGTAATCATCCACTTTTCATTAGCACTCTGCGATCTCCCTTTTTTCTTTGTTTCTTTGATCAAGGGTTGTATTAAACAAAAGATTATTGCTCAAAGCATAAGAAAGAGACCCCTCATGCTAAATGGTTTAATCTCTTTGGAGGTTCATTACCAGGGCATTACACCTCTCTCATGCTAAGCATAATGTCTTGTTTGACACTTCCCTTTATCACCGGTGCATTACTTCTAAAGGACTAATTTTCTAATTAGACCCTTGGAAATCACCAAGGAAATGTTCATTATAGCTTATTATCAAGTTTGGATTTGGAGTCATTATTGCTCGTTTTGGGTTTGACTCCGAATTCATTATCAATTGTAAATGAGTTTGATCATTCCTTTGTAATTTCCCCCGTAGAAAAGGGCTTGAAAAGCTCATTTCTTGGGTCAAGTCAGGCTTGCTACTCTTTATTGCTTTTGGACATAGTGGATGTAATCATCATCTTTGGACAAAAAGAAAGAAAAGATAACAAATGGAAAGGTAAAGTAAAAAAGGGCTAATAAAATTGGAGTAAAAAAGGTAATCAAATTTGGTTGGGTTCATTCGTACGTTATACTGAACCTATTGCGTCTTGAATCATCACATACTATTTAAGTGATGTTTGATGATTCATGAAGCAAGTCTACCCCTTCCTTTGAGGTAATTCCATGATATGGAGGAGGTGTTGTTTGTCTTTTATTCCATTTTGTTGAGCTCTTATCCTCTGTTTCTAAGATCATCACACAACAAATTTGTGATAATTGATGATTTTTGAATTGAATCTACTCCTTACTTGATCATCTATATGATAGGGAAGGGCAGATAGGATAAACATCTCCTAGAAACACTCTATTTTTGCTCTGTTTAGCTTTGTTGCAGCAGGATATTTCCTAGAAACAGTGGTGCCGGCTACCATTCTGTACGGCCGACCACTTCTTAAGGCTAGCCAACCATGTATTTGTACAGGCAGTGACATTTTTGTAGCAAAACAAAGCAGATTCTAAGGCCAAAATAGAATAATTTTCTAATTGCAAATAGAGCAGATTCTGGCAACAAACAAAGAGGTTTCCAGAGGATGTTCTAGGTCGTATGCATGCAGTTTCTCGTTTCCCATTCGAATACATTAGATTAATAGCTTTCATATTCGTATGTTGTAATTAATTAATTGTTTTACTTCTATTCGAACTTGTAATAATTAATTAGTTTAGTTTATTCAATTGGGTTTGTAATAATTAGCTTAATTAGGACATTCATTCGGACCCTCTTGTGCGAGGGCTAACTTGTAATATTTGTTTATCTTCCAACCCCCATTTCTTTCTTCCTTTAATTTACATGCTTACCGTGGTAGTATTATGTTTTGGTTTCAAATAATTGCCATGCGTTGTATCCATTTTTGTATGCATTGGGTTCGGTTCATCATTCTAATATTATTGTCATTATCATTTCCTACTTACTTGAATATGTGCATTACTGCATTCTTTGAGTTGATCCATATGACATGATAAATAAACCGAACCTAGTAGTTGCATTTTGTATGTGTTACATTAGTCACTTTGCATATTAGGAGCATTCATTTTTTTTTCCTAATTGTTTTCTTTTCTTTGGCTTGCCTCGGTTGAGTACTAGGTGAGCATTTTTGCTTTAACATATTGCATATGTGTTTGTGTTACCATATCAAGCATATTAACATGAGGCTAAGTGCAGATTGGGAATTTCTCCTTGAATGCCTGTAGATGAAGATTATTTTGCCTAAGTTGGAACGACTTTGATAAATGTATATACAAGCTTTCTTTTTAAGTAGCACGTATTCAAAAGTCTTTTTCAAACAAATATAAAATTAAAGCATTCCAAAATAGGTGACATAGTTTATACTTGTGTGCCTCACATAGTAAGTTAGCATTAATAATCAGACCAAGAGCATATAGTGTTGATAAGAATCACATTATGATTAGTAGAGGCCGATCTTTGATTGGGTGAGTGGGGTGCTCAATTCATGACATTCCCCTCTCATATCTAAGTTCTTGAGCCAAGACACTTTGGTTTTGACGGACAAGTGGCCTATTGCACGAGTCAAGGGTTTCCTAATTTTTTCAAAAATATTTAGGTGGCTACTTTGAAATCTAGTAATGCAGTCAATTTCTGGCATCTTTGATGATAAATGGATTTTCTAAGATTTGTCGAATTTGGACTCTTATTTGTGTTTTTTTGTTTCACATTGCACTTGTGAAACTAGATTTAGAACCACGAGAGTCTGAATTGAAGGGCTATCGTATCCGAGGAGACTAAGCCCCTCCGAGGAGCACAAAAAACCAGCTACAGCTATGCATTCGAGAAGTACTAAGATGTACCATGACTTGAAGCAAGTATACTGGTGGCCAAACATGAAAGAAGAAATTGTTGACTACAATTCCAAATGCCTCAAATGCCAACAAGTAAAAGCTGAACACTAGAAACCAGCAAGTTTACTTTAGTCTCTTCTTATTACAGAATGGAAGTGAGAACATATAACCATAGATTTCATTGTTGGTCTACCTCGTACGTCTAGAAGTATGAATGCTATATGGGTTATTGTTAATAGATTGACAAAATCTGCTCACTTTTTTGCCGTGAAAACTTCGTTTAATGCCTATAGACTTGTTACTATCTACATTGATGAGATTATCCGCTTACATGGGGTTCAAGTGTCTATTGTATCGGACAGGAATCCTAAATTTGTTTCTAGATTTTGGTAAAATCTGCAATAGGCAATTGGTACAGATTTAAGATTCAACATTGTCTTTCATCCACAAACCGATGAGTAAACTAAGAGAACTATTCAAACATTGGAAGATATGCTTCGTATGTGTCTTAGAATTTCAAGGTAGTTGAAAAACTTACCTATCATTGTATAATAATAGTTTCCATGCTAGTATCAATATGGCACCATATGAAGCATTATATGGAAGGAAATGTAGGTGTCCAGTTTGTTGGACTGAGGTTGGTGATAGGGCTTTATATGGATTTGAACTTGTGCAAGAAACAGCTAAAAAGATAAAGATCATTCAACAAAGGCTCAAGACTGTTCAGAGCTGATAGAAACGCTACGCAGATTAGAAAATGTGGGATTTGGAATACGAAGTGGGAGATCATGTGTTCGTCAAAGTAACACCAATGAAAGGGCAAACAAGGTTTGGTATGAAAGAGAAATTGACTCCACCTTACATCGGACCGTTCCAAATTCTAGAAAGGCTTGGCCCCGTTGCTTACTGAATAACTTTACCGCCGGGAATGGAACAGATTCATAATGTGTTTCACGTATCAATGCTCTATGGTTATCTTAAAGATCCATTCCATGTCATAGATTACCACCTGATAGCGCTTGATGATGACATGATCTATGAAGAAAAGCCAATCAGATTATTGATTGACAAGTCAAGCAGTTAAGGAATAAATCGATTTCTATGGTAAAAGTTGAATAGAAAGAACACTACGGAAATAAAGTTACATGGGAAATGAGAATGAAACGAGACAACGCTATCTAGAATTGTTTTCGAATGGAGGTAACTCAAGTTTGGAGGACCAAACTTTCTAAGGATGAGATACTGTAACGACCCCAACATACGTATTATTTTTATGTATTATTTTAGTGAGCATAATTGCATGGTTATATGTTTAATTTGTGTTTATGTATCTATCTTTGAAATATCTGTTAGACCACCGACTTAGAATTCGAAATTGAAAGCCTAAACGAATTTAGAAACCAAAATTGACTAGTTCAATAGGTTAGTTGGAATATTTAGAACCTTATGGTAAGTTTAATTAAAATTTAATTTGAATTAAAATAATTAGAATAAATCAATTAGAATTGATTATGATTAATTAGAATTAAGTTTAATTAATTAGCACTAATCTCATTTGATTAGCTTAACTTAATCTACTTATATATATATATACCTTAAATATGTTTAAGAGTTCATTTTGACATCATTTGAGCTAAAATTTAGAGTGAGAGTGATAACAACACTTCTAGAGAGAGTAGAGTTATTGTAGAGAATTTGAAAGAGATTTGAGGAGATTAAGCTAACCTCTCAATTCAAGCTCTAGGTATGGAATTCGTCCCTAAGTCTTGAAGACAATTCATGTAGAAATTGAATTCACTAAGTTGTAGGATCATTTGCATGTAATTGGAAACAAAATGTTAGAAACAATTTGAATATGGTAAAAAAAAAAAAACTAATTGTGTACATGCATGCATAAATTTACCAATTTTGGGTTTGATTTCCAAACATTCATACATGCATGAAGCTATATTTACCATCTTTGAAGGTTCTTCATAGTTTTACACTCCTCGTCTCATATGTTAGTGTTTTAAAAAGAAAAAAGTTGAATTCAACACATGCATGGTGAGAATTATGAGTTTTGGGTTTTATTTTGAGAATTGACAAAGGTTTTGAACTTATGATTTCAAATGAGTTGCGTTTTTGAGTTTTTAAAAGAGTTTCTATGTTTTTGTGTCTAGCCAGCAAGCTTTAAACATGAATAATGCATTTTTGAACTTTAAATTCAATTTTGGAAAACCCATAATTCACCCAGTTTGCTCGAGCAAAGGATTTGTAGCTCGAGCAAACTTTGCATGCTCCTAGTATTTTTACAGACTTTTGTAGTTGGTTTGAGTGACCAAGTATGTGCTCGAGCGAACTCAACTTTGTATTGCACTTGGCTTGTGCTAACATTGAACCTACTTTAACACCATCCAATACTTTTGTAGTCAGGCCACACCGCTTGAGCGACCAAAGGTGCGCTCAAGCGAAAATCCTGTTTTCAACAATTTTTGACAAACACTCATAAGTGCATATTTTCATCCTAATGCCCTTTTAGGCATTCTTTAGCATCATTTAGACATCTTTAGCCATAGATTAAGTTAGAAACATACGTAAGAGAATCGAATTAAGATATGCTATTTGTTTTGAACGTGCACTTCAATGTGTATCTCTGTTATGTGTTTGTGTAGGTAGTTATTTGAGGTCCTACACCTGTGTCAGCCCACTGTGAGTAGTATCTTTGTAAAGATATGTTGAAATGTATTTTTGAATTGCTGCAAGAATGTTATTTTGAAATGCTATTTGGATAAGAATGAATGATTGTCTCTTTTGAAAAGTAATTGTGGCATCCTTTAGCAAGGCCCTTGCCCGGGGTAAACAATACCATGGCCCTTTGTTATATGTGCACAGAGATCTCTGATGTTAACTCAAGTGGTCTCTTTGCTTGACCTTTATTGTCTCTTTGTTTAGACCTACGTGGTTCCTTTAATATGCCTTCAGGCCCTTTGTTTTGCGCTATTGGATGTATCACATATGAGATATGATTTATGAACTATTATATGTCAAGTACTTATTTGTGATTTGTTTCTAAGCTTATGAAATATGCTTCGTATTATGATAGACATCATTCATTTAACTTTTTTATGCCGATATTACTCACTGAGTTTTAGCTCACCCCCTTCCTCTATATATATATATATATATATGTAGGTGAGTATATGGAGCGTCAAGTCTAGAGCAACCTCGGGAGTCCACCTTTTGTGAAGCTACTTTGGAGTGCCTCCGTGATGTGGCGAACTTGGACTCAAGTGGAGTCAAGCTGTGTCAACTTCGTTGTTCTAGTTATTTTGTTTTTGTTCTTTGAGGACTTACCTATTTTGGATGATATTATGTATAACATTGTATATATGAAGTTTTAAGTTTTAAATGCTTATGAAATTTGCATGTATGCACTGCTCGATGAATATGTATATCTTTTAATATTGCTTCCGCAGTATCTCGTTTGCTATTATTAATTATCTATTTCGTCTTTAAGATCGGATAATTTAAAATAACTAGCCGATCAAGGTCTAAACCTCTAGAGATAGGTTCGGGTCGTGACAATCATCGTAAGTAGATTATCATTACTTGTCCTTTTCAATATCACATGTAGAAATTTTTTTAATAACTTTTAAAATTAAACTCGACCATGTTGACTATCAACGGCCCCAAAACAAATTTAAATAAAGTGAAAATTTTATTATGATTGATTTATAAAATAAACCTCTTTTTTCTTTTCTTTTTTTTGTACTTTGATTTTTTGAGAGACAATATAAGAATGTCAAATATCAAATAAAAGTAATGTTCTACAAACAAACTTATTTTATTAACGGTTTGAATTCCTTTAAATTGGGCATCTTAAAAATGTTTGGATTTGGTGGATCCATTTTAGGACCGATTATGGTGATTCAAACCGTCATTTTTAAGAATTTGTTGAATAAAATATTCATGCAAAAAATTAAGATGATTAAATATTGATACTTTGTGTTTGAATCACATTTTTATTGAAAAAAAAATAGATAATTATTCTTGAAATTATAATCATCATTCATTTTTTAAAAATAAATATAATTTAAACATATAACTACCGATATCCAAATATCTTAATTTTTTACTTAAATATTCTACTCATAAAATCTTAAAAAATAAATGGTTCTAATCACCAAAATCTAAGGGTGATCAGTCGTCGGGCCGGGCTAGATTCGGGCCGAGCCAACACCGCAGAATAATAGATTTGTGTTTATCTAAGCCTGGCTCTGCCTGGCCATAATATCGGGCCTCTACTTCTATCCAAGCTTGGTCTAAAAAATAATTATAAATCTCAAATCCACCCATTAGGCTATATGTTAAAAAAAAATTAAAATATTCTATAATTAAATTCAATTATACATTATATTCCTTAAATAAATCTACCCACATCATTATAAATTTTTTTTAAAAAATTATGTATAAATTGTAGGATTCTTTTTAAATAAATTTAATCAAATATCCCCACAAATGTAAGTTTCAATAAAATCAACCCAAATAAACTCTAGATTTTTACCAAAAATATATTTTTTAATATATTATAATTAATTAATTAATTAATTTAATAACAGGTCGGACTAGGTTAAAAGTATAAGTTCTAAACCTAATCCATTAATATATCAAGCTAAACATATTGATCCAATCCAAGTATATGAGTTAATATAATTTTTTTAAATCTTAAAAAAATAAAACTGAACCAAACGAACTGAGTGAACTACCGTACCAATACCCATCCCTTCCCAAAGTCTTAAATGCTTCCTGAGATTGTTTAGCCAACTTGAAAGATTTCATTTAATCAACTCACTCCATCATTTAATTCGAGAGGTTCCATTTCAAATATCGTGGTTTGACTACTGCAAGCCACATCACCACATCAGTTTGTAAAAACAATTTGTACCAATAATAATGTATTTATATATCATTTTTAGATGATTAATGTAGAAACAATATCTCAAACACATTCTATAATTTTTTCCATATGCTACAATTTGTGGTAAAACGGTAGTCATAATAAATAATTGTGAGATTTAATGTATTGGGATATTTAATTTACCAAATTTTAATACTCATATTTAAAATGTTTTATAGACAATTATATCTTACAAATATTTTTTGAACCTTTAGCAACTTGATGATATGAACATTTATATTTACAGTGTGAATGTTCATAACATGGAACATTCATACTATTAATGTGAATATTATTATTAGGCATATTTTAGTAATTATGTCACCCATAGGACTTTTGAAATAAAGAAAATAATTTAGATTAAGTAAAATATAAGTAGATAAACAGAGATTTATGAATAAATACTCCTAAATAATTAAGTTGGTACCTGTAGACAGCAACAATAGAAGAAAAATAACAAATGATACACGTGAAATAAAATTTGATAGCTACATAAAAATATTGTGATAATAATATTATAAGAATCACATTTTTTTTTTCTCTAAAAGTTACTTTTTCTCCTCTTTGAAATTTCCTACCAAAAAAAAGGAAGACCGTGGTGGTTCTCTACCTTTCTGATCACCCTCTCCTCTCTTTCCTTCTCATTGCAATCTTTCTCTAGATTTGGTCTTTAACTCAAAGCTATTGTTTCCCTCACCATTTCGACTATCTCAGCCTCATCTTCTTTACTTACGAGTCCAAAAAAAAATTTAAGATCTGATTTCAGATCTTCTCACAATTCGAAGGCTAACACTAAATAATTCGTTTATTTCAAATCTTTAGATTCAAAGTTGAAGGTTGAGGAGCAATAGAGTTTTGAATGAGTTTGGTAGCGACTCTGTTTTTTTGTGGTAGTTTGTTCCCCTTCCATGTGAGGGTTTTTTTCCCCCTCATGCTTCATTCTATGGAGGTGGTTTATCGATTGTTTAGATATTGTGATATCGTTATGCCGGATTAATCCAATCATTTATCAATTTTATAATGAAGATTTTCCTCTAGATCTATACAAAAAAAAATCACATTTTTATTATCACATGATATACCACCACTATAACCAAGGCTATGGCCTGATGATTGTGTAATACTATTTTATGGTGTGATATAACGGGTTCAAGTTATATAGAGAGGAATTCGATACATTTATTTTCCCCTTATTATGTGATTGTGATTTTTTTTTTTTTTTTAAATTTTTTGTGTCGTTTGTTGAACTTGTAGATATACAATTGTCTAACTTAATATAATTTTATATTTGTAATTAATCTCTTATTGATTAGCAAAAATATATGTATATCACCACTAGTTTATATTTGTAATTAATCTTTTATCGATTAGCAAAAATATATATATATATATATATATCACCGCTATTTTTTTTTCTTTCTTTTTTGTTACATAGAGTATTCTAAGACAGTTTACATGCAATAGACTAACTCTTTACCGTCCGAGTAAGTCTTCCAAAATAAGTATTTAAACCCTGTTGTTCGTGATCTCCAAAAGTTTATGCTGATGAGAGAAAACGACCATGAGACCTTTAACGGAGTAAGCCTTCAAATCCCAACCCTCATCCAACAAGACAAACCATTAGATTTTATCACCACTATACTGACAATAGTAAAATTGATTATACCAATGTAATGTTCACAATTGAATTGATAAATAAATAATGATAAAATAATATAATTATTATACAATTATTCGGTACAATAATTGACCAAAAATAAAATAAATTGAAAAGACAATATTCAGTGTGTTTGGTTTAAGTTTTTTGGATTAAGTTTTTTGAAAATTGACTTTTTTGGTGTTTGTGTTTTTGTTTTTAGTGAATATTTTTTTAATTTTAAACATTTTTTTTTTACTTTTTTAGATGCACCTTACTTAGATGTATCTAAAAAGTAAAAAAATTGTGAAAAAATATTTTAAAAAATTAATAAATACATAAAAATACAAAAAATATAATGAATTCTTGTATTTTTTTTTTTTTTGTATTTTTGGTATTTAGTGAATTTTTAAAAGATTTTTTTTACAATTTTTTTTTTTAGTTTTTAGGTGTATTTATGTTAGGTGTGTCTAAAAAGTAAAAAAATTGCTTAAAATATTTAAAAAATTCAATAAAAACAAAAAAACACGAAAAATAAGAAAATAGAATTTTCTGAAAAGTATTTTTTAAAAAGTGGAAACAAGCAAGGTGAATCGTAATTTTCAAATAATGGTAGGGAGAAGTAGGGCATTTGGCCCAATGATTGTGTAATACATTTTCGTGGTGTAAGGTTGTGATCTTATGTTCAACTCACATGGTGAGGAGTTTGATACTCTTTGTGGTATTATTTATTCTCCTCACACCCAAGGATAGATGCAGGATTATAATGTCAGAGGGGCGAATGTATATGAAATCAAAAAATTTGTAATGAACATGTAATATACAATATCAATTTCTATCCAAATATCACAAAAATATGTAATTAGATGTTTCCATTCATCATATATAATTAAATGTTTCCATCTATCAGTGGAAGGTTTTGTAGTTTCATTAACTTCTATATCTTGAGAGCCTTTTTTCTTAAAGAAAGAATCATTTTTTTTTGTTTACCATAATTCACCTAACATTCAACTCAATTTGATTTATGAGCCTGAAAATTATTAAACAATTTTTGTTACTCACTAGGTAAGAAGCACACTAACAATATAATCTAATCTAACAAAGGAAATGTCATTTTCAATGGGTAAACATAAAAAAAGTAACATAGCAAGCAACAGGTCAATAGAAATGTAATACAAAAGTATAAATAGTTGACTAAGAATTACACAAATGGTTCCATTACCAGCATTACCAAGTTCATAGTTCAATCTTTTTTCCCCAAATAATAAACCCTAACTCTTTGTGTGTGTGTGTATGAAACAGAAAGAAAGAGAGAGTGTGTGTGTGTGTGTGCGTGTACCGGAGTATTGTCAGAGGAATCACGATATTGAATGCCAGAAGACTCACGACACACGAGAGAGATTGTGTTTTGGGTCACTGGTTCTGATGATTTGGATTCACTAGTTGTGAAATAAGAGAGAGAAGATAAGCTTCTTTGTTTTGAATATATGATGACTAGTCTAGGTAGGCTAACTAAAAAACCTAGGCCCTAATCAGATAAAAAAGACTTTAACATATTAACAAATAAATTCTTAATTATTTTAACATTACTAAATTTAAAATAAAAAAGTAATCCTACTTAAAAAATAAATTATTATTATTATTATTAGTATTTATCAAAAAAATTAAATAAATTTTTAAATTTTAAAGTACAAAATTTAAGGGGTGACGGTTCTTTAATTTTTTGCAAAAACTTTGAGGTGGTGAACCTATATAATTTAAAAATATTTGTAATTTTATTACTATATCTAGGGGGTTTTCTTCAACTTTTTTTGGTGACGGTCGCCCCTGCTAGGCCCCCCCTTCAGTCCATCCTTGCTCACACCAACTCCTATATAAATGAGTTGGGCAATGGTAGAGGGTCACAATTTTTGTAGCTTAAATGACTCAAAACTGTCAAAACGACTTCTAATAATATTTATTTCTTCTCATTATGTGGGGTTGTAGTAGTGGATCATTGGGCTTGACTTTGATAGGTTGTGTCAACTTTCTGGTTACTATAAACTAATAATTTATTTGGTAATATAATATTTTTATAGTTATAATTATTTAAAAAATATTAGTACGAAACAATAAAAAAAATAATAATATGAAACAACAATTGCGTTATTTATATTTGATTAGAAAATAAATGGAAAACATAGAGAAAGTTGTCGCTTTCATTGTAAAATATAAATAAAATAAAAAATTGTGTGGAGCCATCACAACCGCCCTTTAACTTGGGGGAGTGGGGTTGGGTCGTCAACTTTTGTGCGATCCATTGACTTTTTATGTCTAGAACATTCTCAATTTTAATCTAATATTTTTTCAAGAAATATAGAATTTAAATGGGATTAGTTATGTTTTATTAGTTAAAATATAAAAAATATAATTATTTATTTTGCCTAATATATATATATAACCTATATCTAGATTAATAACCTCTACTACCCCTGCAAAGTTTCCAAATCTAAAAACTGAATTTCTAATTTTCAGAAAATGTAAGGTTATTTCATCTAGTTTTCAAATACAGTGAAAAAAAACAAATAAATAGAAATTCATAAGACATGAATTATTAGTTCAACTATCAGTGTCGTGCAAATTCAAACTTCTAGGAACACTTAAAAATTAAATCATAAATAGATTGTCAATGAAAAACTCAAAATCAGGAATAGATAAAAACAACTTAGTCATAAATACTAAACACGTATTTTCTAATAAAGCAAAAACAAAAAGAGTTGTTGTCCTCCCATACACTGCCAGTACGGCCATTTTCGTCCTGTACCTTTTCCTCACAAAATTTAATTTTGGGACCAAACCCAATGAAAATATGAATTTACAGAACAATTGTTTTCTCTATCATTTCTCCCAAAGTAGAAAAATCAACTTCAAAAAATCACTTCACAATTAAATTTTTTTTTTTTTACAATTTAAAACAGCGAACACTAAACACTATTAATGAAGAGAATAAACACTGATACACACTTACAATTATATACACTTACAATGAGAAAATAAAAATCTAACAACAAACAAATAAATCAAATCCAAACAATTACATCAAAACACATAAGATTGCAGTATACATTAATTTCAATCCAAAATAAACAAAGAGAAACAAAATACAATTGTTCTTACCAGTATACAAAATAAACAAAATAAGAGAAATTGATAAACATTATTGAGAGAAATAAACAAAATACAATTGTTCTCACCAGTATACAAAATAAACAAAATAAACATTACAGTATACACTAAACACTATTTCGTCCTGTACACCAAGTCTTGAACATCCAGAATAAGAGAAATTGATTTGAGAGAAATATAATTTAAGAAAAATAGAAGAAACGGATCTTGAACATCCAGATCAGATAAACAAAATACAATATCTAATTACATGAAAAATAGAAGAGAAATAGTTGGATCTATGAAATTTTTTGAGTTAGTATTGGGTTTTCTTCCTAAAAGACTGATATGAAGGAATATATTAGACAACTACAAACTCTACCTACCAAAATTGAAGTAATCAAGCCCCAAATTCATCCAATAAAAAGTAACCCCACAAACACATACAGATCAAACCATCAAACCCAAGCATATATAAAAGAGGGGAAAAACAAATCAGACAACAAAAAATAAAAATAAAAAACCCGAAAGAAATTTCAAAGAAAATCCTAGATCTATGCATATATAGGAAGAAAAACACGAAGGTTACTTTTTGCAAATCTTGGTAGTCCCAAGAGAGTCGATGCTTGATCTGGCCTTAGAATCCCCAAATCCACCATAAGATGATGGATCCAAAGCAACCCCTTTCATCTTCTTATTAGAAGAAGACATCAATCAAAAAAAAAAAAAAACAATGAAAGAAAATAGAGAGATAGAGAGAAAATATGAAATAATATAGAGAGAGGGAGAGAAAGAGACAGATATGGTGAGGGAAGAAAGAAGAGAAATAGGAGATAGAAGAGAAACAAATTGATCTTGAACATCCAAGAATAGAAAATTGATTTGATCATTGGAGATAGAAATTTTCTCTTATTCTTGGATAATATATAATATACACCAAATTGATTTGATCATAGGAGATAGCTCCCAAGCTTCCAAGCGTTCAATCAGGTTTGCGATTTAATAATCAACCAACAACAGCAATAATCAACCAACAAAATTGAATTTATGCTATGAATCAACTTATATGGAAAAATAAAAAATAAAAAGTAAAATTGTTTTGAGAATTATGCAGTGCCTCTCAGCCCCATTCCACAATTTAGAATCACTACAATAGACCGAATATAATCCTTGAGAAACAAAAATTGATCCAACTTTCATTTACTAACTATGGGATGCATTCTGAATTAGCAAACCATATTTACACTGCATTTTAATGCAAAAGTTTTTATTAGCTTTTGACTTAAAAACTGTAGAAATCATTCAGAAGAAATTTACATTGGACACCTTGGTTCCCTACCCCCATGCTTTCAACCTTATAAAGGAGGTATACAAACAGTCACTCAACCAAACAGCCACTCAACCACAAGATAAATTGTTGGTTCCAATCCCAAGAAGTACCTTCTTGCAAGTTTGTAGTCTTTAGACTCTTTGTGATCATTAATAGTACACAAATACAGACCCTACAGCTGGATGTTTTTGCAATATTAACATCAAAACAGATGCTCATTAATAAATGTGAGAGTGTGGAGCATGTATAGTAATGGTTTTGTTACAGATACCTTCAAGCGCTCCCTTTGGCCAGCATATTGGGAAAGAATGGCCACTCCGGTTGCATAAGACTCTTCCAGCATTCTGGCTGAGGAATGGGCAGATTACATTGCTTGCGCTTCATCATCGAAGATTCTCAATACACGAGATGATTCCCCATTCTGAAACATATAGCAAACAAATTAGATGGTGCGGTTTAATAATGTGTGAAGACCAACAGATAAAAACTGACAACTAAATATATCAAAGAGGTAAAATATCGCTCACAGCTCTTTCAAGCAGTTCAGCCCTCTCTCTAGCTTCTTGGGTTCGTCTTTGATTCCGTAAGAAGTACTTATCCAGACTTTCTTTCAATGAGTCAACCTCTTCAGCAACTTGTTCAACTTTCCTGTGTCAACAAAAGAATATCAATGCATTGAGCAACAGTATACAACCATCAAATTGTAACAGCAGTTAGAATTTCTTTTCCATAACTATAGAATTTCTTTTGAACCCAGCAGTTAAGAATTTCTTTGATTTGCAGAATTTCAATAACTCAATACATATATCATTCAAATAACTCAATATGTATCATTCAAATCTGCACAGAAAATGGTACAAAAATAAAGGAATCCAATTCTGAAGAATCTGAACTGCTAACCCCCAATCTTGACAAAACTTTAGTTTTATGAAACATTAGCTTTCCTACTTAAACTCCAAAGCACCACCAAATCTAAGGGTCAAATTTTTTTTTTTTTGTTTTTTTTATTATTTGGCTTTCCTACTTCGGTCTTCTATGGATTATATACATCAAAGTTTCTCAAGGACTCAAAATTTTGTATTTCTATGACGCGGTATTACACCATTGCATTGAAGTTTTTTTTTTTTTTTGCAATTTAGGCAGGTGAATTACTAAACACAATGGGTAACATCAATAATCTAAACATTTGAAGGACAGAAGAAGTATGCAATGTGGCTTGTATAGCCCTTATTTATCTTCATAATATGTGTGTTCGAGTTCACATACCCTGCAGCTGCAATGATTTATTGACTCTGGATTAAGAACCTTTTTTTATTAGTATACTTTGGTCTTGGAACCTTAATTAGAATAAAAGAAATTAACGCCACCATTATGCCATTGGAAGCCATAGAATGTCTAAAAATTCAAGATTGCAGAGCTATTTTCCCAAATTGTTGAAACCGAAATTATGTTTATTTTCCCAATTGGGGGTATTAAAGAATTAATCCTAAATTGTTGTTCGGGATATAAATTGATATAAGACAATTCAGAAACAAATACCTTGTAACTATAGGCATTGAAAAATTCACATCCATACATAAACTGAGATTGTTCATTTAAAAATCCACATCCATCCAAAAGGATCATTACATACATACATAAACTCAGAATGTTCATTCCACAAACACAAAAAAAAACCCTAGAAATCACATTCTCAAGGGGTAACCCAATTCCTGCTGTGAGATTCAAGAACTTCAATCCCCACCTTTTGTTCTCACTTGTAAAAACCAAAAAAAAAAAAAAGAAAGAAATGAAGAAGCAAATAACCTAGTCACTCTACCACCAATGTTTGCTGTGATTACAAATGAAATAAAATTAAATAATGGGTTTTGTTGATGTTTTATCAAAGAACATAACGAATTGGAATTGCTTCTAGGAATTTACATGAGCTACTTGAGTTGCTCAAATAACAACAGTTCCTTATAAAAATGACCCAAAAAAGAATTGATTGAATATTTTGCCTCCTTTCCTCACCGGATTCGATTGGGGTTGGGTGGCTAGATTGGATAGGGGTTGTGGTGAGAGAGAGAGAGATAATTGGGGCTTAGGGAGAGGAGAGAAAGAGGTGTTTTACTTTATGGCAAGGGTTTTGGGACGGACTTTTCCGATTCAACTTTCATCGCCACTTGGGACTAGAGTGGGAGAGATAGAGAGGAAAGGTGGAGTTGGATCAATGGCGACGATGATGATGTAGTGTTTGGTGAAGGATGAAGAAGGGTAAAGGTAACAACATGAGATCAGTTTTTTGATTTTGAAGAAGTTGAAGAGATGTGTTTAAGAGAGAGAAGAGAGTGTTTTGGGCGGGAAAAGAATAGATCTCAACCGTAGATATTGAATAAGATTGATCTAGACCATTTAAATGAAATGTATCTCACATACATTTTACACATTTTTGAAAACACTTCTCCCTTATTATATAGATTTTGAAGGCATGATACCTCAAATTCACCATGATAAATTCATACCTTCGAATAAGATTAATAAAATCCATTTTATTTTAAAACGAAACTCTATAAGAGGCCATCATAAATAATTTTTAAAATCTCAAAAAAATTTGTACTAAAAACCAAAAAACCATTATTCAACCACTATTTTCTATCTCCAAACCATTATTTTCTATCTCAACAAACACCAACAATCCCTTATTCAACAAACCACTACTCAACAGATTTGATAAAATAGGTCTATCTTATTTTAAGTTCTATCTACAACATAAAATTTGAACAAAAATAAAAATTACAAATATTAGAGAGTTGTAATTCATAAAATTTTATGTTCTAGCGTATGCGATATAAATAATTTTGTGATCAACATTTATAATTCATATCATATTAAAATTTATTATGAAGTCTATAATTTTTTTGACAAAAATATTGAAAAAATATAAAGAAATACTATTCTTTTTAAAAAATTGTAACAATTTTACTTGTATCTTAAGTTTTATAAAACTCAAATAAAATAACAACGAAAGAATCCAAAACTCCGGTGATGTAACTCACAGAGAAGCACCGAAATACTCCCACTGCTGGCAAACAAATAATTATTCTATTATTTATATCCATTGGTATATATAATACTACCAAATAAATAATTATTATGTTGTTTAAGAATTTCAATTTAGTAGTTTGTCCAACAAACAATAAAAGCAAAATAAATTAAGATTTTAAAAATAAAAATAATAATAAATACAATATTTTGATTTCTCAAAACTCATGGAATTTTCTAACCTCTTCCTGGTTGATGGTGGGTCACCCAAAGCTCTTTCTTTTTATTTTTCTTTTTTTTTATTTATTATTTTAGACTTCACTCTCTATCGCTTTTTTTGCTTGCTTTTTCCGTCCAACCAATCACATTTCGCCTGCATGGTCTTCGTTTTGATGACCCAATTTCCAAAGTCTTTAAAGCTTACAACAACTTGAAAGTGCTCAAAAAGTTCAACTTCTGTCAATAGATTTTAACACCTTCAGATTTTAACACCTTCAAACTACTGATTTATCTGCTAATAGATTCTAACCAAGCAAGTCCCCAGGGTTGATCTGGAGGTTTAAAAATGTATATCCGTGTCTAAATTAATTATAAGATTAAAATATAATTAAATTTAAAAGTATTGATTTAAAATGTAATTTATCAAATTTATTGACTTTGAAATGAATTTTGTAAAAGTACCCAAACATAAATACATTTGCAAAAACACAACTTTTTCTTATCAGAATCAATACTCAATACCTGCGATTCAAACATTCCCAAAATAAAATAAAAGAAGAAGAAGAAGAGAATGAATGAAAGATTTTCAAGGAGAAATGAAAATTTAGCAATTGAAACATCAGAAAGCCCAATCTGAAATGAAATACAATCATTCAATATTTTTTTTGGGTAATTTTCTAATTAAATTTTCTGATTCCTTAACATTGCTGTTGAATTGAAACATTTGCAAAAACACAAAAATAAGCAATTGAAACATCAAAAGCCCAACCTGAAATGAATCTCCATCATTAAAAAAAAAAAATTTGTAATTTTCTAATTAAACTTTCCAATTACCTAATATTGTTGTTGAAACATTTATAAAAACATACACACATATAGTGGGACCTAATTTAAAATGAATCTCAACTACTCCAATATTTTTTCTGACTAATTTTTGAAGTAAAGTTTTCGATTCAATATTTTTTTCTGACTAATTTTTGAAGTAAAATTTTCAATTACCAAACATTTATGTTGAAACATTTATAAACACATATATATGTATATACCTGACTGATCATGAGAGAAGCTTGGCTCCAATGAAATGCAAAGTAGGCAAGGACGTACCTATCAAACTCCTCAACCAACTTCACATTTGGCTCATCAGCAAAATACTCATAGATAGTAATCTCACACTCTTTTGATTTTTTGAGGTACTTATATGCTAATTTGCAAAGTTGGGGACATTCACTTTCAACTTCAAATCCTATCTGCCTAGCTGATCCATCCCCATCCCCATCCCCAAAATCCAAAACACAAAAACAATAAAACATTTTAGTTGTTGTAAAGTAGAAAAACATTATGAAAAAAAAAAGAAGAAGAAAAGAAGAATGGAGATGAATAGATTTTTACTGACATAATTGGAGAATCTTTCAAGTTTGGCAACACGGCCAGGCTCATTCCTGTCTAACAATGGAACTACGGTTTGATCTTCCAACTGTTTTTGGGGCTTTTGTCGATGGTAGTAGTGAAACGCAGTGGTAGAGATGACTCCAATGGAGGTTGCAGCCAGGATGTGTGCAAGGATATGCCCATCTAAAGATAGAATTTGAGAGAATATTGTTACTACTGCTGCTGCTACTACTACTATGAGAGAGAGAGAGAGAGAGTATTACCTTTGAGTTGCATGGTTTTGTTATGCAGAGAAGAGTCACCAGACTTGGAATTGAACTATGCTTAGATTTGAGGAATTGGGATTTGCAAATGAGAACAGAATGAATTTCAATTCATTGGTATATAAGAGGAGTTGATACTACTATTGATATGAGTCAACTACTTTGTTATATATATTTCTTAAAAATGGTGTAGTGCTACCCATCCATAATAAAATTACTGTTAAAATAAAATTTCATTCAAGCATTTCATCATACATTTACGATGCAGAGGGAGAAGAAAGTTCACAAATTCAACACATCAATAAACACATGAAAACCCAACAAAAAGTATTCTTATCTCAAAATCAAAAGTGAAATAAGCTAAATATTTTATCTTCAATAATGTTATAATATAAAATTAAAACAAAAAATATATATAGGTCCAGATTTATTCATAACTGGATTTGATCCCAATTATTTTATTTTATAGTGTATTATGAATGTCTAACTTTACTGTCACTTGATATATTAATGTTATTTGGTCATATCTGATTGCTTGTATCTATGGTAGAGAATACCTCTTCAGAAAGTTAGGTTAGATTTGAGTTAAATTTTGAGTCAGTCGAAGCAACCAACCAAAAAGAAAACTATATTATAAAAAGTAATATATAGAAAGTGGCAGATCAGTCCACAAAGCTAAGTCAGAGCAGTGCTATCATTGAACCATTGAAACCTCAATCCAAAACCTAAAACTTGTGGATAATGAACAATGATTATCCCAAACAGAGAGAGATGTATCTGTGAAACAGGTTAAAATAAAATTCTAAAGCAAAAACATTAATAAACTTTGCTTGGAGAGAGAGAGAGGGAGAGAGAGAGCAGACCTCAGAAGATTCAGAGGGCTTGTGTAATTATGTCAATAACAATAATTTTTTTTCTTGCTTTTTTTCTTTTCAATGGTTGGAATATGAACATTGTATTCTAAGCATTCCTTGCATTCTCAAACACTGAATTTTTTTGATTCATTTCCAGGAAAACCACACAAAAAGAGAGCTGCACAATGTCTTCATTAAAAAACTTTACAGGTAACAGTGTGAAGGCAGTGAATTCTTTTAGGATTAGAATATTGCTTTTTTTCAATGACTATGATTATTTTAGGATATTGTATTCTTTTAGGATTAGAATATTCATTTCTAGGTAAACCACACAAAAAGAGAGCTGAACATTGCTTTTTTTCTTTACAAATGACTATGTTCTTTTAAAAGCAGACTTTAGATTATTGTTATTCTTTTACTAATGATAATTTTAGCTACTCAGCTTAACTGTGCTGTATTTATTCTTTTACTATGATGTTTGGGAAGAAGAATACCATGGTTTGGGAAGTGAGTTAAGTTTGAAGTTCATCTTGAAATGTGTTTAATCATTTGCATTTCAAACACAAATACATTTCACCAAACTTGAGTGATTCACTTATCAACTACCTAAGGAGATTGAAATTCAAACTTATTTTTTTGTTTTTTATTTGTTATCTTTTATAGGAGTAAAAGTGTTGTGAAAATAGGTGAAATGATTAGAAAGTGTTCTGATTTCAGTGAATTCAATAAATAGTGTATTATGTTTCTTTTTAGAAAGTGTTCTGGCATAAAATTGGACATATCTCTATAAAGTTACATGTAAAATAGAAGGCTGACCATTTCAAAAGGAAAGCACTATGTGTTGTACATGAAATCTAAAAGTAATACAAAAAAAAATTTATCAACCAACAAATCCTTCAGGATTCAGAATTCAAACAATAAATCCAAACAATAAAGTTTTTTAATGAAGACAATAAATATTGCTTTTTTTCAATGACTATGATTATTTTAGGATATTGTATTCTTTTAGGATTAGAATATTCATTTCTAGGTAAACCACACAAAAAGAGAGCTGAACATTGCTTTTTTTCTTTACAAATGACTATGTTCTTTTAAAAGCAGACTTTAGATTATTGTTATTCTTTTACTAATGATAATTTTAGCTACTCAGCTTAACTGTGCTGTATTTATTCTTTTACTATGATGTTTGGGAAGAAGAATACCATGGTTTGGGAAGTGAGTTAAGTTTGAAGTTCATCTTGAAATGTGTTTAATCATTTGCATTTCAAACACAAATACATTTCACCAAACTTGAGTGATTCACTTATCAACTACCTAAGGAGATTGAAATTCAAACTTATTTTTTTGTTTTTTATTTGTTATCTTTTATAGGAGTAAAAGTGTTGTGAAAATAGGTGAAATGATTAGAAAGTGTTCTGATTTCAGTGAATTCAATAAATAGTGTATTATGTTTCTTTTTAGAAAGTGTTCTGGCATAAAATTGGACATATCTCTATAAAGTTACATGTAAAATAGAAGGCTGACCATTTCAAAAGGAAAGCACTATGTGTTGTACATGAAATCTAAAAGTAATACAAAAAAAAATTTATCAACCAACAAATCCTTCAGGATTCAGAATTCAAACAATAAATCCAAACAACATAA
Source organism: Camellia lanceoleosa (assembly GCA_025200525.1). Lineage (NCBI taxonomy): Eukaryota > Viridiplantae > Streptophyta > Magnoliopsida > Ericales > Theaceae > Camellia > Camellia lanceoleosa. The sequence goes on from CM045759.1 coordinate 162,318,520, forward strand.
TCAACCAACAACAGCAGTCAAGAGCAAAGAAAGGGAAAAACACAACAGCGATCAAGAGCAGCGAGTTCAAAGTCTTACCTGGATTGGATGCTCTTATGAACTTTGCAATGCCAAACTAACCTGCCAAGAATTTGATAAAAACACAGATTTATAAGACATGAACGTACTACTCGAAGATTGAAGCTTCAATGCTTCAAAAACCTTGGTGGCACAACTACTCGAAGGTTATTTTACGGTTTATTTGCAATCCATTCTGTTTTTGTGTTCCATTCTCATTTGGTCCCTTATTTCATTTTTTAAATTTTTGAGAAGGAACTATCTCATTGCTAATCAAACAGTCTATCTGGTTGCCATTCTGTTTTTGTGTACATAGGTTTACCCCAAAAGAAATAATCCCTTATTTCATTTTTTAAATTTTTGAGAAGGAACTATCTAATTGCTAATCAAACAGTCTATCTGGTTGTGTACACATGCAATAAAAAGGACTCCAAAGAAGCAATTACAACCTGTTCTTGAGGCTTGAGATCCTTGGGTCTAACCAATTTGTTATGTTTACACTTGAAATTGGAATTACTCTTTCGTTGTTCTTATGAAATAATACTTGATCTTCATAAAATCGATTTTGATTTTAGAAATGTATTTTTATTTTCAGTTTGATTTTATGAAATGGATTTAATTCCTTAATGGAAAATGAGTGTTGATTTTTTATGATTTTGAAAAACCTTTTGAAATGGGTGTTGTTTTGAAATGGGTGTATTATGTTTCTTGCTTCCAGTGCATGATCATGATCATGATGATCAGAGACCATTTGATTGCCTCCAACACTGAGTTCTTGAACCAGAGCTCTGAACTCTGAAGCTGTTAGAGGGAAGGAAAAGAGAGAAGATAAGAGAGAGAGAGAGAGAGAGAGAGAGGGAGAGAGAGGAAAATGGAGGAGCAATATGTGGAAAATGGAAGAGCAAGACAGCCCAGAACATATGTATGTGGTGGCAAGGTCGAGCGGGGTGATGGCTACCAAACGTTACCAAAAAAATAAAAACCAAAGTGCGAGGGTTACAGATGACTGCACCATGAATCAAAGCGAAACAGAGAGAGAAGGTGAGAGGCAGAAATCGATATTACCTTGCTAGCCGAGGGAGGGTGAGAACCTTGAAGCATAGCCTTGCGAGTGGTTGGAAATCATCGAAACAGAACCTTGATGAAAAATCGAAATCGAACAGATCAGAAATCGATTTTCAGAACCTTGAAACCACCGAAACAGATCAGAAATCGAAACAAAAAGTGAAGGGGAGAGACAGAAATGGAGGACATTACCATGCGAACCAAGCGAAATCGAACCCTTGCGAGTGGTGATGATGAGCAGCGGCGAATGTATTTGAGCGGGAGAGAGATATTTGAGCAGAGGTAATGAGCAGTGGTGATGATGAGCAAAGGTGGGTGAGAACAGAAAGGGGGAGAGAGACGTGAGTAGGTGGTGAGGGAGAGAGACATTTGAGCAGGAATGTATGATCTCAGAATTGATCTGCACCGTTAATAGATTCTTACAATTGATCTAAACCATTGAATCAAAATGTATCTTATATACAATTTTACATATTTTCAAAAACACTTCTCCCTTATTATATAGATATATATATTTTTATCTATGTACTACAACGATTCTCTTTATTTTACTTGTTTATACACACAAACTATTTAAAAAACCTTTCAAAATTTTTCAAATATAATTATTCTTGAAATTTTTTGGTAAAATAGCCATTGTAATAGCTAGTCCATCACAGTGACTAAAATATGATAATACTCATTATAATTATAATAACTAATAAATCTCATTTAAAAATTTCGTTAGAGAAATTTTTACAACTAATTGTCTTAGAGGGTTGAGATACTTTCACAACTGATTATCTTAAAGGGTTCAGTTTATTTTGTTTAAAAAAATTGTATATTCTATTCTATGTTTAAATTAGGATTACGAGAAAGGAATGAAAGAAACTTGTCAAATTTACAATTTAATTAAGGGTAAACTACAAATGTACCCTATAAGATTTTCTTAAAATATAAGTTGTCCCTTATGATTTTAAAAATTACATCTTGCCCCTTGAAGCCCCATTTATTAATAAATCATTAATTAATAATTTTTAATGATGTCATAAATTTATTTCTATTAATAATTCAGGTAATTATATCATTGTAGAGGAGAATAATTAGGAGTTTTATTTTTTCAGTTAATTATGTTAAATAAAAAGTTTCTAACAATGTGTATTTGTAATTTTATAAAATACAAGAGACAATCCGTATTTTAAGCAAATATTAAGAAGTGTATTTGTAATTTACCCATTAATTAGTTAATCTCAACTTCTCATTAATCCTCTATCTCCACTTCTTTTTTGGATGGTACATATAATTTTTAAAATGTACCATTTTTTTTTAAAAAAAGATGTAATATAAATTCTTGACTATCAACATTTAATCAATATAATTTTGTACATAAATAATTTAGTTGATAGACAGTAAAGTATAAATAATTCAGATTATTAAGTTGAAACCCAAATAATTCCAATTAAAAAAAAAAAAAAAAACCCAAATGGTCCACAACCCAAAACTAGACCTATAGTCCATTCGATTAGTAGATCGAGGGTAGATTCTTTCAATTGGAACACCTTTAGGAGTGTCAAAACGGCCCGCCTCAGCTCGGTTTAACTTGGCCTCGGGCCAACTCCGTCTAGGCCCAATTGGGCTCTCATCAAAATTTAGGTTGGGCCGGCTCATTTAGCACAGGCCTTTTTCTTTTTTTAAAAAAAAAACTTGTTAGGTAAACGATGGACACAAAAATGATTGAATGTAAAATAATAATTTTTATAAATGAAATGAAATATTTCAAATTTATATGATCTCATTCAGTAGATAGTAGAGTAATTGTATCACTACAAATCATGTACATCCCAACTAGGTTAACACGTACAAGCCTACTAATTAGTTGCATTATATTTCACTTCAAAATAAAAATTTATAACTCATTCATCAATCATCTGAGTTGGACAATTCATCTGGATCACCCATTGTGAAAGCATCCAAATCAGCTTGAATCACTACTTTCTCATCAACATCTTGTCTTCTTCTTGTCTTTTTTCGGTTGCATACAAAGAATCTCTTGCTATCATCAGTACTTCAATCATTTCGAGTGTAAGTTTACAACGGTTATCATTCAGCAGTTGTCCACCTGCACTAAAAACTGATTTGGAAGCCATTGTAAACACAAGAACAATTAAGTATATCACGAGCCATTGATGCAAGCAGATGCCATATTTGTTCATGTTGTTTCTACAAATCTAAAATACCAAAATCTTCTAATGTACTTTCATCAACGCAATGTTGATCCAAATACTGTTTTAACTCAAAATTAGACATGCTAACATTTTGGGAAATTCATCTATTTTCTAGGCCTTCACCACAAGACATGCTTGTTGTAGTGTGTGCAGGTGGCTTATTTACAACTATACCACTCTTATATTCGTCAAACATTTGTTTTAATGCTTCAATGATAGGGGCAAATCGATTTTCATTACTGAAAATAAGTTGTAAAAAAGTTTGTAAATCAAATTATTTACACCTAAAATTCATTACAATGGCTAAACCAAAAATGTGAGACCTTGGATCAAAATATTTATCCAATTTGTCTTTCATTTATTTATTTATTTCTGATCTAGTAATTTGTCTTTCATTGCAACAACAATGTCGTAAGTATTTCATTTGAAAAATAGTTTCTGAAAACCGCTATTACTTTTGCTAATTGATGTAAAACAAATATAGAAGTAGGTGTATATAAATGAAAATAATTTTGTTGATTGATCAAAAAATTTTAAAAAATCTTTCTATAGGGCTACGTGGGCCCAACTATCTTCTAAGAGTGGGACTACTCCTCTAATTTGCGTAGTTTGAAAAAAATAAATTTATAGCTCCTTTTTTTTAAAAAAAAAAAAAATACATTTAACATATTGTATGTTGTATTCCATCTGATTTCTATGTCTAAGGTAATTTTCTTTCTTTCATTTAGTCCTTTTGACATATTTTTCTGTACATATCAAGTCGTCTAGCAGAATATTAATTGTAATAACTACATTTCTTATTGCTGCTACAGAATTATCATATTGACTCATAACTTCTTTACGAATCAAATTTAAAACATGTGCACAACAATGAATTCAAATAAAACACCACTAAGAAGCAATGATGGTAAAGTTGACTTAAGAGTAGATATAGTCTAATTATAATATGTTGCATTATCTAAACTAATTATAAATATTTTATTTTGCACAGTCCAACCAAATAACTTACTCTTAATTGCTATCCCAACTAGATGATCATTATATGGAAATTCTACAAATTTAAATGAAATTATTCTTTTACGCAATTTTCAATTGTTATTTATATAATATGAAGGGATATATTGATATTCTAAACCTTATTTTGATTTTCATATATTACATGTTAAACAATTTTTTCCATTCAAATTTTAAACAATATTAAATAATTCATTGTTTACCACTTGATATTTCTTTAACACTCTGTTTCTAGTAGTATTTCTTAAAACACCTTAAAATTGAAGTGTATAAGCTCTTTGAACTAATTCAGCGTAATCGGGACATTCTCTTGTAGTAAAAGGTTATTCATTTTTAATAACATAATTAACTAGCATATCTTGTGGACGTATAGGATCATATAAAAATGTAGTTAAATTAACAACTACTGTACTTCCTAATTGCATTTGAGTTCTAATATCTAGTTGTTATTGACTTTGTACATAATTCTAATAATACCTTCTTAAATAACTAGTACCATCTATTGATGAACCACTAAAACTTTTTGCACAAATTTTACATTTTGTTTTTAATCCAATACTACCGTCAGAGAGAGTTGTACTTATTCTATTAAAATACTCTCAAACATGAGACCCTTCTGGAATAGTGGTAGGAGAATCAACTGATTCATATGTCGATCAATACTAATAAAATCATCCACATTTAGATTAACATTAGTACAGTCCATATTAATTAACTAAAATTAATTAATTAAAAAATAAGTAATGATTAATTAAAAAAACAAGTAAGTGATAATAATCAATTTAAAATAATTTATGTTATCGAACGGTAAATGCGATAAAAAAAATTAGTTTCTTTTGGTAAAAGTTTCTTCTTACACACTTGTAATTACCATGTGTGAATGAACCTTTAAATTTGAGAGAGTTGAGAGTTGAAAGTTGAGTTGAGAGAGTTGTTGTGAAAGAAAATGAAAGGAGGGGTGTATTTATAGAATTCAAAAACAATGAGGGGATTTTTTTTATTTTAAAAAAAGGGTCAAATTTTTGACTGTTTGTGAGTGAAAGAGATGAGAGAGCCGTTGGGTTGGGGGCTTGCTAAAAGGTCCCAAACGTCCTCTACTTTGTGAAACATTTTTTGCTTCTTTTCCTGCTCCAATGGTTTCATCAAATAGGTATCAAATTGAGAATATCAAAAATGTTTCACCAAATAGAGGACATCTGGGACCTTTCAGTATTTCACTGTTCATACCCGTTGTTTTGTGGCACCGGAAGATCGGCCAGATGTTCATCCGATCATCCTCTTAGTTGAAAAATTCTCACAACAAAGTACACTCTCAGACAACTGAGAGGATGTCCTCCCAGACAACTTATAGTAATACAAGCCTGTACAATTGTGTGAATTTTGTGGCACCAATACCAAATTTCTTACCAACAATTGAGGGAAGTATAGTAGAGGCTATAAAATGCATGCAAATTCAAATTTGTACTCAAATTAGTCGTTGATTTTGCAGGGTGTAAATATTGTAAGGTTACTGTTGGTTTTGCAGAGGATTGATCAAAGTTACCGTTGGTGTGGTGCCTATAAAATAAGAATGATTTTTTTTTTTTAATTTCACAATATCATTACAATTTCTTCTTCTTCTTCTTCTTCTTCTTTTTTTTTTATTTTTTTTATCATTGCTAACTTCAATCTTCACTTTTCTTTCATTTTTCACTTTTTTCTTTTATACTCTTGTCATTGTTAACTTCAATCTTCAATTTTTAATTTTTCACTTGTTTCTTTGACAATCTTTTTCACTGTGAACTTTAATTTTCTATCCTATTGATTTTTTTGAACTTGTTTATTTGTACAAATTTTATCTTCAAACTATGGAAGATTTTGAATTGTTTGAGGAATCACAAACTTTTGTGCAGAACATTGATATAAGTATTATTTTTGAAACTTCTCGTGTTCCTCGTGGTAAAGTATTCACCATTATAGAAGAAACTTTATGTAGATCTTGGTTGGCTGTGTCTCAAGATCCCATTGCAGGTAATAGTCAAACTACGGCAATGTTTTAGGATTGGGTACTTGTATATTTTAATTCACAATTACATGGTCAATCAAATCAAAACCGTATTTCTTTGTCTCACCATTTGTCTGTGATGCAAAAGGAAATTAATAAATTTTGTGGTTTTCTTGAGCAAATTCAATTATTGAGGCAACAAAGTAGAACAAATGAGGCAGACAAGGTAAATTTTATTTTTTATTTTTTATTATTATTATTTTTTTATCATATCTATTTTCTGATTTGTATGTACATTTTATACTTACTATGTATTTCATTTTTCAGGTCGTTGAAGCTAAGCGCATGCATCATGCAATTCAGAAAAAAAACAATTTATATTTGATACAAGTTAAGATATTTTGCACCAAAGTTGTAAGTGGGATGAAATTAGAACACAATGCAAGAAACCCACACCATTAGGGAATCCATATTCGACTCCAGCAACTAAAGGTGAGGCTTCAAAACCCAACAACAATATAGATTTGGACCAACAATGGACTAATACATCAACACGACCAATTGGTACTAAGGCTACGAAAGAAAAGTTGAAGAAACAAACAATTCACGATGTTAGGTTTGGTGAAATGGCATCCAACCAGTCTGAAATTGTTGAAGTTCTATCAACAATGTCCTCTAGAAGTGTTGATCAAGATGAACAAAAGGCAATAGGACGTGAACAAAAGGCTATAGAATGTCGAAGAAGGGCCGAGGCTAGGGAGAAACAACTAAAAATATTATCTATAATGAATGAAAGAGAACAATGAAATGAGGAACATAAAATAATGTCAATGGATATTACAAATATAAATCCTCTGCAAAGGTCCTACTATGAAGATCTTCAATGACAAATCTTATTTTGATCAACAAATAGATTTGCTTGACTGTTTTATGAAGACTGCGGAAAGGCTCCAAATTAGTTTCATATCAATTTTCATAATTTTTTCCCAGTTATTATTGTTTTAGTAATGATGCTCAATTTGCTTTAGTAATGAGCTTCTTATAGTAATGATATTTCTTTTCTTTTTGTTTTATTTTATAAATAAATAAGGAGGAAAAATAGTGTTTGTTGATAACATAGTGCTCATAAGTGTGTTGGTTTAAATTGTCTAAATTGCAAATCAATTTTGTCTCTAGGTTTCGTGTCCACCATTGTTGATTATCAATTGAGACAGATTAGTAGTACATCCATTAAAAAAAAAAAAAAAACACATACTAGTAGTACATCTATTCAAAAAAAAAAAAAAAATACATACTAGTCATATATCGATTAAAAAATAAATAAAACACATACTAGTAGTACATCCATTAAAATTTAAAAAAAAAAAAAAAAGACACACACACACACACACACACACACACACACACACACACACACACACTAGTGGTACATCCATTTTTTAAAAAAAAAATACTAGTATTACATCCATTAAAAAAAAAAATATTCACATAGTAGTAGTACATCTAGTCTCTTTGTTAATAACTTCAAAGATTAGTGTCAAGCGGTGGTGGAGGGAAGTAGTGATTGTAGATGTTAGTCACTCGGTGCTTAGTTTGCTCAATGCGATTGCTTGATTGTTTATGACGTCTTTCAGTGTTCATACAAAAATCACCAAATTGTTGAATTAACGAGTTCTGAGCAGTGCCAAATGCATCGAACTGATTAGCCATGTATTGTTCCCATTGAACGCGCTAATTGTGTCATTCTTGTTTCATAGACAAAAAGAATCAGTCCATTTTTGAGGTTGTTGAGGTGGTGGCATGACATTCTCGTCATGTTGTTGGAGATCATCTTCAGGTGAGTGTATACTCTAAAATCGCGTAAGATATTTTTGTTTCTACTTCACCTACAAGTCTGATGTTGAGAGCTTTGAAAATTTTTGTAAGCACAACTCCAAAAAAACTAATGACCAGCTACTAATAGTAAGATTTGCATTTCATGACTATATAGCATAAATCCAATTTGTGTCCAACTTCAAAACAATATAGCAAATAAGTATTAAAAATTGGAACAATATCAAAATGTCCACATTTGGAAGTGACATTTTCTATTATAAATTGGTGGAGAATACAAAGGTGGGGTTTTAAATGTCTTACTTGCAAATTACTTCTAGTAAATCTGCTCTCACAAATAGTAGAATATACTTCAGTTATGTTGCCAACAATATCAAGCAGTTCAAACTCAGTATGAAAGTAGACTTGCATCTCTCCTTGCTCAACTCTAATAATTTGTGCCAAAGTGGATATGTCAAATTCAATGTGTTTACCTTTTATATAAGACATAATAGTATAGTCTCCATGTTCTTTAGATGTACATTCCAAGTGAACATAAAAAAAAGAAACAAGATGAGGATACACCTTTTATGGTAAATTTATCAAATTTATCCACCTCATAGTCTCAAGTTTGGTAACCAACATAGCATCATATTGAGGAGCAAGATTTAGCCTTCTACCGGTGACAATAGGTCGATTGTAGAAGTTTGGAAAGGCTTGTTCATGAGTATAAGTTAGAAAATCTTGAGTTGGATACTGTTGTTGAGGCTGTTGTTGATTTGTAACAAGGTTGGAGGACGGTCTAGGTTCACTTCTTACTCTTTTGGTTCTAGGCATGACTATCTCAATATGTAAAGAATTTGGAGGTAAATGTGAATGTTGGAGAGGATTGGTGTGAATATTTGAGTATGGAGCTTTGAAAATAGATACAAAATGGTGTGGAAAGGTAAGCAAAAGAAAAAAGAACAGAAAGGCTTAAGCCTCAACCTTAGAGCCTGTCTGCAATTCAATCACAGACTGAAGCCATTGTTTCACCGACCAGTTGACCTACCAGATGTCCCCCCAATCAACCGAATTTGTGTAGTTGTCCTGTTCTGCTTTCAGATGATAGCTTCTCTGGTGATCCAAAGACTTCCTCGACACTTTAATTCATATACACATGCTCATAGTGATTTATAGAGAAGTGAGGCAGTGGATGATCATGAATGAAATAGATATAAGACTTAATGAGGTGGTTGCATTTTTAATGAGGTAGATGTAGCATTCCAAGATTTTAGCCTTCTCATGCATTCATGAGTCAAACTTGCAGAAATTTAAAATTCATGCATTGATGTTCCCATCCTCCACGACTGATGACCAAAAAAAAAAAAAAACCAACAACAAAAAAACAAAAAGAAGGAAAAAAAACTATAAAAGAAAATAGCATCAAATTTATGTATACTTAATTTGGAGCATTTTAGAAACTAACGTCAAATTCTTTGATAGGAAAAATTTGATGTGGCTATGAACCAATGAACCAAAGTAGAAAAAATGTGTTATTTTAAAGATCAAGGTAAGAACAAATAATAGTTTTGTAGTGGGTTAAAAAAATTAATATTATGATCATATAAATTTAAAGCAACATGTCATTTTATATCAGTAAATTGAATATTGACAAAATTTAAGGACCAATAATACTTTAGGTAGAAAGTACAATTTCTTAAAATAAAATTGACCAACAGTCTGAACAAATAAAAGTCTTGGAGATGTTGGCTTCATGTGTTATGCATTACAAATAAAACTGAGATTGCAATAAAATATCAACTAAAAATACAGTAACAAATTCAAATTCAATAATTATCTCCAATAAGATAAGACCATCTCCACAAACATTATATATTAATTTCATGCATTTAGCTCCAAAAATGATATATGTGTGTATAGATTTAAGAGCATCTTTACTACCAAAACAACAACAAACACTGACAAATCATTTTCCTTGACACCTCCCAATCAAAAAAGCCAACCAAAAGTTCATCCTCTTGTCCACATGGTGAAGTTACTTTTTACCATGAAGTTGCTATATATGTTCAATTAAATCATTGTAGAGGGCATACTATGTATTTTTATCTCCAATACCTAAATGACAGGACATAAAGGATTCAAAGTCATTGTTATTGATAGTAGAAAGCACTACTGCTGAGTTGGTTGATGATATTTCATAATCCAAATCAAGATAAGAGTGTCTCTCATCTTCGACAATCATATTGTGTAATATAATGCAAGTCTTCATTATGTTACCAAGGATTTTGGGATCCCAAAAACGTACTGGAATATCTACAATTGCAAATCGAGATTGGAGCACTCCAAATGTCCACTCTACATCATCCTTGCTGACTCTTGCATCATACAAAAATGTTGTTTCTTTGCTCCTTAGAGGGAAGAGATTTTCTGAACCAGTGTTGCCTATGGAGGGTATATACCATCAACAAGGTAATAACCCACATTGCAATTGTGCCCATTAATAGTGTAATTAGTAGGCAGTGCTTTACCTTGGGCAAGATCAAAAAATAAAGGCAAACGATCCAAGACATTCAAGTCATTGTGTGATCCAGGCATTCCAAAAAATGCATGCCAAATCCACAAGGCATAAGAAGCTACTGCTTCAAGAATTATGGTTGGCTTTTTCTGATGGCTTACATATTGACCTTGCCATGTCGTTGGACAATTTTTCCACTCCCAATGTATGCAATCTAAACTTTCTAACATACCCGAAAATCCATGAACCTCCCTAATAGCAAATTATCTAGCAATATCAATTGTTGATGGAGATCTAAGATATTCAGGTCCAAAGATTTCGATAATTGAATTGCAAAAGTATTTTAAACTTGTAAAAATACTTCATCAACTGCATCTACTGCCATTCCATATGCAAGCATTCTAATTGCTGAAGTCATCTTTTGAAGTGGAGACAATATGAGAATATGAGTTGCATCTTTTTTTTTTTAACAAAATATGTTTTATGTTCTTCAATGGCATTTCAAAATTCACAGATACAGATCACGACACATTCTAAAATGTCTTTGAAATGTTGAAGATGAATAAACTGGATTTACACCAAAATAATTCGCAAACTATCAATCACGACCCTTTCTTCTTTCGTGACGTATGTATTTCTGTTCTAGGACAGAGCCATCTTTTTTCTTTGGTTGATCATTTGCTATCAAAATTTGTATCATACTAACATTATTTATCTCATAAAAACCCACAAGTGCAACATTTTTTTCATCATCACTTTCATCATTAGAGGATGAGGAAGAAGAAGATGATGAAAAATCAGTGAACAAATAAGAAGTTGAAGAAGTCATTATGCTCTAGTTTTTCAGTTATGGATTGACTCCAGATAAAACATAGTTTGCTAGGTTTACTTACATGGTTTAATCTGTTTATATATATCTTTTTGAGGGAAATAATTAATGGAGGCAAAAATAAATGGAAAATAGTTAACGGAGGGAAAAACAAATGGCAAAAGAATTGAGGGAAATAGAAATGGAGGGAAATTTCTTTTTCAGAATTGATTGATTACACCGGCCGGACTTCTACCCAGTCATCCTCCTGGTCGACTAGTGTGTTGATGACATCACATAATACTCCGTTGGAGCATTAGATATCATATGGAGTTTTTACTCAAATTTGGTGAAATAAATGATACACTATTGGAGATGCTCTTAGACCCCCAAATATATATATTTTTTTTATATAATGATAGGTTTTTGGCCAGGTCATCAATAGTTTAGAAGACATGGTCTAGCAGGAGACAATAAAGTGAGTGGGGAATTATTTAGTAATTTTAGAATAATATTTTATGTTTATGGTTATGATATTTGTTTAGGTATTTAATTATTTTTTAAAAATTAATGTAGAACAACAAAATTTATTGTTTAAATTAATAAAAATAAGGGAAAATTATACATTACACTTTTACACTTTGCATTAAATCTTATTTTGGCCTTTACATATAAAATCATAATAGTTAATCTCCTATATTTCTGGTCAAATCATACTTTGGTCCTTACGTGTGAAATTGTGACAATCAACCCTCATATTTTTATTTTATTTTATTTTATCAAATCTCACTTTGATCTCTACACAATTGTCAATGTCCTGTGTCATTACTCAATTATTTAAATCTTTAATAGAATCTAGTGATGTGACAAGAATGTGACTACGATATGAGGGTAAGAAAGAAAAATCATTTATATTTTTCACCAATACATCAAAAACCAATATCAAATTATAAATGTATTAGACTAAAACAAAACGCTAATTGTAAACGATTATGAAGATGAATTAGGATTTTGCATAAATTGAAATCATGAAACTCTATTTTTCACGGTAACACAATCTTTTGTCTATTCATCATCATTTCTCTTTGATTTCTTTGTCATATTTATTTATTTATTTCAAAAGCTCTACTTTCTTATCTCTTTGTCCCAATTTTTAGCATGCGATATATATAGTATAAAGATTTTAAAATGAAGTAACAAAAGAGAGACATTGACACTTGTGTAGAGATCAAAGTGGGATTTGAGCAAAAGTGCAGGGGGTTGACTGTTAAGATTTCATGTACAGGGATAAAAGTGAGATTTGATCAGAAATGCAAGAGGTTAACTATCATGATTTCATGTGTAGGTGCCAAAGTGGGATTTGGTGTAAATTGTAGGGGTGCAAAGTGTAATTTACTTGAAAAATAAAATTAAAATAGTCTAATTTATTTCAAGTTCACATCTTAACTTGAGAGAATTTGAGGGGTATATGGAGTCCATCATGAGTGTTGTTTCAATAATTCAAATCGTTCATTTTGTATGGCTCCAATCTATATCATTCATGAAGAAAAAAAAATTAATCCAATAATCAAAACATTTTTATTTTATTGCATTTGTCAGTGAAAAAATTGACGACAATATATATTTTTGAAAATAAACCATTCATTTTTTTTTTAAAACATAAACAAGATAAAATAAAATAAAATAAAAAATGTTACGATTATCAAACTAACTTAATTTTTTTTTATATAAATGATATATATTAAAAATGTTATAAAATAAATAATTTAGATAATTAAATGGGACTCACGATAAGTCTTACAAACTTTTTAAATTTTCTAATATTAAGATAAGCTTAACCAAATTAAAACACTACTTATACATGCTTTAAGGATTCGTTTAGAAACAGGTTATTTTAATAATTTTTTAATGTTTTAGTTAAAATATGAGGTAAAAAAATTAGTATGTTTGGAATGTTTTTTTAATTTTTTCACAAAAAAATATGTAAAAAAATAGGAAAAAAAAGAATATTTGATTTTTTTGATATAAATTATATATATATTTTTAATTTTGTTAATAGTTTTTTGATTTTTAAATTGAAAGTGTTATATACCAAATCAGGCCTACCACTACCCTATAATTCTGTCGAGCGAGCCTGAGGTGAGATTAATGGGTTTTGTTTTTCTTGAACCAAAAGGGTGACATTATTGAAGTCAGACAAGTTTCTAAGTGTAGAAGTCAGACAAGTTTCTAGGTATCGAAGTCGTGGATGGATTGATGACAATTTTAATTTACGCGTTTATAAAAGATTATTTTAGGGTAAATTATTAATAGATGGTAATAGTTATACTTAATTTTCATAAAGTTCTATTAAAAATTAATTTTAGTAAAATCGTCATTAAAAATAATTTTTTTGTGATAATTTTTTACATATGTCAAAAAAATTGACAATTAGTGACTTTTTGTTGTTATGGTTTTCATAAATTGTCGCTAAAACTTACAATTAGTAACTTTTTTTGACGAATTTTTTAAATTGTCGCTAAAAGTTATGAATTAATGACACTTTTTTGTGACGATTTTTTTAAACTGTCGCTAAAACTTATAAGTAGCGATATTTTTTTGTGACAATTTTCAAAAATTAACAATTAGTGACATTTGTTAATAGTATTTAATGAAAAATGTCATTAATTATCATAGGACCTATTGGACAATAAGTTCACTTATTAAAACCTACACGCAAATTCCTCATTATTTTATATAATATTTACTTATAATTTATTAGATAAAAATAATTTAAATAAGTTCAAAAAAATTGATTATTTAAAAGTTATGAAAGTGATACTTTTAATTTTTGCTTTCTGATTGTCAATTTTTAATTTAAAAAAAATTCCACAAAATAGGACCAAAGACTTCACAAAAGACATGTAACTAATAAACAATATTATTATTTTTTTTTAAATTATATTTTGAAAAGATAATAATTATATATTTTTTAAAAAATATTTTCAATAAAAATTTCAATTTGATAAATAAAAAATTGATTATATACTTAAAACACATACTAAGAAAGATCTAAAAAAATGGAGTTTGATTATCTCCCGTTGGGATATTTAATTGGTCTGTCTACACCAAACCACTTTGGATCTATTTTGGATGTATTTTAATAATTCAAATTGTTTATTTTATAAGATTTTCTGAGAAGATCATGCATATCAAAAATCAGGTCGATTGGATATTGAGAGCCATTCGATAAAAATAATTTAAATAATTTGAATATTGAGAGCCATTCGATCAAAACACAGTTGTTTGAAAATTAATTAACGGATAACAAAATTTTGAAAGTAGTCCGTTAGTTATTTTCAAACAAATGTGATCCGATTGAGTGGCTCCCAATCTCTATTAATTATTTTTTAGACAAATGCTATTCGATTGAGTAGCTCTCAATGTTTGATATATTTAATTTTTGGTATGCATGATTTTTTCGGAGGGCTCTACAAAATGAACAACCTAAATTATTGAAGCGAGTCCAAAATGAGCCCATAGTGGATTCAACTGGACCATCTAATTAAATATGGGATTGTTGGTGAAACTCCCATTTTGGGCCTTTTTATTAGAGTAAAGGATAATCCAATCAATTTTCTTTCAAAAAGCCCCTGAATAGAAAATGTCTACCTTAATAAGGACATTTTATAATTTCTATTTTTTTTATCACAATATTGCCCTTCTATATATACGTATCATATATTTGAAACATTTGAAATCTAACCTGAAGATCTCGAAGGAACGAAATCAGGAACGAAATCGATGGAGACGATCTCCAAATGTGAAGATCTTGCAGCCGAAGATCTCTCACTTGGTCAACAATAGACAATCTCGCCGCCGACGATCAACACTCTCGATTAAATGAGAGTTTCATTGAGATTTGTGACTGTTGATCAAGTTTTAGAGGTTTTTCTTCTCAATTAGGTATGTTGATTTGTTGATTATTTTTTTTTTGTTTTGTTTGTTTTTTTTTTTTTTGATTTATTTTTGTTTTGTTTGATTTGATTTCATTTGACAGAATCAGAGTAAAATTTTACTCTGGTTCTATTGCTTTGTTTTTTTGTTTCAAGAAATGAGAGTAAAATTTTACTCTGGTTCTATTGCCCTGTTTTTTGTTTGAGAAAATTAGAGTAAAATTTTACTCTGGTAAATGCTCTGTTTAGACTGAGAGTAAAAATTTACTCTGGTGTTAGAATGACAGTAAAATTTTACTGTCAAGTGGTGGTCATTGCCAAACACTTCAGCCACCACAAACACTACCTCCGCTAATGTTGATCATGTTTGTTGCAACTTTTGCTTTGGTAAAAATAGCTTAGATAAGCAAAAAAATTTGATTATTGAGAAGATAGGGGAGATATGTTATTTAGCTTATGTGTTTTAGTCATCAATTTTTAATTATCAAAAAATTGCATCAAACAAGTTCATTGTCTACAAATAATACCATTTCTGTAAAGTACAAATTTACTATGTTGTTGAATGGTTGTCTATAGGTGTGATAAGTCTGTGGTTTCATAGTAAAATTTTACTTTATTTTAGAGTAAAATGTTACTTTTAGATTAAAATTTTACCTTATCTCAGAGTAAAAATTTTTACTTTTGTGCAGAGTAACATTTTACTTTTAGATTCAGAGTCTAACATTTTACTCATTTTTTAGAGTTAAATTTTACTTATATACAGAGTAAAATTTTACTTTTAGATTCAGAGTGTAACATTTTACTCAATTTTCAGAATAAAATTTTACTTTTATACAGAGTAAAATTTTACTTTTAGATTCAAGCGTAACATTTTACTCTTATTCAGAGTAAAATTTTACTTTTATACAGAGTAAAATTTTACTTTTAAATTCAAGGGGGATAATATTTTACTCTTAGATTTAGAGTGTAACATTTTATTCTTATTTCAAAGTAAAATTTTACTTTTATACAGAGTAAAATTTTACGTTTATGCAGAGTAAAATTTTACGTTTAGATTCATGTCTCAAGTTGTGTTGGTGACACACTGTATGAGTTGTCAATCTTTGGCAAACCAAATAGTAAAAATTAACTCTAAAATATAGTACAATGTTACACTAAACCACAGTAAAATTTTATCAATTCAAACTAAACACAAATTGACTTTTGGACTTGTAGTGACAGTAAAATTTTACTTTGATTGACAGTAAATTTTTACTGTTAATTAATTGTAGATTTGTAAACTGGTTCCATCTCTTATGTTGTTATGCAAGTATAGTGATCGTACCATTGTGTTCAAGGTTGTGTCAAACTGCACGTTGAAGGATTTAACTGATTTCTTAAGTTGTAAATTGAAGAAGTTTGACAGTAGTGGTTGCATACAGTTATCGTACTGTTTGCCTGGACATTCGCAATGCATGATTGATGATGATTATGATTTTCAGAATATGTTGTCCTTGTTTATCCCCTTGGTGTTGACCGAGTTGATGTAACTATCACTGAAACGGGTATTTCAAATGAAAAACATGAAGTTGGAAAATTAGGAGACGCTAGTGGATCCAACATTACTAATGATGAAATGGATTTACTCCCTATGTTTTGTCAACATGGAGAAAGGACTTTGTTGTCTTGTGGATGGATGAATGGAATTACTTATGTAAGTCAAAGATTTATTAGAGGTGAAAAGGATTTCCGGACTGCATTATGTAAATATGTCATTGAGATAGAATTTGAGTTTGTGTATGTGAAGAATGAGAAGTGTCGAGTCACTGCTATGTGTTCAATGCGAGAGTCCAAAGCTTGTTTATGGCGATTACATGCATCTCTAGAAAGTGCTAATAATTTTTTCTACATTAGGACTCTACATGATGAGCATACTTGTGGAGCTGCAGTTCGTACTTCTAAAAACTCAAGGATGAGTTCAAATTTGGTTGCAAGTTTGATTGTTAATGAAGTTTGTGGGAATCTCCAAACTCGTCCAATTGATGTTGTGCATCAATTTACAGATCAATACGGGCTCACCATTACATACAATCACGCTTGGTTGGGAGTTAAGAAAGCTAGGATTAATACTTTTGGAGATTTCTCTATGTCTTATGATGAGATTCGATGTTATATGGATATTGTGATGAGGACAAATCCTGGTAGCTATTTGTGTCTTGACTATAACCATCAAAGTGGAAGGTTCAAGAGGTTTTTTGTTGCATTTAATTCTTCCATTCAAGGGTTTAGGCATTGCCGTCCTCTATTGTTTATCAATAGAACTTTTTTGAAGGGGAAATATAAAAGGCACCTTGTTAACAGCTACAACGAAGGATGGGGATCAAGGTAGATATTACTATAGTTTATTTAAAAGTAACAAGTTACTTATTCTCAGAGTAACATGTTACTTATTTTCAAAGTAACATGTTACTGTTATTCAGAGTGAAAATCTACTATATTTGTCCTTTTCGTTTAATATACTTACTAATTGTAAAATGTTATTTTTCAGTTTTTTTCCCTTTTGCAATGGCAATTGTCAATACGGAGACTACAGATAGTTGGGAATGGTTTTTTTATGCATTTTTCGAATATATTGTTGGATGAAAGACCAATTACCTTCATATCTGATCGGAACGCAAGATTTTTGGAGGCTTTACCTAAGGTTTTACCTACTGCTTACCATTATTTTTGTCTCCAACACTTGAAGGCCAATTTGAGGGATAGGTTCTCCGGTCCAAGTTTCAGCAATACTTTCAGGGGTAGAATAGCTTTTTTGTTTTCTTCATGTGCTTATGTTCCGAAAGTGAGATGTTTTAATCAGTGCTTGAAAGAATTACAAGATGAGGGAAAATGGATCGTTTATAGGTTTCTATCCAATTTGTCCTATGACAAGTGGACTAATGCATATTTTAAAAGACAAAAATACGATGAAATGCTCTCGAATGTGGCAGAGTCTTTCAATTCATGGATCCGTTAAGCTCGTCATTTGCCCACTACGAAGATGATTGATTCAATTTGGTTGAAGATCATGGATTTGATGTCGAGAATGAGAGATTAAGTTAAGAAATGAAATACTTTTCTTTGTCCGGAGATGGATTCAACATTAGTAAATGCTCTAAAAAGTGGAAGAACTTGGTTAGTTAGTCGTTCAAGTGATCATGTTTTTCAGGTTCAATCCCGGCCATCGATTAGCATTGACCTCTTAAATAAAACTTGCTCATGTTACCAATGGCAATTGAATGAATTTCTTTGTGCTCACGCGGTGACCGCTATCCAAAAGAGCAGAGCTGATTTGAATGCACATGTGGAACCATTTTATTACACTAGTAAGTTCAAAGCTTGCTATGCTGAGTCCGTTTATCCAATACCCACTGTTGAGAAACCTCTTGTAGCTATGGATGATCTTGTTGTCCTTCCTCTAATTTGTAAGAAGCCACTTGGTAGGCCAAGGAAGAATAGGATTCCATCTATGGGTGAGAAGATAAGACGAGTACAGTGTGGTAGATGCGAGAAGTACAGTCATAATAGAAAGACTTGCAAAGAGACATTGCCGTAAAAGACATTATTGATTTTGTAATAGAAGTATGAAAATAATGCAGCTCTTCTGCAATAAATAGTCCATAGCAATAATAGTCTAGTATTTTAGACTAGATTTGTAAGGAGACATTACAATAAAAGATATTTTTACTATGTTCTTAAATGGTTGTCTGTTCAAGTTTCTGATTTGCTTTGTGGTTGAGTTTGAAATTTTAATATATTTTTTTAATATGGTTGAATAAGTTTTTTGTAAATGAACTTATAATGGAGTTTGTTCAGTAGGTGTGAAGGTTTGAAATGGCTGTACTTAGCCTGTGTTTTCAAAATAAAAATTTTCAGTATTTTTGAGTAAACTTTTACTTTATTGCAGAGTAAAATTTTACTTTTTCCAAAGTAAAACATTGCCATCATTCACATAAAAGTAAAACTTTACTGCCTTTCAAAGTACAAATTTACTATGTTGTTGAATGGTTGCCTATGGGTATGATGAGCCTATGGTTTCACAGTAAAATTTAACTTTATTTCAGAGTAAAATGTTATTTTTATATTAAAATTTTACCTTATTTCAGAGTAAAATTTTACTTTTATAGAGGGTAAAAATTTATTTTTGTGCAGAGTAACATTTTACCTTTAGATTCAGAGTTTAACATTTTACTCGTTTTTCAGAATAAAATTTTACTTTTAGATTCAAAGTGTAGAATTTTTCTCGTTTTTAAGAGTAAAATTTTATTTTTGTACAGAGTCTAATAATTTACTCGTTTTTCAGAGTAAAATTTTACTTTTAGATTCAGAGTGTGACATTTTACTCTTATTCAAAGTAAAATTTTACTTTTAGATTCAGAGTGTAACATTTTACTCTTATTCAGAGTAAAATTTTACTTTTATACAGAGTAAAATTTTACTTTTAAATTATGGCTGTAACATTTAACTCTTAGATTCAAAGTGTAACATTTTATTTTTATTTCAAAGTAAAATTTTACTTTTATGCAGAGTAAAATTTTACTTTTAGATTATTTTTGTAACATTTTACTCTTATTTCAGAGTAAAATTTTACTTTTATGCAGAGTAAAATATTATTTTTAGATTCAGAGGGTAACAATTTACTCATATTTTAGAGTAAAGTAAAATTTTACTTTTATGCAGAGTAAAATTTTACTTTATTTTAGACAGTATGCTAGCCCCTTAGAAAAATATTTCCAACTTGCAACAAAATTTACCACAATACACAAATTCCCCTGATGCAACAAAATTTACCACAATACATAAACTTCCCTGATGATCATCATGCAATCTTTGTGCAAAAATAATTTAACAATACAACTACATACATCATCAAAGATACACAAGTATAACCTATATCATTGTATTCTATTCATAACAACGTTCATTTCTAGTCAAAACAATATCCTGCTATAATAATGTATTAATCACCAAATCACAGTAAAATTTACTAGAACAATAGACATAGCATGTACTATCTAATACTCTTTTAGTATTCTTTCACTTACAATTACTTTTTCACCATTCTTTCATTTAGAAAAACCGAAATTACATCCATCATTCATATTAGTTCCCTAAAAGTTGCCCACATTGTCATCCTTGAGGTCTTAGCTCTTGCCCATATTTTTTTTTTTTTTTTTTTTTTTTTTTTTGAGGTTGAATTGTTTCTTACTCCATGCTTGTGGATAATCATTCAAAAATTAATGCACTATTGATGCTCGAAAATTGTTAATTTCATCATCTTCCATAAAATTTACAATAGGCTCATCTCTTATGATTTTTCGCATGATATAACATACAATAATTTCGCAATTAACACTGTTAATCAATGTCTTGTTAGATTTAGTCAAATTTGAAAACTACCAATTCAAGCATGTAGTAGTAGCGTGAAATACTTACGATGTTGGGCATTGTGGTGGACTATCTTTCACTGAAATCAAGTTTGCAAACTTTCTTCTACCTCTCTTCATTTTGTTGGCCAACTTATTCTCCACATATGTTATCTAACATCATTGCATAATTGTTTGGTCACAATTAAATTCAAGAATAAAACACAGCAAAAAATTATTGTTAATATGATGCAAAGCACTTACAATCTTTTTGCATTCTTAAGGTAAGGATCTTCTCTATTGTCTCTTGGCCTTAAAAAATTGTAATGTCTCCACTCATCAAATTCAGTGTCAAATACAAGAAGTGTCCAGTGATAGGGTTTTTCTTCCTTCTTGTTCCCATTGGAGTTCATGCAAAAGTGGAGGTATCTGTATCTACTCAAATCTTGCTCAAGCACCTGGTCAATTAAATGATTTCTCAAATCTTCATAACCCTATTTCACTAGCGACTGCATTTAATCATATAAGTGTGTCATGTCTCAATTATGTTGGTGACACACTGTATGAGTTGTCAATCTTTGGAAAACAAAATAGTAAAAATTAACTCTAAGCTATAGTACAATGTTACACTAAACCATAGTAAAATTTTATCAATTCAAACTAAACGCAAATTGATGGCTTACCCAACAAGGGCTTGAGAAAAAGAATGACTTATTCTTCGCTTGTTGCTCAATTTGAAGCATTTCTACGAAGCTGTCAATGACCTACAAAAACAAAAATCAATTAAATATATTTTAATAAAATGAACTATTTTTAGTTATTGAAGTGAACACTAGTTATTGAAAATTGTATGTCCACTTACATTATTTGTAATATCACCATCTCTTAGAATTACATCCACATCATGCAATGTAATATATACTCAATTTCCTATGCCGGACCATATGATTGCACTAATCATAAGGTAAAAAAAATGTTGATTAACACATTGCAGTTTGATACCAGTAAAAATCTGTTGTTTGATAAAATTAAAATGGTCTTACTCTGTGGTTTCCAAATTGTAAATATTGTTCAGTAGACACTTATCATTCTCATCAAGCAATTTGTATATTGCAGCCTTATCTGGAAACAAAACCCTTTCAATTGGCTTTGGTTGGCTTAGAGGCAAGTTGTCAACACAAATCACTTCATTTGATATCACCTCAGTCGCTTATTTTGTGGTCTTTTTTTTCTTTGCCTCTCTTGGCTCACATTCAAAATCAGACATCTCTTTTTTCTTCCTCGCCTTGATTTTGATTTTCTTGACCATGGATGTTTGCAATGGCTCTATGACTATAGGTGTTTCTTTCAATGTAGTTTGAATCCCAAAGTTTTGCTCTTGTTCTACTACTTTAGCATGTGGCATTTCTTTAGAAGCAAAAGCTTGGGTAGCCGCATGAACTGCATTTTCTTCAATCTGTTCGACCAACTGTTTATTTTCAGATTCGAGTATTTCAAACTCCTTTCTCAATTTCTCTATTTCTTTCCCTGTGTTGCTTATCTTTTCCATTATATCTTTTGTTTTTTCCTCTTGATCCTCTTGTATTTTTTGTATTGTTTCCCTCATTTTCTTCAGTTCTTCAACCAATGTCATATTCTCACTTTTCAGCCTCTTGTTTTCTTTTTGAACTCATTCTAATTTTCCAAGATCAATGAAATCCTTCAAAGGTTGATAATCTTCTAAAGCTTCAGCTACATGATCTTCATCTTCTTTAGTCTTCAAATTTTCCTCCATGTCCAATGCATCTTCTTCCTCATCATTGCGAATGAGATCCATTTCTTCACTAGAAATGGGCTTCAGTTCATCATGATTTACCTACATTTAAAAAATAGAAAAAGAAAAGAAGTCAGCAATGAAGCAAACTTTAACCACCAGAGTAAAATTTTACTCTGTTTCAAAGTAAAAGTTTACTCTAATTGTAAGTAACTTTTACTCTGCTCAAGAGTAAGTAAAATTTTACTCTGATTCTAAGTAAACTTTTACTCCGTTCAAGAGTAAGTAAACTTTTACTCTGTTCAAGAGTAAGTAAAATTTTACTCTATTTCAAAGTAAAATTTTACTTTGATTGTAAGTAAAAGTTTACTCTGATTGTAAGTAAACTTTTATTTTGTTCAAGAGTAAGTAAAATTTTACTTTGATTGTAAGTAAACTTTTACTTTGTTCAAGTGTAAGTTTTATTATGTTACTTTTAAGCAAAATGAACCAGTAAGGCTGAGTTTGGAAAATGATACCTTTTCGGGCTTTAATGTTTGCAATAACCTCTTCATTAGCTTTTTCCTCAATGTTGATAAGTCCTATCGGAGGAGCCTTGGACACAAATTTTTTCCTTGAGGTTGAATGAGGGTATAATGCTCGCATAACCAGTACTATAAAATAAAAAATTGAAATTAGTTAATTCTTTAAAGATAGATTCCATAATATTTCAAGTAGTTCAATTTACTTACCAAAAGAAGAAGTACACATCCAGTTATATTTTCAAAACTTCCTAATGAAGAATGGATTGAAGTAGTCAATGTGGATGCAACTGCAGTTGACCATGCATATGAATTCATTATTTCCAAATCTTCTACAAGGGTGACAAAAGCCCATCCAACTGTTAGACCAGTTGTTGGTAATAGCAAAGTTGCCACAACAAACAAACACATTATTCGGGCAACATATTCAACATCAACTGTCGTTATGCCTTCCAATGCATCTCCTAATGCCTCTCGCAAACTCTTTACAGATATTCTTGACATATTACGAAACATTATCTGCACAAAAGGTGATTCTTGTTTCTTCCCATATGAGATATCTACTTTTTTCGTTCCTGATTTTATCCCAAAAATAAAAGTAACGTCACTGTCCCGTATGTCACACGTTTTCCCCCCAAGATTAAATCCTTTTGCATGAAAGTCATAACATTTGATCACATCTATGACATTATCATCAACTTTCTTGAACTTCTTTAACACCATATCTTCTTTCTTCTAAAAAGATTTAAGCAACATCCCAAAAGGTGTTCTCGAGGGTAATATGTCTTTCAGTAAACCTTGTGTCTCGCATTAGGTTTATCAGTGAAACAATATTTGACCTATATTGTTTCACATAGTTCTCCCTCTCCCGTACCCCGTGTATAATATTTAACTTCGAAGGTTTTGTTGTTGAAGGCATTGGATTGCTTTCATTACAGCCTTCATCATCACTAGTATTGGATTGAACTTCTTTATTACTTTTGCTTTTTTTTTTTTAAGGGACTTTCCTCTTTTGTATAGTTGTTGGTGGAACTTCAAAATCATCACCATCACCATCACCACATTTGCTTCTTGTAACAACCATTTTAAAACAGTAAAAAGTTTCTCTATTTCAACAGTGTAACATTTTACTTTAAACAACAAAGTGACAAAACAAATAAGCACTAAAGAAAATGCACAAGTATTGTAATGAGACAGTAAAGTTTTACTCTATTTGGCAGTAAAACTTTACTCTAAAGAATACCCTAGGAAATAAACCAAAAACACATACAAAATTTATAGAACCAAGAATCAAGAAAACCTTGTCTCAATTTTGACTATACACAACATAGTTCTGAAATTAACATGTACAATTCACATTCAAACCAAAATCAGAGAAATGACGAAACGACAATAACATTCACATACATAAATACATACATATATATATATATATATACAAATTGATATGTACATTTATGTAATGAGCAAAGACTAGAGTTAAAGTAAAACTTTACTCTCATTGTAAGTAAAATTTTACTCTGGTTGGAAGTAAAATTTTACTCTGAAAAATTCATGAAGCAAGTGAAATTGAAAACATTGAAATTGTAGGACCAAAACACTATAGAAATCAAAGCAACGAAATTGAAGTAAAATTGCATACACCATTCTGAAATATCTAAATTAGTTTTCAAAATTTTTAAACCTTAACATTCTCACATGATTTAGTAATTTAAAATATTTTAAGATAGTGATAAAAATTTTAGAACAAATGATCCTTAGTGTAACCCAAAATCCCAAACTCTACTCACCCTAATGCAACAATAAAAGGAAAAAAAAAGAAAAAGAAATCCTTAGCAGCCTTACAATCCCACCCCATACCATGCCAACGTAATCTCATACACTACTTGCAAAATGAAAAGAAACCCAGACAGACTTCATAATATCAAAAAACTAGCAGAAAGGGGAAATCACCTGCAAAATGTATGTCCAAGAGAGAGAGAGAGAGAGAGAGAGAGAGAGAGAGAGAGTAAAGCGTAATGCGGAGTTCGATTCGAGCGCAAGCAACGAACCTGTAACGTTCCAAGAGTAGAAAGACAAAATAGCTCTAGAGAGCGAGAGTAATGAGACTCAGAGAAGGGTTTTCAATAAATGCTAGGGTTTTCGAATTAGGATATTCAGACAAGGGTTGTCAATTGATGAAAGAGAGTGAGGGGAGAGAAATGGTGAAATTGTTTCATATTTCCTCACTTATATGAAAGGACATTTCAGTCAATTCATTATATTTTTTTAATTGAGGGGTTTTTGGGGTCATTATTTTATTCCGTGGGTTGGACACAAAATAGGCCCAATGAGGGAGGGTTTTCACCAAAAATCCCATTAAATATCTTAACCACAGAGGATTCAATTCCTACAATATATATATATATACATATGGTATTTTAAAGAGGCATTCTATATTGAAAGATACTCTTTGGGGTCATGGGATTCATTAATCTCATTTTAATAATTTGAATTGTTTATTTTATCAGACACTTTATGTATATTATACACACAAAAATTAAATCGATTTAATAATCGTAATCTATATAATTTATGGCGTTACCAAAATAATAGATGATTTATTTTTTAAAAACGCTATTTTCATATATATATATATATATATATTTTTTTGAAGACCAACGTAATAAATTAAATAACTTATGATTATCGAATCAATTTATTATTATTATTATTATTATTTCAAATGCAATTCACATAATATTTAATAAAATAAATAATTTAAATTATTAAAACGAATTCATAATAAACTTTACACACTCAAACAGCACCCGCTAATCCAAATTATAATGAGGACAAGAGGGAATCTTCCTCCATATTTTAAAACTTCTTTAACATCTATTCCAATGAGGAGAAGTTTACAAAATTCAAACAAAAAAGACTTTGAAGTTGATAATTTAGGGTTTAGAAAACAAAACAAGACGTAACAACCTGGCAACTAAAGAGACGTGAATATAAAACAAAACCTAAATTATTACCTCGGTTGTGCGTTGTTTATCCGTTTTCATTTTTCTTCTTCATATTTCCTAGGACTCGATTTCAGCCATACACATACACATAGTACCTTTTTCTCTTATTCGTCTTTCCAAATTCCACCCACCATCAACCCACCTCCCTCTCCCCCTCTCTCTCTCTCTCTCTCAAATTGGTGTGGATTTCTCTTTTGTGGTGCCATAAAGATGTCAAAGGCCATAATTTCTGTGAGATTGCTGGTTAAGGTTAACATGCTAAGCCAACTCAAATACATGTTTATTGTGATACTCACTCGGCTGGGTCTGTCTCAACCACAAGAAGAGGACTTTTATTCAGGGGAGCTTAACAATGCCACCACAGCCACAGCCACAGCCACAGCCACAGCCAACAACAACAATTATGTGCTCATGTTGGATTGGTCATCACTAGTCCCGGTCCCAGTCCCAGTTCCCCTGGTAACAGCATTCATCAAGAAGCATATACCTGTAATACAGTTCGGCAATTTCCTGGAGAGAAGAAGAGAAGATGGTGAGGATGAAGATGTGGAGAAGGAGGTGAGTTGTGCAGTGTGTTGGGATTGCATTAATAGGCGGCATGAGATGAAAGATCTGTGCAACTGCAGCCATGTGTTTCACAGAGATTGCTTGGATAGATGGGTGGATGAAGGTAGGGTCACTTGCCCTTTGTGCAGATCTATGCTCCTTCCTCCTAACACCAATCCATGGATGGTACTCAGGCATGCTCCTCACTTGTCTCAACAAGATCAGATCCCTCCAATTACCTAACTTGCTTGGTATCAATGGGATTCATATCATCTTACTTCTGCCATTTTGTGGATTTATCTTATCTACAAGCAATCAAATGGGATTCATCTGGCTTGGCCATTGGGCTCCCCAGATTTAGTTTCTCACTTTTTACTCTGTAATTATTTAGTTATCCCTTCTTTTTGTAGTGTTTTGTGTGTAACTTTGGTTAAGCCCAAAGATACCTTAATGGAGGAGGACTGCACATTTCAGTGCATTTTTGCAGGAATTTGCAAATATATTTCTTATACTGTCTCAACTAACTACTCCTCTTTTAAATTTTTTTTTTTTTTTTTGGAAGTAGATTTTACCCAAATTGAAAATCTGAACTATGGTATTTTGAACGGTTATTCTAATTGTGCCATGTTTGTTCTTCAATTTAACTTACTGTTCCAAATCAGAAACATAGACAAATAAATAAATGACTCATATTTATTTCTTTAAATAAAAAAGAAAAATATTCGGTGGTTTG
Organism: Camellia lanceoleosa; assembly: GCA_025200525.1. NCBI lineage: Eukaryota > Viridiplantae > Streptophyta > Magnoliopsida > Ericales > Theaceae > Camellia > Camellia lanceoleosa. The sequence continues at coordinate 162,345,862 of CM045759.1, forward strand.
AATTTTTTGTGACTCAAATGCTTTGAGTGTGTCAAAACAACGTCGTTTTATATTCAAAATGACATCATTTTAAATGTTTCGAATAATTCTAGCCATCATTTTTCGAATCATCTAATTGTTGAATAAAAAAAATACGCATTCACTTTCTCTCACAGTCCCTTTCTCATTGACACACACTCACAGCACGTACACACACACTCTCTCTCTATCACATTTCTAATAAAAAAATTAAAAAAATCTTTCATTTTATTTTTTTAATATATATATATAATTTTTTTATAAAATTAATATCATTAAAAATATACTTTTAAAATGAGATTAATATTAAATATGTTTAATAAAAATTTAAAATAAATAAAAAGTAATTACTATGTTTAGTTATGTTTTTAAATTATTATTTTTAATACAGAAATTATTTTGATGAAAATAAACACACAAAAATCATATATTTTTGAAAATTCTCAAAAACAATTTTCAAAAAAAAAAAAAAATCAGATAAAAATAATGACTTTTAATTTTATTTTATTAACCAAACAAGCATATAATTTTTTTAAGGAAATAAAAAACACACATCCAATCATGCATATGTGCAAATTTTTTATTTTCTTTAAAACACAATTTCAATCTGTGTATAGGTGCAAATCAAATATATTATATTTTTTATTTCCTTTAAAAAAATTATAAATTTATGTGGTTAACAAAATTAAATTAAAAGTTATTATTTTCATATGATTTTTTTTGGAATAAAGATTGTTTTTGAGAATTTAAAAATAAAATTAAAATTTTATATTTATTATGAAAATAAAATAAGAAAAATTAAAATAATTTTTTAAATTTTGTATTAAAAATGAGAGAGAGAGAGAGAGAGAGGAGGGCGAGATGTGTGCGTGTCAGTGACATAGGGAGAGAGAGGAAAAAAGAATGAATTTGAAATTTTTTATTTAAAAAAATAAATTTGAATCATTTACTTCTTTTCAGTCATGCTGTAGAGTTTTAAGTGCACTTTTAATGAGTTGTTCACCTATTAAAAAAAATATTAAAGTAAAAGATAAAAAATGAAAAAGAAAAAAATAAATTAATATTTTATTAGAACTCTAATTTTAAAGGTCTAAATCATTTTTTATACTTATTTTCAAGTGAAGTATAGGAGTCGTTGAAGAGAGAGATGAGAGAGGATCTGGACTCGTTACTAACATCTCCAACCCATCTCCAACCCACCCTTCAAATTCATCTCCATTGAAGGAGGAGAATAAGTTCATCCTCCATATTTAGAGGGAGGATGAAAAAATGAAGGATCCTCCAAAATACTATTCATTTATATATTTGTTATTATATTACAAATAACTTTTAATTTATAAATTTAATTTTTATAAAATTGACATCATTAAAAAGTATAAAATCATACCTTTAAAATGAGTATAATATTAAATATATTTTACAAAAATTTTAAAATTAAATATTTATTAATGAATAAAAATTTCTTTTTGAATAGAATTTGAATGAAAGAAATGAAAGTTTGTAGTTGGAGTTTAAATTTAACCTTTTCTATATTTACTTTTTAAATAAAAAATATTAATTTCAACCTCTTAGTGAGAATATTGCATTGGAGATGCTCTAAAATAAATCCACTGCCATCATTTGCAATTTTTTATAGACTTGTCTTCTCAACTCTCTCCCTCTCGAGATTTGCAAACCCATGTGGTCGACATGGCCAAATTTGTTAATAATACAGCCTAATAATAATAATAATAATAAAAGAAAATAAAAATAAGAGCATTCCGTTTATAAATTTAATTACGGGTAATCCGTACTATACATGGTATGATATATAAAAAAAATTAATAATATATTTTTATATAAAATAATATAAATAGTTAAATTTTTATATATAAATTATAAAAACAAAGAGGATTAAAATTTATAATTTAAGTCTCACTATTTTATCACAATTTATTTATTATTTTTTAATTTGTGACAAATTTAATCATGTAACTTTCAACTCCCTTGTTAAAATTGCAAATTTAGATGAGTTTAACCTAAATAATTTGAGTCGAGTTCAAATTTTTTTTAAAGATTGAATAACATAATTTTTAATTAATTGAGTACTTATCCAAAAAATCAAATTTTCAAATTAAATTTGAGTAGACTCTGACAGAAACACCAAACAATTTAAGCAGCCAAAACAAAATTATATATAAATATATAAATTATGTGCAAATTTATTTTTTTAAATAATAAATAAAATTAATTAAAAATTTTATATTAATGAACAAAAAAAAAAGCAATATACTTAGAGCTTGTTTGGGATGTGGGTTGTCTTTTTGGCTTTTTAACTTTTTAGCTATTTTAGCTTGAGGCTAAAAAGGCTCGTTGGAGATAGATTTTTTTGGTTTTTTTGACTTTTGTGAGAGAAAAAATAAAATGATTATGGATTGAATCATTGAATGTGACATTTTGTCCTATTTGACTAAAATAACATATTTTGTCTTATATGGCTATTTTAGCCCAAATGGGCCATCCCAAACAAGCACTTAAGATTTTCAATAGAATTTTTCTTGAAAATATTTTAAAAATACACCTTTTAGAAATGGATCATTCAATAAAGGGTTGTTTGAGAAGTGACATATTAGCTCTCTCTTTTTTTTTTTTTCTTTTTTTTTATAATTTTTTTTTTAATATTTTTTGAGTCACACCGCCTCTTTATTTTTCTACACATTTTTTTCTAAAAAATAAAAAAAAAGTATATTTCATGATTTTTTTGAGTCATATCACATCTTCACTAGTTGATATTAAAAAAATTTATAATGGCATAAATAATTTAAATATAATTTTTTAGAAATTCTTTTTAATTTAAAAATTACAATAAAATATTAAATAGAATAAAATTAAATTTCTTACAAAATAAAAGTATTTGAATAAAAAAAGGTAAGAATAAAATTTAGGGCAAATTACAGATACCCCATGACGTTTATATTTTCATAACAAATTGTCCCATGAGGTTTATATTTTTATAACAATTTGCCCCCTAATTTGTTATGCAAATAGTACCTCCAGGGGGATATCTGTAATTTCTCAAACCTTAGGGAGGTATTTGTAATTTTGCTAAATCTCGAGGGGATATGTAATTTGCCCTAAAATTTAATATGATATTTTCATTTAATCTAAAAATAATTCTAGATGAATAATAAATTATGACTTATAACCCCCTCTTTTTTTCTTTTCTTTTTTTAAATTAAAAAAGTTTAACGAAATATCATTTTTAATAAAAAAAAATTATCATTTCTTTCTAATTTATTTTTAGCAAAAGTAACTTTTTAACAATTTGAGCTAAAGATATCTTTATTCTTTATTCTAATTCTTTAATTGACAATTGAGATTAAAAAAAAATAAAAATAAAAAAATCTAACAAAATCCATGTTTGGTAAGTATTAAAAAACGTTATGTTTTGTTCTTTTGTCACAAAAAAAAAAAAAATTTATATTAAAAAATATTATTGTTCAAGTCCTTATACTTTAAAATGATATAATTTTTTTTAATAAAATTTAAAACAAAAAAAATAAAAAATAAATACTTTGAACACATGTATTTAAAAAAAAAAAGTATATTTAGACCAATAATATTTATGACACATCATTATGACATGTGTGAATAGTGATCTCATTCTAATTATAGTAATATAATTTGAAGAAGAATTTAAATTTGAAATTTTATTTTATAATTTAATAAATGATGCAAAATTTAAGGAATGAATATTGATATCATTTCAATTATAGTAACATAATTTAAGTAAGAATCCAAATTTAAAATTTTATTTTAAGAATATAAAATCGAGGGTAAAGTATCAAGAAATCCCAAGTTTAAGTCTTGTCAACCATTTAGTTCTAACTTTTATCTGTTAGACTCCTAAGTCTCATTTCAATATTAATGACATATTTGTGCAATAGTGAAGCGTGTGTTTGCCAAAAAATATGGTTATATTTGAGTTTTCATCGATGTGGAATTTACGTTTGTATCCAAAGTAGCTTACTGTAGAGTTTTTTTGGTTTCCCTCATTTTCGATCAAAACCGGTGTGGATGAAGATGGAATGTTCTTTGTTTGTAATGTTGGGATGAGGGAATTTTGCCAATTTGTTCCTCATATGATCCTGGTAATGTTGGATAATGATGTTTGATTGAACCAATTTAACATTACGGTTCATCAGAAACCCTAGAAATATGAAACCACATTTTTTCAAGTGTGCTGCTACTGTTGTTTCAGTGCTGTGTTTAATCGATTGACGTTGTATTCAATGTCGACAACGTAATAAATACTTGTTCACATCCTATTTTCCACATTGGTCGATGGTTGGGGTATTGAACAATGATGCCAGGTATTTGTTTGTGATGGTGTTTTGCAATGTGGTGTGCTGTGTAGGTGTGAGTTCGTAACATTAGATGATTTGTGCTAAATACTAGTATTGATGTAATGTTGAATGCTCCGTCTGGCATGTTGGTCTGTGAAAATTGTATTGTGAGTTTGTAATTTTTTCCTGTTTTATATCGTGTAGCGTACCCTATTTTTTTTTTCTTTTTTTTTTTTTGGGTTACATTTGTGTAACCATTATGTTGGTATGTTGGAGTTCTGATGTTCATGTCTATAGGAGTTTCATCAACATGTTGTGTATGTCAATTTTGTGCGATTGCGTACATGGTATTAGGTGTGTTGTGTAATTAAAAGATAAGGATGAGACCCTTTTTGGTTAGATGTCCTTGTTGTTTATTGCGTTGGTTTGGCGGTCGTGTCTTTAGTTTTTTGAGTTTGTTCATGATGTTGATGACAGTAGATGTTATCAACGATGTTGGTAGATAATGTCTGCATTCGTCCATGTTCGTGAAATATATATGTCGTACATGCTTCCATATTGGGTTGTGTAACTTTTTAAATGATGTGTTTGCATCATGGGCATAATGTGGAGTGATAAAGATATCGATGTAACATACAGTATGACGTTGTTGGTATGCCCATGTGTGAGGTGCAATGCCGATAGTGTGTAATCTGTCGATATGGTCATTGTGTTTGAGAACATTTGGGTCCCCCCTCGTTAGGCGAGGGTGTTGATGTTGTTTGAATAAAATGTGAATGACTACACTAGTAAGTAAGTTTCATTGTTACGCCTCATGGGATGTTGAAGACTGTAATGTATTATGTACTTGTGTTAGCAAATGTAATGCTTTTTGTTTGGCGTTTGTGTGATTTTGTAAATATTCGTTTTTTTTTATAATAGTTTTTTGTGCGTGAACACACCAACATCATACACCCGGAGCTATGAAAATGTGTTCCCAAGGTTCTGTAGGTGGAACATTGTGACACTCATCGCGAATATGAAAGGCTTAGATTTGGTAGACCGAAGTTTGATCATGGTATGATGCTACGTAATTGTACTGTTATTAATTTTTGTAAGTTTTTTGTAAATGAAATGGAATTTGTTTTGTTTGCTGGCAGGTTAAAAGTGGGAAACTATCGAGGATGATAATGGAATGTTACAAACTAAATATGTCGGTGGTAGGGGAGAAGCATGCTCAATCAGAAAAGAATGTGCCAGAGGTGGAGCCGGTTTTGATGTTTGATGGGAATGTCGTTGAAGATGTTGACGGTGTGGGGTGCCAAATGAGATCATCATCTGTAGGTATGGGGTGCCAAATGAGATCATATCGGACAATGGCACACATTTCAAGAAAGAGGTGATGGATTTGCTCAAGAAATACAACGTGGCTTTTCATAAGTCATCAATATATAGGCCATAGACCAATAGAGCCGTTGAAGCCACAAACAAGAATGTCAAAAACATCCTGTGAAAGATGATGGAAACCTACAAGGACTTGCCAAATAAACTGCCTTTTGGACTCTATGGGTATAGAATGTCAAGTCGAACATCTACAGGGACAACCCCCTAATCTTTGGTATATGGGATAGAAGTTGTTTTGTTGATAAAGATCAAAGTACTGTCACTGAGATTTATGGCCGAGTGTCAGATAACAGAGACAGATTGGCAGCAGAACAGATTCGAAGAGTTGATGTTGTTTAACGAGAGGAGGTTGAAGGCGTTGTATCATATCCAAGTTTATCAAAGCAAAATTGCTAGCGCCTTCAACAAGAAAATCAAATCCAGAAACCTCAAAGAATAAGATATGGTGCTCAAGGACAACCGAGCTTCCATTTATGACCCTAGGGGCAAGTTCAAACCCAATTGGATTGGTCCCTACATCATCAAATCTATTTGGTCAGGAGGAGCAATCATCCTTATGGATTTAGATGGCTTGGAGTTCTCACAACCGATCAATATGGACAAGTTGAAGAAATACTATCCCTGAGAGGCTTGGTAGGCTTAAAACCTAAAAGGGCGACCTTGGCAAAAGTTAAAGCATGAAGAATTGGAAATAAAGAAAAATAGAGCTCGTAAGGTTGAAAACCCAAAAGGACGGGGGCCTTGGCAAAAGTTAGAGTACAAAACAAGAGAGTTAATACTCAAGTGAACCTTAACCGAACTATGTAAGGCCTGATTCCCATCTTTGGGATATGTAGGCAACTTCATCCTAAAGTTCAGCCATAACTATTTTCAACTAAACTGTTCTATCCATTGTTGCTCGGCTCATCTCACCATGCTCATCTCACCATCAGTTGATTTGGTTGTTTTATCTCCATTTGGCAAAATGGGCCAATTGCAAGATAAAACAAGGGGCAGAACAATAGGGAAGGTAATGTTATTATGGGCAATTGTGATCTTTTTGATTAGAGGCTGTACGTCTTAAGGATTGATTCAGTGTGTGTTAGGTAATGACCATTTGCAAAAATTGTTTTGGAAAGTTTTAATAAAGCTGATTTTTTCAAAATTTCACCTTTTACAACACAGACCATTATTTTGACCAAAAAGAAAAATTTTTAGTACTCACAACTTTAATTATATAATTTCAATGTAAGTACACCCTCCAACTCTCAGCCTAAATCAAATTTGCTTTTATATCATCAAAAACTTGAAAAGAAAAGTCAAACCAATAAATTAGGGGCATAGATAAGTCGAGTGATAGTTCTCTGTCTCTTACCTGCATTCTCAGAAGTCTCTGCTGCCAAGGATGGACTAACCTGTGTCTCATCCTCAAGCTAAGCCAAACACTCACCAAAAGGGACATAACTGAAGCTGGCAATAGGGGTTAAAAGCTCTCTTGTCCTCTAAGCCGTGAGATATCGAGCCAAGTGCGAAGCACGAACTAGAAATAAAGAAGGGTATTCCACTTCTTTGTTTCGACGGGTGTAATCATGCCAAAACTGGCGTCTAAACCGGAATGAGAAGTAGAAAACACAGTGTGTGAGGTCGATCAACTGTATATATACCTGGTTGGAGAGACATGTTGCAGCTCATCTCAGTCAAATTAAGCTAGGGGCAGTGCCAAGTGATATCAGTCGTGGATCTGCTGCACATCCAGTCGCACCACAGTCCCTCTGTGGGAAAGTCTACTAGCTGCGGGTGAAAGAAGTAGGATCTAGCCAAATACTCAGGGCAAGGATCCATGACCTTCAGCTTATCCATCAACCACACCTGGGAAAGGATAAAAAAGAAGAAAGATTAAAGAATAAAGAGATGTGTGTTGAGAGGAAAAGTAAGAAAAAGGTTTTAAGAGAAAATAGAGAATGAGTGCCAGAGAGATGTGAGAATCATAAATGAGAAAAGGGTGGGAACTAATACCTGGAGAAGTAGTGGACTCCCCGCAAACCAAGACGCCTCCCGCTGATGGAAGGCATCCAAACCCAATAAAGTTTCGGCCAATGGGCTACTTCGATCAACCTAATGCTAGCTCCGCTTCAACTAGGGACAAGTAAGAAATGTGTTAGTAAACATAAGTAGAGGGCGTGTTGAAGATAACCTTGCTAGAAAAGGTCACTTTTGTCTCCGATACCGGAAAATCGATGAATCAAGCCAGGTATATCTAACTCCCCGTCATGAGCCAAGGATTGAGCCTCATATAAAGTAAGCCTGCACATTTGTTCAAGAGCCCGTGCATGGCCAAAACAGGGTTGAGGCATAATCTTCTCATTTCGGTAAGACTCCATTAATGCTTGAAACTCTTTGAGAGTTGGACATATCTCCTATGATCCAAAGTGAAACACATAAGTGAATGGGCCCCAACATCAGGCAGCAACATGAAGGAATGGAAGACAAAGCGGAGTGCGACTCAACGAAAAAAGAGCTTTTATACCAAAACCATTGAAATTTATCTTTTTTGTGCCGTCTAAAGTGACGTCCAATCCTTGAGCCTCTCAACAAGAAAGATCTCCATTTTTAGAGAAAATAACATAAAAGATAAGGTTCTGTCGAATAAAGAGCAAGAGAAGACCTTTATAGAAGATAAGTGTAGACACCCCATTTTTGACCGACCTTAAGACTCAGATGTCATCGATTGAGCACTTGGTGATTGTGCATGTTGTGCTTGTTCTGAGGTTTCGGAGTTTCGGCTAAGGTCCTTACCCTCAGACCTCGGGACCCTTTTTATGCTTTGCCTCGGTTTGCGGACCAGGTCTTGCCTTCTCTTCCCGGAGGGAGGGAGAGGTCTTGTAGACCATCTCTCAGTGGCCGTAGGCTACTTTTCGTGGTCGTAGGCCACTGTTCCCGTTTGGAGACTAGTTTTCGATTTTCGGAGCCGTCGGCCGTGCACCTCAGTTCGGGACCGCTTAACATTCTTCGTTTGGCACGGTTTTTGGCACACACCTTGTTTCCTCTGTCTAGAGGGACACTGCGGCCCGGGAGACCACCTTTGTGGTCGCATGCCACTTTTGGTACTTAACAGCCTATTTTCGGGGCACTCGGTCGCGCGTTTTGCCCCCCGAAACCTCGTTTTGCATCGGTGTTGGTTCATTTTTGGCATGAACCTTGTTTGCATTATTTGGAAGGTGGTACAAGGGTGGGAGACTACCTTTTCTATTGGAGACCACTTTTCTCTCCGCTAGCCGATTTTCTTGTCGGGAAACTGGTCTCCTTGATTTTTGAGCCACATTTGCTGGTCTCCCACCATACCACTAGCTTACATTCAGTTGGGAGACCACCAAATGGGGATGCCGACCACTTTTTTTCTGGGAGACCACTTTGGGTGGTCGGCTGACCACTAAAAGTAGCTGGCCGACCACCTTTTCTGGTCGGCCTGCTCCCTCTAGTTTTGCCTCTGTGAGTTGTTACCAGCTGTGCCAGCTGGAAGGCACAGACTGCATCCTCCATACACGTATATGGAGGATCTTTGGCCTTGGTTTTTAGCTTCTTTGAGAATCTTTGGCCTCCTTTGTCTATAAAGGAAGGCCTCCCCCTCCTTGGTGGGGGTTTAGATTTTGTTTAAGGCAAAAAATGTATATCTCTCTATTTCTCTATACTTTGAGCAAAAAGGGGTGTTCTTCTTGACCTATTGCACACAACCTAATAGCCTAACACCCTCACCTTGTTACTAAGCTGCGGGAGGGTCTTGAGAGAGCTCAAGGGATGGGTTTTTGGTCCAGAAACTTGCTGATTTTTGTTGAGCTTCAAGGGTAATTTTTTTTCCCCTCTTTTAAGCTTTATTTTGATCCATCTCTTAGCCTTATTTTCTTGCATATTTGAGCTTTGTTGTCAATTGAAAAAAGTCTTTTTTTGAGGTCCTGTTAATGTTTGTTTAAGGTCATTTTGTTGTTAGGGGTCATCTACCCCCTTGTATGCTTCTTTTTGCCTTGTTTTGAGCCATGCCCTAAGTCCTTTGTGTTGACCTTTTCTTGGCCTTTTAACCACTAAAATTCAGCAGATTTTCATTGGTTAACATGTGTTTTTGAGAGCCAAAATCAGAGAGGGGTGACCTTCTCCCTCCTTGTCTTGTTCACTAACATTTTTGGCCTTACAAAGGAGCTTTCATTTGCACACCTCCAAGCCTTATTTCAGGCCCTTTTTAGTGACTTTTAGGGCCTTCCTAGGTTCTTTCTAGAGTTAGTTTTGTCACCTTGGGTGTGTCTCTTGCATGTGTAGAATAACCCCTCTTATAGCCTATCAAAGGAGCATGACATTCTTGTATGAATTGATCATGTTTTAATGGGTTTTTGGGCTTTATTTGGCATGTCATGTCTCTGAATTTTGCTGGTTTAGTGGCCTTTTGAATGCTTCATATGCTTGTTGTGTAATCCATGTTCACTAGCTCACATTGCATTTTGTTTTGGCCCTTGATTCTAGCATATTTTGGCCATGTTCTAAACTGATTTTATTCATGATTTGGGCTGCCTTAGCTCTTTTTTGAGGTCCCATGGTCGAATGATGCTTGCCATGCATGCTTGTAGTGTAATACTCTCGCCTAACTTCGAGTTTTGAAGCCTCTTGCATGCTTAACTTGAGTTGTTTTCATGTTTTGGAATCATTGAACATGTTATTTCAGAGCTTATACTTGTGCCATAGTCCCATGTTATACTTGTGCTTGTATGCCTCATTTTTAGGCTATTGCATGAGCTTCATTTTTGTGCATTACAAGCCATCATTTTAGTCCATTTTGCCACTATTTTGGGTCTGCATAGGGATTGTTTGGGATTGGTTTGATCATTTTGGCATCGCTTTGCATACCTCTAGTGTAATGCACTTCACTAGTTTCGGTAATTGTGCCATCCAACATGCATCAGGTGAGTTGTTTGCATGATTCGGGACCATCTTGCATGTCATTTCAGAGCTGGAACATGTGTCATTGTATGCCATATTTCATCTTTGTCATGCTTTGATAGAGTTGCACTTTGTTCCCAAGGTTTGGTCCCTTGCATTTGTGCATGTTTGCATGTACCTTGTTGCCTCATTTTCATCATATTGGCCACTAATTTTGGTGTAGCCGAGGCCCATCCATCTTGGTTTAAGCCCATCTTACATTGTGTATGCCTTATAGTCCATGTTATCGCATGTTTGATCATTGCATTGCGTATGCCTCGTTCATAACATTGCGTATGTTAGTGCATTGTGTATGCATGCCATATAATCCATGTGCATTGAGTATGCCATTGATTAGTTCATAGCATTGTGTATGCCATTTGTATGCTTGCGTGTCATTTCGTGCATCTTCGCATCACTTAGTTGCATTGCATTTAGGTTGCATTGCATTTAGATCGCATGCTAGAGTTGCATTTGTCCATACATTGTTTGTTGCATTGTGTTTGGAGTAGGGTCTAGTCCAAACACGGGAAATGAAGGACGTTTCGTACTCAAAGTGACGAAACGTGCCTCGATTCTTGGTCACCGACACTTGACTATCCATGATATAGTTGTTGGCTTTAGGTGTTTACATGTGTATTCATTTCACATTGAGTCGTGCAATTCGACTCCTGGCCATTATGCATTAGGCTGCGTGATTGATGGCACGAGGATCAAGCACTACACTCCCTAGAGCTTATGCAATGACGGGGAGAGTGGTCGTGCACACATATGTTGAAAATACCTTGCCATGCCTCTCTCTTGCTCCTTGTTGCAGAAAACCAGAAACCAGAGGCAGAAACTGGTCGGCCGACCAACTTTTCTGGCAGGCCGACCACCCCTTTTGGTTTCTCCCATAAAAGGTGGTCAGCAGGTAGTCTCCAAGGCCAATAGCTAGTCGGCAGCCTTTCCACAGATTCCCAGGGTGGAGTTTCAGCCTTCTGGAGCCTTGTGCAGTGTTCTGAGATCAATTGCAAACAAAGGCGAGCCGGGGCATCGCGATAGATTTCCCGACAAGGCGACTCGAGCATGCATGCATCCTTTATCATTTGTAACAGAGCTGAGGCAGTCCATTTCATGTAGCTTGCATGCTAATTTATTTGCTTCCTTAGTTTAATTTGCTAATTAATTAATGTTGTGTAATATTTAGCTGTAATTTGTTATTCATTTCGGTTGTGTAATAACTAGTTTAATTAGCTTAGATTAGCTAGTTGGTTTTGTATTATTTATTCGGACCCTCTGCGAGAGAGCGAACTTTGTAATAAGTTTGCGTGTGTGTGATGCATATCTTCCAACCCTATGTCTTTCTCCCTTTTATTTACCAGCTTATGATGGTTAGTTTTAGGGCATGTTTCAATTAGCATCTATATGTTCGCATGTTTGCATTCATTCATCTGTATTGCATGCACCGGGCTCGGTGCATCATGCTAACTGCATTGTATTTCAATTCCAAGTTGAATACTTGTATCGATTGTTGCATCTCATATGCCATCTTAGAATAGCCGAGCCTATTGTAGTTGCATTCTTGAATGTGTTGCATTAGGCATCTCAGCATAGTTAGGATTCATGCATGTTTTCTAATTAAGCTTCTTTCTTTGGCTCGGAGTACTCGATAAGTGTTTATGCTTTAGCATCCTTGCATGCGTGTGAGTGATTGCCATGATAGCATTCTTACCATGAGGCTATGTGCTTATGTGATATAACTGCCTGAATGCCTGTGGGTGAAGGTTGGGTTGCTTGAATTGGAATAATTCGTCAAAACCTGTGTTTTAGCCTACTTGCGAGTAGCAAACTTTAATCCATTTTCAAAACAAACGGATATGCGATACTTTGTTCCAACTTAGGCAATCTAGTCTATACTTATATGCTGTGTGCATCACATAGTAATTCTAGGTTAATAACTGGAATAAGAGCACATGTGTTTTTCAAAAACAAGATATCATGCTTAGTAGTGGCCGATCTTGGATCGGGCGAGCGGGGGTGCTCATGAAATGACCTTCCCCAATCGTACCCAAGTTCCCGAGCCGAGACAACTTTGGTGATGACGGACATGTGGCCTTAGGCACGAGTCAGGGTTTCCTAAATTCTTCCAAAACAAAATATTTAGGTGGCGACTCTGTATTTGGCAAAGCAGTCCATGTTTGGCACTTCTTTCTAAAAATCTATTTTTCAAAACGATTTGCCGGATTTGGACTCTTTGGTGATTTATCGGTCCCGCATTGCACTTTGTAGGATTAGATTCAGAACTGTGACATTTGAGTCCGAACTGTAGTAAGCCCAATGAACAAAACGGGATTTTCCCGGGATGTTCGGGCGCGTCTACAATAAGGGTGTGTGAGTGGCTAATAGTTGTTGCTAGCCGTCAAGCCGCAAGTCTTGGTCGGCCAGCCACTTCACCAACCGGCCTTCCATTCTTTTGGTAGGCCGACCAAATATACTAGCCAGGCAGCTGGGCAGCAGTGTTATGTTGGCTCTTTTTGCTTTGAAGTCTTGTTTTTGAGTCTTTTGTTTCTAGTAAGTATAAATAGTTGTGTTTAAGTTGTTTTTACTTTGTTTTTCTTTTATTAAGTTGTATTTTGGTCGGTTGTAGGCTCAATTCTGGTTATGAACTTGTTCAAATGTGATCATTCTCGGTTTCAAATTCAAATACAATCAATTTTGATGCAAGTGTTGTGCCATGCTCGAGATGCTACGCAAAACAAGAATTTTTCCTTTAATACAAATGCAGGGTTCGACCTCGATCATAGTTTTTACAAAAGAGAAAATATAAGTTTTCAAAATGAAAAGTAAAGGCCTATCTGAAGCTATACAAAGTTTTGAACTACCAAAACAAAGGAAAAGAGTAAAAAGAGCACAAAAATCAGTGTCAGTCACATTAGGTGCGTCTAGAGACCCTCTTCTTCTCTTTTGAGGAGGGGACTTGGGATTACTGTCACCATCAGCACCGCTGTCGTAAGAGGAGTGTGACTTAGAGTCAGCATCATCCTCTCCGCTCTCAGACCTGGAGCACTCGTTCATCGTCCCCTCAGTGCCACTAATCTCGGCATCATCTCCACTCAAAGTCGGCTCTGAACATGAAGAAGTCTCATATACCTGAGACTCTCCACTCTGACTCAAAGCACCTCTACCTTTGACCTAACCTCTACCCTTACCCTTGCCACGTACAAGAGCATGTCTACCTCTCCTCCCTATAGCCGGAGAAGGTGCCGCCGATGCCCCCAGTGCAGACGGAGGATGAAAGCAAGAAACAAAGTATCAGAATAGTATTGGTGCATAATCAGTATGAGTATAGTAGAAAGAGAATTAGAGCAGTCAGATGAATGAGAAAAGTAGAGTACCTAATGACCGTGGTGTCACGACCCAAACCCGCCCCTATAGGTTTAGCGTCGTAACCGTTGCCTTTCTGTACAATCAAAAATAATCGGGGCTAGCGGAAGTAATATTAAAAAATACACCAACAGTCCAATGAGCTGTGCATCTATATGAACAAACATTTATCATGAAAAAACGTTAATTTACCCACATTCAGTACATAACTTGTAACTTAACATTAATACATAATGTATGCACATAACGAAAGTTTACTTCACGATCAAAAGCTTGACAACGGCCTTCCAGGCCTAGCCCCAACTCAGAGGCACACAAAACAACTCGGTAGGTTTCAAAACGGTGACTTAGCTATAGAGCCCTTCTAAGCTTGCCATCCAAAATGCTCACCCATACATATCTATAAAAACAGTGAGCTAAAACCCAATGAGTAACATTAACGTAAAGGGGTTAGTGAACGAATTCCAAATACAATATCCGTAAAACAAATCATATCATAATGAATCATATCAGTCTCACATCAGAACATAACGTAATGGTACATCTCACAGAACATATCACATATCGTCTTCCGACTAGAGTAATCAGTTCCGGATACCGATTAAACACATATCACCACAATGAAGTGGCTAACAAGATCTCGTATCACATATATGTCATGGACCCGCATTTACATGCCATCCCCCATGACTTGGGACTATCTGTGGATGCCATAATAGATTCACAATTAGGACATTTGTTCACATAATCAAAATAGCATTTCAGAAATTATAACTTATCACATAATAGTGGAAGCATAGTTCATATCAACATATCTTTACAGAAATGTTATTCACAGTGGCCTTCCAATACCCGTTGTTCGGTCTACGAGTCTTGACCTACAAATACAAATATTCATAGCACAATTTCTCAATATACATTCGAGTTAATCAGTCGATTCTTAACCTTCTTCAGTTTATCCGTTACTTGTTCGTTCGGTTGTTTCTATTCTTTCTTTAATTTCTTTCATGCTTATAATATGCATATGGATGTATATGATACGTGAAAATCATGTAAATGAAGGCCTATAAATTAGAAAATGGAAAAAATAATAAAATTAGAAAATTTGCCCTGTTTGGCCGCTTGTGCGGTGGCCTTGGTTGCACGAGCGGTGGTGAAGTAGTGTGCAACTTTGGCCAAATCAAGGTTGGCCGCTCGAGCGGTGGCCTAGGCCGCTTGAGCGGTTTGGGTGAAAAACCAGGCTGGAAATCTACTTTGGAACAAAACTCCTTTTGTAAAATCATGCTCCAATTGTCCAAATTGAGATTTAATTTATTTTCTTTATATCAAACCCACAAATCTTAAAATATGAATTAAATTTTCAAAATTCTTGAAAACTTCATGATGTGTGTAAAAACTTCATGATGTATGTAAAAATAGAACCCAATTTCATTATTAATAACAAAAATCAAACTTAATTATGAATTACAGAAATCAATTTCTTAGAAATTTAACTTAACTCAATTTAAGACCAAAAACTTAATGTATGGTCAATGATGTTCCAAAATGTGTTTAAATTGAATAAAACTTTTAAATTCAATTACATACATGGATCAAACAAATTCCTAATTTTCATAAGAAAATCAAAACTTCCTTTATGTCACGACCCAAACCCGCCCCTAAAAGTTTGGGCATGACCCATTCGAAAACAGACACAAAACCTGTTATACATATCTTATGGGGCCTGAACGGAAGCATTTGATAATATAAAATACATAAAACATCATCCATTGAGCTACTACTACTATGCCAGGACCGCACACATTACACTAAATAAATATGATACAGATAATTTACACACATATGCCTCGACTCATTCTCGTAAATAGGCACATAACACAAAAACTAATGAAGAAGAAATTATATACAATCAACCCAAAATAGACATCTAAGGTATAAATCGGAACTCGGCAAAACTTTGCAAAACGAACGGCTTCAGGTGGTGCCTGGACGCCTCAAGGTTGATAAGAAAAACAAGCTTCAAAGGTTGGGTGAACTCCCGATTGGTTACCTCTAAAGCATGCATACAAAATACGTAATGAGCGAACTCGGTGAATAATAGTGCATAAATAATGTATTGACTAACTTGAATAATCAATTATAAAACGTAGATACACATGATTAACTATTTTCCGTAATTAGTTCCAAAATGTACCATAAGACCAATTTCCATAACATAACGGATTTAAGCCAATATATACAGGACAGCCATAGGCCTACAGATGCAGAACGACCATAGATCCGTAAATATCGCATGTAACAAGAATAGCGTAAATAATGCATGTAACCGTAATAATAGAAATACTAATGGCTTAATGTGAAATAACAAATTGGCTTAGCGGCCCGTAAATAATGTAACATAATCTTATCAAAACAGAGTCTTATGCATTTCCAGATTCCAAACCATTTCGTAATCGTTTTCATAATTATTTCCATATTCAGATTTTACATAAGATTCTATGTGGTACACCCATTAGCCATCAGAACAGATAGGTCCGAAGACCACAACGGATAGGTCCAAAGACCACAACAGATAGGTCCAAAGACCACCACAGATAGGTCCAAAGACCACCACAGATAGGTCCAAAGACCACAAAGTTGGTACCAATAGCCATAACAGATAGGTCCAAAGACCACAACAGATAGGTCCGAAGACCACAACGGATAGGTCCAAAGACCACAACAGATAGGTCCAAAGACCACCACAGATAGGTCCAAAGACCACAAAGTTGGTACCAACAGCCAGGTATTATTACCATGCGAGGGCCATAGGTCATGTATTGTTACCCCCGGGCGAGGGCCATCCGGACTAAGGGTGCCACAAATACTTTTCAGAAAACTGAGCGTTCGTTCGTTCATTTCAAACATATCATAACTTTTCAAAAATCAATCATTTGGTATCATGGTGTACTGAAAATACATAGCATAAGTTTAACATAACGTTACTGATATTTATTAGCAAATGTTGAACATGTTTTACGGATTGAACACTTTCAGAAATATAAAGGTACCATAGTTCCATACTTTAAATCACTACATAAACATCATTGTTCCATTTATTCACTATGAATTATTTAGGTTAATCTACGGATAATGAATGTTAATAATATTCTTTAACGGTAAATAAAACACAAGACTATATAAACGATAGCACATTACCAATAACCATTAATCGTAGACGGAATACGTAATAGTTTGAGTCATCCCAACGGATGCCAAATCCTTCCATGTTCACACCAATTCTCAAATACAACCATGTTAGCATAATTGTCATGGAAAACGTAAATGTGAATAATAACAATAAGATTGATGTACATATGTAGTACTATTACTCACAGTGTTCAGTGCTTGGTCCACCGTAAATGACCCTACACAATTGTAATACACAAAGAAATCGGATCACATAACTTATTTCGTTCTTAATTAATTCTCTTTATTCCAGTCACACATCACTTTGCGCTTCAACATAATTCAAACTAAATCTTTGAATCTCATTTCAACACTCCACAATTGAGTTCATGTCCTCCAGATCTTTACTAATTTATTGTCGTAATTTTTCCTTTACCTTATTACATGAATTCCAACATATTATAACAAGGTTCAATCGCTAAATTTAAACATAATTTCCAAGTGTCACCAAATACCAATTAAACTTGCACACATGAAATTCAACCCACTAATTTCATGATTTTACTTCCAATTTGGCCAAATCATCAATTAACATCATTACCCAACCTAGGGTTTCAAGAAAACATTAAGATTCAAGACAAATTCAAACTTACTAATTCATCACTTTCTATTCCAATTTTTCCATCAATTACACATCTAGGGCTCATAAATTAACTCCCAACATCTTCAAACCATAAAACCCCAATGCTCAAACCCCAAAATTCCCAAAATCTCATAATTTCCTCTATATACATAACATAAATGGAATTTGCACCAATATACAATGACAATACCTCAAATCTATCTATGGATGTAAACATTAAAGAGTCTTAAAACCCTTACCTCCATAATCAAGCAAATGGTGAGTTTGAGAAGAAACTTTCACCAATCCAAATTCTAATCGGGTAAAAACTTTGATCTTTCTTAGTTCTCCATCCCACATGCCAAAACCATGGTGGATTGTTGATAGAAATGGGTGAAATCAAGGTTTTGAGAGTTAGGGTTCGGACTAAGGCAAAGAGGAAAGAAGAGGATTGAAGAAAATCTATGAAATGATCCAAAAATCTCGTTTTTAACGCTGCTGTCCCGTAATTCCCGCTCGCGCACCTTTTCCCGCTCGAGCGGGCCTACTCACAGCACCGATTCCAAAACTTCAAACAGGTGTAACTTTCCCGTCCGGACTCCGTTTTAGGTCGTTCTTGTGTCCAAATTGAAGCCCCGGAAATAAGCTTTCCAATGGTTCAAACCTCACATCCAAATTCAAAGTGTGGCAAAAGAAAAGGGCAAAAGAGTGGCAGTTGTTCGTAAAATAACTATCCAAATTAAATTCTTTGATCCAATCTTACCTTACCATCATATTACCACCTCAACCAATACTCTAAAATAAGATAAGAACATTCCAAATACGTTAATTAAAGGATAAAAACAAGCCCACGTGCCTCAGAAGTACAACTCAACCTGGAGACCCGCTCGAGCGTGCAGACCCGCCGAAAGCTCGGCGTAAACTCTCCCCCTCGAGCGGAGAATCACAACTCCTGAATCTCAGGCCGTCTGAAAAATTGCTGGAAACCCCAAAAGTACGCTCGAGCGTAAAATACTCCGCTCGAGCGGAAGGACAAATTTCAGATTGTTTGGTAAAGATCACCAATTCCAGTTTCAAAGGCATAAACCAACGGATAGTTCTTTAATTCCAATAGTAAACACATTAACCCCTAATTAAATAAGGATGACTTTCTATATGCACTTTGGGGTCGTTACACTTTAATTCCAAAATCAATTCTCAAATTTCATGAACTCATGATTTTTATAACTTTTTCTTCAAAGTCATTTATATACTCCATTGCATGGATCTAATCTTCAAACATTTCTTGTTGTATGTAATTTATAGAACTCAATTCAAGAATGATTCTCAAAATTAAACTCAAACTTAACAAATTCAAAGAATCAAAACTCATAATCTTCAACCTAACTTGATTTTACATGCAAAACCCAATTTCTATCAATTTATATAATTGATCCTCAAATCTTCATTTTTAATCCTCTCAAAATCCATCTTGAATCAATTTATGTCTAGATTATTTAAACAATACTAGGAAGAGGATGAAATTTCTTACCTTAAGATGAATTTCCCATAATTTTTAACTTCAATCTTAGTATCCCACAAAACCCTATTCTTCTTTATTCTTCCTTTCTTTCTTTCCCACGATTTGCTCCAGCAAATTGATCACAATGTATATATAAGTAATGAAGCTCTCTCTCTCTCTCTCTCTCTCTCTCTCTCTCTCTCTCCTGCTTCCAGAGCACACATGCACCTCTCTCTTTTGATTTGATTTCTTTCTTTATTTCATTCTTTCTCTTGAATAAAGTTTCCAACACCAAGGTACTAACATACACCCATTACTAACTCATCACACTACACACGTGCACAATCTAGATATTTCTTCAATTTAATTTATGATTAGAATTAACTTAATATATAATTATCCATTAACTTTGTTAAACACAATTTGATCTTAATTAATCTTAATTAGCACACATTTAGTTAATCATAATTAATCACAAATCCCACATAATTTAATTAATATAATCGACTTCAATTGGGGCCCAATTAATTATATTTAATTTTTATCATTCTGAATCAGATTTTTAATCAAACTCCCGAAAGGCTCCAAATATTAAATTAAGATTATTGTCATCATCAATTTTGATTTCCTAAATCATTTAGGCCTTCAATTTTTGATCAGACTCAAATTTCCATCAATAAATTACATATTCAAATTGGACACCTCATAATTAAATTTAATTCACAATAATAACTATTTCCAATCTTCATAACTTGATCAACTCCAATTCGGACCAAATTAATACGAACCCAATTAATAAAATCTTAATTTTACTAAACTGAATTGAATGTTTAATTAAACTCCCATATGGTTCGATACTCGAAATTAAAATAATTAAATTTGTCAATTTCACCTTCTTGAGCCACTTAAGCTTTTAATTTCTAATTTCGAAATAGCTCTTTTATCAAATTATACATGAATCAACCCTAATATTGCTCATCAATTCTACAATTCAGTCGGAATAATAATTAATCAAAATCTAAATCACCTTGATTAATTAAATGTAAAATATTTTATGTGGCGGGGTTAGCACAATGTGGTAGGCGAACCGGGCCTCCTTCCGTCGTACCATCTGGACCAGGGAGTCGACAAACTGAAAGAGGTCGTCCACGTACTCCACTGACACCTACAAGTGAGTTTGAACATCAGTATAGAGGAAAGGGAATGTAAAACATAAACTGTAATACAAAGTACATACCTGCTGTACATTAGGGTCCTTAATGTACTCACGTTGCTCTGGGTACTGTAGACACCCTATTTTTGCCCGCCCTTAAGACTTGGGCGTTACTGATGGTTTACTTGGTGTTGAAAGTTGAGCAGGGCAAGGGTTCAATTTCTTCAGCAAGGAGAGAGTCAAATCCCAACTTCATACCCCTTTTGGACCAAAACAATATTGATCAAAAGATTTTAGGTCTTGAAACCCTCTTTTTCAAAATAGTTTTTGAAAAAGTTCCTACGATGTTCCGACGCTCGCGTTTTGTTAAATGTTACGCTTTTCAGTAAACCAAGCAAAGGACAAAGTGGAAATGAATGAAAGAGAGATGAAATCTTTGAAAAATCTTTCAAAACACCTTGTTTAGGGGTTTGGAGTTGAAGAAAAGAAGAGAAGAGGGAAGAAACCCAGTTGGGGAAGAAAATGGACATGAACCGTTAAGAGAGAGTCGAGCAGCCCTCGTTGAATCGAGCCTATTCATTTGCATACTTAGATTTCAGCTATGAGGCCACCACCATTGGAAAGATTACTTCCGAGGCTTCACTTTGCACTCAAGAATCTCCTAAAACCATGTCCGGACGGGGGAGATATGGTTGGTTGAAGTAGGGTATCAATTCGGTTGGATCGAAACTGCGCGGCTTCACCAAAACAAGCATAACTTTTTGTACAGTTGGAATTTTGATGCAAGGCTGGCGCCATTGGAAAGATAACTTCTGGGGCTTCAATTCAAACACTTTCTAGCCACTTTTTGGCCTTGGAAGCCACCTGATGACCACTTTTCATTCTTGTAGACCACTTTTTCCTTCGGAAAACCAAAAAAAGTAGCTGGCCGACCACTTCAACTAGTCGGCCACTTTCCAGTAGATTCCTAAAGATCTTTTCTTGCCAGCTGTGCCAACTGGAAGGCACAGAAGTCATCTTCCATACATGTGTATGGAGGGATGGCTTTAAGCCCTTGGCTTCCTCAACAAGCTTGAGGCTTGTTTTTCTATAAGAGGAAGGCCTTCCCTCCCTTCTCCAAGTTCAGAAAACTTGGCTTGAGCTATAGATATACATCTATCTCTATATCTCTCTTTGTCTCATTTTTGTGCTTGAAAGTGCTTATTCTTCATACTATTGCACACAAATACACACTCAAACACCATACTTTTGTTGCTGAGGCTTCTTGAAGTTGGTTTTGGAGTTTTTGGACTGGTTTTGGTCAGAAAGAGCTACTAGAGTTGCAGCTTTGAAGGTGTTCTTCAAGGGTGATCTTCTAACCCTTAAAACCCTTGTTTTTATTTAAGCTTTTGGCCCAACTTGCATGTTGTTTTAGGCTTAACTTTCTACTACAAAAAATTCTAATTTTGCATGCTTGTAATGTTTGTTTAAGGCCTTGTTGGTGTTGGGGTTGGTCTACCCCCTCTTAGGCCTTGTTTGGACTTTGTTTTGTGCCATCCTTTTGAGCTATTGGGACCACCTTGTTATGACCTTTCTACCACTAAATTCTAGAGGAATTTCAGTGGTGGAAATGGTGTTTTGAAGTCCCAAAAAGGAGAGGGTCATCCCCTCTCCTTATGTCTTGTATGCTTGCTTCATTTGCCTCATGTTTGAGCATGTTTGTTAAGCTTGTGTTGGCCACATCTCAGCCTATTTTAGGCTTTATTTCAGCATGGCATACCACTATTTTGACTGGGTTTTGTCACCTCATGCATACACTTGTAGTGTATTTCTCACAAACTAGTCTTGTATGCTTCATGAAGTAGCATGCCTTTCTAGCATGATTTGATTCTATTTCAGCATGTTCTTGGTGTTGTTTTGCCATGATATACCTCTGTTAAGGTTTCGGTTAATAGCCCTATGCATGCTCCATGCACTTGTAATGCAATCCTACAAATTAGCCTAATGTGTATCATGCTTTAGACCATCATTCTAACATGATTTTGGCTTAACTCTAAGAAGCTTTTGTCCATGTTTTAGCATGCTCCAGCTCTGATTTGTGTTGTTTTGGTCATGCATGCCATGCTTTGTATAGCTATAGTGCATTCTAGCTTGTTAGCTTTGTGTATCGAGTCCACTAGCATGCATTGCTTGGCTTATTAGAATGATTTGGCATCATTTGTTATGAGATTTTAGTGCATGTTTCATGGTCATACACTCACATCTTTCACTCTTTCAATGCGTTGGAGCGTTTGCCCTTTATGCCTTAAACATGAATCATTGTGTATGCCTTCATGCCTAAGCTTGCGAGCTATCATTTCAGTGTGTTTTTGGGGTTATTTTGCCATGATATAACTTTGATTTTTGTTGGTGAAGCCATCTCATGCTTGGCCTTGATAGGTGTAGTGTAATTCACCTTATTTGCCTTGCACACATCATGCCTTATGCCCTTCATGCTAGCTTGTTTTGGCTTCCTTTCATACATGTTTTAGACTTATTTTGACATGTTCTAGGACTATTTTGGGTTGCCTTTGCCATATGCTTCATGTTTTGCATAGCTGTAGTGCAAATGTCTATGCTAGCTTCAAACTTTGCGTACCATAGCATGTTTCATTTGTGTTGTGTACATGATTTGGCATCCTTTAACATGACATTTTAGAGCATGTAGCATTGCCATGTTCCCACTTCATTCACTCTTTAAGTGCTTTTGAGTGTTATGCATTGTTGCCTTGTTTATGGCCTAGTGTGTATGCTTGCATGCCTAGACATTTGAGCCTCCATCTTAGCATATTTTTGGTCTTGTTTAGACCTGTTTTAGCTCTGTCCATGGTTGGTTCATGCATTTGTGCCATGTATTGCATGTCCTCTTTGTAGTCCTCTTTGCTAGCTCTAATGCTTAAGGACCTTTGCATGCTATACTTGTATTGTTTGGGTGATTTGGCATCATTTCATACCTTATTTTAGTGCACTTAGTGTTGTTACACTTCCACATTTGTCACTCTTTGAGCACTCTTGACAATTGTGCTCTTAGGCCTAGTCAATGGGCCTTTGCATTGTGCATGCATTTACTTTGTACTTCATGCCTTAGTTTTAGCTTTATGGCCACTGATTTGGGCATGACTGAGGTCTGTCCATTTTTGGTTTAAGTTCATTGAGCATGTTGTTCAAATGTTGTTACATTGCATCATGTTGTTGCGTGCTTATGTTGCCTTGCATTGTGTATGCATGCATTAGCATTGTTTGCATGTCATTAGCTTTGTTAAGTTGATCATGTCACATTGCATTGAGTATGCCATGTTGTTGTTTGCATTGTGTATGCTCATGTTACATTACATTGCGTATGCCATGTTGTTGTTTGCGTTGTGTATGCTCATGTTACATTGCATTGCGTATGCCATGTTATTCTTTGCATTATGTATGCCATGTAGTTGCATTGCATGCTTGCATGCTTGAGTTGCATTGCATTTGTTTGGATTAGGTGTTAATCCAAACACGAGAAACGAGGGACGTTTCATACTTGAAGTAATGAAACGTGCCTCAATTCTCAGTCACCGACGCTTTTGATCATACATGATAGAGTTCTAGGTTTTATGTGTTTATGTGTGCATTCATTTTACATTGAATTGTGCAATTTGGCTTCTCGGCCATCATGCATCGAGATGCGTGATTGGTGGCCCAAGGGTCAAGAACCACACTCCCTTGAGCTTATGAAATGATAGGGAGGGTGGTTGTGCATACATATCTTGCAAATACATTGCAATGCCCTTTCTTGCTCTTTGTTGCAGCAAATTAGAGAAGTGCAGCAAAAACTAGTTGGCCAACCAAAAAAACTAGCTGGCCGATAACTTTTTTTGGTCTGTAGCAATAGAAAGTGGTTGGCCAGTGGCTGGAAACACCCTTAGGTAGTCGGCAGCCCTCCCACAGGTCCCTAAGGTGAGTTAGAAGCTTTCTGGAGCTTGGTGCAAGGATCTGAGAACAATTGCAAACAGAGGCAAGTTAGGGCATCGCGACGGATTTCCGAACGAGGCGACTGGCATGCATGCACTCCTCATCCTGAGGACCTCTCTTTACTGCTTTCCTTAGCTAGTTTATGTTTTGGTTCTGTATTTAAGTAGTTAATGCGTTTAGCTGCTTATTTGTGTTGTAATAACTAGTTAGTTAACTTGTTAGTTAATTAGCTTAGTTTTGTACTTAATTAATTAGCTTGTTAGTTAATTAGTTTTGTGATGTAATAATTGGTTTAATTAGCTTAGATTAGCTAGTTAGCTTCTTATTCGGACCCTCCGTCGAGAGGGCCAACTGTTGTAATAAGCGTGCGTGTGTGTGATGCATGTCTTCCAACTCCCATTTCTTTCTCCTTTTTACTTAACTGCTTATGATGGTTAGTTTTAGGGCATGTTTCGATTAGCATACCTTATGCTTGCATGTGTGCATCCATTCATCTGTTTTGCATGCACCGGGCTCGGCGCATCATACTAACTGCATTGTATTCTAATACATTTACTTGAATACATGTTCAACAACATGTTGTCAAGTTGCATTTCACATGACATCTTATAATAGCCGAGCCTATTTTAGTTGCATTTTTGCATGTGTTGCATTAGCCATCTTAACACGAACTAGGATCATGCATGATTTCTAACTAGTTCTTTGTTTTGGCTTGGAGTACACTGTGAGTGTTTACGTTTTAGCATACTGCATGTATGTAAGTGCTGCCATGTTTAGCATGCTTGCCATGAGGCTAACTGCTTAACTGATATAACTGTATGAATGCCTGTGGATGAAGGTTGGATTGTTTGAATTGGAACAATTCATCAAAATCCTCGTCTTAGCCTACTTACGAGTAGCAAACTTTAAACCGTTTTCAAACAAACGAACATGCAATGTTTTGTTCCAACTTAGGCGATCTAGTCTATACTTGTATGCTGTGCGCATCACATAGTAATTCTAGGTTAACAACTGGAATGAGAAGACATGTGTTTTCAAAAATAACATATTATGCTTAGTAAAGGCCGATCTTTGATCGGACAAGCGGGGGTGCTCATTGCATGACCTTCCCCTCTCGTACCCAAGTTCCCGAGCCGATGCAACTTTGGTAATGACGGACACGTGGCCTTAGGCACAAGTCAGGGTTTCCTAAATTTTTCAAAATAAAACATTTAGGTGGCGACTCTGTATCTGGCAAAGCAGTCCATGTTTGGCACTTTTTTATTAAAATCAATTTTCCAAAATGATTTGCCAGATTTGGACTCTTTGGTGATTTATCAATCTTACATTGCACTTTGTGAGATCAGATTAAGAACCATGACATTGAGTCCAAACTGTAGTAGCTAAGAACAAACAAATTCGCGCCCTCACGCGTGGAGCTGGAAGTTCTCTGGGCAGTCTACAGGTACTCAACTGGGATCTGGTGGGCCATGCCACTCGGCCGGCAGTATGTGATCGTGGCCGGGATCTCAGGCAGACCAGCAACATGAATGGCAGGGGCGGCCCCTCTAGCATGAGGCTCAGCTATAGAAACAACCCCTCTAGCAACAAGAATATCCACAGCATCTCCCACTTGAGCTCTGGTCAGAGGAGGCATGAGGTGGGTTTGGATGAACTTGGTGTAGTCCCTAACCTCGTAGATGAGATCGGCGTCCTGCTCTGCCATATACTGCACAATAGCCTCTACTGGTAGGCTATCAGCAATCCTCAAAGACGTAGGGAGAGAAGTAGGAACAACGGGATCCGGCGACCCTAGGGTCTGGCGCACGAACCTCTCCTTCAGGTACCAAGTCCTACAGAAAGGACCGTCCAGCAAGATCTGTAGCCTGGAGGTATCCCAAGGCCCGGTGTACTCGTCCCTTGTTCTAGCTGACATTGCCATGCATATCTGCCATGTCACCTACAAATAGAGAATTTACAGTGGGCAATTGTCAGAGTATGGAATGGAAGCAATAGAACTGAAATGGAATGGGCATGAGTTTCATATTACCTCGTGTGCCATCACTATGTGGAAGAAGTGACCGTAGTAGGCGAAGATGGTGACACTACGGCATCAGGGATGGCACTCGCCGTCGTATCACCTGGAGTAGGGGACCGCTACCTCCACCTCATCTCGTGGAACTGGGGCAAGGATGGAGATGTAGGCATATAGCCATAGTTGCAAGAAAAGATCAGTTTGTGAGTTAATAGATAGAGACAGAACTACAAGTAGAGACAGAAATAAAGATAAAAAGTGCAAAGCAAAAAGTATTATGTACAAACAGAAAGGAACAAAAATGAAAATAGAAAGTGCAGTATGTACCTTCCAAGCTCTCCTGTAGTCTCTGACCTTGTTCCCCTTCTTACGGGAATTGGAGCTCATATAGTCGTACAAGGTGGCGAGGCCAGGACCACCCCAAGCATAGAAGTGCACTAGGGGCAACACCACCAAAGCACTAAACAGATATAGGCCTATGGTATTCCACTTGTTCGCAAATAAGGTGGTATCGAGGAGATATATTAGGAAGCCCCAGACATACTACTCGATTTGCTCCTAAGTCTCTGGCTGACTCCCATAGAAGTTGTCGTAAAATCAGCTATATTTGACCATAGTCGGCAGTCCAAGGGAAGGCGCACTCTAAGAAGACAGATTCAAGCAGCCTTCCACTGGCCCATATCAACATCAAATGGGATCAGATCACCCCCTACTCGTAGCCCATGATCATAGAAAAGTCACATGGGATCATTGTAATCTCCCTTGTGGAGGAGAAGAAGAAGGAGTTGGTGGTGTTCCACTACCTCTCCACCAAAACGTCAAGCAAGGATCGACTAGCCTGTAGTCATGTGAGCCCCGAGCAGAATAGGACGAAGCCTTCCTCATCAATCAACTCTCTGACTCAAGCGGAGAGCTCCTAGTACCAATCTCTTGCCGTTACTACCCCATAGCCTCTCCAAGCGAGAGCAACACCCCGTGTTGAAAGAGAAGAATTTGTTAAATGCATGGCAGATGAAAATTGTAATGAATATCAAAGCAAGCAAAATATATGAAGGTATAAAGGTTCTTACCTCAGAGGCATCGTGGAAGAGGTGTGATGCACACTCCCTCCAAAGAAAGTCCTCAGGTGCGCCCTGAGCTAAGTCTTCGAACAACAACATGTCGCCAAGAGCCATCACATGTGTGTGAGGGTGATAGGTGGCTGGATCAAAAGGCCTCACCCTCAGTGGTGGCAACTCAGGCTCAACCTTCGGAAGGTAGATCTCCTCTACAGCAATGTCGGCGACAATGTCCTCTGCCGCTCTGCTAACCTCATCTATCATTTACTCCTCTACTCCCGCAGCGGATGGAAGAACCAGCACCTTAGGAAGGGCACCATCATGTGGAACATCTTCAGCCATGGAGAATGTGGAGGGTGGTGAGAGAAAAATGAGGAAAATAGGCGAAAACCCCAAAACCAAGCCCTATGAAAGAGAAAAAGAGAGGAAAAAGTCAAAACTCAGAAGAGAGTGCACAAATACCAAGAAAAACAAGTGAGAATGAGCCAAAAACAATGATAAACCCAAAAAATCAACCAAATCAAATTCCAATAAGTTCAAAACGTAGAGGGCCAAACGGGTTTTACGAATAAAGTTTGTGTGGGTCGTTAGGTAAACCGAGTAGGATGAAAATCTAGAGAGAGAGAGAGAGCACCTAGAGAGAGAGGGAGAGTGATTTCAGCTTCGGTGTGTATGAAAAAGTGGGCCCAAACTTATTTTTAAAAAGTCTCGGGTGTAAGAACCCAAAACTGCCCTTGAATTTGGATTGGGTGGCCAGTCAGCCAAAACATTACACAGCCGGCCCATATTTTGGCCGACTGATTCTTCAAGTGGTCCGACTATGATTTTTGCTGAGGTCTTTCTTATTCTGTGCATGGAAAGTCCTGTATTCATCTATAAGGTGGAAAATTGAAGAATTTGAGTTTTTTTTCAGTTACAGAAAATTTCGAAATGTCATTCTGGGTGCACCGTTTCAAGTCCCATCATTTCTTCGAAGTGGGAAAGTGCCTCGATCTCAAGCTTGAGCAAGTTGTATCATTTTCTGAACATTTGAGAACCTCCAAACTGTAAGTCAGAGATCTTTATGAGGTGTTTTCAAAACACCGCTTTCTGTTTATCTTTTTAATTATGTTGTCAATTATGTTGCATGGAGCATGCACCGTATTGTTTTTCGCATTGACCATAGTAATTATATTGCATTGTGTTGTATCCATGTGCATCATGCTTTTCATTTATTGTGCTTACCCTTGTCACACGAGTGTGATTTGGCTTGTACCCCTTACCCTTTCTGCGTGAAGCGTAATTTGGCTTGTACCATTTTGTCTTACCTCATCTCTGCGTGAAACGTAGTTTGGCCTTGTATCTTTCACCTGGTTAAAACCTTCCCTCTCTCCGTATGAAATACGGTGAGATACGTCTGTTGATTACACCACCCTTCCGTCATTTCGCGTGAAACGTGTTAGGATGTTGTTTTGCCTAGTTAAACCTTCCTTCTCTCCATATGGAATACGGTGAGATATGCTTGTTTGTTACACCACCCTTGTTTTGCTTGGTTAAAACCTTTCCTCTTTCCATATGAAATATGGTGAGATACGCCTGTTGGTTATACTACCCTTCCGTTCTTTCACGTGAAACGCATTAGGACGTTGTTTTACCTAGTTAAATCTTTCCCTCTTTCCATATGAAATACGATGAGATACGCCTATTGGTTACACCGTCTTTCCTCCTTTCACATGAAACCTGTTTGGAATTGCTTACTCTTTTTCATGTGAAACACTATTGGATTTATTTTGATTTAAGCTTGAGGTTTGTTTCATTCATATATTGTCATCTATTTATTGCTCATTGCATTGTCTTGCATGATCATGGATTTTCAAAATAATCGGCTTTGCGAAGCGTGTAAGTCTAGTTTCCAAAAAGTAGTGCATGAGCATATCATTTGTATCTTGTCCTGAACTACGCATGGTTTGATTCTTTGTAAAGGGATACGTAGGCAACTTTCAAGTTCAACCAATTGCATTTGCATTTTGATTGCTTGCCTAAGTCTTACAGCCTTGTCAAAAGGGTCGTCTTCGAACTTTGACATTCACTAGCATTATTTCATGACTTCGAGGTCTGTCAAAGAGGGGCAACTGTAGACACCCCATTTTGACTAGGGGTGTAACTCGGGCGGGCTCAACCCGAGCAACCCGAGCCCAGCCCGAGTTTTTTTAGGGCTTGGGCAACTATATCTTGTAATCTGGACGGGCCTGGGTAGATTTTTGATGCCCGAATTGTAATTCGGGCCGGGCTAGGGTAGAACCAATGGCCAACCCGAGCAACCCGAACCCGAATTAAATTTAATATATTATATAAATTATATAATATATATATATATATATAATTTAATAAATTATATAATATATATAAATTAAGTAAAAGAGTTAGTCTTAATTTTTAATTTTTATTTTTTGGTGACCAGAAAATAACTTTGAATAATTCTCAATTCTTTGTTAATTATCAATTCTACCCATGTGTTTCAAAACAAATCTACCTACAAGTTTCTGGGCAATTCGGGCAATTCGGGCTAACCCGAGTTCAAAATACAAAGCTTGGGCCGGGCTTGGGCAGCAAAGCTCGGGTTCATGTTCGGGCTTGGGCGGGCTTGGGCACTGCTCTGGGCAATTTGGGTTGGGCTTGGGCAGACCCCCAACCTAACCGAACCCGCCCGAGTTGCACCCCTAATTTTGACAGCCTTTAAAACTTGGGCGCCTCACACTGAACACTCAATGATGAAATGTTACACTATGCAATCGTTCAATTTCTTCAGCAAAAGGCTTCGGTTTCAAGCTTTAAAACCTAAACCTTATACCCCATTTGAACTAAAACCTTATTGCTTCTAGCTTAACCACTCAAAAAAGAGCTAGACAACAATTGGCCGAGAGGCCATTTTTGATTGGCCCGCCGTCCCCCTTAATGGCCGGCTGTCCATGTTTAGCGCATACAGATATTTTGCAATAGCTAGTTGTCCCCATGTGCATGCCTTGCACTAGCTATCTCTTTACAGATATTTTCGATGTAAGAACCTGTTTTTCCATAAATGCAAGTCCCCTCTTTATGGTTTGGGGTTAGAAAATTTTGGCCAAAGCTAAAACTTGTCCAACACACTACCCTCTTCTCTTACAATATACATACACTATACATACACTTTCTAAGCTTAAACTTAAAACTTTTGCTAAGGTTCTTGAATCTAACTTCAGCTCCTTGAGAGTGCTTGGTTTGTGGTTTATTAACTAAGGAGCTTTTCCTCTCTTTCAAGAGGTATATCTTGAGCTCTTTTATCATCTTTTCTCTCTCTTTTCTTTATCTTTTCATACTAATTTCAGAGCTTTTTTAAGCTTAAAAATGTGATTTAAAGTTGCAAAAAGTGGAAGGGTTAGCCACCCTTCCTTAAGCTTGCGTACTAGGCTCGTCCTCTGTTTTTTTTTTGTTCATATCTTCTACTTTTTTTTTTTAAACTGATTTTCAGCACTATTTTGTGCTATTTTGGGGCTATTTTAAGTGTTTATTTAGTTTATGCTTTGAATAGTATAGTATGTTGTTGTAAGTCCTCATGGATTTGGTGTATAGGCCAAAGTTTCCAATCCATCTGAGTTGATAGTTTTTTCTTTCACTCTTTATAGCTTTCATACATATATTCACACCATTGTAATCATCTACTATTCATTAGCACTCTGCGATCTCCCTCTTTTCTTTGTTTCTTTGATCAAGGGTTGTATCAAACAAAAGATTGTTGCTCAAAGCATAAGAAAGAGACCCCTTATTCTAAATGGTTTAATCTCTTCGGAGGTTCATTACTAGGACATTACATCTCTCTTATGCTAAGCATAATCTCTTGTTTGACACTTTTCTTTATCACCAGTGCATTACTTCTAAGGGACTAATTTTCTACTTAGACCCTTGGAAATCACCAAGGAAATGTTCATTATAACTTATTATCAAGTTTGGATTTGGAGTCATTATTGCTCGTTTTGGGTTTGACTCCAAATTCATTATCGCTTGTATATAAGTTTGATCATTCCTTTGTAATTTCCCCCCATAGAAAAGGGCTTGAAAATCTCATTTCTTAGGTCAAGTCATGCTTGCTACTCTTTATTGCTTTTGGACATAGTGGACGTAATCATCATCTTTGGACAAAAAGAAAGAAAAGATAACAAATGGAAAGGTAAAGTAAAAAAGGGCTAATAAAATTGGAGAGAAAGAGGTAAAAAAAGTAATAAAATTTGGTTGGGTTCATTTGGACATTATACTAAACCTATTGTGTCTTGAATCATCGCATACTATTTAAGTGATGTTTGATGATTCATGAAGCAAGTCTACCCCTTCCCTTAAGGTAATTTCATGATAGGGATGAGGTGTTGTTTGTCTTTTATTTCATTTTATTAAGCTCTTATCCTATCATTTCTAAGATCATCACGCAACAAATTTGTGATAATTGATGATTTGAGAACCAAATCTACTCCTCCCTTGATCATCTTTATGATAGGAAAGGACAGATAGGATAAACATATCCTGGAAACAATCTATTTTTGCTCTGTTTCAGCTCTATTATAGCAGGGTATTTCCCAGAAACAGTACGGCCGACCATTTCTTAGGGCCAGCTGGCCACCTA
This sequence comes from Camellia lanceoleosa, assembly GCA_025200525.1. Lineage (NCBI taxonomy): Eukaryota > Viridiplantae > Streptophyta > Magnoliopsida > Ericales > Theaceae > Camellia > Camellia lanceoleosa. The sequence continues at coordinate 162,378,007 of CM045759.1, forward strand.
TTTTGTACAGGCAATGGCATTTTTATAGCAGAACAAAGTAGAATCTGAGGCCAAAACAGAATAATTTTCTAACTACAAACAGAGCAGATTTTGGCAACAAAAAGAGAGGTTTTCGGAGGATGTTCTAGGTCGTGTGCATGCAGTTTCTCGTTTCCCATTCGAATACATTAGATTAATACCTTTCATATTCGTATGTTGTAATTAATTAATTGTTTTCCTTCTATTCAAACTTGTAATAATTAATTAGTTTAGTTTATTCAATTGGGTTTATAATAATTAGTTTAATTTAGACATTCATTCGAACCCTCTTGTGCGAGGGCTAACTTGTAACATTTGATTGTCTTCCAACCCCCATTTCTTTCTCTCTTTAATTTACATGCTTACCGTGGTAATATCATGTTTTGGTTTCATATAATTGCCATGCGTTGTATCCATTTTTGTATGTATTGGGTTCGGTTCAGCATTCTAATATCATTGTCATTATCATTTCCTACTTACTTGAATACATGCATTACTACATGCTTTGAGTTGATCCATATGACATGATAAATAAGCCGAACCTAGTAGTTGCATTTTGTATGTGTTACATTAGTCACTTTGCATATTAGAAGTATTCATTTTTTTTCTAATTGTTTTCTTTTCTTTGGCTTGCCTCGATTGAGTACTAGGTGAGCATTTTTGCTTTAACATATTGCATATGTGTTTGTGTTGCCATATCAAGCATATTAACATGAGGCTAAGTGCAGATTAGAAATATCTCCTTGAATGCCTATGGATGAAGGCTATTTCACTTAAGTTCAAATGACTTTGATAAATGTATATACGAGCTTGCTTGTTAAGTAGCACGTATTCAAAACTCTTTTCAAATGAATATAAAATCAAAGCATTTCAAAATAGGTGACATAGTTTATACTTCTGTGCCTCACATAGTAAGTTAGCATTAATAATCAAACCAAGACCATATAGTGTTGATAAGAATCACATCATGATTAGTAGAGGCTGATCTTTGATCGGGTGAGTGGGGGTGCTCAATTCACGACCTTCCCCTCTCATACCTAAGTTCTCGAGCCAAGACACTTTGGTTATGATGAACAAGTGGCCTTTTGCACGAGTCAAGAGTTTCCTAAATTTTCTAAAAATATTTAGTTAGCGACTCTGAAATCTGTCAATGCAGTTCATTTTTGGCATCTTTGATGATAAATGGATTTTTTAAGATTTGTCGAATTTGAACTCTTATTTGTGTTTTTTTGTTTCACATTGCACTTGTGAAACCAGATTTAGAACCACAGGAGTTTGAATTATAGGGCTATCGTATCCGAGGAGACTAAGCCCCTCCGAGGAGCATGAAAAACCAGCTACAGCTATGCATCCGAGAAATACTAAGATGTACCAAGACTTGAAGCAAGTATGCTGGTGGCCAAACATGAAGGAAGAAATTGCCGACTATAATTCCAAATGCCTCAAATGCCAACAATTAAAAGCTGAACACCAGAAAACAGAAAGTTTACTTCAATCTCTTCTTATTCAACAATGGAAGTGGGAACATATAACCATAGATTTCATTGTTGGTCTGCCTCGTACGTCTAGAAGTATGAATGCTATATGGGTTATTGTTGATAGATTGATAAAATTTGCTCACTTTCTTGCTGTGAAAACTTCGTTTAATGCCTATAGACTTGCTACTATCTACATTGATGAGATTATCCACTTACGTAGGGTTCAAGTGTCTATTGTATCAGATCGGAATCCTAAATTTGTTTCTAGATTTTGGCAAAGTTTGTAATAGGAAATTGGCATAGATTTGAGATTTAGCACTGCCTTTCATCCACAAACCGATGGGTAATTGAGAGAACTATTCAAACATTAGAAGATATGCTTCATATGTGTCTTAGAATTTCAAGGTAGTTGAAAAACTTAGCTACCATTGGCTGAGTTTGCGTATAATAACAGTTTCCATGCTAGTATCGGTATGGCACCATATGAAGCGTTATATGGAAGGAAATGTAGGTGTCCAGTTTGTTAGACTGAGGTTGGTGATAGGACTTTATATGGATCTGAACTTGTGCAAGAAACAACTGAAAAGATAAAGATCATTCAACAATGGCTCAAGACTGCTCAGAGCCGATAGAAACGTTATGTAGATAAGAGAATGAGGGATTTGGAATACGAAGTGGGAGACCATGTGCTCATCAGAGTAACGCCAATAAAAGGGCAAACAAGGTTTGGTAGAAAAGAGAAATTGACTCCATCTTACATCAGACTGTTCCAAATTCTAGAAAGGCTTGGTCCCATTGCTTACCGAATAACTTTACCATCGGGAATGGAACAAATTCATAATGTGTTTCACATGTCAATGCTCCACGGTTATCTTAAAGATCCATTCCATGTCATAGATTACCACCTAATAGCGGTTGATGATGACATGATCTATGAAGAAAAGCCAATCAGATTATTGATCGACAAGTCAAGTAGTTGAGGAATAAATCAATTTCTCTGGTGAAAGTTGAATGGAAAGAACACTACTAAAATGAAGTTACATGGAAAAATGAGGATGTAATGAGACAACGCTATCCAGAATTGTTTCCAAGTGGAGGTAACTCAAGTTTGGAGGAGCAAATTTTCTAAGGATGAAATATTGTAATGACCCCAACATACATATTATCTTTATGTATTGTTTTAGTGAGCATAATTGCATGATTATATGTTTAATTTGTGTTTATCTATCTGTCTTTGAAATATCTGTTAGACCGCCGACTTAGAATTCGAAATTGACAGCCTAAATGAATTCAGAAACCAAAATTGACTAGTTCAATAGGTTAGTTGGAATATTTAGAACCTTATGATAAGTTTAATTAAAATTTGATTCGGATCAAAATAATTAGAATAAATTAATTAGACTTGATTATGATTAATTATAATTAATTAGCACTAATCTCATTTGATTAGCTTAACTTAATCTACTCATATATATATATATATATATGCCTTCAACATGTTTAAGAGTTCATTTTGACATCATTTGAGCTAAAATTTAGAGTGAGAGTGAGAACAACACTTCTAGAGAGAGTAGAGTTATTGTAGAGAATTTGAAAGAGATTTGAGGAGATTAAGCTAACAACATCTCAATTCAAGCTCTATGCATGGAATTCACCTATAAGTCTTGAAGATAATTCATGTAGATATTGAATTCACCAAGTTGTAGGATCATTTGCATGTAATTGGAAAGAAAATGTTAGAAACAACTTGAATATGGTAAAAAAAAAAAAATGAAAAAAAAAGAGCTAATTGTGTACATGCATGCATTAATTTACTAATTTTGGGTTTGATTTGCAAACATTCATACATGTATGAAGCTATATTTACCATCTTTGAAGGTTCTTCATAGTTTTTACACTTCTCGTCTCATATATTAGTGTTTTAAAAAGAAAAGAGTTGAATTCAACACATGCATGGTGAGAATTATGAGTTTTGGGTTTGATTTTGAGAATTGACAAAGGTTTTGAACTTATGATTTCAAATGAGTTACATTTTTGAGTTTCTAAAAGAGTTTTTATGCTTTTGGGTTTAGCCATGCAAGCTTTGAACATAAATAATGCATTTTTGAACTTCAAATTCAATTTTGGAAAACCCATAATTCGCCCAGTTTGCTCGAGCGAAAGATCCGTAGCTTGAGCAAACTTTGTATGCTCCTAGTATTTTTACAGACTTTTGTAGTTGGTTTGAGCGACCAAGTCAAGCGAACTCGACTTTGTATTGCACTTGGCTCGTGCAAACATCGAACCTACTTTAACACCATCCAGTACTTTTGCAGTCAGGCCACACCGCTTAAGCGACCAAAGGTGCGCTCGAGTGAAGACCCTATTTTCAGCAATTTTTGACAAACACTCATCAGTGCATATTTTCATCCTAATGCCCTTTTAGATATTCTTTAGCATCATTTAGACATCCTTAGCCATGGATTAAGTTAGAAACATACGTAAGAGAATTAAATTAAGATACGCTATTTGTTTCGAACGTGCACTTCAATGTGTATCTCTATTATGTGTTTTGTGTAGGTAGTTATCCAAGGTCCAACACCTGTGTCAGCCCACTGTGAGTAGTATCTTTGTAAAGATATGTTGAAATGTATTTTTGAATTACTACAAGAATATTATTTTGAAATGCTATTTGGATAAGAATGAATGATTGTCTTTTTTAAAAAGTAATTGTGGCATCTTTTAGAAAGGCCCTTGTCCAGGGAAAACAATACCATGGCCCTTTGTTATATGTGCACAAAGATCTCTGATGTTGACCCAAGTAGTCTCTTTGCTTGACCTTTATTGTCTCTTTGTTTAGACCTATGTGGTCCCTTTGATATGCCTTCAGGCCCTTTGCTTTGCGCTATTGGATGTATCACATATGAGATATAATTTATGAACTATTATATGTCAAGTACTTATTTGTGATTTGTTTCTAAGCTTATGAAATATGCTTTGTATTATGATAGATATCATTCATTTAACCTTTTTATGCTGATAGTACTCACTGAGTTTTAGCTCACCTCATTTCCCTATATATATATATATGTAGGTAAGTATATGGAGCGTCAAGTCTAGAGCAACCTTAGGAGTCCACCTTTTGTGAAGTTGCTTTGGAGTGCCTCCGTGATGGGGCGAACTTGGACTCAAGTGAAGTCAAGCTGTGTCAACTTTGTTGTTCTAGTTATTTTGTTTTTGTTCTTTGCGGACTTATCTGTCTTGGATGATATTATGTATAAGATTGTATATATGAAGTTTTAAGTTTTAAATGCTTATGAAATTTACATGTATTCATTGCTTGATGGATATGTATATGTTTTAATATTGCTTCCAGAGTATCCTGTTTGCTATTATTAATTATCTATTTTGTCTTTAAGATCGGATAATTTAAAATTACTAACCGATCATGGTCTAAATCTCTAAAGATAAGTTTGGGGCGTGACAATCACCGTAGGTAGATTATCATTACTTGTCCTTTTCAATATCACATGTAGAAATAGTCAACGCCCCCAAAACAAATCTAAATAAAGTGAAAATTTTATTATGATTGATTTATAAAATAAACCTCTTTTTTTTTTTTTTCTTTTTTTGTTTTTGTTTTTAACTTTGATTTTTTGAGAGACAATATAAGAATGTCAAGTAATAAATAAAAGGAATGTTCTACAAACAAACTTATTTTATTAACGGTTTGAATTCCTTTAAATTGGGCATCTTAAAAATGTTTGGATTTGGTGGATCCATTTTAGGACCGATTACGGTGATTCAAACCATCATTTTTAAGAACTTGTTAAGTAAAATATTCATGCAAAAAATTAAGATGATTCAATATTGATACTTTGTGTTTGAATCACATTTTTATTGAAAAAAAATAAGTAACTATTCTTGAAATTATAATCATCATTCATTTTTTTAAAATAAATATAATTTAAACATATAACTATCGATATCCAAATATCTTAATTTTTTACTTAAATATTCTACTAATAAAATCTTAAAAAATAAATGGCTCTAATCACCAAAATCTAAGAGTGATCAATCGTCGGGCCGGGCTGGATTCGGGCCGAGCCAACACTACATAATAATATATTTGTGTTTATCTAAGCCCGACCCTAACATCAGGCCTCTACTTCTGTCCACGCCTAGTCTAAAAAAGAATTATAATTCCCAAATCTACCAATTAGGTTATATGTTAAAAAAAATTAAAATATTCTATAATTAAATTCAATCACAAATTATATTTCTTAAATAAATCTACCCACATCATTATAAATTAAAAATATATATATATATATATGTATAAGTTGTAGGATTTTTTTAAAATAAATTTAATCAAATATTACCAAGTTTCAATAAAAACAACCCAAATAAACTCTAGATTTTTACCACAAATATATTTTTTAATATATTATAATTGATTAATTAATTTAATAACAGGTCAGATTGAGTTAAAAGTATAATTTCTAAACCTAGTCTATTAATATATCAAACTAAAAATATTGATTCAATCCAAGTATATGAATTAATATAATTTTTTCAAATCTTAAAAACATAAAACTGAACCAAACGAACTGAGCGAACTACCGAACCAATACCCATCCCTGCCCAAAATCTTAAATGCTTCCTGAGATGGTTTAGCCAACTCGAAAGATTTCATTTAATAGCGTTTGAGAATAGGTTTTTTTAATAATTTTTTGATTTTTAATTAAAATATTATGTAAAAAAAATTAATATGTTTGAGATAATTTTTTTATTTTTTATGAAAAGATATACAAAAATAAAGAGAAAAGTGAATTTTTAACTTTTTTATATAAGTAATTAATTTTAAAATTTTTTTAATAATTTTTTAATTTTTAAACTAAAAATAATATTGTCAATTGAGACTGCCATCATTTACGGCAGTGATTGGTAACTCGAATCACTGGCTCGAAATCTGGCTCGTTTTGGGTCTCCAATTTTCTTTTTCTTTTTTTTTCTTTTCTTTTCTTTCCTGGTTTTGGCTTCGTTTTGCAGAACGAAGAAGAAGAAGAAGAAGGAAGAAGAGGAGGAGGATGAGGAGGGGGAGGGGGACTGGAGGGGGCCTAAAAAATGGAGGAAGAAGACGGAGGAAGAAGAAGACGGAGGGGCTGCAACGAGCTCGGCGATCTCGGCGGGCGGCAGGCGACGAGCCTCGGCGGAGGCGATTTGAGGTCGCGACGAGCTTTGCTAGGCGACGACCGACGACGGGCGGCGACGAGGACTTCCTTCCTCCCTTCCTCCTCTCTTCTTTCTCCCTTCCTCCTCTGTTTCCTCTCTTCTCTCCCTCTTTCTCCATTTGAGCCATTTCGAGCCTCGTAGCATTCGAGCTACGAGGCATTACTCCATCATTTAATTGAGGTTCCATTTCAAATATCGGTGGTTTGACTATTGCAAGCCACCTCACCGCACCAGTTTGTAAAAGCAATTTGTACCAATAATAATGTATTTATATATCATTTTTAGATGATTAATGCATTGGTTTGGGAAGTGAGTTAGTTTTTTAGCTATTTGATTTTTTTGACTATTTTAGCTTGGGCTAAAAAACTTGGCTTGGAAAGGACTTTTTGACTTTTTTTGTGAGAGAAGAATGTAATGATTATGGGTTGGATGTGATGTTTTGTTTGTTATGACTAAAATATTCTATTTTGTTTTTTGTGGCTAAAATAGCCAAAAAAAAGCCTGAAAACCAACTTGCCAAACAGAGGCTCACATTCTATAATTTTTTCCATATGCTACAAGTTGTGGTAAAATGGTAGTCACAATAAATAATTGTGATAATGTATCAGGATATTTAATCTACCAAATTTTAATACTCATATTTAAAATATTTTATAAACAATTCTATCTTTACAAATATTTTGTGAATCCTTAGCAACTTGATGATATGAACATTCTTATTTACAGTGTGAATGTTCATATCACGGAAAATTCATACTATCTACATAAATATTATTATTAGGAATATTTAGTAATTATGTCACCCATAGGACTTTTAAATAAAGAAAATAATTTAGATTAAGTGAAATATAAGTAGATAAACAAAGATTTATGAATAAATACTCCTAAATAATTAAGTTGGTACCTGTAGACAGCAACAATAGAAGAAAAATAACAAATGATACATGTGAAATAAAATTTGATAGCTACATAAAAATATTGTGATAATAATATTATAATAATCACATTTTTTCTTTTCTCTAAAAGTTACTTTTGCTCCTCTTTGGAATTTCCTACCAAAGAAAAAGAAGATCGTGGTGGTTCTCTACCTTTCTGATCACCCTTTCCTCTCCTTCCCTCTCATTGCAATCTTTCTCTAGATCTGGTTTTTAACTCAAAGTTGTTGTTTCCCTTACCATTCTGACAATCTCAGCCTCATCTTCTCCACCTACGAGTCCAAAAAAGAAAATTTAAGAACTGATTTTAGATCTTCTCATAATTTGAAGGCTGACACTAAATAACTCGTTTATTTCAAGTCTTTAGATTCAAAGTTGAAGGTTGCGGAGAAATAGAGTTTTGAATGAGTTTGGTAGCAACTTGGGTATGTTTTTTTGTGGTAGTTTGTTCCCCTTCCATGTGAGAGTTTTTTCCCCTCCTCATGCTTCATTCTATGGAGGTTGTTTATCGATTTTTTAGATCTTGTGATATCATTATACTGGATTAATCCAATCATTTATCAATTTTATAATGAAGATTTTCTTCTAGATCTATAACCCCCCCCCCCCCAAATAAATAAATAAATAAATAAATAAATAAAAATCACCTTTTTCTTATCACATGATATACCACCACTATAACCAAGGCTAGGGCCTGATGATTGTGTAATACTATTTTATAGTGTGATATAACGGGTTCAAGTTATACAGAGAGGAATTTGATTCATTTATTTTCCCCTTATTATGTGATTATGATTTTTTTTTTTTTTTTTTTTTTAAATTTTGTGTTGGTTTTTGAACTTGTAGATATATAATTGTCTAACTTAATATAATTTTATATTTGTAATTAATCTCTTATCGATTAGCAAAAATATATGTATATCACCACTAGTTTATATTTGTAATTAATCTTTTATCAATTAGCAAAATATATATATATATATATATATCACCACTATTTTTTTTTTCTTTTTTGTTACATAGAGTATTCTAAGCTAGTTTTCATGTAGTAGACTAACTCTTTACTGTCTGAGTAAGTCTTCCAAAATAAGTATTTAAAACCTACTGTTCGTGACCTCCAAAAGTTTTTGCTGATGAGAGAAAACGACCGTGAGACCTTTAACGGAGTAAGCCTTCAAATCCCAACCCTCATCCAACAAGACAAACCCTTAGAGTTTATCACCACTATACTGACAATCGTAAAATTGATTATACCAATGTACTGTTCACAATTGAATTGATAAATAAAATGTGATCAAATAATATAATTATTATACAATTATTAGGTACAGTAATTGACCAAAAATAAAATAAATTGGAAAGACAATATTGTAATTTCAAATAATGGTGGGGAGAAATAGGGCATTTGGCCCAATGATTGTGTAATACATTTTCGTGGTGTAAGGTCGTGATATTATGTTCAACTCGCATGGTGAGGAGTTTGATACTCTTTGTGGTATTATTTATTCTCCTTACACCCAGGGATGGAAGCAGGATTATAATGTCGGAGGGGCGAGTGTATATGAAATCAAAAAATTTGTAATGAGCATGTAATATACAATACCAATTTCTATCCAAATATCACTATAGACACCCCATTTTGACTGCCCGCAAGACATAGGCTCTTGGTTCGATACACTCGATGATGAAAGTTGAATTGTGTGCTTTGAATTCGCAACGATTCGGATTCAATCAGGCTCTCGAAATAACCTCAAATCTTCAACATTTACCTTGTTTGAACCTTTGAGTCCCATTTTTGGACCTTTTTCCACCTTGAGTTGAGTTTGAACCAAAAAACAGAAGAGGGCATCAAAGCCCGACCAGGCATCAGTGATGGTTGACCGTGGTTATGAATGGCCAGCCAGCCAGCCTTTGGTGGCGAAAAACACTATTTTGGGTAGGAGGCCGCCAGCTGTCCATGTTTGAAGATATTTATAACCTTTTGAGCTCAAATTCTATAAAAACGAAGCTGTGTTATTGTTTTAGGGGTTGAACGAAATTTAGAAAGCCTATATACACCTTAAGAACTCCTCCATCCTCCTTCTTCCTTAGCAAGCAACCTTTGAGCTAACCTAGCTTCCTTGTGTCATCTCTATACACCATACACAACCTTGTCTCACCATCTTAGAGCCTTGGTTGATCTTTGAGAAGCATAATTCAAGCTTGAGAGTGTATTGGAGCTTAGTTTGATCACAAACAACAAGCTTACTCCTTTGAGAGGTATAAGCTTGCTATCTTCCTTCTTGCCTTCAGTTCTTTCATTAACTACTTAGTTCTTATTGTTTTATGTTGTTTTGATCCTATTTGAAGTGTTTAAGATTGGGTTTGAAGAGCTTCCAAAAGAATAGAGAGAGTTTAATATTCTTTCTATATCTTTACCTATAGCTCAAACCTTTCTTTTACACTCCTTTTCTTTGCTCCTTGCACTAATTTTCAAAGTTTAAAAAAGGCTAAAAATCATGTTTTGAGGTTTCAAAAGTGGAGGCGTTAGCCATCCCTCCTTGTTCTTGCTTCCTAGCCTTGTTTCATCTTTTTGTTATTAGGCTTTTTTAGGCTCTTTTCATGCATTTTTAACATCTGTTTTTCATGTATTAAGGGATGTTTTAGGGCTGTCCAAGCCTTTTAAATTGGTTCATGCTTTGTTTAGTTCATTTGTTGTCTCATAAGTTTGCATACATAACTTGTTACATATTGTTCCAAGCTTTTCTTTACTCATTTCCATGTCTAAGAGTCTAATTTTAACAATCAATCTACCATCCATCTCCTTAATTCTTTGAGAATGATTTCAACTAATTGAGGTTGTTCAAAACATGTAAGAAAGACTCTTACCTAATGGCATAATCTTTGGCTTAATCTTTTCGGAGATTCATTGCCAATGGTATAGTCTCTCTCTCTCTCTCTCTCTCTCTCTCTCTCATGTTTTTGAAGAACCTCTCATTTGACATTACTTTTTGTTTAAAGGACTTTAACATCACCATGAACAAATGGACTAAAGAATGGCAAGGCTTCATAAAATTGGCTTAAAACTTGGAACAACCCATATAAAGAAAACGCTTAGAATTGCTTGAACTTGCCCGGACGTTTTGCCAAGTTCCTTGTGTCAAGATTCGTCACATGCTAATTCATGGTATTTTGATGATTCTTGAAGCGTTGCAACCTCCCCCTTTGAGCTAACTCCATGACAATAGGGAGGGGTGGTCTTATTCATTGCATTCATTGACTTTTTGTCTAAAATTGTATCCGAGATCATCAAGCAATCAATTTGCTCATTGATGGCTTTGGAATCAATTTCAACCTTCTCCAAAGGCTTTCCTATGACAGAGAAGAAAGATGGGACAAACAGAGCTTGAGAACACTCTGTCTACGCTGGTTCAACCCGGAACACAAAAATAGAGTTTTGCACCAAATTGATGCACGGCCGACCATCTGTAGACCCGGCCGGCCATCATTGATGCACAGTTGGCCCTCAGTGCGTGGCTAGCAGTGTAATTTTGCAGGAAAATAGACAGTGGCTAAAGGTGAAACAGAGTTGGCTTGGACAAACAGAGTAGTTCTTAGGTGCTGTGCATGCAACCATCATCCATCTTCACTTATGCCTTTGTCGAATGCAATTAATTGTTCCATTAGTGTTATGATTATTAGTGTTATAATTAATCTTATTATAATTAGTATTATTGTAGCCATTAGCTTATTGATAATTGGGGTATAACTAGTTAAATTGTTGAAATAAAGTAGTTAATTAACTTGGTTAAGTTAATTATTATTCATTTGTCCAATTTTGTAATAGTTAATTAATTCGGACTTTCAGACGTTGATTCACACCCTCTTGCGTGAGGGATCAAATGTTGTAATAATGTGTATGTCTTCCAACCTCGCGTCTTTCTCTGTAACGCCACAACTTCTGGGCCATTAAATACGTACAATAATACAACACAAGTAGGATAGATAACCAAAAAATCTTAATATACATATATAACCAGAGTTAATATCACAGACAATTCATTTATATCCAATTACAAGATTACCAAAACATTGCCAAACCAAAAGGAAAAAGGAAAAAAAAAACTACTAGTCTAAGTCTTCATATGAACCACAGCTCCAATACTTCATCTTATTTGCCTTCAAAATAACCTTCACCATTGTAAACTGCTTCATCACCTGGCACGACACGCCATGAGCTTGGAATGCCCAGTAAAAACACACACACCCCCATTTCTTCAATCAACCAATCAACCATACACAGAATAAATTAGGTAACATAACATATAATATTACAACAAGGTTCTATGAATTAGTAGTTAGACTAGATATCTAGAATCCCTCAAAGAGATCCTTCTACCCAACCACAAGGATTGAACACTGAATTATTCAGAACTCCCCCTTTTGTTGCTTTGCATACCTTACCACCTTTGCTCACCTCCCGGTTATTTACCAGTTAGTGACATTGATGGACCTCAAAAGAGACGGACAAACAAATAGGCTTGCTTACACCCAAATCGTGCATAGGGCTCGCTTACACCCTGCACACACCATACCAAATCGTGCCTAGAGCTCCCTTACACCCTACACATACCATACCAAAGGGCTCGCTTACACCCTAAAACCACTGCATAGAGTCTGAATACATCCGTGTCAACCTAGGGGCTCGCTTAGACTGCTTGCGCAAAACTTAACTCATTTGGTTTTAATCCCATCATAATTCATCCCATGGACATGTATATTACATACACCATTCTGAAACACAAGGGTGAACATCACCCAGTACCAACTCATTTCCATTTCCTATTTATTAGATCTTTTGCTAAGCAAGTTAGTCACATTCGGTAATTCGGTAATATAAAAGAGCATGAGACAAACATAAGAGCGGATATATAGCCCATGATAGTCATACATAAGTATGGTAAGGCAAGAAAATAACATTAGGCATGCTTTGAAATACTTAGAGACAAATAACACAATAAAACACCATTTTTCAGCACTGTTCAGTTTTGCAGGGCTAACAAGAATGCTTTAATAAAAATACTTCCAGGTCAAATTAGGGGCTGAAATTTCACAGAAACAATAATCAACCTGTCAAGTTTCAGTTCCAATTCTTAGAAGTTTCATAGCACCTTCAGAAATTCATTTACAAACTATATCCGAAAACCTATCCAGATTTGTCATCCTTTGGGAAAACTAGCTTTCCTTTCAATCTACCTGATAATTTTCGCCCAAATAAATTATGTTGGAAAGAGGACTCCGAATTATAAATTTTGATAGAAGAACCAACATGAGATGATTTTTCTGAAATTTTATAAAATTGCAAGAAGTAGACTGTTTTTCAGAGACTCAGGACCATATTTTTAAACAAAATATCCAAGCCCTAAAAACACACAAATAGGGGCTAAGAAAATTATCACAGCTCTAAACACACCAAATAGCCTACACTAAATTCAGATTTTAGAAATAAATAAATTTGATATTTCTTTTAAATTAGAGAAGTTACAGCAGTGCCTAATTTGACAAATTTGCAAGACAATGTCACTAGCTCATACCCACACTTTCATACACACCAAAAACCCTATTTAACATTAATATGCAACACAAGAGGGCATCTAAACAATAGGATGAGATGGGTGAAAGAATTGGAGAAGAGAAGAGAGATGTGTTCTTACCTTCTTAAGTTACCTTTTCTTCATTTTCTTTCTTTCTTTCTTTCTTTTTTTTTCTTCTTCTCTACTTCCCCTAATCACACTCTCCCTCTCTTACCCTTTCCCTAGGCTGCTAAAACGTGAGAGTGGAAATTGAGACAATGGTCTCAATTTATAGGCCATGAATTTGGGTTAAAAGACCATTCTACCCTTCTAGCTTAATGACTAAGAAAACTTATAAATAGCTAGATATTTTTCTACTAATTTGCTCAAATAAATATTAAAATAAATAATAAAACTATTTATTTAAAGATATTTATGGCTATTTATTTGCTCAAATAAATAACAAAGATTCAAAGAATTAGTAAATATGCAACTAGGCTAAATAAATAAATAAAATGTATGAATTAATTTAGAAACTATGAGGTAAAATAAATAAAAGCCAATTGTTAGGGTATTTCCAATTATAAAGTGGTGTTCTTGGATTTAAAATTATTCTTTATTGGGCCATTATGCAGACTTTTATGGAACTATGGGCTAAAATGGTATTAACCTAAGGCATAAGGTTTCAAGTGTAGTTACCAAACATTAGGGTCTCTACATTTTCCTTTTTATTTAATCGCTTATGATGGTTAGTTTAGAACATCACGTTTCATTAGCATTTTTATGTTTTGTATCCATTCGTTTTGCATGCATTTAGGTTCGGCTCACCATACTAACCAAGTGTTTAAATTCATTGCTTGAATACGTGCCTTACCGCATGTCTTGAATGAAATCATATGCCATATTCATAACCGAGCCTATAAAATACATGATGTATGTGTTGCATTAGCCATAATCGCATAAAATTAGGAACATGCATTGAGTGTTCCTAGATGAGTTTTTTTTTTTTTAATTGTTTTGTTTTGTTTTGGCTCGGAGTACTAGATGAGTTTTTTTAATTGTTTTAGCATCTTGCATTGAGTGTTTGTGATACCATGTTCAAAGTATGAATTCCATGAGGCTAAGTGCTTAATTGATATAACTGCTTGAATGCCTGTGGATGAAGGCCAATTGCTTGAATTGGGACGGCTTGATTAAATGTCTATTTTTAGCCCACTTTTTCAAGTGGCAAATTCACAAAATAATTTCAAAACAAAATATGAGATCAAATGTTCAAATTCTTACAAATTAGTCTATATTTGTGTGTGCGTCACATAGTAAAAATAACTAATAATCGGAACAAGAGCATATAATGTAAATAAGAAACACATCATGATTAGTAGAGGCCAATCTTTGATCGGGCAAGGGAGGTGCTCAATTCATGACATTCCTCTCTCGTACCTTAGTTCCTAAGCCGAGACACTTCGGTGATGACGGACTAATGGCCTTTGGCACGAGTCTCGAGTTTCTTAAAATTTTCAAAAATATTTAGGTGGCGACTCTAAAATCTGGCAAAGCATTCTATTTTTGGCATTTGATTCGAACATCGATTTTCCAAAAGAAATGTTGGATTTGGACTCTTTTTGTGTTTTTACTGTTTTACATTGCACTTGTGAAATTAGATTCAAAATCACAAGTGGAGTCCGAACTGTAGGGCTATTCGCCTTCCGAAAGGAGCGCGAAAAGTCGAACTACAATCACAAAAATATATAATTAGATGTTTCCATTCATCATATATAATTAAATGTTTCCATCTATTAGTGGAAGGTTTTGTAGTTGTATTAACTTCTATATCTTGAGAGCCTCTTTTCTTAAAAAAAGAATCAATTTTTTTGTTCACCATAATTCACCTAACATTCAACTCAATTTGATTTAAGAACCTAAAAATTATTGAACAATTTTTGTTACTCACTAGGTAAGAAGCACACTAACAATATAATCTAATCTAACAAAGGGCATGTCATTCTTAATGGGTAAACTTAAAAAAAATTAACATAACAAGCAACATGTCAATAGAAATGTAATACAAAAGTATAAATAATTGATTGAGAATTACACAAATGGTTCCATTACCAGTATTACCAAGTTCATAGTCCAATCTTTCTTCCCCAAATAATAAGCCCTAACTCTTTGAGAGAGTGAGAGAGAGAGAGAGAGAGAGAGTATGTGTGTGTGTATGTGTGTACCGGAGTACTACTGGAGGAATCATGATCTTGAACGTTGGAAGACTCACGACACACGAGATAGATTGTGTTTTGGGTCATTGGTTCTGATGATTTGGGTTCAGTAGTTGTGAAATAAGAGAGAGAAGAGAAGCTTCTTTGTTTTGAATATATGATGACTAATCTAGGTAAGTTAACTAAACAATCTGGGCCCTAATCAGACAAAAAAGACTTTAACATTTAACAGATAAATGCTTTATTATTTTAACATTACTAAATTTAAAATAAAAAAGTAATCATAATTAAAATAAATTATTATTATTATTATTATTATTAGTATTTATCAAAAAAATAAATAAAATTTTAAATTTTAAAGTACAAAATTTAAGAGGTGGCTGTTCTTAAATTTTTTACAAAAACTTTAGGGTGGCAAACCTATATAATTTAAAAATATTCATAATTTTATTACTATATCTAAGGGTTTTCTTCAACTCTTTGGAGTTGACAGTCGCCCCTGCTATCTCCCCCTCAGTTCATCCTTCCCCACACAACTCCTATATAAATGAGTTTGATACCTTTTCTAATAATATTTATTTCTTCTCATTATGTGGGGTTGTAGTAGTGGATCATTGGGCTTAGGTTTTGTTAACTTTCTAGTTATTATAAACTAATAATTTATTTGGTAATATAATATTTTTATAGTTATAATTATTTAAAAAATATTAGTACGAAACAATAAAAATAATAATAATACGAAACAACAATTGCGTTATTTATATTTGATTAAAAAATAAATGGAAAACATAGAGTAAGTTGTCGCTTTCATTGTAAAATACAAATAAAATAAAAAATTGTGTGGAGCCACCACAACCGCCATTTAACTTGGGGAGTGCGGTTGGGTCGTCAACTTTTGTGCGATCCATTGACTTTTTAGGTCTAGAACACTTTCAATTTTAATCTAATATTTTTTCGAGATAAAGGGAGTTTGCATATCAACTCCCTTTAAATATAGAATTTAAGTGAGATTAGTTTTATTAGAGCAATTTTAATTATACTTTGGCGGCTGAGCGGGCGCGTCGGGCGGAACAAAGATGCAAAAGTTATTGCCTGACACATCACCTTGAACTCAGAAACCCTCTCAACATCCCGTCGGGGGGGAGGGTCACAGCGTTAGCTGTCGCTTTCAACACACGAAGCCTTATCACACCTTCTTGGTGGGTGATCTGCGATCATCAGATTTCACGGCTTGGCCTTCCCCCGTGTACCGCCGGGATGATGTGACTTACGCCCTCACCTGTACTTTTTTTGTTTTATTAGTTAAAATATAAAAAATATAATTATTTATTTTGCCTAATATATATATATATATATATTATCCATGTACTACAACGGCTCCCTTTATTTTACTTGTTTATACACACAAATTATTTAAAAAGCCTTCCAAAGTTCTTCAAATATAATTATTCTTGAAATTTTTTGGTAAAATAGCCATTGTAATAGCTAGTCCATTAGAGTGACTAAAATATGATAATACTCATTATAATTATAACAACTAATAAATCTCATTTAAAAAATCCCTTAAAGAAATTTTTACAACTAATTGTCTTAGAGGGTTGAGATACTTTTACAATTGATTATCTTAGAGGGTTCAGTTTATTTTGTTTAAAAGAATTGTATATTCTATTCTATGTTTGAATTAGGATTATGAGAAGGGAATGAAAGAAGCTTGTCAAATTTACAATTTAATTAAGGGTAAATTACAAATGTACCCTATAAGATTTTCTTAAAATATAAGTTGTCCCCTATGATTTTAAAAATTACATCATGCCCTTTGAAGGCCCTTTTTATTAATAAATCATTAATTAACAATTTTTAATGATGTTGTAAATTTATTTCAATTAATAATTCAGGTAATTATATCATTGTAGAGGAGAATAATTTGGAGTTTTACTTTTTTCAATTAATTATGTTAAATAAAAAATTCTAATAATGTGTATTTGCAATTTTATAAACTACATGAGACAATCCATATTTTAAGCAAATATCAAGAAGTGTATTTGTAATTTACCCATTAATTAGTCAATCTCAACTTCTCATTAATCCTCTATCTCCACTTCTATTTTGGATGGTACATATAATTTTAAAAATGTACCATTTTTTTTAAATAGATGTAATATAAATTCTTGACTATCAAGATTTAATCAATATGATTTTGTACATAAATAATTTAGTTGATAGACAGTAAAGTATAAATAATTAGGATTATTAAGTTGAAACCCAAATAATTCCGATTAGAAAAAAAAAAAAAAAAACCCAAATGGTCCACAACCCAAAACTAGACCTATAGTCCATTCGATTAGTAGATCGAGGGTAGATTCTTTCAATTGGAACACCTTTAGGAGTGTTAAAACGGCCCGCCTTAGCTTGGTTTGGCTTGGGCTCGGGCCAACTCAGTCTAGGCCCAATTGGGCTCTCATCAAAATTTAGGTTGGGCCGGCTTACTTAGCCCAGGCCTTTTTTTTTTTTACAAAAAAAAAAAAAAAAAAAAAACTTGATAAGTAAACGATGGACACAAAAATGATTGAAGGTAAAATAATAATTTTTATAAATGAAATGAAATATTACAAATTTAAATGATCTCATTAAGTAGATAGTAGAGTAATTGTATCATTATAAGTCATGTACATCCCAACTAGGTTGACACGTACAAGCCTACTAATTATTTGCATTATATTTCACCTCAAAATAAAAATTTATAACTTATTCATCAATCATCTGAGTTGGACAATTCATCTGGGTCACCCTGTAATACCCTTGTTCTGTAGTATGCTAATTGGTCCTTAATATGAGTATGCTTATGTATTTAATATGATTTTGTGTGCCATTATGTAAAAATATGCGGTTTTGAATTTCTATTTATTTACCGTAGGAATATTTGTTTGATTATCTGCTTTGGGAATTAAATTGAAGGCCTTATCGACCACCGAAACCAAAATTGATTTCGCCATTGTGTTTGGCATAATTTTTAGAGCCTATGGTGAAGTTTAATTGAAAAATTGATTCGGGTCAGATTAAGTTGATTAAATTGTTGAATTAGTACCCAATTATTTATTATTACTAAATTGTTGTTAGTGGGGTTGGTTGTTTCAAGGCACTACACCTTCTATTCTCTCCCCATAACTTCATTTGGCTGATTTGAACTCAAAAATAGAGAGAGGGCCGGCCATAGAGAGAGAGAGAGAGGGAGAGAGAATTGTGTGATTTTGGCTCAAGTGTGGGGAATTTGAAGATTTGAACCCAAGATTTTGTTATAGCTTGGAAGATTGAACTTTTAGGTAAGTAAACTCATGGATTTTTGTTTGTAATTTGTAAATTCAAGATTAACTGGTGAGCTAAATCATGAGTTGTGTTGATTTTGATGAGTTATGGTCATGCATGCATAGAATTGCTATCAATTGCCATAAGTTGCATAATCTAGCATGTAATTTGTGAATTATGAAAGATTGGAAGTGTAATCCCACATGCAAGCATGTTTTTGTTGAGTTTCATGGGAATGAGCACTAATTGCATCATTAGAAGTGAAAATGAAAGTCGAAATGGGCATGCATGTTGTTTATTAAAAATGGAAACCTTGAATGCATGAGTTTGAATTAATTTGGGGCATGCATGTGATCAAATTGTGAAATTGAGCTCCATGTTGATGTATTTTAGTGTTGGTACCATGTTAGTACAAGTATATGTGAAATTGGGGCCATAGTATGCAAGAAATGTTGGTTGGAATGTAGAATTTGAGCTCAAGAACTTAGTTGGAAAACCCAGAATTTCGATGTCCGCTCGAGTAGGGGAATAGCCGCTCGAGTGGGGATTTCGAGCTCCCAATATTTTTCTTGCAGACATGGTGTTCGCTCGAGCGGGGATCTTGTAGGATGAACTTCCGCTCGAGCGTCCGAGTTCACGCTCGAGCGTAAAAATGATGCATCCAGTACTTTTTGCAGACATAGCGCGCTTCGGCGAAGGAAGTTCACGCCGGCGGGAGCCATGTTGAGAGGTCTTCCGCTCGAGCGCCAGAGTATACGATCGAGCGTAAATTCGATCTAACCAGTACTTTTGCAGGCCTCAAGGGTCCACTCGAGCAGGGAAGTCCACGCTCGAGCGGGGACCCTGTTTTCTGAAATTTTTTATGCTCGTTCTGTGTTTCGTTTTCCATTCTCTTTCACTTGTAAGCACTCTTAGGCATGCATTGAGCATTGTAATTGAGTTAAAGAGATAAGAATGAAGCCTAAAGAGGAATATGTGAATTAAAGAACGGATTAAATTATTTGTGACCCATATGTGTTATGTGATATGTAGGGTCAAGCTCCAGGACAAATCCACCAACCGATCACTGTGAGTAATATTTGAAATGTGTTATTGTCCAATTGCTTACTCCTACGTAAGTTTTGTAATGCGCAATAATTTGAATGGTGGACAAAGTTTGAAAGGCCAGTTTGATATGAAAATTTGAAAGGCCTAAAGGCTAGTTTGATATGAAAGTTTGAAAGGCCTAAAGGCCGGTTTGATATGAAAGTTTGAAAGGCCTAAAGGCCGGTTCGATATGAAAGTTTGGAAGGCCTAAAGTCCAGTTTGTTTTGAAAGTTTCAAGGGGCCTAAGGGCCAGTCTGAGTTTGAAAAGGCCAAAGGCCAGTTTGACATGAATGAATTAGGCCGAGGCCGTCTGATGTATGATGTTCCAATGTATTTACTTTATTTGATATTATTCACTGGGCTTTCACTCACGCTCATTCATGTGTTTGTAGGTGAGCCAAAAGAGGTCTAGACCCAGCCCCAATGAAGTCTGTATAGAACAACCGGGTTTTTGAAGAGTCAGCCCATGTGTCTCACGCATGAGACTCGCCTTCTCCTTTTTGTCATTTTGTTTTATATTGTCATGTTGGCGAAGTCTTTGTATATGTTTGTATATAGTTTTTACGGGTTGACATAGTTTTGAATGATCCTGTCTGTACAGAACTTTTATGATATTGTATTTCTGTTGTGAGTTATTAATGTAAATATTCCGTTTGGCCCCTTTACTCTGATGAGTTATGTCTGTTTTGGTTTGAGGCCGTAGGTAATCTCGGGATTACTGGTCGGTTATGGCCTTAACCCATAGGGGCAGGTTTGGGTCATGACAGAGTGGTATCAGACCACGAGTTAATAACTTACACACGTGTCCAAAAGACCAATAAGCGTCTAGAAAAGATCTAGGATGCATTCGTGTGATAAGTCTGAATTTGAAAGCATCAAGTATATGCTTAAATATTTTGATCTGAACAACTGTGTTATAAGTTAGGATTTCCCTGCATCGCAAATTATCTGAATATGTATGCTTTTTAATATATGCATACTTGTAAATCTTTTGTATGAAATATAATGCAAGTTTAATCAGATGGTGAGAACAAGAGGTGATGAGATAGAGGAATCTTCTACTACTAGATTAGATAGAATGGAAAGACTGATTTAGGAAATGGCAGAGACGTTAAGGCAACAACAGGAATGGCAACAACAGTGGCAACAGCCACATCCTTCGCCTCCACCTCTGGCACCTCCTGTGCCAGATAATCAGAATAATGACCGAACCATAGCTCTCACCAAAGAGTTCAAGAAAATGAAACCACCACAGTTCCATGGTGGATTAGACCAATTAAAAGCCGAAGCATGGGTTCTCGGCATTGAGAAACTCTTCGAAGTGTTCCCTTGCTCGGAGACACAGAAGATGCTTCTAACCACTTTTATGCTAGAAGACGAGGTCAGAAGATAGTGGATGTTAATGCGTGAGAATCATAGGGATGTTGATTGGACAAAATTTCTAGAAATTTTTTATGACAAGCACTTCCCGCAGTGTCTCAGGGATAGGAAGGTAGCAGAATTCATGGAATCAAACAAGACAAGATGATCAGAGTTTAGTATGAGGCCAAATTCACTGAATTGGCCAGGTTTGCGCCACACGTGATTGATACAGACTATAAGAAAGCGAGACATTTTGAAGGTGGGCTTCGAAGTGACATCCTACATTGGGGTGCTGGACAGGGCCATCATATTAGAAGCCAACATAGCTAGACAGACTAAGCCAACAACAGAATGGAAAGGCAACAAAAGGCAAGGCTTCTTTTCAAAGAAGAAATTTATAAAAAAGCAGAATACGGGCTCCTTAAATACTTCGAATTCTTCCCAAGACATATCTCCCATGTGCAATGTTTGTGGCAAAAGGCACCGTGGAGTTTGTTACCATTTGTCAGGGGCCTGTTTTAAGTGTGGTAAACAAGGGCATATGGGCCGAGATTGTAATTAGAATGGTGGAAAGATGGCTACTAGTTCCACTGCATCAATCCCAAAGCCGGGAAATACTATGAGACCCGCTATCACCGGGGATACCGTGAGACAGGGGAGAGTTTTTGCGCTTGTTCCGGGCGATACACGGAATGCCAACGCAGTAGTCTCAGGTACTATTTCTATATGTAATCGGGATGCTTTTGTGTTAATTGACTCCAGATCCACACACTCTTTTGTGACATATGCACTTGCATCTAGATTGAATAGACCCTTAGAATTACTGTCATATCTGCTATGTGTGTCTACTCCATCTGGGGAATCTGTATTGTGTGAATCTATATACCGGTTTTGTGATATGCGTGTTGAGGATGCTACCCTATATGTAGATTTGTTGCCCTTGAACTTTAGGCATTTTGATGTAATTATGGGCATGGATTGGTTGACCAAATATTGTGCCACCATTGATTGTGTGACAAAACGAGTAGTATTTAAACCACTGGAACAGAAAGAGATTGTGTTTGTGGGTAATGGGGTAGTGCCTCCACCTTATTTGATATCTGCAATGAAAGCATGTAAACTGATCAGGAAGGGGTGTCAGGGTTATTTGTGCTATGTGTTGTCTGAACAGCCTGCGAATGTTGAATTGAATGATATCCCTATTGTTAAAGAATTTCCAAATGTGTTTCCAAATGAATTGCCAGGGGAAATGGTATACAGGGAGATAGAATTTACAATTGAGACTATGCCAGGCACCCAACCTGTTTCTAAAGCTCCCTACAGAATGGCCACTACTGAAATGAAAGAATTGAAGGAACAATTGCAAGACTTGCTTCACAAGGGGTTTATCCGACCTAGCACCTCGCTTTGGGGTGCACCAGTATTGTTTGTGAAAAAGAATGATGGAACTTTGCGTTTGTGCATCGATTATCGGGATTTGAACAAGGTAACAATAAAGAACAAATACCCCCTACCCCATATTGATGACTTATTTGACCAGTTGCAGGGATCACAGGTGTTCTCTAAGATTGATTTGAGATCCGGGTATCACCAATTGAAAGTTAAGGCAGAAGATGTTGAGAAAACCGCATTCAGAATGAGGTATGGACATTTTGAGTTTCTTGTTATGCCATTTAGAGTAACTAATGCTCCAGCAGCATTTATGGACCTAATGAACCAAATTTTTAAAACCTACCTTGATGAATTTGTTATGGTTTTTATTCATGACATTTTGATATACTCTAAAGATAAACTTGAACATGAACAATATTTGAGAACTGTCCTGCAAATACTTAGGGAGAGGAAATTATTTGCTGAACTAAAGAAATGTGAGTTTTGGTTGGATGAAGTTGTTTTCCTAGGGCATGTGATCAACAAGGAGGGAATTTCAGTAGACTCGTAGAAAATAGAGGCGATTATGAATTGGCCTACACCGACAAATGTGACAGAAGTTCGTAGCTTTATGGGTTTAGCTGGATACTACAGGAGGTTTGTGAAAGATTTTTCAAAAATAGTTGTACCTCTTACCCAACTGACACGCAAAGGGCAACCTTTTAAGTGGAACGACGAAAGAGAATCAATCTTTCGTGAACTGAAAACAAGATTGACCACTGCACCAATTTTGACACTACCTTTAGGTACGAAGAATTTTGTAATTTTCAGTGATGCATCTTATAAGGGTTTGGGTTGTGTGTTAATGTAGAACGGAAAGGTTATTGCTTATGCCTCCCGACAGTTGAGACCACACGAGAAGAATTATCCAACGCATGACCTAGAATTGGCCGCAGTTGTTTTTGCTTTGAAAATCTGGCGGCATTATCTCTATGGAGCAAAGTGTGAAGTCTACACGGATCACAAAAGTTTGAAATAATTCTTCACGCAGAAGGATTTGAATATGCGTCAGAGGAGATGGCTGGAATTGATAAAGGATTATGATTTAGAGATTCAGTATCACCCCGGGAAAGCTAACACAGTTGCTGATGCCTTGAGCAGAAAATCAACGAGGAGTATGGCTTGTTTGCTTACTGAACAGAAAGAGATCTTGCAAGATTTTGAGAAGTCTGAGATTGAAGTGGTAATGTATGAACAGGGCGGATTGTTAGCTGCTATTACAGCCGAGCCAGCAATCATTAATGAAATCAAGCAGAAACAGAAAGAGGATGAATTCCTCAAGAAAGTGATTGATGAATTTGAGACAAGTCCGAAGGCAAAGTTCAGTATTGAAAATGAACTGTTGAATTTTGAAACAGGATGTGTGTCCCAGATATCCCGGAACTAAAGAAGAGGGTTCTAGATGAAGCCCACAGATCCGTATTTGCTATGCATCCGGGCAACAATAAATTGTATCGGGATTTGAAACAAACCTATTGGTGGCCTAAAATGAAGAAAGAGATTGCAGAATATGTGTCCAAGTGTCTTTAGTGTCAGCAAGTTAAGGCTGAACATCAGAAACCAAGCGGTCTACTTCAACCTCTCCCTATTCCTGAATGGAAGTGGTAACATGTGACTATGGATTTCGTTGTTGGCCTACCTCGGACTTCTCGAGGTATGGATTCTATTTGGGTTGTAGTTGATAGACTGACTAAATCTACACATTTTCTGCCTGTCAAAACTACATTTAATGCTTATAGATTGGCTACTATTTATGTTGATGAGATTGTTCGTTTACATGGAGTTCCGGTATCTATTGTGTCGGATAGAGATCCGAAATTTGTGTCTAGATTGTGGAAAAGTTTGCAGGAAGCCATGGGAACGGAACTAAGGTTCAGTACTACTTTCCACCCACAGACAGATGGACAATCAGAACGAACAATACAGACTTTGGAAGATATGCTTCAAATGTGTGCATTGGATTTTCAGGGGAGTTGGGAAGATTATTTGCCACTTGCAGAATTTGCATACAATAACAGCTTCCACCCCAGCATCGGTATGGCACCATACGAGGCTTTGTATGGTAGAAGGTGTAGATCACCAAGTTGTTGGCCACAGGTCGGGGATAGAGTTTTACTTGGGCCTGAAATTGTGTAAGATACTTCTGAGAAAATCAAAACCATTCGGCAAAGGCTTAAAACAGCTCAAGACCGACAGAAGAACTATGCAGATGTTCGAAGAAGGCCTCTTGAGTATGAGATCGGTGACCACATGTTCATCCGTGTGTCCCTAATGAAAGGCCAAGTCAGGTTTGGGAAGAAGGGCAAATTGTTGCCCCGTTACATTGAGCCATTTCAGATTTTGGAAAGGCTTGGTCTAGTTGCTTATAGAGTTGCTTTGCCATCGGGATTTGAACAAATCTATAATGTGTTTGATGTGTCGATGTTGAGGGGTTACCTCCGAGACCCGTTTCATGTGATTGATTATCACCGGGTAGCTATTGATGAAAATATGGAATACGCTGAATGGCCGGAACGAATTGTTGACCGGCAAGAGAAACAATTGAGAAACAAGTCCATCCCAATGGTGAAAGTGGAATGGAAGAAACACTATGGGACAGATGCTACATGGGAAAAAGAGGAGGAAATGCGACTACGCTACCCACATTTGTTTTCCGACGAAGGTAAATTAAGTTTGGAGGACCAAACTTCCTAAAGGGGAGGGGGGGAGACTGTAATACCCTTGTTCTATAGTGTGTTAATTGGTCCTTAATATGAGTATGCTTATGTGTTTAATATGATTTTGTGTGCCATTATGTGAAAATATGCGGTTTTGAATTTCTATATGTTCACCGTAGGAATATCTGTTTGATTATCTGCTTTGGGAATTAAATTGAAGGCCTTATTGGCCACTGAAACCAAAATTGATTTCGTCATTGTGTTTGGCATAATTTTTAGAGCCTACGGTGAAGTTTAATTGAAAAATTGATTCGGGCCAGATTAAGTTGATTAAATTGTTGATCTAGTACCCAATTATTTATTATTACTAAATTGTTGTTAGTGGGGTTGGTTGTATCAAGGCACTACACCTTCTATTCTCTCCCCATAACTTCATTTGGCTGATTTGAACTCAAAAATAGAGAGAGGGTCGGCCATAGAGAGAGAGAGAGAGAGAGAGAGAGAGAGGGAGAGAATTGTGTGATTTTGGCTTAAGTGTGGGGCATTTGAAGATTTGAACCCAAGATTTTGTTATAGCTTGGAAGATTGAACTCTTAGGTAAGTAAACCCATGGATTTTTGTTTGTAATTTGTAAATTCAAGATTAATTGGTGAGCTAAATCATGAGTTGTGTTGATTTTGATGAGTTATGGTCATGCATGCATAGAATTGCTATCAATTGCCATAAGTTGCATAATCTAGCATGTAATTTGTGAATTATGAAAGATTGGAAGTGTAATCCCACATGCAAGCATGTTTTTGTTGAGTTTCATGGGAATGAGCACTAATTGCATCATTAGAAGTGAAAATGAAAGTCGAAATGGGCATGCATGTTGTTTATTAAAAATGGAAACCTTGAATGCATGAGTTTGAATTAATTTGGGGCATGCATGTGATCAAATTGTGAAATTGAGCTCCATGTTGATATATTTTAGTATTGGTACCATGTTAGTACAAGTATATGTGAAATTGGGGCCATAGTATGCAAGAAATGTTGGTTGGAATGTAGAATTCGAGCTCAAGAACTTAGTTGGAAAACCCAGAATTTCGATGTCCGCTCGAGCGGGGATTTCGAGCTCCCAGCATTTTTCTTGCAGACATGGTGTCCGCTCGAGCGGGGATCTTGTAGGATGAACTTCCCCTTGAGCGTCCGAGTTCACGCTCGAGTGTAAAAATGATGCATCCAGTACTTTTTGCAGACATAGCGCCCGCTCGAGCGGGTAAGTTCACGCTCAAGCGGGGAGCCATGTTGAGAGGCCTTCCGCTCGAGCGCCAGAGTGGACGATCGAGCATAAATTCGACCTAACCAGTATTTTTGCAGGCCTCAAGGGTCCGCTCGACTGGGGAAGTCTACGCTTGAGTGGGGACCCTGTTTTTCTGAAATTTTGTATGCTCGTTCTGTGTTTCGTTTTCCGTTCTCTTTCACTTGCAAGCACTCTTAGGCATGCATTGAGCATTGTAATTGAGTTAAAGAGATAAGAATGAAGCCTAAAGAGGAATATGTGAATTAAAGAATGGATTAAATTATTTGTGACCCATATGTGTTATGTGATATGTAGGGTCAAGCTCCAGGACAAATCCACCAACCGATCACTGTGAGTAATATCTGAAATGTGTTATTGTCCAATTGCTTACTCCTACGTAAGTTTTGTAATGCGCAATAATTTGAATGGTGGACAAAGTTTGAAAGGCCAGTTTGATATGAAAGTTTGAAAGGCCTAAAGGCTGTTTTGATATGAAAGTTTGAAAAGCCTAAAGGCCAGTTTGATATGAAAATTTAAAAGGCCTAAAGGCCGATTTGATATGAAAGTTTGAAAGGCCTAAAGGCCGGTTTGATATGAAAGTTTGGAAGGCCTAAAGGCTAGTTTGATTTGAAAGTTTGAAAGGGCCTAAGGGCCAGTCTGAGTTTGAAAAGGCCAAAGGCCAGTTTGACATGAATGAATTGGGCCGAGGCCGTCTGATGTATGATGTTCCAATGTATTTACTTTATTTGATATTATTCACTGGGCTTTCGCTCACGCTCATTCATGTGTTTGTAGGTGAGCCAAGAGAGGTCCAGACCCAGCCCCAGTGAAGTCTGTATGGAACAACCGGGTTTTTGAAGAGTCAGCCCATGTGTCTCACACATGAGACTTGCCTTCGCCTTTTTGTCATTTTGTTTTATGTTGTCATGTTGGCGAAGTCTTTGTATATGTTTGTATATAGTTTTCACGGGTTGACCTAGTTTTGAATGATCCTGTCTGTACAGAACTTTTATGATATTGTATTTCTGTTGTGAGTTATTAATGTAAATATGTATGGTTGTTTTGAGGTTCCATGTAAGCACAGCTCTATGGACAAAGTTTTAAATTTTGCTTCCGTTTGGCCCCTTTGCTCTGATGAGTTATGTCTGTTTTGGTTTGAGGCCGTAGGTAATCTCGGGATAACTAGCCGGTTATGGCCCTAACTCATAGGGGTGGGTTTGGGTCATGACACACTCATTGTGATATCATCCAAATCAGCTTGAATCATTACTTTCTCATCAACATCTTGTCTTCTTTCGGCTGCATACAAAGAATCTCTTGTTGTCATCACTACTTCAATCATTTCAAGTGTAAGTCTACAACGATTACCATTCAACAGTTGTCCACCTGCACTAAAAACTATTTTAGAAGCCATTGTAAAAACAAGAACAGTTAAGTACATCACGAGCCATTGATGCAAGCACATGCCATATTTATTCATGTTGTTTCTATCAATCTAAAATACCAAAATCTTCTAATGTACTTTCATCAACGCAATGTTGATCCAAATACCGTTCTATCTCAAAATTAGACATGCTAACATTTTGGGAAATTCATCTATTTTCTAGGCCTTCACCACGAGACATGCTTGTTGCAGTGTATGCAGGTGGTTTATTTATAACTATACCACTCTTATATTCGTCAAACATTTGTTTTAATGTTTCAATGATAGGGGCAAATTGATTTTCATTACCGAAAATAAGTTGTAAAAAAGTTTGTAAATCAAATTCTTTACACCTAAAATTCATTACAATGGCTAAACCAAAAATGTGAGACCATGGATCAAAATATTTATCCAATTTGTCTTTTATTTATTTATTTATTTATTTATTTATTTATTTATTCAGATCTACTAATTTGTCTTTCATTGCAACAACAATGTCGTAAGTATTTCATTTGAAAAATAGTTTCTAAAAACCACTATTACTTTTGCTAATTGATGTAAAACAAATATAGAAGTAGGTATATATAAATGAAAATAATTTTGTTGATTGATCAAAAATTTTTTAAAAATCTTTCTATAGGGCTACGTGGGCCCAACTATCTTCTACGAGTGGGACTGCTCCTCTAATTGGCATAGTTTGAAAAAAATAAATTTATAGCTCTTTTTTTTTAAAAAAAAAAATTACATTTAACATATTGTATGTTGCATTCCATCTGATTTCTATGTCTAAGGTAATTTTCTTTCTTTCATTTTTAGTCTTTTTGACATATTTTTCTGTACATATAAAGTCGCCTAGCAGAATATTAATTGTAATAACTACATTTCTTATTGCTTATCGTATTGACTCATAACTTCTTTACGAATCAAATTTAAAACATGCACACAACAACGGATTGAAATAAAACACCACTAAGAAGCAATGTTGGTAAAGTTGATTTAAGAGTAGATATAGTCTGATTATAATATGTTGCATTATCTAAACTAATTATAAATATTTTATTTTGCACAGTCCAACCAAATAACTTACTCTTAATTGCTATCCCAAGTCGATGATCATTATATGGAAACTCTACTAATTTAAATGAAATTATTCTTTTATGCAATTTTCAATTGTTATTTATATAATATGAAGTGATTTATTGATATTCTAAACCTTATTTTGATTTTCATATATTACATGTTAAACAATTTTTTCCATTCAAATTTTAAAAAATATTAAATAATTCAGTGTTTACCTATTGATATTTCTTTACCACTCTGTTTCTAGTAGTATTTCTTAAAACGCCTTAAAATTGAAGTGTATAAGCTCCTTGAACTAATTCAGCATAATCGGGACATTCTCTAGTAATAAAAGGTTATTCATTTTTAATAACATAATTAACTAGCATATTTTGTGGACGTATAGGATCATATAAAAATGTAGTTAAATTAACAGCTACTGTACTTCCTAATTGTATTTGAGTTCTAATATCTAGTTGTTATTGACTTTGTACATAATTCTAATAATATCTTTTTAAATAACTAGTACCATCTATTGATGAACCACTAAAACTTTTTGCACAAAATTTTCATTTTTTTTTAATCCAATACTACGGTCAGAAAGAGTTGTACTTATTCTATTAAAATACTCTCAAACACGAGACCCTTCTGGAATAGTGGTAGGAGAATCAACTGATTCATATGTTGATCAATACTAATAAAATCATCCACATTTAGATTAACATTAGTACAGTCCATATTAATTAACTAAAATTAATTAATTAAAAAATAAGTAACTATTAATTAAAAAAACAAGGAAGTGATAATAGTCAATTTAAAATAATTTATGTTATCGAATGGCAAATGCGATAAAAAAAATTAGTTTCTTCTAGTAAAAGTTTCTTCTTACACACTTGTAATTACCACTTGTGAATGAACCTTAAAATTTGAGAGAGTTGAGAGTTGAGAGTTGAAAGTTGAGTTGAGAGAGTTGTTGTGAAAGAAAATGAAAGGAAGGGCGTATTTATAGAATTCAAAAACAATGGGGGGATTTTTTTTTTTTTTTAAAAAGGGTCAAATTTTTGACCGTTTGAGAGTGAAAGACATGAGAGAGCTGTTGGGTTGGGGGGCTTGCTAAAAGGTCCCAGACGTCCTCTATTTTGTGAAACATTTTTTGCTTCTTTTCCTGCTCCAATGGTTTCATCAAATAGGTATCAAATTGAGAATATCAAAAATGTTTCACCAAATAGAGGACATCTGGGACCTTTCAGTATTTCACTGTTCATACTCGTCGTTTTGTGGCACTGGACGATCAGCCAGATGTTCACCCGATCAACCTCTTAGTTGAAAAATTCTCACAACAAAGTATACTCTCAGACGACTGGGAGGATGTCCTCCCAGACAACCTATAGTAATACAAGCCTATACAATTGTGTGAATTTTGTGGCACCAATACCAAATTTCTTACCAACAATCGAGGAAAGTATAGCAGAGGCTATAAAATGCATGCAAATTCAAATTTGTACTCAAATTAGTCATTGATTTTGCAGGGTGTAAATATTGTAAGGTTATTGTTGGTCTTGCAGAGGGTTGATCAAAGTTATCGTTGGTGTGGTGCCTATAAAATAAGAATGAATTTTTTTTTTTTTTCACAATATCATTACAATTTCTTTTTTCTTTGTCATTGTTAACTTCAATCTTCACTTTTTCTTTTATTTTTCACTTTTTTCTTTTATACTCTTGTCATTGTTAACTTCAATCTTCAATTTTTAATTTTTCGCTTGTTTCTTTTACAATCTTTTTCACTTTGAACTTTAATTTTCCATCCTATTGATTTTTTTGAACTTGTTAATTTGTACAAATTTTATCTTTAAACTATGGAAGATTTTGAATTGTTTGAGGAATCACAAACTTTTGAGCAGAACAATGATATAAACATTATTTTTGAAACTTCTCGTGTTCCTCATGGTAAAGCATTCACCATTATAGAAGAAACTTTATGTAGATCTTGGTTGGCTATGTCTCAAGATCCCATTGCAGGTAATAGTCAGACTATGGCAATGTTCTGGGAATGGGTACTCATATATTTTAATTCATAATTAAATGGTCAATCAAATCGAAACCGTATTTCTTTGTCTCACCATTGGTCTGTGATGCAAAAGGAAATTAATAAATTTTGTGGTTTTCTTGAGCAAATTCAATTATTGAGGAAACAAAGTAGAAAAAATAAGGCAGACAAAGTAATTTTCATTGGGTGTGTGTGTGTGTGTGTGTTTTTTTTTATTTAATCATATCTATTTTCTGATTTGTATGTACATTTTATACTTACTATCTATTTCATTTTTCAGGTCGTTGAAGCTAAGCGGATGTATCATGCAATTAAAAAAAAACAATTTATATTTGATACAAGGTAGGATATTTTGCACCAAAGTTGTAAGTGAGATGAAATTAGAACACAATGCAAGAAACCCACACCACTAGGGAATCCTTATTCGACTCCAACAACTAAAGGTGAGGCTTCGAAACCCAACAACAATATGGACTTGGACCAACAATGGACTAATACATCAACACGACCAATTGGTACTAAGGCTACAAAAAAAAGTTGAAGAAACAAACAATTCACGATGTTAGGTTTGGTGAAATGGCATCTAACCAGTCAAAAATTGTTGAAGTTCTATCAACAATGTCCTCTAGAAGTGTTGATCGAGATGAACAAAAGGCAATAGGACGTGAACAAAAGGCTGTAGAACGTTGAAAAAGGGCCGAGGCTAGGGAGAAACAACTAAAAATATTATCTATGATAAATGAAAGAGAACAATGAAATGAGGAACATTAAATAATGTCAATGGATATTACCAATATAAATCCTATGCAAAGGTCCTACTATGAAGATCTTCAACGACAAATCTTATTTTGATCAACAAATAGATTTGCTTGACTGTTTTATGAAGACTGTGGACAGGCTCCAAATTAGTTTCATATCAATTTTCATAATTTTTTTCCCAGTTATTATTGTTTTAGTAATGATGCTCAATTTGCTTTAGTAATGATCTTCTTATAGTAATGATATTTCTTTTATTTTTGTTTTATTTTATAAATAAATAAGGAGGAAAAATAGTGTTTGTTGATAACATAATGCTCATAAGTGTGTTGGTTTAAATTGTAAATCAATTTTGTCTCTAGGTTTGGTGTCCACCATTGTTGATTATCAATTGAGATAGATTAGTAGTACATCCATTCAAAAAAAAAAAAAAAAAAATACTAGTAGTACATCTATTCAAAACAAAAAATAAAAAAATAAAAAAATACATACTAGTCATATATCCATTAAAAAATAAATAAAACACATACTAGTAGTACATCCATTAAAACACACACACACACACACACACACACACACACACACACACACTAGTGGTACATCCATTTAAAAAAAAAAAACTAGTATTACATCCATTAAAAAAAAATTCACATAGTAGTAGTACACCTAGTCTCTTTGTTAATAACTTCAAAGGTTAGTGTCAGGTGGTGGTGGAGGGAAGTAGTGATGGTAGATATCAGTCACTCGGTGCTCAGTTTGCTCAATGCGATTGCTTGATTGTTCATGACATCTTTTAGTGTCCATACAAAACTCACCAAATTGTTGAATTAATGAGTTCTGAGCAGTGCCAAATGCATCGAACTGATTAGCCATGTATTGTTCCCATTGAACGCGCTGATTGTGTTGTTCTTGATTCATAGACAAAAAAATCTGTCCATTTTTGAGGTTGTTGAGGTGGTGGCATGACATTCTCATCATGTTGTTGGAGATCATCTGTTGGTGCATTTGGAGCATCTGGACCATTCAGACTTTGCAATAACAAATCACTGCCGCCAGTTTAGGTGAGTGTATACTCTAAAATCGCGTAAGATATTTTTGTTTCCACTTCACCTACAAGTTTGATATTGAAAGCTTTGAAAATTTTTGTAAGCACAACTCCAAAAAACTAATGACCGGCCACAGATAGTAAGATTTGCATTTCATGACTATATAGCATAAATCCAATATGTGTCCAACTTCAAAACAATATAGCAAATAAGCATTAAAAATTGGAACAACATCAAAATGTCCACATTTGGAAGTGACAATTTCTATTATAAATTGGTGGAGAATACAAAGGTGGGGTTTTAAATGTCTTACATGCAAATTACTTCTAGTAAATCTACTCTCACAAATAGTAGAATATACTTCAGTTATGTTGCCAACAATATCAAGCAGTTCAAACTCAGTGTGAAAGTAGACTTGCATCTTCCCCTTACTCAACTCCAATAATTTGTGCCAAAGTGGAGATGTCAAATTCAATGTGTTTACCTTTTATATAAGACATAATAGTATAGTCTCCATGTTCTTCAGATGTACATTCCAAGTGAACATAAAAAAGAGAAACAAGATGAGGATACACCTTGTATGGTAAATTTATCCACCTCATAGTCTCAAGTTTGGTAACCAACAGAGCAT
This sequence comes from Camellia lanceoleosa, assembly GCA_025200525.1. NCBI lineage: Eukaryota > Viridiplantae > Streptophyta > Magnoliopsida > Ericales > Theaceae > Camellia > Camellia lanceoleosa. The sequence continues at coordinate 162,411,503 of CM045759.1, forward strand.
CATACTGAGGAGCAAGATTTAGCCTTCTACCAGTGGCAATAGGTCGACTGTAAAAGTTTGGAAAGGCTTGTTCATGAGTATAAGTTAGAAAATCTTGAGTTGGATACTATTGTTGAGGCTGTTGTTGACGTGTAACAAGTTGGAGGACAGTCTAGGTTCGCTTCTTGCTCTTTTGATTCTAGGCATGACTATCTCAATATGTAAAGAATTTGATTAGGAGAGGTAAATGTGAATGTTGGAGAGGATTGGTGTGAATATTTGAGTATGGGGCTTTGAAAATAGATACAAAATGGTGTGGAAAGGTAAGCAAAAGAAAAAAGTACAGAAAGGCTTAAGCCTTAACCTAGAGCCTGCTTGCAATTCAATCACAGACTGATGCCACTGGTTCACCGACCAGTCGACCTACCAGATGTCCCCCCAATTAACCAAATTTGTGTAGTTGTCTTGTTCTGCTTTCAGATGATAGCTTCTCTGGTGATCCAAAGACTTCCTCAACACTTTAATTCATATAGACATACTCATAGTGATTTATAGAGAAGTAAGGCAGTGGATGATCATGAATGAGATAGATATACAACTTAATGAGGTGGTTGCATTTTTAATGAGATAGATGTAGCCTTCCAAGATTTAGCCTTCTTATGCATTCATGAATCAAACTTGCAGAACTTTAAAATTCATGCATTGATGTTCCCATCCTCCACGACTGATGACCAAAAAAAAAAAAAAAAACCAACAACAACAACAACAAAAAAACAAAGAGAAGGAAAAAAAAAAACTATAAAAGAAAATAGCATCAGATTTATGCATACTCAATTTGGAGCATTTTAGAAACTAATGTCAAATTCTTTGACAGGAAAAATTTGATGTGGCTATGAACTAATGGACCAAAGTGGAAAAAATGTATTATTTTAATGATCAAGGTAAGAACAAATAATAGTTTTGTAGTGGGTAAAAAAAATTAATATTATGATCATATAAATTTAAAGTAGCATGTCATTTTACATCAGTAAATTGAATATTGACAAAATTTAAGGACCAATAATACTTTAGGTAGAAAGTACAATTTCTTAAAATAAAATTGACCAACAGTCTAAACAAATAAAAGTCTTGGTGATGTTAGCTTCATGTGTTATGCATTACAAATAAAACTGAGATTGCAATAAAATATCAACTAAAAATACAGTAACAAAATCAAATCCAATAATTATCTCCAATAAGATAAGACCATCTCCACAAACATTATTTATTAATTTCATGCATTTAGCTCCAAAAATGATATATGTGTGTATAGATTTAAGAGCATCTTTACTACCAAAACAACAACAAACACTGACAAATCATTTTCCTTGACACCTCCCAATCAAAAAATCCAACCAAAAGTTCATCCTCTTGTCCACATAGTGAAGTTACTTTTTACCATGAAGTTGCTATATATGTTCAATTAAATCATTGTGGGGGGCATAATATGTATTCTTATCTCCCATACCTAAATGATGGGACATAAAGGATTCAAAGTCATTGTTACTGATAGTAGAAAGTACTACTGCTGAGTTGGTTGATGATATTTCATAATCCAAATCAAGATAGGAGTCTCTCTAATCTTCGACAATCATATTGTGCAATATAATGCAAGTCTTCATTATGTTACCAAGGATTTTGGGATCCCAAAAACGTACTGGAATGCCTACAATTGCAAATAAGGATTGGAGCACTCCGAATGTCCACTTTACATCATCCTTGCTGACTCTTGCATCATAAAAAAATGTTGTTTCTTTGCTCCTTGGGGATAAGAGATTATCTGAACCAGTGTTGCCTATGGAGGGTATATACTATCAACAAGGTATTAACCCATATTGTAATTGTGTCCATTAATAGTGTAATTAGTAGGTAATGCTTGACCTTGGGTAAGATCAGAAAATAAAGGCAAACGATCCAAGACATTCAAGTCATTGTGTGATCGAGGCATTCTAAAAAATGCATGCCAAATCCACAAGGCATAAGAAGCTACTGCTTCAAGAATTATAGTTGGCTTTTTCTGATGGCTTACATATTGACCTTGCCATGTCGTTGGACAATTTTTCCACTCCAATGCAAGCAATCTAAACTTTCTAACATACCAGGAAATCCATGAACCTCCCTAATAGCAAATAATCTAGCAATATCAATTGTTGATGGAGATCTAAGATATTCAGGTCCAAAGATTTCGATAATTGAATTGCAAAAGTATTTTAAACTTGCAAAAGTACTTCATCAACCGCATCTACTGTCATTCCATATGCGAGCATTCTAATTGCTGAAGTCATCTTTTGAATTGGAGACAATCTAAGAATATTAGTTGCATCTTTTTTTTTTTTTTGAACAAAATATGTGTTATGTTCTTCAATGGCATTTCAAAATTCCGTAGATACAGATCACAACACATTCTAAAACGTCTCTGAAATGTTGAAGATGAATAAACTGGATTTACACCAGAATAATTCGCAAACTATCAATCATGACCCTTTCTTCTTTCGCGACGTATGTATTTATGTCCTACGGCAGAGCCATCTTTTTTCTTTGGTTGATCACTTGCTATCAAAATCTGTATCATACTAACATTATTTATCTCATAAAGACCTACAAGCGCAACATTTTTTTCATCACCACTTTCATCATCAGAGGATGATGAAGAAGAAGAGGATGAAAAATCAGTGAACAAATAAGAAGTTGAAGAAGTCATTATGCTCTAGTTTTTCAGTTATAGATTGGTTCTAGATAAAACATTGTTTGCTAGGTTTATTTGCATTGTTTAATCTGTATATATATATCTTTTTGAGGGAAATAATTAATGGAGGCAAAAATAAATGGAAAATAATTAATGGAGGGAAAAAACAAATGGCAAAAGAATTGAGGGAAATAGATATGAAACAGAAATAGAGGGAAATTTCTTTTTCAGAATTGATTGATTACACCGGCCGGACTTCTGCTCGGTCATCCTCCCGGTCGACTAGTGTGTTGATGACATCCCAAAATACTCCGTTGGAGCATTAGATATCATATGGAGTTTTTACTCAAATTTGGTGAAATAAATGATACACTATTGGAGATGTTCTTAGACCCCCAAATATATATATATTTTTTATAATGATAGGTTTTTGGCCAGCTCATCAATAGTTTAGAAGACAGCGTCTAGTGGGAGACAATAAAGTGAGTGGGAAATTATTTAGTAATTTTAGAATAATATTTTATGTTTATGGTTATGATATTTGTTTAGGTATTTAATTATTTTTTAAAAATTAATGTAAAACAACAAAATTTATTGTTTAAATTAATAAAAATAAGGGAAAATTATACATTACACTTTTACACTTTGCATTAAATCCTATTTTGGCCCTTACATATGAAATCATAGCAGTTAATCTCCTATATTTCTGGTCAAATCCCACTTTGGTCCCTACGTGTGTGTAGATACCCCATTTTTGACCGTCCTCAAGATTTGGACGTCACCGCTTGAACACCCGGTGATTATCCATGATTGTGTTCGTTTTGAGTTCCCGGAGATCCCGGCTGCGCGTCGTGCCTCAGGACCTCTCAACCGGCTTGTTCTGTGCTTGGTTTTGCACCAAGACTTGTGTGTTTTTGCATTTGAGGGTAGGAGGAGGCTTGCTAGCCATCCCTGAATCCCACCGGCTGCCCCCACTCTCCACCGGCACTCCCTTTTGGCCATCGTCACTGTTTTCTAAAAAACTTTGGCCGGTTGGCACTATATGATGTTGACTGGCACTTTTTTGTGCCGATGATCTTTTTGGCTGGCCGGCGTGCACCCTTTGAACCCCTGAGACATGGTGCATGCCAGCTGTGCCAGCTGGAATGCATCATCACACTCCCCCGTGCATAAGTGTGACTATTTTGTACCCTTTGCACCCTTGAACCCTCTAAGCTTCTAAAAGCTTGACCCTTTGGCCAAAGCTTCTTGAAGAAGCTTGGCCAGCTATCTTGGCTTCTCCAAGAAGCCAAGACCCCTTTGCACCCCTTGAACCCTTTTCCTTTGCTTAGCCTCTAAGCTTCTTGGCTTGATTTTGCCTATTTAAGCACCATCCATCTCCCTTTGTCAAGGGTTGGCCATTTTGAGAGATAAAAACCAGAGCTCATATATCTCTATATCTGAGATACACTTCCTCTCTCTATATTTTCCATCTCTCTCATCCTTGTATGTGTGTTTTTAGACCTAAATAGTGTGTTTTACCTTACTTTTACACCATTACACACACTATTACACCTAGCTCCGAGATTGAGGGACTTGGAGGGTTGTTTGTGGTGGTTGTGGACTAGTTTTGATCATTAGAGGAGGGTTACATCACTTGTTCTTCAAGGAGTCTTCAAGGGTAAGCATGTTGCTTTAGTTTCCCCAAACTTGCACTAGCTTTCTACCTATCTTGCTTTGTGTTTTTGGCTTTGTGTTCAACATAAAAAAGGCTTACATTTTCATGCTTAAGAACATTCATTATGGGTGTTTTGTGGTTTGGGTGCCAACTCACCTTTTTAGGCCTTGTTTTGGTCATTTTAGTGCCTTTTTTTTTAAGCTTTGTTTAACTTGGTGTTCTTGGTCTTCTCATCAGTGGTGAGGAAGGAATTTTGAAGTCATGAATAGGGGAGGGACACCCCTCTTCCCTTGGTTTCTTTCTTGCCTTTGTTTTTGGCTCACAAGGTAGCATGAATGCATACTTACATTTGGCTTCATTTCAGAGTTTTCTTAGGTGTTTTTGGTCATATCTAACCTCTGTCCAAGGTTGGATTTGTACCCCTTAGCATGCTTCTCATACTTGTTTTGTAATGCTCTCTTATGCTTAGAAGTGTGCCATGCATCTAGGCCATGTTCTTTGCATGTCTTAGCCTAATTCCATGATGGTATTAACATCATTTTGCCATGTTTAGAGGCTGTGGGCCACTTGATTTAAATCACCTTTGGCATGCTTGACATGTTTGTTTTGCATGATGGCTTGTTAGTCTTGAGCATATGATCCATGAACATGCATTAGTTAGGCTATTTAAGTGATTTGGAGTCCTTTCATATGCTATTTCAGTCCCTATATCATGCCTATATGTTTCTATTTACCATCTTATTCATGCTTTGAAATGTTGCAATTTTATGCCTTGAAATAGGCCTTTTGCATGCTTCCATGTTTAATGCATTTTAGGGCTGCCATATCAAGGTTTTGGGGTGTATTTTTGCATGCTAAAAATCTATTTTGCTTGTCTAATATATGCCATGAGTGGCCATGTTAATGGTAGCAAGGAGTGCTCCCTTTGTGCCTTAACCTTAGGCCCTTTGACTTGCATGTTTGCATAGGTAATTGGTTACCATTTCGGGCATCTTTTGCCACTGTTTTGGGTAGGTTCAAGGCCTGCCCCATTGTGGTTAAGTCCATCATTGTATACTTACCATATGCTTGTTGCATGTTGGGTCCATTAGATGTGGTAGCATGATGATTCTTCTTACATAATGGCCCATATTTGCATGACATTTGCATCTTGTATACTCTAGCAGTTTGCATGCTTAACATGGTAGTTGCATGACATTTGGTGTGCTTGCATCCTAATTCTCATGTTGCATCATTTGAGCTATGTTGCATACATGCATTTCATGGCTCGGTTTGGGGTTGTCAAACCAAGCATGAGGGTTGAGTGGAGTTCACACTACAAGTGGTGCAACTTGTTTCAACCCTTGGTCACCAAGGCCTTTGATCCATGCATGATAAGGTTTTGGTCTCATTTGTGTGTTGCATGCATTTTCATATTAAAATGCAATCTTGGTTCCTTAGGCTATCATGCACCAAGATGCATAATTGATGGCCCAAGAACCAAGGGTCATGCTTCCTTGAGTCCCATACATGATAGGGAGCATTGACCATGCTTACATTTGCTCTAAAATCCATATCATGCACTGTCTGCCTGCTGTTGCTGTCAAACTGTTGTGCCGACAACTTCACTCATGGCCGGTGACTATTGTACACGGCCGGTGGACATTCTATTCAGCCGATGACGATCCTCAGTGTTCAGGGAGCATGTCCTGAGACCTTGGCAGTTTTCCAGAGAGGTAGGGCAGCAAAAGCAGAGGCAACAGTGTCATGATGCGGGTTTCCGAGCGAGTCGGATTCGAGCATGCATCATTCGCACATCCCGAGACAGGGTTGGGGCCCCTTTCTTTTATGTTAATATTAATTTGATAATTAGAAATTTCTGTAATAATTAATTTATTCTGTATTTGGACTGTATTATTTTGGGACTATATTATTCTTTTCGGTCTCTCTGTGTGAGGGCATATTTGTAATAAGTGTGGGTGAGTGTGTGTATGTCTTCCAACCCCCATTTCTTTCTTCCCTTTTATTTACCTGCTTATGATGGTAGATTAGGACATATTTAAAATTAGCATACTTTATGCAATGCATGTGTGCATCCATGCATTTGTTGACATGCATTGGGCTCAGTACATCATACAAACTGCATTGTATTTCAATTCCAAATTGAATACGTGTTATTTGTAGCATTTCACATGCCATGTTTAGGATAGCCGAGCCTGCCTAGATTACATCTTTGCATGTGTTGCATTAGACATTTCAGAATGCTTAGGTCCATGCATGGATTTCTAATGAGCTTCTGTTTTGGCTTAGAGTACTAGGTGAGTTTTTATGCTTTAGCATCCTTGCACGTGTGTGAGTGTTGCCATAATAGCATGACTACCATGAGGCTAAGTGCTTACGTGATATAACTGTTTGAATGCCTGTGGATGGAGGTCAAATTACCTAGATTGGAATAATGCATTAAAACTGTGAGTTTAAAGCCCACTAGATGGTGGCAAAACTGTCTTTTCTAAAAGCCCACTTGAGGGTGGCAAAACCTACATTTTAGCCTACTTGCGAGTAGCAAACCATTTTCAAAACAAACATGTAGTGTTTTGTTCCAATTTAGGCGATTTGGTCTATACTTATTTGCTGTGCGCATAACATAGTAATTCTAGGTTAATAACCGGAATAAGAACACATAACGTTTTCAAAATTGGATATCACAGTTAGTAGAGGCCGATCTTCGGATCAGGCGAGAGCGGGTGCTCATAGCTGACCTTCCCCAATCGTACCCAAGTTCCCGAGCTGAGGCAACTTTGGTGATGACGGACACGTGACCTTTGGCACCGAGTCAGGGTTTCCTAAATTTTCCCATTAAAAAATATTTAGGTGGCGACTCTGTATCTGGCAAAGCAGTTCATATTTGGCACTTCTTTCAAAATCTGTTTTTCTCAAAACGATTTGCCGGATTTGGACTCTTTGGTTCAAGATTAAGAACCGCAACAAACAAAACTGAGTCCGAACTGTAGCGAGGTCCCCGCAGGCTTGTTACAGTGTGAAATTGTGACAATCAACCCTTGTATTTTTTTTTAATTATCAAATCTCACTTTGATCTCTACACAATTGTCAATGTCCCCTGTCGTTACTCAATTATTAAAATCTTTAATAGAATCTAGTCATGTGATAAGAATGTGACAACGACATGAGGGTAAGAAAGAAAAATCATTTATATTTTTCACCAATACATCAAAAACCAATATCAAATTATGAATGTATTAGATTAAAACAAAACGTTGATTGTGAACGATTATGAAGATGAATTAGGATTTTACATAAATTGAAATCACGAAACTCTATTTTTCACGGTAACACAATCTCTTGTCTATTCATCATCATTTCTCTTTGATTTCTTTGTCGTATTTTTTTATTTATTTCAAAAGCTCTATTTTCTTATCTCTTTGTCTCAATTTTTAGCATGCGAACATATATATATATATATATATTGTATAAAGATTTTAAAATGAAGTAACAAAAGAGGGACATTGACACTTGTGTAGAGATCAAAGTGGGATTTGAGCAAAAGTGCAGGGGGTTGATTGTTACGATTTCATGTACAATGATAAAAGTGAGATTTGACCAGAAGTGCAGGAGGTTGACTATTATGATTTCATGTGTAGGTGCCAAAGTGGAATTTGGTGTAAATTATAGGGGTGCAAAGTGTAATTTACCTGAAAAATAAAATTAAAATAGTCTAATTTATTTGAAGTTCACATCTTAACTTGAGAGAATTTGAGGGGTATGTAGAGTCCATCATGAGTGTTGTTTCAATAATTCGAATCGTTCATTTTGTATGATTCCAATCTATATCATTCATGAAAAAAAAAATTTAATCCAATAATCGTACTATTTTTATTTTATTGCATTTGTCAGTGAAAAAAATAGATGACAATATATATTTTTAAAAATAAACATCCATTTTTTTAAAAAAACATAAACATGGTAAAATAAAATAAAAAATGTTACGATTATCAAATTAACTTAATTTTTTTTTTCATAAATGATATATATTAAAAATGTTTTAAAATAAATAATTTAGATAATTAAATGGGACTCATGATAAGTTTTAAATTTTTTTTATAAATTTTATCATGTTAAGATAATCTTAACCAAATTAAAACACTACTTATACGTGCTTTAATGCCTCGTTTAGAAACAGATTATTTTAATAATTTTTTGATTTTTTAGTTAAAATATGAGGTTAAAAAATTAATATGTTTGGAATGCTTTTTTAATTTTTTACAAAAAGATATGTAAAAAATAAAAAAAAAAGAATATTTAACTTTTTTATATAAATTATAAATTTTTTTTATTTTTTAAATAATTTTTTGATTTTTAAATTGAAAGTGTTATATACCAAATCAGGCCTACCACTACCCTATAATGCTGTCGAGTAAGGTGACATTAATGGGTTTTGTTTTTCTTGAACCAAAACGGTGAATTATTGAAGTCAGACAAGTTTCTAGGTACAGAATTCGTGTATAGATTGATGACAATTTTAATTTAAGCGTTTATATGAGATTATTTTAGGATAAATCATTAATAGATGTTAATAGTTATACTCAATTTTCATAAAGTTTTATTAAAAATTAATCTTAGTAAAATTATTATTAAAAATAATTTTTTTGTAACAATTTTTTATATATGTCGCTAAAAATTGATAATTAGTTAGTTTCTGTTATTATGGTTTTCATAAATTGTCGCTAAAACTTACAATTAGTGACTTTTTTTTGACGAATTTTTTAAATTGTCGTTAAAAGTTGTGAATTAATGACATTTTTTTGTGACGATTTTTTTAAACTGTCGCTAAAATTTATAAGTAGTGATATTTTTTTGTGACAAAATTTTCATATTGTCACTAAAAATGAACAATTAGTGACATTTGTTAATAGTGTTTAATGAAAAATATTATTAATTATCATAGGATCTATTGGACAATGAGTCCACTTATTAAGACCTACACGTAAATTTTTCATTATTTTATATAATATTTACTTATAATTTATTAAATAAAAATAATTTAAATAAGTTCAAAAAAATTGATTATTTAAAAGTTGTGAAAGTGATACTTTTAATTTTTACTTTCTGATTATCAAATTTTAATTTAAAAAAATTCCACAAAATAGGACCAAAGACTTCACAAAAGACATGTAACTAATAAACAATATTATTATTATTATTATTATTTTAAATTATATTTTGAAAAGATAATTATATATTTTTGAAATAATATTTTCAATAAAAATTTGAATTTGATAAATAAAAAATTGATTATATACTTAAAACACATACTAAGAAAGATCTAAAAAAATGGAGTTTGATTATCTCCAGTTGGGATATTCAATTGGTCCGTCTACGCCAAACCACTTTGGATCTATTTTGGATGCATTTCAATAATTTAAACTGTTTATTTTATATAATATTCTGAGAAGATCATGCATATCAAAAATCAGGTCGATTGGATATTGGAAGCCACTCGATCAAAACATAGTTGTTTGAAAATTAATTAACGGATAACATAATTTTGAAAGTAGTCCGTTAGTTATTTTCAAGCAAATGTGATTCGATTGAGTGGCTACCAATCTCTATAAATTATTTTTTAGACAAATGCTATTCGATTGAGTAGCTCTCAATGTTTGATATATTTAATTTTTGGTATGCATATTTTTTTCAGAGGACTCTACAAAATGAACGGCCTAAATTATTGAAGTGAGTCCAAAATGAGCCCATAGTGGATTCAACTGGACCATCTAATTAAATATCTTAACCAGAGAGGATTCAATTCCTACCCCCAAAAAAAAAAAAAAAATGCTATTTTAAAGAGGCAGTTCTATATTGGAAGATACTCTTTGGACTCATGGGATCCATTAATCTCATTTTAATAATTTGAATTGTTTATTTTATCAGACACTTCATGTATATTATACACACAAAAATTAAATCGATCAAATAATCATAATCTATACAATTTATCGCGTTTGTTACCAAAATAATAGATGATATTATTTATGTTTTAAAAACACAATTTTCATATATTTTTTGAAGACAAACGTGATAAATTAAATAACTTATGATTATCGAATCAATTTATTATTATTATTTTTTTGAATGCAATTCACAAAATATCTAATAAAATAAATAATTTAAATTATTAAAATGAATTCATAATCGACTTTACATACTCAAATAACACCGTCTAATCGAAATTATAATGAGGACAAGGGGGAATCTTCCTCCATGTTTTAAAACTTCTTTAACATCTATTCCAATGAGGGGAAGTTGACAAAATTCAAAAAAAAAAAAAAAGACTTCGAGTTGATAATTTTAGGGTCTAGAAAACACGTGAATACAAAACAAAACGTAACAACCTGGCAACTAAAGAGACGTGAATATAAAACAAAAGCTAAATTATTACCTCGGTTGTGCGCTGTTTATCCGTTTTCTTTTTTCTTCTTTATATTTCCTAGGGCTCGAGCTCAGCCATACACATACCCATAGTACCTTTTTCTCTCATTCGTCTTTCCAAATTCCACCCACCATCAACCCACCTCCCTCCCTCTCTCTCTCTCTCTCTCTCTCAAATTGGTGTGGATTTCTCTTTTGTGGTGCCATAAAGATGTCAAAGGCCATAATTTCTGTGAGATTGCTGGTAAACATGCTAAGCCAACTCAAATACATGTTTATTGTGATACTCACTCGGCTGGGTCTGTCTAAACCACAAGAAGAGGACTTCTATTCAGGGGAGCTTAACAATGCCACCACAGCCACAGCCACAGCCAACAACAACAATTATGTGCTCATGTTGGATTGGTCATCACTAGTCCCGGTCCCAGTCCCGGTTCCCCTGGTAACAGCATTCATCAAGAAGCAGATACCTGTAATACAGTTCGGCAATTTCCTGGAGAGAAGAAGAGAAGATGGTGAGGATGAAGATGTGGAGAAGGAGGTGAGTTGTGCAGTGTGTTGGGATTGCATTAATAGGAGGCATGAGATGAGAGATCTGTGCAACTGTAGTCATGTGTTTCACAGAGATTGCTTGGATAGATGGGTGGATGAAGGTAGGGTCACTTGCCCTTTGTGCAGATCTATGCTCCTTCCTCCTAACACCAATCCATGGATGGTACTCAGGCATGCTCCTCAGTTGTCTCAACAAGATCAGATCCCCCCAATTACCTAACTTGCTTGGTATCAATGGGATTCATCTTACTTCTGCCACTTTGTGGATTTATCTTGTCTACAAGCAATCAAATGGGATTCATCTGGCTTGGCCATTGGGCTCCCCAGATTTAGTTTCTCACTTTTTACTCTCTAATTATTCAGTTATCCCTTCTTGTTTGTAGTGTTTTGTGTGTAACTGAGGTTGAGCCCAAAGATCCCATCATGGAGGAGGACTGCACTTTTCAGTGCATTTTTTGCAGGAATTTGCAAATATGTTTCTTATACTGTCTCAACTAATTACTCCTCTTTTAATTTATGATTTTTTTTTTTTTTTTACTTCTCTTTCAAGGAGAGATTTGTGAAGAAAGCAAAAGAACCAAAAGATTAAAGTTATGATAAAAACAAAATAAAATAAAACAAGACAAAAAGAGTAAAGTTAAATCTATGCTTTTTTTTTTTTTTTAAAGTAGTTTTTACCCAAATTGAAACTCTGAACTATGGTATTTTGAACGGTTATTCTAACGGTGACATGTTTGTTCTTCAATTTAACTTACTATTCCAAATCAGAAACATAGATTTAATTTCTTTGGCAGAAATGTTTGCACAGTTTGGCCTTGTTGAGCGCACGATGGTATCTTTCTCCTCCTGTCTCACTCAGCTTCCTCGCCTTTCCACATCAAGCCACCGCCAGACCCTCTCCAGTCTCTCGCTTCGGTGACTCCAGAGAGGGACGGCTCATATAGAGGCACGTCACCCTCAAGGAAATGAATCGGTAATGATTTAGAACTCAAATAATAAGCTTTAAATCTACACTAGTCGGGGTGGAAATGAAAAATAAATAAATAAATAAAATAAGGTACAGCACACACCACAGTGGATGAAATCTATTTTTAAATTATTAGTGGTAGTTTTAATTAATAATTTTAAGTATTATTGGCAATAGTAATGATTTAGAACTCTAAACAAAAAAGTACACGCTCACTCTCTCTCTCTCACATCTTTAATAAAAAATTAAAAAAAAATATTTTATTCTTTTTCATTTTATTTTCATAATATATATAATTTTTAATATAAAATTTTAATTTTTATAAAATTAAAAAAACATACTTTTAAAACGAGACTAATATTAAATATATTTAACAAAAATTTAAAATAAATAAAAAGTAATTACTATGTTTAATTATGTTTTTAAATTATTATTTTCAAAATATAAAAATTATTTTGATGAAAATAAACACACAAAAATCATATATTTTGGAAATTCTCAAAATCAATCTTTATTAAAAAAAAAAAATCATATGAAAATAATGACTTTTAATTTAATTTTATTAACCAAATGAGTTTATAATTTTTTTTTAAAAAAGAAATAAAAAACACATAAATCCAATCTGTGCATATGTATGAATTTTTTATTTTCTTTAAAACACAAATTCCATCTATGTATAGGTGTAAATCAAATGCATTATATATTTTTTATTTCTTTTAAAAAAAATTATAAACTCGTTTAGTTAATAAAATTAAATTAAAAGTCATTATTTCATATGATTTTTTTTTGGAATAAAGATTGTTTTTGAGAATTTCAAAAATATATGATTTTTGTGTGTTTATTTCATCAAATTAATTTTCATATTAAAAAAAAAAATTGAAAACCTAACTAAGCATAGTAATTACTTTTTATTTATTTTAAATTCTTATTAAATATGTTAAATATTAATCTCATTTTAAAGATATATTTTTAATGATATTAATTTTATAAAATTAAAAATTTATATTAAAAATGATATATGTGTATATATATATATATTATGAAAATAAAATGAAAAAGATTAAGATAAATTTTTTAATTTTTTATTAGAAATGAGAGGGAGGGGTGAGACCTGTGCGTGTGTGAGGAGAGAAAGAAAAAAAAATCAGTGTGTCAGTTTGAATTTTTTTAGGTTAAATTTTTTGAAAATTAAATTTTTTAGTTTTCGTATTTTTTTATTTTTAGTGAATATTTTTAAAATTTTAAATATTTTTTTTACTTTTAAAAATTTATAAAAAGTTATTTTAAAAAATTAATAAATACATAAAAATACAAAAAATATACTAAATTCTTATATTTTTTTATATTTTTTGTATTTAACGAATTTTTTAAAGATTTTTTGTATAATTTTTATTTTTATTTTTAGGTGTATTTGTGTCAAGTGTGTTTAAAAAAATAAAAAAATTACTTAAAATATTAAAAAAATTCAATAAAAATAAGAAAACACAAAAAATAAAAAAGTAAATTTTTTTAAAAAATGCTTTTGAAAAAATGGAACAATGCAAGCTGATTGAAATCAAATGTAGTGTGCCTTTGAAATTTTTTGTTAAAAAAAAAGAAAGAAAAACCATTCAGTGGTTTGAGTTTTTTTGATTAAGTTTTTTGAAAATTGATTTTTTTAATTTTCGTGTTTTTTTATTTTTAGTGAATATTTTTAAATTTTAAACATTTTATATATTTTTTTAGATGCACCTTACTTGGATGTATCTAAAAAGTAAAAAAGTTATGAAAAAATATTTTTAAAAAATTAATAAATACATAAAAATATAAAAAATGTACTGAATTCTTTTATTTTTTTAATATATTTTTGGTATTTAGTGAATTTTTAAAAGATTTTTTTTATAATTTTTTTATTTTTTAGGTGTATTTATATTAGGTGTGTTTAAAAAATAAAAAAAATTATTTAAAATATTAAAAAAATTCAATAAAAGTATAAAAATATAAAAAAATAAAAAAGTAAAATTTTTTGAAAAATATTTTTTTAAAGAAAAATGTTTAGGAACACTAATTAGTGCTTTCACTAATTAAGTGATAGTGAGTTTCGCCAAATATCTGTTTAATCATCTCTATTCATCTCATGAAAAACACTATCACTAAAACCACTAATGCATTAAAAACACCACCACTGATTGAAGAGACATTTTTAATGGGATGCATTGGAGTTGTTTTTTAAAAGTGAAAATAAGCGAGATGATTTACATCTTTTTCGGGTGACGCAGGAGTCATTGAAGAGACAGAATAGAGTGGACCTGGAGTCGTTACTAAAGTAAATCCACTACCATCATCTGCAATTTTATATACTTGTCTTCTCAACACACGCGCGTGCGCGCACTCACACACACACACTCTCTCTCTCTCTCTCTCGATTTGCAAACCCATGTGGTGGACATGGCCAAATTTGTTGATGATACAGCCTAATAATAATAATAATAATAATAAAAGAGTATTCCGTTTATTTTTATAAATTAAAATAAGAGTATTCCGTTTATATAACATAATATAAATAATTAAATTTTTATATATAAATTATAAAATTTTTATATATAAATTATAAAAATAAAGAAGATTGAAATTTACAATTTAAGTTTTATAATTTTATTATAATTTATTTTTTTAATTTGTCACAAATTTAATTATGTAAGTTTTAACCCCCCTTGTTAGAATTGTAAATTTAGGTGAGCTCAACCTAAGTAACTTGAGTCAAGCTTAAATTTTTTTAATAATTGAATAGCATAATTTTTAATTAAGTGAGGACCTATGTAAGAATTTAAAAATTCAAATTAAATTTGAGTGGATTTTGACAGAAACACTAAATAACCTAAGTAGCCAAAACAAAATTATATATAAATATATAAATCATTTGCTAATTTATTTTTTAAATAATAAATAAAATTAATTAGAAATTTAATATTAATGAACAAAAGAAAAAACAATATATTTAAAATTTCGAATAGAATTTTTCTTGAAATATTTTTAAAATACACCTTTTATAAAGGGATTATCGAATAAAGGGTTGTTTGGGAAGTGACATATTAGCTCTTTTTTTTAAAAAAAAAATAAAATCTTTTTATCTTTTTAAAGTCATATCGTATCTCTACTTTTCTACACATCTTTTCGTAAAAAATAAAAAGTATACTTAATTATCTTTTTTAGGTTACATTACATCTCTACTTTTTTGTACATATTTTTGTAAAAAGTAAAAAAGTATATTTATTTAGCACTTTCCAAACTATCACTAAGTTGATATTTAAAAAAATTAGTTTTTATAATGGCATAAACAATTTACAGATGATTTTTTAGAAATTCTTTTTAATTTAAAAATTACAATAAAATATTAAATAGAATAAAAATAAATTTCTTAAGAAATAAAAGTATTTGAATAAATACTTGTAAGAAAAAAATTTAATATGATATGTTCATTTCATTTGAAAATAATTCTAGATGAATAATAAATTATTAGTTATAACTTTTTTTTTTTTAGTAAATGAAATGGAATTTGTTTTGTTTGATGGAAGGTTAAAAGTGGGAAACTATGGGGACGATAATGGAATGCTACAAACTAAATATGTCGGTGGCAGAGGAGAAGCATGCTCAATCAGAAAAGAATATGCTGGATGTGGAGCCGGTTTCGATGTTTGATAGGAATTTTGTTGAGGGTGTTGACAGTACAGGGATCGAGGCTAGTTTTGATTGCTAGAAACCGGATTCATCGTCTAGAGAGCATGTCGAAATAGACACAGAAGTAGACAAAGCAAACATTGACATTGGCACTACTTAGGCATTGGACAAACGTAACATGATGGTGTGTTAGTGTGCATTTGCGGTTTGGGGTTCCTGTGTGATTGGCAACTGTGTAATATTAATGCCATTTGTTGTGTTGGGCTTGTTGTTGTGTTGTAATGTACCAACCATTCCCTTATTTTTGATTGCATGGATGTTGGTGGTGATATGGAATGTTAATAACATTTGTGGTAATAAAAAATGTAATGTTAACCGTCTCAATGTTAATGAAGTGTAGTGTCAGCATCATTTTTTTGATTTGTTGTGTTGTAATGTACCACAAATTCCCCTGTTTTTTGAGTGTATGGATGTTGGTGGTGATATGGAATGTTAATAACATTTGTGGTAGTGAAAATGTATTGTTAACCTATTACGACCCAAACCCGCCCTTATAGGTGTAGCGTCATAACCGGGCAGCAATCTTGGGATTACCAAAGGCCTTTGAACATATGAAGCAAAATAAGGGGCTAACAGAAGCAATAATACAAACATATAATGTCCATAGAGCTGTGTAGACATACATGAGACAGAAAAATTTAAAACTTAATTTACATGATTAAGACGTCATTCCCATGTCACTATATATATATACAAACAAACAAAAGACATGTTCACACTTAACAAAAGAAGTACAAAAAGGTCTTTAACGTTGTTCACAAAAACTTGACCACTTCAAAACAGGAACCTCCTTGGGAGGCATTGTGGTTGGCTGACAGAACGAAACTTTAAGCAATCAGCTCTGAGCTTGGTTACATGCCTAGTTACCTATATACATAAATAATACGATGAGCTGGAGCCCAGTGAATAACAACAGAGTAAAGGGTTTATGAATGATGTCCAGACAGTTTCAGAAATCAGAGTTCATAGCATAAACATATTCAGATACATATACAAAACCAGAAGTCATAGACAGGTATATATGATACATCTATTAGCTATCTTATCAACTTGGTCCTGAAACCCATATACGTAGTCGGTACCGATGACCTCAAAGGTCCATATCTTGTGCACAAGTAGCCATGGTATTGTTTTCCCCAGGTGAGGGCCATATGAACATAAGCCACAGTATTGTTTCCCCCGAGTGAGGGCCATATCAACATGAGCCATGGTATTGTTTCTCCTGGGCAAGGGCCATATAAACATAAGCCACGGTATTATTTCCATCGGTTGTGGGCCATGTGAACTATGGATGCTACAAATACATTTAAGAAAATTGGACATTCATTTACGATTCACAAGATAGCATTTCAGAAAACAGATCATATCATATCATTTCATTCAAAAAATACTTATAGTCAAGCATAGCTTTATAGAGTTGTTACTCACTGATAGTTCTGATAGTAAAATGGACAGAGCAGACAGATTAGATAGTTTATGGCATGTGACCTATACAAATACATAGCAGATACATAATAAAACACACGCCTGGAAAACAATTAACTCAATCATTTTCTATTTAGGTGTGTTTCTACTCTTTATCCTCATTATTATGTCTTAATTAGGGTTTAGGAATGCCTAAGATGCAATGAGGATGCCAAAATGTAATTTCAAACACTTAGCCAAAATTCTAAAAACAAGGTCTTCGCTCAAGCGCAACTTTATTCGCTTTAGCGGTCTACAAAACTTTGCAAAACTTCTAGGAGCTCTCATTTTATGCTCAAGCCTAACTTCTTATGCTCAAGCGGAGGGTCGAAAATAAGGGTAGTTGCTCGAGCTTAGGTTCCATCGCTCAAGCCTAAGCCCATGTCTGCAAAAGTACTAGGAGCTCAAATTTTACGCTCGAGCCAACTTTTGGTCGCTTGAGCCAGGGTACAAAACAAAGTGTGATCGCTCGAGTGAAGATGCAAAATCAAGAATTTCCAGATTTGCTCTTCAAGGTTAAAACTCAATTTTAAAGCTGCAAAATACTTCATTTTGGGCCAAAACTTGAGAAAACATATCTAAACGTGGAATACATCGAGAATTAAAGATCATTTCACAAAATCAAGGCCCAAAAGTATGCCAAATCAAACTTGAAACTTTCAAAACATAACATGCATGAATTGTTATGAATTCAAGCCTTCCAAATTATGATTAATTGAGGTAAGACAATGTAGAACTTGAAGACTTTCCAAAACCAAACTAGAATAACTAGAATAACTACATGCAAGTTGGAGTTCTTGAAACTTAAGCTGAAAATGTAAGAAAATATGCATGCATGCATGGTATGACTTAGATTCTTCACTTCTAGTTTAAATCTTGCATTAAACCACCTAATTCACTTGAATTCATTTTCTTGTTAATCCAAACACCTAGTTTATAGGTTGAATTCTCACCTCAATTCTTCACTTAGGCTCTAGATTGCTATGTCTTTGAGTTTCTAAGCCATATTCCTCGATTTTTCCAAGAAATTCTTCCTCTTAAAGCTTTGATCTCAAATATCTATATATCTCTCTATCTCTCTCTCTTTCTCATTTTTTTTTCTCAAGGATGATGAAATGAGAGTGTAATGGAATGGTCTAGCAATCAAATTAGCCTTATATAGGCTTCATTAATGAGACTTAATTAAGTTGAGTTAAGAATAATCAATTGTGATTATTTTATTCTAATTATTTGATTCCAAATCGAATTTCAATTAAACTTACCATAAAATTCTAAAAATTTCAAATAACACATTGTAGCATGCGCTCCTCGAAGGGGTTTAGTCTCCTCAAATAGGATAGCCCTACAGTTTAGACTCTCGTGGTTCTGAATCTGGTTTCACGAGTGCAATGTGAAACAGATAAACACAAATGAGTCCAAATTCGACAGATCATTTTAGAAAATCCATTTATCATCAAAGAGGCCAAAAATGAACTGCATTGCCAGATTTCAGAGTTGCCACCTAAATATTTTTGAGAAATTTAAGAAACTCGTGACTCGTGCCAAAAGGCCATTTGTCCGTCATTACCAAAGTGTCTCGGCTCGGGAACTTAGGTATAAAATGGAAAGGTCATGAATTGAGCACCCCACTCACCCAATCGAAGATCAGTCTCTACTAATCATGATGTTATTTTTATTTACATTATATGCACTTGCTCCGATTATTATGCTATCGTTACTATGTGAGGCAAACAAGTATAGACTAATTCGTCCAGTTTGGAACACTTCGATTTCATGTTCGTTTTGAAAAGAGTTTTGAATATGTACCACTTGAAAAAGTGATATCATATGTACATTTAATCAGATCATCCCAACTTAAGCGAAAAAGCCTCCATCTACAAGCATTCAAGATTTAAATCACCTACGCACTTAGCCTCATGGTAAACATGCAACACCAACACATATGTAATATGCTAAAGCAAAACTGCTCACCTAGTACTCTAAGGCAAGCCAAAGAAAACAAAAAATAAGTAGAAAAATGCATGATCCTAAGCAATGTAACATGACTAATGCAATACATATAACATGCAATTAATAGGCTCGGCTACTAGTATAGCATGTGAGTCAATTTAATGCATGTGATAGCACATGTATTCAAGTAAGTAGGAAATGACATTGACGTTGATTAGTATGATGAGCCGAACCTTACGCATGCAACACAAATGGATGTAGTCATGGAAAATGTTAAGGAAAACATGATGTGACATGCAATCCATCATAAGCGGGTAAATAAAAGGGAGAAAGAATAGGGGTTGGAGGACATACACAATGTTACAATTTTGCCTTCGTACAAAAGGGTTCAAATGAATGTCCTAATTTAGCTAATTATTACAACACTGAATTACTTAACTATTTAACTAATTAATGAACTAGCTATTAAAAGTTTAAAATAAATCTACTAATTAGCATTAATTTCATGAGTCAAGGGAAGTAGAGAAGCATGCAGGCATGAATGGGAATATCCACCCGAAAACACCTCTGTTTTGTTGCCAGAACTGTTTTGTTTTGCAGTCAGAAAAATAATCTATTTTAGCCCCAGCCTCTGCTCTGTGTTGCCATGAAAATGGTACTGTCTGCATGAAATAAAGTGGTCGGCCGACCTTGAAAAGTGGTCGGTTGGATGGACAGGTGGCCGGCCTACCACTGTTTTGGGGATTTACTCTACTATAATAGAAACGAAATAGAGCACAAACAAAGTGTTTCCAGGGGATGTTTGTCCTCCCCGCCTCTCCTTATCATGAAACAGATCAAGGGAGGGGTAGACTCAATTCTCAAACCATCAATTGACACAAACTCGTTGCGTGATGATCTATGAATCGATGGGACAAAGTCTCAATAAATGAAAATAAAAGACCAACGAAACCTCCTCCCTATCATGGAGTTGCCTCTCTAGGGAAGTGATAGATATCGCTTCTTAAATCATTAACATCACCAATAAGTATGTAATGACTCGAGATGCAATAGGTTCAATTAGCGTCTGATTGAATCCAAACCAATTTTATTACTCTTGTTACCATTTAGTTCAATTTTAGTAGTCCTTTTAATTCCCTTTCCATTCTTTAATTATTTTAATCCAAAAATGAGAGTTATGTCCACTAATGAAGTGAAGTGTCAAACAAGAAGTTGCTCTTGGCATGAGAGAGATGTAATGCCTTGGTAATGAACTTCCGGAGAGATTAAACCATTAAACATGGAATGTCTCTTTCCTTTACCTTAAACAATACTCATTTGAAACAACTCTTAAACAAATAAAACCAAGAAAGAATGAAGGGTGCAGAGATGGTTATTACAAGAGTGAATACATATATAGGAAAGCCATGAAATAAAAAAAAATTATCAACTCAAATAGGTTGGTGTCTAAGGCTTAAACCACCAAACCTAAGAGGACCACAACACTACAATCATACTATGCAAAGCATAAATGAAGTAAACACACTAAAATAGTCCTAAAACTCGCAAAAATAGTGCTGGAAATACCTTGAAAAAGAAAAAAAAAAGTAAGTTAAAGTGAGAGGGAGTTAAAGCTAATAAGCAAGCCTAAGGAGGGGTAGCTAACTCCTCCACTTTTTGGACCTCAAAACCACATATTTTAGCCTTTTAAAACTCTAAAAATCAGTGACCAAAAGTTGAGAAAGAAGTGGAAAACACAAGGACAAAAGCTTAGAGAAGAAGGTTCAAGGAAGGGTGGTTAACCCCTCCACCTTTGGTAGCTTTAAGTCACAAGTTTCAGCCCATAAAAACAGTCCAAAAACATTATAAAAAAAGCAAGAAAAGAGATGGAAGAAGTAGTGTAAAGAAGGCAAGAGTTATACCTCTTGAAGAAAGGCTACTCTTTGATTCGCAAACCCACAAGTGATCACCCTTAAGAGCTGAAATTTTAGCTCAAGAACCTTTGCAAGGAGCCTCAAATTTTTTATTTAGGAAGTGTTGGTGTAGTGTATGTGTGTTGTAAGATAAAGAGAGAGAGAGAGAGAGAGAGAGAGAGAGAGAGAGAGAGAGAGAGAGTAAGAGAGTATCTTTAAGAATTTGAGCTTTGGTATTTTTTTCTAACCTAAAACCATAAGGGATGGTCAAGTTTATATAAAAAAAAATAGGTTGTTATCTTGAAAATATCTGTATTGAGCCAGCTGGTGCAGTGTATGCACATGGGGGGACAGCTGGCAACAAATATATATTCTGCCAGGAAACCTGGCCTGCTGGCTAGGTAGAGGATGGCTGGCCACTAAATTTTGGGCAATCGGCCACTTGTTGGCCAACAGGCCTTTGGGTGGTCAGGCTTGAAAAAAATCAGGTTTTAGCTCAAAGGAGGTGCGAGGTTTTTGGGCTATGAAACTCAAAACCGAGGCTTCTTGTTGAAAAAACTGAACGTTTGCACAGCGTAGTAATTCATCATCGAATGATTAACTTGAGGCGCCCAAGTCTTAAGGGCAGTAAAAAATGGGGTGTCTACAGTTATCCCTTTGTGACAGGGCTCGAAGTAATGAAATGACGTGAGTGAATGTCAAAGTCCAAGAGACGACCCATTTTGACAAGGCCGTAAGACTTTAGGCAAGAAATCAAAATGCAAACGCAATTGGTTGAACTCGAAAGTAGCCTATGTATCCCTTTGCATGGAATCAAACCAGCGTAGTTCAAGGGCAATATGCAAATGATATGCTCGAGACTGCACTTTAAAGCTGGACTTATATGCTTTGCGAAGTCAATTTTTTTGAAAATTCATGACCAAGCAAGACAATGCAATGAGACAATAAACATGACAAGATGACGGCATAAGAATGAAACAAGCCTCAAGCTTAAGTCAAAATAAATCCAACTATGTTTCACACGGAAAAAGTAAGCAAACAATAATTCCAAACACGTCTCATGTGAAAAGAGGATGAGAGATGCAAACTAAACTACGTCTCACGTAGAAAGGATGTGAGAAAATACAAGCCAAACTACATCTCATGTAGAGAGGGTCAAAGATGCAAGCCAAACTACGTCTTATGTAGAAAGGATGTGAGAAAATGCAAGCCCTACTATGCCTCACATAGAGAGGGTCAAAGATGTAAGCCATTTTACGTCTTACGTAGAAAGGATGTGAGAACATGCAAACCAAATTACGTTTCATGTAGAGAGGGGAAAAGCTCCATGCCAAACTACGTCTTACGTAGAGAGGGTGGAGGGTGCAAGCCAAACTAAATCTCACGTAAAGAGGGGAAAATCTCAAAGCTGAATCGCACTCACACGATAAGGGAAAAAAACAAAAAGTATGACGCATATGACTGTAGCGTAATGTGATATAATTAATAAGAAATATAATGAGATGCATGTTCCATGCGATAATAGGCAACATAATTAAAAAGGTAAACAAAAAGCAGCATTTTGAAAACACCTCATAAAGATCTCCAACTTACCGCTCGGAGGTCCTCAAATGTTCAAAAAGGATACAACTTGCTCAAACTTGAGGTTGGGGCATTTTCCACTTCAGAGAAACGAAGGGATTTGAAACAGCATATCCCAATCACATTTCAGACTTTTCTGTAATAAAAACAAACCCAATTTCTGCAATTCTTCACTTTAGGATAAATATAGGACCCTCTATACACAAACAAGGCAAGGCCTTAGCAAAAACCAGGTCTGGACTAGCTGTAGAGCCGGCCAGCCATAAAAAGGGGACGATCGACCACTAACTAGCTGGCTGGCCATCCGACTCGACAACGAAGGGCAATTTTGATTTTCCACCCTATGGCTTATTTAAACTCGATTTTGGCCCTTTCTTTCACATCTATAGCACCTGAAAATCATCTCTCTCTCTTTCTAGAGTCTCTCTCTCTCTCTCTAGATTTTCACCCCACGCGTGTTACCCAATGTCTCACGTGACTTTTTTTTTTTTTTTTTTTTATGAAAGCAACTTGGCCCTTCTCACTTTGAACCCATTGGATTTTATTTTTGTTGAGTTTTTGGGTTTTTTGTTGCTTTGGGTTCTCTTTCCTCATGTTTTTCTTGGTTCCCGCACTTTTTGTCGAGTTTTGACTTTTTCTTTCATTTTCTATCTCCTAGGGTTTGACTTTTCAAGTTTTATATCTTTTTTCCTTATTTTCCCCCATTTTCACTCTCCACCTACTACATTACTATGATGGATGACATTCCTCTTGACGGTGCTCCACCTGAGGTATCCATGTGTCTACCTATCGTAGAGGTCAAGGAGCCGGTAGTTGACAAGATCGGCGGGGCGGCGAAGGACATTGTCTCTAACATCGAGGTAGATGAGATATACCCTCTAGGATATGAGCCGAAGTTGCCACCGCTAAAGGTGAAACCTTTTGATTCGGCCACTTACCACTCCCGAACACATGCGATGGCCCTTGAGGAGATGCTACCGTCTGAGGATTTTGCTATGGGCATGCCCGAGGATGTCATGTTGAGGGAGCAGGTCTCTCATCTTTCTCATGATACTGCTGAGGTACAAACTTTACTTTCATGCACTTTGCCTGTTTCATCATTTCATTACTGTCTTTCATTTTGTCTTTCATTCTGTTACACATTTGATACTTTCTTTCCTTATCAACACAGGGTGTCGTTCTCTCTTGGAGAGGGTATGCGGTGGTGATTGCTAGAGATTGGTATCATTAGCTCGCTATCTAGGTCCATGAGTTGGTTGACGAGGCGGGCTTCGGCCTGTTTTGCTCTGGGCTTTTGTGACTGTTGGCCAACCGGGCTCTACTCAGATCTTTGGTGGAGAGGTGGTGGGACACCATCAATTCCTTCCACTTCTCTTCTACCGGGGAGATGACGATGACTCCCTATGACTTCTCAATGATCATCGGCTTGAGAGTAAGGGGTGATTCGATCCTTTTCAATATGGACATGGGCCAGTAGGAGACAGTTTGGATACATCTGCTCGGGGTACGCCCTTTACTAGACAGTCGGCTATGGTATGATACAGCTGGTCCTATGACCATTTCCATGGGAGCCAGTCGGAGACTCAGGAGGAGGTGGAGTAGTACACTCGGGCTTTTTGATCTACCTCCTTGGTACCACCTTGTTTGCAAACAGGTGGAATACTGTAGGCTTGTACCTACTAAGTGCTCTTGTGGTCTTGCCTTGAGTACAGTTCTATGACTGGAGTAGTGCAGGCCTCGCTACCTTGTACGGGTACATGACTTCCCACAAAAAGGGGAACAAGGTCAGTGGCTATTGGAGAGCTTGGGAGGTACACACTGCACTTTATTTTCAGTTTCTTTTTTCTTGTTATGCTTTCTTCTTTGCACTTCTTGTCTTTTATCTCTATTCACACATTGTGCTTTTTGCTTTACATTTTCTATCTTTATTTCTGTTCACACATGTTGACTTACAAATTGATCTCTCCTTCCCAGCTCTGGGTATATGCATATTTCCCAACCCTTGCCTCGGTGCTGAGGGACGAGGTAGAGTCAGTCGTGCCCTACTCCCAACAGTACGACGGTAGATGCCACCTCTGGCACTGTGACGACACCATCTTTGCCTACTACCGCAGATACTTTGATATAGTGACGGCGCGAGAGGTACCATACTCACTTCTGCTTCATGTTCACTACTACCAATTTGTCTCATACTCTGACAACTGATTTTGACCATTGACGACAACTAGTAACTGTGAATTCCCTATTTTCAAATCATATGGTAGCCTTGGATGATGATGCCTGCTAGGATACGGGACTAGTACGTTGGGTCCTGGGCTACTTCCCAGTTTTGGATCTTATTGGAGGGCCCCTTCTGCTGGACTTGGTATCTGGGAGAATGGTTTGTGTGCCAGGCTCTTCGCCTACCTGCTCCAGTTGTTCCTGCCCCTTCTCCGGCATCTATGAGGACAACTGATAGCCTCCCAGTTGAGGCTATCGTATATTACATGGCTGGGTAGGACACTGATTGCTTCCAAGGGGTTGGGAATTATGTGGCGTTCATCAGGACTCATTTCATACCGCCCTTAACCAGAGTTCACGCGGGAGAGGCTGCAGGTGCCTCTATGGCTAGAGAGGCTGCTCACGTCGCTGAGGCTAATATTGGAGGGGCTCCTCCTACTGTACATGTAGCCGGTTGGCCAGTGATTCCGACTGCGATCCCATGCTGGCGGGCGGGCAGGTTGGCCTATCAGATACCGATAGAGCCACCAGAGGGGGAGCACGGGTACATCAAGGATCCTAACGCACAACATATATAGACCTTGCTTTATAGTTTGCATTTCATATTCCCCTTTTAGATACTGATTGTTCAAACTCACTTGCAGGCGCCTAGGGAGTATGTGGACGGTCCTCTGCAGTTGGTCGCCTCTCTGGTCCAGATAGTACAGAGGAGAGACACTGCTCACTCTGCACAGTATCCAGGTATTTTCCATTTTCCTCATGTTTTGACTTGTACTGATTCATATCCATATAAACCCTGCCTTACACTGTTCTAATACTCTGTATTGCTTTGTACTAATTCTGCACTATATTGATTTCCTATTTTTTGCTTTTAGCCTCCTCCTGTACCTGTGGCACTAGTAACGCCGGCGGCACCTTCTCTAGTGGCAAGGAGGAGAGGCAGACAGGCCCCAGCACGTGGCCGGGATGATAGTTGAGGTCGGGGCAGAGGTAAGGGTGCCTGTAGTTGGAGCAGAAAGTCCCAGACAGAGGAGACCTTCTCCTTCTCGGAGCTAATTTTGAGTAGAGATGACGCCAAGACTAGCAGCACCGAGGAGACAATGAGCAGGCGCTCTGAGTCTGAGAGTGAGGACAATGATGCCAGCTCGGGGTTAGGGAGCGAGGAGGATACCGAGACCAGCTCTGAGTTAGGGAGTGGAGAGGGCGATGCCGGCTTTGGCTCTAAGTCCCATTCTTCTTGTGATAGTGCCCTTGAGTCCCCCCCGGAAGAGGACGAAGAGGGACTTCCGAGCTACTTGATGTGACTGGCATTGATTTTGTACTCTTTTGCACCTGTATAGCTTCAGATAGGTCTTTACTTTTTATTTTCAAATGCTGGTACTATGATTTGGGTAAAACTCTAATGTTTTATAAAATGAGTTTTGTTTTGCACATCATCTCTGGATTGGCAACACACTTGCATAAAATTGGAACTGAATGTGTAAAATGCTTGTATTTGAATGATGTTCGTAACCAGATATTGAGCTACAACTGACCCAAAATGAAAAATACAACTTGATAAATGAAAAAAAACTAAAAACAACCTAAACACAGCTATTTACACTTCCTGGAAACAAAAGACTCAAAACAGGACCTCAAAGCAAAAAGACCAGAACAGAACATCATTGCCTAGCTGCCGGGCAAACATTATTGGTCAACTGACCACCTGAAGGGACGGTTGGCTAGGAGAAGTGGCCGATTGGCCAAGTGTTGTGGCTGGACAGCTGGCTGACAGCTCACACAACCTTTTCCCTTTATAAAAGGTCTTCTTTCATTGTTTCTTTGACAGAACTCCATTTTTGCTAATGTTTCCTTTGAACATGGAGATATTTTTAGCCGAGAGGCTCAAGGATTGGATAGCCACTTTGGATGGCATAGAAAAGGTAAATTTCTAAGGTTTCAGCATAAACGCGCTTTTTCCATTGAGCTGTACTTCGCTTTATTTTCCGTTCCTCCATGCTGCGGTCCGATGTTGGAGCCCGGTTACGCATGCATTTCGCTTTGGAGCACAAGAAATGTGCCCTACGCTCAAAGAATTTCAGGCTTTGATGGAGTCCCGACGTGATGAGGAAATTATGCCCCAGCCCCACTTTGGCCATGCATGGGCTTTGGAACGGATGTGTGGGCTTACTTTATATGAGGCTCGGTCCTTGGCTCATGACGGGAAGTTGGACATTCCTAGTTTAATTCATCAATTTTCGAGTATTGGAGATAGGGGTGACCCCCTTTGGCAAGGTTATTGCCAACATGCCCTCTGTTTATGCTTGTTTGCGCACTTCCTTCTTGCTCCTAGTTGTGGTGGAGCTAGTATTGGGTTGATCAAAGTGACCTAACGTCTGAAAGAGGGTAAGAGTTGCATTGGTTTGGCACTAGCCGAGACCCTAATGGGTTTAGATGCTTTTCATCGGCGGGAGACCACTCGGTTTGCAGGGAGTCCGCTACTTCTCTAGGTATTGTTTCTCACACTTTCTTATTTCTGATTTGTCACATCACTTGGCACTCACTCTCTATTTTTGCTTGAAACCCTTTCCTTACTTTTCTCTCGACGTACATCTCTCTATTATTTAATCTCCTTTTTTTTCCATCCCTTCCCAGGTGTGGTTGATGGATAAGCTGAAAGTGGAGGACCCTAGCCCCAAGTATTCTGCTAGAGCCTACTTATTTTGACAGCGGCTAGTGGATTTCCCCTCAGAGGGATTGTGGTGCGACTGGATGTGCAGCAGATCTACAGCTGACATTACTTGGTGCTGCCCTTGGCTTAACCTAGCCGAGATGGGCTACAGCATATCCCGACAACCAGGTATACAGTTGATTGGCCTTACGCATTGTGTGTTCTATTTTCCTTTTAGATTTAGACGCCAGTTTTGACATGATTAGACCTGTCCAGAGGAAGGGATGGAATATTCGGCTCCATTTCCTATTCATGCTTCACACTTGATCTGATACCTTGTTGCTTGGAAGACAAGAGAACTTCTGGCCCCTGTCCCTAGCTTCAGTTACACTCTTTCTAGTGAGTGCTTGGCTTGGCTCGAGGATGAGACACAGGTTGGGCCATCTTTGGCAGTAGAGACTTCCACAAGCGTGAGCAGGAGACACAAGACTGACACTTGACTTATCTGTGCCCCTAGTTTATTGCTTTGTCTTTTCTTTTCAAGTTTTTATGATGTAAAAGCAACTTTGATTTAACCAAAGAGTTAGAGAATGTACTTGTGTTAAAATCAATGGAATTAAAGTTGTGAATACTGAAAATTTTCCTTTTTGTTCTAAAGAATGGTCTATATTGTAAAAGGTAAAATTTTGAGAAAATCAAATTATTAAAACGTTTCAAAACAATTCTCGAAAACAGTCACTACTTGACACCCATTGAATCAATCTTTAAGATGTACAACCCCAAATCAGAAGATCATAACTGCTCATATAACTGCATGCACCATCACTATTTTGTCTTGCCACTGGCTCTTCTGCCAAAACGAGGGTAATATAACCAAGTCAACAAATGATGGAAAAAGATGGACCGATCAAATGGAGAGGATAGTTGAGCTGGAGATAGTTATGGCCAAACTTCGGAATGAAGTTGCCTACGCATCCCAAAGATGGGAAACAAGCCTTACATAGTTTGGTTAGGGTTCGCTCGAGTATTAACTCTCTCCTTTTACACTCTAACTTTTGCCAAAGCTACCCTTTCGGGTTTTCAACCTTGTGAGCTCAGTTTTTCTTTGTTTCTAATTCTTCATGCTCTAACTTTTGCCTAGGCTACCCTTTCGGGTTTTTGACCTAGCGAGCCTCTCAGGGATAGTATTTCTTTAACTTGTCCATATTAATTGGTTGCGATAACTCCAAGCCATCTAGATCCATAAGAATAATCGTTCATCCTGACTAGATAGATTTGATGATGTAAGGGCCAGTCCAATTGGGTTTGAACTTGCCCCTAGGGTCATGGATGGGAGCTCGGTTGTCCTTCAGCACCATGTCTCCTTCCTTGATGTTTCTAGACTTGACTTTCTTATTGAAGGCCCTAGCAATTCTGCGCCGATACCCTTGGATATGATATAACGCCTTCAATCTCCTCTCATTAAACAACATCAATTCTTTGAACTTCTCTGCTGCCAATCCACCTCCACTATTTGACACTTGGCCATAATTCGCAACGACGGTACTTCAATCTCAATCGGTAGAACAGTTTCCATCCCATATACTAGAGAATAAGGGGTTGCCCCTGTAGATGTTTGAATTGAAATTCTATAGCCCTAGAGTGCAAATGTTAGTTTATTTGGCCAGTCTTTGTAAGTTTCTGCCATCTTCCGTAGGATGTTCTTGACATTCTTGTTAGCAGCCTCAATAGCTCTGTTAGTCTATGGTCTATATGTTGATGACTTATGAAAAGCCACATTATTTTTTTAAGCAAATCCACCACCTCTTTCTTGAAGTGCGAACCATTGTTCGAGATGATCTCATTTGGCACCCCGTACTTGCAGATGATGTTATTTCTAATGAACTTGGCCACATGTGATGCCTTTAATACAGAGTAAGACTGAGCTTCAACCCACTTGGTAAAATAGTCGATCACCACTAAAATGTACTCATGTCCATTTGAGCCCTTTGGCGAGATTGCCTCGATGACATCAATTCCCCAAACCGAGAAAGGCCATGGCGAAGTCATGTTGTAGAGCTTTGATGGTAGTATGTTCATGCGAATAACATGGATTTGACATTTGTGGCATCGTCGAACAAAGTTGATACAATCCTTCTCTATAGTTGACCAATAATAGCCTTACCTGAGGATTTTCCGAGCCAGCATCACACCATTCATGTGTACTCCACATTCTTCTCCATGGATGGCCTCCATGAGACGTTTCGACTTTTCTTCTTTAACACAAAACTTGTGCATTCCTAGATAGCCTTTCTTATACAACTTATTTATGTAGATGATAAATTGGACGGCCAAATGCCGTATTCTTCGTTTATCCTTGGCTTTTTCCCCTGGTGGATATGTATTATTCTCTAGAAAATTCCAAATGTTGTAATACTAGGGGTTCTGGTCTTGAACCTCATATATTGCGACAATTGTCTCATAAGCAGGCGTGTTCTTCTGTTCAATGATAATCGGATGCATCTTGACTCTAAATGGGATGTCTACCATGAAAGATAGAGTTGTTAATGCGTCAGCGAACTAGTTGTTCTCTCTTAACAAATGTGTGAATGTTAGTTTTTCAAACCTCAGAATTAGGATATCTAGGGTCTGATGATAAATCTTCATGTTCTTTTCTTTGACCTTCCATTCTCTATTGGCTTGAGAAACAATCAAGTTCGAATCTCCGATGATGTCCAACTTTATTGCCCCTAGTTCTAGGGAGCTTCCAATCCAGTGATACACGCCTCGTATTCTGCTTCATCGTTGGACACTTTGAATCGGAGTTCGAAGGCTGGAGGTACGTGGGAATCATCCGGTGCTATCAGCAACACGCCTATCCCATAACCATATTGATTAGAGGCTCCATCAAATTACATTGTCCATGTCTGCTCTTTTACCTACAGAATTTGCACATTTGGGAATAGGTACTCTACTGCTTCATCTCCTTCCATGGGTCTGCCAAAAATTTTGCTACCGCTCTTCCTTTGACTAATTTGCGTGTGATGTACTTGAGGTCAAACTCAGAGAGGAGAAGCAGCCAACGAGTTAGCCTACCCATAAGCGCTGGTTTCTCAAAGAGATATCTGATGAGATCTAATCTCGAAACTAGAATTACAAAGTGGGCTAACAAGTAGTGCCTCAACTTCTTGGTAGCCTATACCAAAGCTAAACAAGCTTTCTCTAAAGAAGTGTAGCGGCTCTCATAATCCAGCGTCTTCTTACTTAGATAGTAGATGGCCTTCTCCACTTCAGCTTCTAATTCTTGCGCCAGCATGCACCCCATGGTTGAATCTGTTACCGATAGATACAAGATAAGTAGCTTTCTCGGCTTCGACAACGACAATACAGATGGATTCTGGAGGTACTGCTTGACCTGTTTGAAGGCGAACTGACATCGATCATCCCATTGGAACTTTTTCCTTTTCTTCAAGAGACCAAACAGTGGTTCACAAGTCAAGGTTAGTTTTGAGATAAACTGTCTTATGAATTCCACTTTGCCCAGAAAGCTACGCACCTCTTTTTCAGTCCTTGGTGGTGGCATTTCTAGGATGGCCTTGATTTTGGATAGATTTACTTCAATTCCCCTTTGCGTAATCAGAAATCCCAACATTTTTCCTGCAGTTATACCAAACGTGCATTTCTGTGGGTTCAACCTCAGTTTGTACTCCTTGATCTGTCAAAGAAATTTTTCGGTGCGGCGTAGTGGCCTTCTCACTCTTTGAACTTTATAATCATGTCGTCCACATATACCTCAACTTCTTTATGGATCACGTCGTGCAAGATTGTGATCGCAACCCTCTAATATGTAGCCCCGCCGTTTTTCAACCCAAAAGGCATAACTCTGTAGCAGTAGGTACCCCACGGCGTGGTGAAAGCATTTTTCTCTCCGTCCTCCAGTGCCATCAAAATCTGATTATAGCTGGAAAACCCATCCATGAACGAAAGCAACGTGTGGCTTGCGGTGAAGTCTACCAGTTCATCGATGTGTGGAAATAGAAAGTCATCTTTCAGACTAGCTCTATTCAGATCCTAGAAGTCGATGCAGACTTTGATTCTGCCATCATTTTTTGGAATCGAAACGATATTAGCCAGCCAAGTCAAGTACTCAGACACCATCAAGAAGCCCGCATCAATTTGTTTAGTGACTTCCTCTTTAATCTTTAACGTCTAGTCGGATGGACTCTGCGGAGTTTCTGCTTAACTGGTCGAGCCTCAGGATCAAGAGGGATCCGGTGCTGTGCAATCTCAAGATCGATCCCAAACATGTCTTTGTAAGACCACGTAAAAACATCTTTGAAATCTTTTAATAAAGTGATTAAATGCTCGCGTTCCTCCGAAGACAACGTGGACCCGATCTAGACTAAGTGGGGATCCTCCTCAGTACCTACGTTAATTGCAATGATTTTGTTTGTGCAGAGCTTAATACTCCTCTCCTCCTCTTGGTCAACCAAAATTTTCAAAGCCCGAGGAATTCCTTTCTCTTTGTTTAAGTCAAAATTTTGAAAATCAAGATCAATACAACAAACGAAAGGCATAGAGAAGTAAGTGAAATCTATTGCATTCCTATTAGTAAAGTCCGGGTCCTCTGTTACAATTGACTTAAAAGAAAAACTAAAAGAAGATGTCAATAGGACTTTGGCATCCGGGTTACCACCCCCGGAAGTACTAGACTCAGACTTCTTAGAAGGACTCGAATTTGATCCCTACTTAACAGACTCAGTGGAATCAGATTCAAATTCATTATTTTGTTTAGAACTGCCAATGGTGCCCTTCTCAAATAGCCAGACTAGGTGTGGAGCCTCGGTTTTGTCCACGATGAGACCAGAGTAATCTACAGCTAGTTTATCCTCGATCATAGAGATAGTAACACTATCCCCCAAGTTAACGGGCTCAGCCTCAGCTTTAGAATCCAGTAGTAGGTTAGCTAGTGCCATCCCTACCAGCTCCTCTTCAATGTTATCTGAGCTAGCATGTTTGTCTTGCCCTGTATCGCCACTCGGGTCAATCTGGTTCTCTTCTTCTTCATTGTCTAGCAACTGGTGATCAAACAAGATCTCAAATCCCAGGTACCTCATCTAGGTTTCCCGTTCGACCCATGGTTCTGGAAAACCACAAAAAGGGAAATCCTTCCCTTGGTGGACAAAGCGCCTATTTAGGGTTCCCTGTATTGGCTTATGGACCAGTTCATATTGCCTCCCGGCTCTTTTTACTTTAACTCTTTCTCTCAACTCTTCTCCTTTTCTCTTCCAGCCTTCTGTAATTGGCTCGTACCCCAGCCCAAAAGCATGGGGGTTATGACTTATCTCTCTGGCAACAATATTTCCTTGCCTACCACTTCTACCTAGTCCCGATCTGAGAATGTGTCCATGCTTATTCATCATATAGATAGATTGGGCACTCACATAGCTCCTGTCATCTTCTACCATGATAGATTGTACTAGTTGAGCCTCTGCCAAGGAGAACCTAAAAAGGAACACTTCCTCTTCCCCATGCATTATTTTTAACAAGGGTGTGGTGGTTCCTGAGGGAGGGTGGATCGAAGAATTGCCATAAACAATAGCAATCCCACCCTTGAATGGATATTTCACTAGCTGGTGCAACCAAGGCCTTCCCAAGAGCACATTGCGAGCTGCTGGCACATCCATAACATGGAATTCAACCTCATACTCGGAGGGGCCAATCAGTATTTGGCTCTTAAAGGTCCCCATGACATCTCGGCTGGTATTGTCATAGGCTCGAACAACTTGAGTTGTAGGTGTGAAATCAGTTGGCTTCAAACCTATGGCGTGGGTAATTCTTGCTGAACACACATGAATTGCCAAGCCGATGTCCACTAGTACCCCCGGGATCCACTTCTTCCGGCTCTCCAGAGTTACATACAGGGGTCGGTTGTGATTAGCACCCTTAGGTGGCAACCTTTTGTCCGTAAAAGACAACACTGGATAAACATTCCCTAATGTAACCAATGACACTAGTTGGTCAGTGGTAGCGTCGATAGGCAGCATAGTTCTGTTCAATGCCTCTAGCAACACCTGTTTGTGCTTCCGGGAAGCCATCAGCAGCTCCCAAATTGATATATCCACCTGGATCTTTTTAAGTTGCTTTAAGACCAGGTCTTCCTCTACGTCATTCTCCTTTGATTTCTCAGCCTCTTTCCGGGAGGATTCTGGCTGATCTAGAGCCTGGGATACCGACCACTGCGAGTCATGTGGTTAATCTCATCTGCATACCACGTATTATCAAGGGTATCAGCTTTCCACCCTTCGTCAATATATGCATGGCTCAGATCACTGTCTTCCCACCATTCCCCTGCAGCCATTGCCTGGCCATTATCAGGCTCTGCCCGGATCATATCCACATGACATTCTCCATCGGCATACTACTCCTCTTCTGTAGCTAATTCAATTTCTGCCTTTCAATACTGTCTGAGTTTCTTCGGCATCTTTCCCTTGTCACCAGATTTCCATACGGGCTTTTCCATGGTTCGGACGTTGTTTGTTATTGACTCGGCCGCTTCTTTTCTCTTTTCTTTTTCCTACTCATGGGATCTCTTCCTTTGGATTTCCTCTATTCTTTCTCGTCAGAACTTCTCTAACTCTCATTCCCCCTAAGATGTCATGACCCGAACCCGCCCCCATGGGTTAAGGACATAACCGGCCAGTAATCCTGAGATTACCTATAGCCTCAAACCAAAACAGACGTAACTCAACAGAGTAAAGGGGCCAAACGGAAGCAGAAATTAAAAACTTTGTCTATAGAGTCGTGCTTATATGCATTTGAAAACAAACCATACTCATATATACGTTAATAACCCACTTCAAAAGTACAGAAGCATAAACTTCTTTACAGACAGGATCATCTAAACTGAGTCAACCCATAATAGACTATATACAAATATGCACAAAGTCCTCGCCAACAAGATAAAACGTAAATGCATAACAAAATGGCAAGGATGGGTCTCGTGCGTGAGACGCAAGGCTGACTCTCCAAAACTCGTGTTGTTCATGGCAGACTTCACTGGGGCTGGGTTTGGGCTTCTCTTGGCTCACCTACAAACACATGAATGAGCGTGAGCGATAGCCCAGTGAATAATATCAAATACGGAAGTTACATAACAATGTAGAACAACAGGTTCCAAACGGCCTCGAGCCCAATTCAAATTTCTATTTAACAGACATATAACTATATGAATTTCAAATCAAGTGACTTGTAGTTTCAACATTCTGGCCTTTGGCCCCTTTTCAGATTCCCATTCATGTCAGAACGGCTTTCGGCCCATTCATTATGTCAAAACGGCCTTCGGCCCGTTCATTCTTGTCAAAACGGACTTCGGCCTGTTCGTTCTTGTCAAAACGGCCTTCGGCCAGTTCATTTTTGTCAAAATGGCCTTCGGCCCACCCATTCATGTCAAAACGGCCTTCGGCCCACTCATATAAGCCAAAACGACCTTTGGTCCATTCATATAAGTCAAAATGACCTTGGGTCCATTCATATACGTCAAAATGACCTTTGGTCCATTCATTTCTATCAAAACGATCTTCGGTCCATTCAATTTTATCAAAGCAACCTTTAATCTATTTATGTTTGTCAAAACGACCTTCGGTCCATTCATTTAATTATGTCAGACTTTTGTCCACAATCCTAATTAGCAACTCATAAAGCTCATAAGGGAATAAACAATTGGACATTCATAAGCATTTGAATATCGATATTACTCACAGTGATTGGCTTGTGGATTTGCCCTAGAGCTTGACCCTACACATATCATGAACACAAAAGGGTCACTAACAGTTCAATCCGTTCTTTAATTCACATATTCCTCTTTAGGCTTTATTCTTATCTCATTAACTCATTTACAATGCTTAACATATGCCCAAGGGTGCTTACAAGTGAAAGAGAATGGAAAAACATAACACAGAATGCCTTTTCAGAATTTCAGAAAACAGGGTCCCCGCTCGAGCGTAAACTTCCCCGCTCGAGCGGACCCTTAAGGCCTGCAAAAGTACTGGATAGGTAAAATTTACGCTCGATCATCCAAAATGGCACTTGAGCGGAAGGCCTCTTAACACGGCTCCCTGCTCGAGCATGAACTTACCCGTTCGAGCGGGCTTTATGTCTGCAAAAAGTACTGGATGCATCATTTTTACGCTCGAGCTTGAGATAGGACGCTTGAGCGGAAGTTCGTCCTCCATGATCCCTGATCGAGCGTGAAATTGCCCGCTCGAGCGGACACCATGCCTGCAAGAACAAAATACTGGGAGCTCGAAATCCCAGCTCGAGCGGACATTCCTCCGCTCGAGCAAACATCAAAATTCTGGGTTTCCCAGATTATGTTCTTGAGCTCCAATTCGATTTTCCAGCTACATTACTTGCATGGAATGGCTCAAATCTCAAATATAATCATACCAACATGGCCCCAATGCAATATTATAATATTATGAAGCTCAACTTCTTGATTTATCTACATGCATGGGCCAAAATATGTCAAACTCAACACCAACATAACAAATTCATGCATTCAAGCTCATATCTTTCCAAATTGTACATGCATGTGATGAATTAGCCTCATTCTCAACTTGGATAACTCAAATGGTGATCAAAACATGAGTTTCCTTTAACATTTCACATGGGTTACACACATTTGTGCTCAAACATGCAATTTCAAAGTAATTTCTTACATGCATGCACATATTAAGCTTCAATTCAACAATTCCAACACAATTTCATTCCAATCTTACTCTCGATCACCACATTAGCTTGAATACGCAAAATTACGAACTATACTCCAAGAATTACTCACCTAGAAGCTTTGATCTTCTAAGCTCTAGTCAATTCTTGAGCTAAATCCCCCAAAATTCCCAAGCTTTAAACCAAAATGCACAATTTCTCTCCCTTTCTATCACTAAGGCCGGCCCTCACTCTCTCACAATTGTATCCTTAGATTTTTTGAGCTCAAAAATGAGTTAAGGAGAGTGTAGTGCCTCCATACATCATGCCCCCACTAACACATTATTCTAACATAAAATAATAGGGCACTTAATTCATCAATTTAATCAGTTTAAATTGACCAAAATTAATTTTCAATTAAATTTCACTGTAGGCTCTAAAAATTATGCCAATCACAATGGCGTAATCAATTTCGGGTTCTGTGGCCGATAGGGCCCTCAATTTAATTTTCGAAGCAGATTATTCAAACAGATATTCCTACGGTAAACAGATAGAGTTCCAAAATCACATATATCCATATAATGGCACACAAAATCATATCAAGACATATAATCACATATGTATTAGGGACCAATTAACATAATATCGAACAGGGGTATCACAGTCTTCCCCCCTTTAGGAAGTTTGGTCCTCCAAATTTAAGTTACCTTCATCGGGAAACAAATGTGGATAGTGTAGTCGCATTTCCTCCTCTTCTTTCTACGTGGCATCCGTCCCATAGTGCTCTTTCCATTCCACTTTCACCATTGGAATGGACTTGCTTCTCAACTGTTTCACTTGCCGATCAACGAGTCGTTCTGGCCATTCAGCATATTCCATATTTTCATCAATAGCAACTCGGTGATAATCAATTACATGAAACGGGTCTCGGAGGTAACCCCTCAGCATCGACACATGAAACACGTTATGGGTTTGCTCGAATCCCGGTGGTAAAGCCACTCTATAAGCAACTGGACGAAGCCTCTCCAAAATTTGAAACGGCCCAATGTAACGGGGCGACAACTTGTCTTTTTTCCGAAATCTGATTTGGCCTTTCATCGGAGAAACACGGATGAACACATGGTCACTGACCTCATACTCAAGAGGTCTTCTCCGAACATCTACATAATTCTTTTGTCGGTCTTGAGTTTTCTTGAGCCTTTGACGAATAGTCTTGACTTTCTCGGAAGTATCCTGCACAATTTCTGGCCCAAGCAAAGCTCTATCCCCGACCTTTATCCAACAGATAGGTGATCTACACCTCCTACCATATAAAGCCTCGTATGGTGCCATATCGATGCTGGAGTGGAAGCTGTTATTATAAGCAAACTCTGCAAGCGGCAAATAATCTTCTCAACTCCCCTGAAAATCCAAAGCACACATGCGAAGCATATCTTCCAAGGTTTGAATCGTTCGTTCTGATTGCTCGTCTGTCTGTGGGTGAAATGCAGTACTGAACCTCAGTTCTGTTCCCATAGCTTCTTGCAAACTCTTCCATAATCTAGACACAAATTTCGGATCTCTATCCGATACAATAGATATCGGAACTCCGTGTAAACGGACAATCTCCTCAACATAAATGGTAGCCAACCTATAAGCAGTAAATGTAGTTTTGACAGGCAGAAAATGTGCAGATTTAGTCAGTCTATCAACTACAACCCAAATAGAATCCATACCTCGAGGAGATCGAGGTAGGCCCACGACGAAATCCATGGTCACATGTTCCCACTTCTACTCGGGAATAGGGAGAGGTTGAAGTAGACCGCCTGGTTTATGATGTTTAGCCTTAACTTGCTGACACTGAAGGCACTTGGACACATATTCTGCAATCTCTTTCTTCATTTTAGGCCACCAATAGGTCTGTTTCAAATCCCGATACATTTTATTGTTACCTGGATGTATAGCAAATACGGATCTGTGGGCTTCATCTAAAACCCTCTTTTTCAGTTCCGGGATATCAGGGACACATATTTGGTTCTGGAATTTCAACATTTCATTTCCAATGCTAAATTCTGCTTTTGGACTTGTCTCAAACTCATCAATCACCCTTCTGAGGAACTCATCCTCTTTCTGTTTCTGCTTGATTTCATCAACAATTGCCGGCTCGGCTGTAATAGCGGCTATTAGTCCGCCCGTTCACCTACTACTACTTCAATTTCAGACTTCTCAAAGTCTTGCAAAATCTCCCTTTGTTCAGTAAGTAAACAAGCCACACTCCCTGTTGATTTTCTGCTCAAAGCATCAGCCACTGTATTAGCTTTCCCAGGGTGATACTAAATCTCTAGATCGTAGTCTTTTATCAGTTCTAGCCATCTTCTCTGATGCATATTCAACTCTTTCTGCGTGAAGAAGTATTTCAGGCTCGTATGATCTGTGTAGACTTCACACTTTGCCCCATACAAATAATGCCGCCAGATTTTCAAAGCAAAAACAACTGCGGCCAATTCTAGGTCATGTGTTGGATAATTCTTCTCATGTGGCTTCAACTGTCAAGAGGCGTAAGCAATAACCTTTCCGTTCTGCATTAACACACAACCCAAATCCTTATAAGATGCATCACTGAAAATTACAAAATTTTCCATACCTGAAGGTAGCGTCAAAATTGGTGCAGTGGTCAATCTTGTTTTCAGTTCTTGAAAAGCAGACTCTCTTTCATCATTCCATTCAAACGGTTGCCCTTTACGTGTCAATTGGGTAAGAGGCACGACTAGTTTTGAAAAGTCCTTCACAAACCTCCGGTAGTACCCAGCTAAGCCCATAAAACTGCGAACCTCTGTCACATTGGTAGGTGTAGGCCAATTCACAATTGCCTCTATTTCCTGCGGGTCCACTGAAATTCCTTCCTTGTTGATTACATGCCCTAGGAAAACAACTTCATCCAACCAAAACTCACATTTCTTTAGTTTAGCAAGTAATTTCCTTTCCCGAAGTATTTGTAAAACAGTCCTCAAATGATGTTCGTGTTCAAGTCTATCTTTAGAGTATATCAAAATATCATCGATGAAGACTACAACAAACTCATCAAGGTAGGTTTTAAAAATTCTATTCATAAGGTCTATAAATGCTGCCGGAGCATTAGTCACCCCAAATGGCATAACAAGAAACTCAAAATGACCATACCTCGTTCTGAATGTTGTTTTCTCGACATCCTCTGCCTTAACTTTCAGCTGATGATACCCGGATCTCAAATCAATCTTAGAAAACACCTGTGATCCCTGCAACTGGTCAAATAAGTCATCAATACGGGGTAAAGGATACTTGTTCTTTATCGTCACCTTGTTCAATTCCCGATAATCGATGCACAGATGCAAAGTACCATCCTTCTTTTTCACAAATAACACTGGTGCGCCCTAAGGCGAAGTGCTAGGCCGGATAAACCCCTTGTTAAGCAGGTCTTGCAACTGTTCTTTCAATTCTTTCATCTCGGCAGTAGCCATTCGGTAGGGAGTCTCAGAAATAAGCTGGGTGTCTGGCACAGTCTCAATAGTGAACTCTATCTCCCTGTCTACCAATTCCCCTGGTAATTCATTTGGGAACACATCTGGGAATTCTCTAACAATAGGAATATCATTCAATTCAACATTCACAGATTGTTCAGTCAACACATAGCACAGATAACCCTGGCACCCCTTCCTGATCAGTTTACATGCTTTCATTGCAGATATCAAATAAGGTGGAGGCACTACCCCATTACCCACAAACACAATTTCTTTTTGTTCTGGTGGTTTAAATACAACCCTTTTTGTCACACAATCTATGGTGGCACAATACTTAGTCAACCAATCCATGCCCAAAATTACATCAAGATGCCTAAAGTTCAAGGGCAATAAATCTACATACAAGGTAGTATCCTCAATATGCATGTCACAAAATTGATATATATATAGTCACATAACACAGATTCCCACGATGGAGCAGACACGCACAACAAATATGGCAACAACTCTAGGGGTCTCTTCAGTCTAGATGCAAATGTACATGTCACAAATGAGTGTGTTGATCCAGAATCAATTAATACAAAGGCATCCTGATTACATATTGAAATAGTACCTGAGACAACGGCATTGGCATTCCGAGTATCGCCCGGAACAAGCGCAAAAACTCTCCCCTGTCTTACTGTGTCCCCGGTAATAGCGGATCTCAAAGTATTCCCTGCTTTGGAACCGATACTGTTGAACTAGCTGCCAGTTTCCCACTGTTCTGATTACATTCTCGGGCTATGTGCCCTTGCTTCCCACACTTGAAACAGGCTCCTGATGTACGGTAACAGACTCCACGGTGCCTTTTGCTACAAATGTTGCACATGAGAGCTGTGTCTCGGGAAGAATTTGAAGTAGTGGAGGAGCCCGTGTTTTGCTTTTTCAGAAATTTCTTCTTCGAAAAAAAGCCCTGCCTTTTGTTACCCTTCCATTCAGTTACTAGCTTAGCTTGTCTAGCTATATTAGCCTATGATATGATGGCCCTGTCAAGTACCCCAATGTAGGTCTCCGGCGTTAGGACATTCACCCTCTCTAGGATGTCACTGCGGAGTCCACCTTCGAAATGTCTTGCCTTCTTATAATCTGTGTCAATTACATGTGGTGCAAACCTGGCCAACTCAGTGAACTTGGCCTCATACTCAGCCACAGTCATGCTATCTTGCTTGAGTTCTATGAACTCTGCCACTTTCCTATCCCGGACACACTGTGGGAAGTATTTGTCATAGAATATTTCTAAGAATTTCACCCAGTCCACATCCTTATGATTTTCTCGCATCAACATCCACCATCTTCTCGCTTCATCTTCTAGCATAAAAGTGGCTAGAAGCACTTTCTGAGCCTCTGAACAGGGGAACACTTCAAATAGTTTCTCAATGCCGAGGACCCACGCTTCGGCTTTCAATGGATCTAGTCCCCCGTGGAACTGTGGTGGTTTCATTTTCTTGAATTTCTTGGTGAGAGCTATAATCTGGTTATCATTTTGATTATCTGGCACGGGTGGTGCTGGAGGTGGAGGTGGCGGGTGTGGTTGCTACCACTGTTGTTGCCACTCCTGTTGTTGTCTCAAAGCTTCTGCCATTTCCTGTATCAGTCTTTCCATTCTGTCCATTCTGGCAGTTGAGGATTCTTCTATTTCATCTCCTCTGGTTCTCACCATCTGATTAAACTTGCATTATAATTTATACAGGATATACACAAGTATGCATGTAACAAGGAGCATACATGTTCAGGTAATTTACAATGCAAGTAGTTCACAACTTACGACAGATAATTGTTCATATCAAAACACTTAAGCATATAATCAATGCTTCCAACATCATATTTATTACATGAATGCATCCCAGATCTTATCTAGATGCTTATTGCTCTTTTTGGACAAGTGTGTGGGTTATTAACTCGTGCTCTGATACCACTCTGTCGTGACCTGAACCCACCCCCATGGGTTAAGGACATAATCAGCCAGTAATCCTGAGATTACCTACGGCCTCAAACCAAAACAGACATAACTCAACAGAGTAAAGGGGCCAAACGGAAGCAGAAATTAAAAACTTTGTCCATAGAGCCGTGCTTATATGCACTTCAAAACAAACCAAACTCATATACGTTAATAACCCACTTCAAAAGTACAGAAGCATAAACTTCTTTACAGACAGGATCATCTAAACTAAGTCAACCCATAACAGACTATATACAAATATACACAAAGTCCTCGCCAACAAGATAAAACATAAATGCATAACAAAATGGCAAGGATGGGTCTCGTGCGTGAGACGCAAGACTGACTCTCCAAAACTCGTGTTGTTCATGGCAGACTTCACTGGGGCTGGGTTTGGGCTTCTCCTAGCTCACCTACAAACACATGAATGAGCGTGAGTGATAGCCCAGTGAATAATATCAAATACGAAAGTTACATAACAATGTAGAACAACAGGTTCCAAACGGCCTCGGGCCCAATTCATATTTCTATTTAACAGACATATAACTATACGAATTTCAAATCAAGTGACTTGTAGTTTCAACATTCTGGCCTTTGGCCCCTTTTCAGATTCCCATTCATGTCAGAACGGCCTTCGGCCCATTCATTATGTCAAAACGGCCTTCGGCCCGTTCATTCTTGTCAAAACGGCCTTCGGCCCGTTCATTTTTGTCAAAACGGCCTACGGCCCACTCATTCATGTCAAAACGGCCTTCGGCCCACCCATTCATGTCAAAATGGCCTTCGGCCCACTCATTAATGTCAAAACGGCCTTCGGCCCACCCATTCATGTCAAAACGGCCTTCGGCCCACTCATTCATGTCAAAACGGCCTTTGGCCCACTCATATAAGCCAAAACGACCTTTGGTCCATTCATATAAGTCGAAACGACCTTGGGTCCATTCATATACGTCAAAACGACCTTTGGTCCATTCATTTCTATCAAAACGACGTTCGGTCCATTCAATTTTGTCAAAGCGACCTTTAGTCTGTTCATGTTTATCAAAACGACCTTCGGTCCATTCATTTAATTATGTCAGACTTTTGTCCACAATCCCAATTAGCAACTCATAAAGCTCAAGGGAATAA
This sequence comes from Camellia lanceoleosa, assembly GCA_025200525.1. Classification (NCBI taxonomy): domain Eukaryota; kingdom Viridiplantae; phylum Streptophyta; class Magnoliopsida; order Ericales; family Theaceae; genus Camellia; species Camellia lanceoleosa. Next base: position 162,454,550 of record CM045759.1, read on the forward strand.
ACAATTGGACATTCATAAGCATTCGAATATCGATATTACTCACAGTGTTCGGCTTGTGGATTTGCCCTAGAGCTTGACCCTACACATATCATGAACAGAAAAGGGTCACTAATAGTTCAATCCATTCTTTAATTCACATATTCCTCTTTAGGCTTTATTCTTATCTCATTAACTCATTTACAATGCTTAACATATGCCTAAGGGTGCTTACAAGTGAAAGAAAACGGAAAAACAGAACACAGAATGCCTTTTCAGAATTTCAGAAAATAGGGTCCCCGCTTGAGCGTAAACTTCCCCGCTCGAGCGGACCCTTAAGGCCTCCAAAAGTACTGGATAGGTGAAATTTACGCTTGATCGTCCAAAATGGCGCTCAAGCGGAAGGCCTCTTAACACGGCTCCCCGCTCGAGGGTGAACTTACCCGCTCGAGCGGGCTCTATGTCTACAAAAAGTACTGGATGTATCATTTTTACGCTCGAGCTCGAGATAGGACGCTCGAGCGGAAGTTCATCCTCCATGATCCCCGCTCGAGCGGACACCATGCCTGCAAGAACAAAATACTGGGAGCTCGAAATCCCCGCTCGAGCAGACATTCCCCCGCTCGAGCGGACATCAAAATTCTGGATTTCGCAGATTATGTTCTTGAGCTCCAATTCGATTTTCCAGCTACATTACTTGCATGCAATGGCTCAAATCTCAAATATAATCATACCAACATGGCCCCAATGCAAGATTATAATATTATGAAGCTCAACTTCTTGATTTATCTACATGCATGGCCCAAAATATGTCAAACTCAACACCAACATAACAAATTCATGCATTCAAGCTCATATCTTCCCAAATTGTACATGCATGCGATGAATTAACCTCATTCTCAACTTGGATAACTCAAATGGTGATCAAAACATGAGTTTCCTTTAACATTTCACATGGATTACACACATTTGTGCTCAAACATGCAATTTCAAAGTAATTTCTTACATGCATGCACATATTAAGCTTCAATTCAACAATTCCAACACAATTTCATTTCAATCTCACTGTCGATCACCACATTAACTTGAATATGCAAAATTACGAACTATACTCCAAGAATTACTCACCTAGAAGCTTTGATCTTCTAAGCTCTAGTCAATTCTTGAGCTAGATCCCCCAAAATTCTCAAGCTTTAAGCCAAAATGCACAATTTTTCTCCCTTTCTCTCAGTAAGGCCGGCCCTCACTCTCTTACAATTGTATCCTCAAATTTTTTGAGCTCAAAAATGAGTTAAGGAGAGTGTAGTGCCTCCATACATCATGCCCCACTAACACATTATTCTAACATAAAATAATAGGGCACTTAATTCATCAATTTAATCAGTTTAAATTGACCAAAATCAATTTTCAATTAAATTTCACTGTAGGCTCTAAAAATTATGCCAATCACAATGGCGTAATCAATTTCGGGTTTTGTGGCCGATAAGGCCCTCAATTTAATTTCCGAAGCAGATTATTCAAACAGATATTCCTACGGTGAACAGATAGAGTTCCAAAATCACATATATCCATATAATGGCACACAAAATCATATCAAGACATATAATCACATACGTATTAGGGACCAATTAACATAATACCGAACAGGGGTATCACACAGTCATAGGCACGGCCTCAACCTTGCTATTGTTATCCACTTCCTTTCCTTTCATGATCTCCTTCGACTGTTCCTCCATATCTGATTCCTCTTCACTCAACCACACGTTGCTGGATTTAGGCTGGCTTGGATCCCACCACCCAATCTGTCCACTGCCCACACCTCTTCTTCGAAGAAATATAGGTTCTCCAGATCTTCCTCTAGTTCTGCTAGGTCTTCTTCTAATTCTACTAGGTCATCAAGGCCTTGTTCATGCCAATCATTTAGATTTTACCCTTGCTCATCTTCCCCAATGGTGTTGATGCTAAACGAATCTAGCAATATGATCAAAGGCTTTGGCTGGTCAACAGTTACAATGTACATGCTGGGGTCATACTCTTCTGCGAGTGAGGCCCCATTCTCTATAACTTGGGTGCCAGACAACCCATTTTTTTGTTGCATTCATTTTTTCTTTCGTTTTCGCCACCACAGGCCCTGATTGGGTTTTGGGTGTTATATCCATCATGCACATATCTGTGTTTTCTGGAATAATCACCTCAGGCTTAGGTAGATGAGGTGGGGTGATATATGCACTGGGGTTAAAGGTGGGCTGTAGTGTATGGATAAGGTTGATGTTTCGAGGTGGTGGGACTTGGTTATAAGTGGGAAGTGGGTTGGTGGTCACATTTGATTTGGTGAGTAGGGCTATGATTTTATTATTGATGAGATCCTGGATCTCATGACGCACGTGATAGCAATAATCGGTGGGGTGACCGTGCTGTTGATGGAAAATACAGTATTGGGTGGAATCATGTCTTGGTGGGAGCAGGTCAGGGAGAGGTCGAGGGTCGAGGGGCTTGAGGTGTCACTTTTCCATTAGCAATTTGAGAGCATGGGTTGGGCTCATGTAAAGGGGGGGGGGGGTAAAGGTCCTTTGGTTTCGGTTTGGGGGGCCTGCGGATTGTGAGGTTGGTGAAGGGATCAACTATTTTGAACGTTATGGCGACGGTACTGATCTCAACGGGCCGAGGAATAGTGCTATTGCTAGCTTTGGTATTCCAGGTAAATGACCTTTTTGCTCGCTCACTGGTTCTCTGAATGATGCCTTTTTTAAATGTGCTTTCAATTTGAACCTCTAACTCATGTAAGGCAGCAAATGTAGACAGTGGTGCTATTATCATTCTTTGTAACATATCTAGATCGAGATTTTGAACTACCAACCAGACTTGTTCCCTTTCTAAGGGCCTGTTTGTCCTTCTGGCTGCCTTTGCCCTCCATCTTGTAACAAAATCAATGAAGGGTTCCTTGGGATTCTAAGTGGTCACCTTCAACTTGCTGATTGTTACTTCTATCTGAGTATTGTATGAGTATTGGTTAACAAACCCATTAGACAGTTCGTCCAAATTCCGTTTAGTAGAATCCTCCAGTTTGGCATACTAGATAGCTACCACGTTCGATAGAGTTCTTCCGAACAATGATAATTTCTGAGCTCGAGACAGGTCCATTGGTCTCAGAACATTTGAGAAAAGACGAATATTTATAGTGGGATCCCCACTACCATCAAATTTATCGATGTGAGGCATCTTGAATTTTTCTGGCAATTTGACCGAGGCCTCGATAGAACCATCTTCAATATTCAAGATGGAATTGAAGCCTTGAGATTTCTTTAGCGCCATCTCTAGCCTGGCGATTTTTATCAAAGCCAGATTAATATCCTCAATGTCAAAGGGAAGGGGTCCCCCCGTGAGGCTGTGCCAGAGACTTGAAAGCTTGAGCCTGTGCTGCTATCTCTTGAGGATTTGGGATTTGTGGATTTTCAATTGGTGGCGGTAGATCAAGATTTGGTTGGGCAGCCGGGACTGGGTGTACAGTAGACACTAATGCCCAGATGAGCATTGCATTTCAGCGATAGTTTCATCCTGAGCAGCAATTTTGTGATTCAAGGCATCCATGGTTCTTTGAAAAGCTACCATCATAACAGCAACCTCTTTTGGACTTTGCGTCATGACAGTTCTTGGAGAGTTAGCTATTGGTGAGCTAAGTGGGTGAGAACGGACAGGTGACTGCTGAGTGAGCTGTGTTGGTGATGATAATTGCTTGTTTCTTCTTCTCTAAGTAACTGGTGGGAGGCAGACTAACATTGGCTAACCGTTGGCAAGATCTTAGATGTTGCAAAGTCTGCCAAAGCAAGTCCACAAAACTTGGGAGATATTAGGTCTGTCTGAAGCTATGTTTGCAAACTACCTAGCAAAAGAAAAGAAAAACAACAATCAACAATTGGACAACACTTCAGCCTAATTTGCAACAGACATAATCATAGCTGAAGCACTGCATTTCCCAGTGAACACTGCCGCCAAGACTGATATCAACTTGTACCACTGATATGGACATTCCTGTACAGTTTTATTGTAAAGCACATACCAAGTAAAAGAGAGCCAAAACACCCCTATAAGAGGGGTAGGGTTACCCTGTCCTAGATTTTGATATGATCTAGGGTTTTACTACTTCAAACAAGTAGTTTCACAAAGTCCTGTATAAAGGTGAGTATCTTGTCGTAAGTGGAACAATCACTATGGCTTTACTATATGCAGCTAGGCCGAATGGTTGAAAGGGTACCTCTGCAAGATTACCTAATATATGTCTCACACCTAACACCTAGAAGTGAAAGGAGGATCAAGCAGCACAGCAATAATCCAGATCCAAGGGTTGTGTTTCCAACATAGCAGAGCCCACGAACAGCAAGCCTTTTGGCAAGCTTTTTAGGCAAGCCTCTGGCAAGCCATCCAGGAATAACAGATAGAAAACACAGTGACTTAGAGTAACAATTCAAATGCAATGCAAAGAACATATATCCATAAATAAAATGTCACATCATGAAGTTCAAGTCAAGTTCTTTAAGTCCCCAACAAAGTTGCCAGAAACTGTAGCTTGCTTTTCGTGCTCCTCGGAGGGGTTTAGTCTCCTCGGATATGATAGCCCTACAGTTCCGACTCCCGTGGTTCTAAATTTGGTTTCATGAGTGCAATGTGAAATGGATAAACACAAATGAGTCCAAATTAGGCAAATCATTTTAGAAAATCCATTTATCATCAAAGATGCCAAAAATGGACTACATTGCCAGATTTCAGAGTCGCCACTTAAATATTTTGGGAAACTTAGGAAACCCATGACTCGTGCCAAAAGGCCATTTCTCCGTCATTACTAAAGTGTCTCGGCTCGGGAACTTAGGTATGAGAGGGGAAAGTCATGAATTGAGCACCCCACTCACCCAATCGAAGATCAACCTTTATTAATCATAATGTTATTTTTATTTACATTATATGCTCTTGCTCCAATTATTATGCTATCGTTACTATGTGAGGCACACAAATATAAACTAATTCGCCCACTTTGGAACACTTGATTTCATGTTCGTTTTGAAAAGAGTTTTGAATATGTACCACTTGAAAAGTGATCTTATATGTACATTTAATCAGATCATCCCAACTTAAGCGAAAAAGCCTCCATCCACAGGCATTAAAGAGATATGTCTTCCAAGCACTTAGCCTCATGGTAAACATGCAACATCAACACACATGTAATATGCTAAAGCAAAACTGCTTACCTAGTACTCCAAGGCAAGCCAAAGAAAACAAAAAATAAGTAGAAAAATGTGTGATCCTAAGTGTGGGGAAGTGGTTTTGGAAATACTCTTTAGATCCTAGGAGACGCTCTTGATCCTCAGCCTGGTCACCTGCAAGGACAAACACTCCGGTCGGGGGTGCCGGGGTTAGCACTCCGACGGGCAAGTCAGCTCTTATACTCAAGAAAGCTTGTTTTACTAAGTTTAGTGAAGTGATTCTTACATACCATTCCTAGAACGCTGCTTCTCTATTTATATCTATTCCTTCTGAGGCCTCGGGGCCTGGGCCTACTTTTCAATCATTACCCGTTCTTCCATTCGGCCTTGAAGATCCTTTCTCAATCGGCTTTTGTATCACTGTTCGGCTCATCGTAGTCTCGCAGGGTGCAGCCGGTTAATGTCAATCTACTAAAATATCCCCCTTCTGATTTATCCATTTATTCGGCTCCCACAATAAGCAATGTAACATGACTAATGCAACGCATACAACATGCAATTAATAGGCTCGGCTACTAGTATGGCACGTGAGTCAATTTAAGGCATGTGATAGCACATGTATTCAAGTAAGTAGGAAATGACATTGACATTGATTAGTATGATGATCCGAACGTTATGCATGCAAAACAAATGGATGCAAGTCATAGAAAATGCTAAGGAATACGTGATGTGACATGCAATCCATCATAAGCAGGTAAATAAAAGGGAGAAAGAATGGGGGTTAGAAGACATACACAATGTTACAATTTTGCCTTCGTACAAGAGGGTCCAAATGAATGTCCAAATTTAGCTAATTATTACAACACCGAATTACTTAACTATTTAACTAACTATTACAAATTCAATGAAATTTAACTAATTAATGAACTAGCTATTACAAGTTTCAAATAAATCTACTAATTAGAATTAATTTCACGAGCCATGGGAAGTAAAGAAGCGCGTATGCATGAATGGGAATATCCACCGGAAAACACCTCTATTTTGCTGCTAGAACTGTTCTGTTTTGCAATTAGAAAAATAATTTGTTTTAGCCCTAGCCTCTATTGTATTCTGCAATGATAATGGTACTATCTGCATGAAATAAAGTGGCTGGCCGGCCTTGAAAAGTGGGCGATCGAATGGACAGGTGACCGGCCGGCCAGCCACTGTTTTGGGGGTCTACCCTATTGTAACAGAAAGGAAACAGAGCACAAACAAAGTGTTTGCAGGGGATGTTTGTCCTCCCCACCTCTCCCTATAATGAAATAGATCAAGGGAGGAGTAAACTTGATTCTCAAATCATCAATTGACGCAAACTTGTTGTGTGATAATCTATGAATCGATGGGACAAAATATCAATAAATAGAAATAAAAGACCAACGAAACCTCCTCTCTATCATGGAGTTGCCTCTCTAAGGAAGTGGTAGACATCGCTTCTCGAATCATTAACATCACCAATGAGTATGTAATGACTCGAGACACAATAGGTTCAATTAACGTCTGATTAAACCCAAACCAATTTTATTACTCCTATTACCATTTAGTCTGATTTTATTAGCCCGTTTAATTCCCTTTTCTTTAATCATTTTAGTCCAAAAATGAGAGTTATGTCCACTAATGAAGAGAAGTGTCAAACAAGAAGTTGTTCTTGGCATGAGAGAGATGTAATGCCTTGGTAATGAACCACCAAAGAGATTAAACCATTAAGCATGAAAGGTCGCTTTTGCATGCCTTAAACGACACTCGTTTGAAACAACTCTTAAACAAATAAAACCAAGAAAGGAAGGAGGGTGCAGAGATGGTTATTGCAAGAGTGAATACATGTATATGAAAGCCAAGAAAAAAAAAATACTATAAACTCAAATAGGTTGGTGTCTAAGGCCTAAACCACCAAACCTATGAGGACTACAACACTACAAGCATACTATGCAAAGCATAAATGAAATAAACACACAAACAATCCTAAAACTCACAAAAATAGTGCTGGAAATACCTTGAAAAAGCCAAAAAAAAGTGAGCAAACATGAGAGGGAATTAAAGCTAATATTCTTATAAGATGATCATGATACTTCCCAAAAATCAAAATTCTTGATCAATGGAGGAACAATATCACCATTTTTGTTCAATAAGATACTAAAGTGGATGATTGACTCATTCCATATTAGAAACAATCGTAGGAAATCCTTTGATAACATGGATTGCTATTTCTCAATGATATTCCACGATCAAGACAATTGGCTGAATCCTATGAAACTATTTCATAGAAGTTCATTGATACCTTCTTTTTATAAAGCAAATCGACTTCAATTCTTGAATAATCCTAAGGAGGGGTGGTTAACCCCTCCACTTTTTAGACCTCAAAACCACTTTTTAGACCTCAAAACCACATATTTTAGCCTTTTAAAACTCTGAAAATCAGTGGCCAAAAGTTGAGAAAGAAGTGAAAAACACAAGGACAAAAGCTTAGAGAACAAGGTTCAAGGAAGGGTGGTTAACCCCTACACCTTTGGTAGCTTAAAGTCACAAGTTTCAACCCATAAAAATAGTCCGAAAATAGTATAAAAATAGCAAGGAAAGAGAGGGCAAAAGTAGTGTGAAAAAGGCAAGAGTTATACCTCTTGAAGAGAGGCTACTTTTTGATTTACAAACCCACAAGTGATCACCCTTAAGAGCCAAAATTTTAGCTCAAGAACCTCAGCAAGGAGCCTCAAATTTTTGGTTTAGGAAGTGTTGGTGTAGTGTATGTGTGTTGTAAGATAGAGAGAGAGAGAGAGAGAGTGAGTGATGTAGATACCCCATTTTTGACCGTCCTCAAGACTTAGACGTCATCGTTTGAACACTCAATGATCATTCATGCTCGTGTTCATTTTGAGTTCCCGAAGGTCTCGGCTGCGCGCCTTGCCTTAGGATCTCTCAACTTGTCTGTTTTGTGCTTGGTTGTGGACCAAGGACTTCTGGTTTTTGCTTCTGAGGGAAGATGGTGGCTTGTTAGTGTCACGACCCAAACCCGCCCCTATGGGTTTAGCATCAGTGGCGGCGATGAATCCGAGATTCAAGGCACAGCTTGTAAAACAAGAATCTGAGTACATGGGCATGGCGGAAGCCAATACAGTAAATAAACAAGGTCCAATGAGCTGTGACAGTTTATATGCAAAAAGACTTTTCATGCATATATATATATACTCAGTACAGAACAATATGCATAGTATTTACAGTCATTCAGAACAGGGACCAAATCCCTATTAAATAGTACAGTACAGTGCTATGTCTATACAATTATACAAAACAGATGCAGAGACAAACGGGGGAAATTAAAACACCCCTAAGCCATAGCTTGGCAGGCTCGGAACCTCGCAGTGAGGCATAGTAGTTGGCTTGACAAAAAGGGAGTCTAACCCACGCTCCTAGCTCCGGTCTGGTGCCTGGACACCTACATATATATAAAAACAGTGAGCTAAAGCCCAGTGAATAACATAATGCGTAAAGAGGTTAAGAATGAATGTCCTTACAATGGTGAAAGTAGTTCAATTGTTTAAGTATATCAGTAATTCAGTCAAAACAGTCATATGTGGTACATCCATTAGCATAGCGATAACAAGATGAGGTCTTAAATGACCTAACGATGGCGATGACCATCAATCAAGAATGAGTGGTTCCAACAAGGGAACCAACAGAGATCTCTATAACGATAGCGATGAGTTGCTAAGGATGCCTGTCTGATTGAATATAGGACATACATTCATTCAGTTAACAGTGCCATTTCAGAAAACAGTTCAATTCAGTATTCAGAACATATTCATATTGAACATATCTTTACACAATTGTTACTCACAGAGTTCTGGGCTACAGTAAGCTAGAGTGTGTCTCCCGATGCCAACCCTACACAGTTTACAGAACGAACACACACTAAGATACACAGTTGGGAAAGATAATAACTTAATGCCTAATTGCCTCGGTGTGTTCTACATCTATATCCTCATTAAGATATCTTAAACTAGGCCTAAGACTGCCTAGGATGGGATGAGGATGCAAAGATGTACTCAGAAAATAGTTTCAAAATTTCAGAAAAATAGATCCCCACTCGAGCGGACATGCAACAAAGGTACCCGCTCGAGCGTAGACTTTCCCGCTCGAGCGTTCTGCAAAACAGGGCAAAAGTACTGGATAGGTGAAAATCACGCTCGATCGGGTGCTTGACACCCGCTCGAGTGTAAGACACAAGGTCCCGCTCGAGCGTCAATTCTTCCGCTCTAGCGGACATCAAAATAGTGCAAAGTACTAGATGCCTGAATTCCCCGCTCGAGCGCCACTTTACTCGCTTGAGCGGGAGGCAAACATCTGGAAAATCCAAATTGCACCTCCAGGCTAAAAACCAAGTTTTGATGCTCCAAATTCGATCCTCTTGGGCCAATTTTTCTGGAAAATATTTGTAAACACGTAGAACAACATGATTCAAAGCTCAATTTGAGAAATCAAGGCCCAAGGGTGTTTAATTCAAACTCAATTTCAAACCAATTTTCATGAACATGCTACAAACATGACATGCAAGAGCTTAACTCAATTCAAAGCTCAATTTCATGCTCTAATGAGCTAAAATCTTCAAAGACAAGATAAATCCATAGACTTAACCATAATTATGAGCATGCATGTAACATTTTATCATGAAATCAGCTCACAACTCAACAATTCAAACATGCATGCATGGAATGAGCTTCAATTCGACATGTTAGAACTAAAACATGACTCAACTCATCAATTTAGTATGAACCATGCAAGGACTAGCTCAAACACAACAATGAGATGGCAAAATCCTCACCTAAGTCTTGAATTTAAGGTGTAGGAGCTTAATTATGAAATCGACGTTCAATTTCTTTAAGATCACCAAGCAATATCAAGCAAAAGTGAGATGAAATCAACTCTTCTAGTTTCTCTCTCTCTATGGTCGGCAATAACAAGGAGAATGGCTGATGAATTGTGTTGTTTCTAATGTAATAAGGCTTCAAAAGGTATTAGGTAGTGGTCCACTCAATGGTCTAATGGTAAATAAGTCCAACTCTATTAATTTGGCTTAATTTACTCTAATTTAATCATACCAAATTAGTTTTCAGATAAATATGCCATAAAATCACATAAATTATTATGGTCCTAAAACATTAAGGAATTCCTGGTTCGGCCGCCAATACGGCCTTTAATTTGCAGTTCAAACATAAAAACATGAACAGATAATCAAACATGCAACAGATAGAAATGCAATATAACAGATATACTTAATCAATTCAGTTTCAAACTCCAGTCAGTCAGTCCAGTATTTCAATCAATTCAATTATCCATCTTAATCAGTCTCAGTTTAGCAATAATCGGTAATTAATCGGTAATCAGTGGTGAGGGTTATTACAGTTAGCCATCCCCTCAACCCATCGTCTAAGGCATTGTGCCATCGACCATGTTTTCCTGCCATCGTCCATAATGTTGGCCGATCGGCACTCTTTTTGGTCGATCGACCATATTTTTGAGCCGAGGCCTTTCCATCTGCTTTTTGCAGATATTTTCTGCCAGCTGTGATAGCTGGTATGCACAATTCTCATCCTCCATGCACATGTATAGAGGGATTGCTTCCAAGACTCAAGCTTGTTCAACAAGCTTGAGAATTGAAATTCTATAAGAAGGGAGCCTCCCCTCCCTTTCCAGAGGTTCTGAAAAATGGATATACAAGTTCTATATATCTCTCTCTCTATATTCTACCTCTCTCTCTTGTTTAGCCTTTGTTTGTGCCCAAAAGTGTAGATTCTTCACACTATTGCACACAAACACCTACTAGAACACCATCCTTTGGTTGCTGAGGTCCTTAGGAGTTGGTTTTGGAGTTTTTGGACTGGTTTTGATCAGAGAAGAGTGCTAGAGTTGTGTTTTTGGAGGTGTTCTTCAAGGATGAGTCAACTATCTTTTAATCCCCCATTTTGGCTTAAGCTTTTAGACCTATTTTCATATTATTTTAAGCTTAAATCTAAACTACAAAAAGTTTTGATTTTGTGTTCTTGAGATCTTTGTTTAAGGTCATTTTTGTGTTGGGGGTAGTCTACCCCCTCTTAGGCCTTGTTTGGCCTTGTTTTGAGCCATCCCTTTTGGCCCTTGTTCTTGCCTTTGCATGACCTTTCTACCACTGAAATCCAGAGGATTTTCAGTGGTGGAAAGGTGGTTTTGGAGTCTTGAATAGGAGAGGGATACCCCCCCTCTCCTTGTGTTTCATTTGCTAGTATAAATGGTTCATAATAGTAGCATGTTTGCTTAGCATGTTTTGGCCCCATTTCAGCAAGTATTTGGTGTTATTTTAGCATGCTTTACCTCTTTTTTAAGTTGGTTTGATAGCCTCTTACATGCATCATGCACTTGTAGTGTAATCCTCTCTATTGCCTTAACATGCATCTTGCATTTGGATCATCATTCTTGCATGTTTTGGCTCAACTCAAAGAAGCTTTTAGTCATGTTTTACCATGCTATAACTCTGATTTGTGTTGTCTTGGTCATGCATGCATTGTTTTGTATAGCCATGGTTCAATCTAGCTTGTTAGCTTTGAGTGTCTAAGTCATTAGCATGCATTGCTTAGACCATTTTTATGATTTGGCATCATTTCATCTATGATTTCAGTCCATATAGTGTGGTCATGCACTCACATTTATCACCTTTTCCATGCTTAAGAGAGTTGGTGTTTTATGCCTCAAGAATGAATCATTGTGCATGCTATCATACTTAGGCTTTTGGGATGCCATCTCAGTGGGTTTTTGGGCTTATTTTGACATGCTATAACTCTGATTTTTATTGGTTAAGTCATGCCATGTGTGGTTGTAATATGTGTAGTCTAATGCCCCTTGTTAGCCTTGCATGCCTTATGCCTTTTGGACTTTTGTTCTAGCTTGTGTTGGCTAGGTTCGAGCATGTTTTTGGTCTTGTATTGACCTGCCTTGGGACTGTTTTGGTTGCCCTTGTCCCTTTGGGGCTTGCTTTGTATGGCCATGGTGTGAACTCCTTTGCTAGTTTCAAGCTTTGAGCTTTCTTGCATGCTATGCTTGACTCGTGTGCATGATTTGGCATCATTCTTCACATGATTTTAGAGCTTATTTCATTGCCACATTCTCATGTCTGTCACACCTTGCTCATGTTTGAGGATTATGCATTGTTGCCTAGTGATAGGACAATTGGAATGCATGCTTGTTTTGCATTTCATTCCATCATTTCATCACATTTGGCCACTGATTTTGGGCATGATTGAGGTCTGTCCATCTTTAGTATAAGTCCAGTTGCATGACATTTGCATGCTTGTCGCATGGCCTATCATTGCATATTGTTGCATGTTGTTGCATGCTTGGTGCCTTGCATGTTGTTACATGTTAGTTACATTACATGACATTGTTGCATGTTGTTGCATGCTTGCTCCATTTTGTCATTGTTGCAGGCTTGTCACATTGCATGATTTTTGCATGCTTAGTATATTGCATGTTTGCATGCTTGGTACATTGCACGTTTGCATGTTTAGGTTACATTGCATTTGGCATGCTTGTTACCTTAGCCTTGTGTGTATGCTTGAGTCATATTGCATTTGGCATGCTTATGTTGCATTGCATAGCTTTTCCATGTTGCGTGCATTGCATTGTGTTTTGGTTTGGGGTGTCAAACCAAACACGAGGACCGAGGGACGTTTCATACTTGAAGTGACGAAACGTGCCTCAATTCTCGGTCGCCGACACTCTTGATCCAACATGATAGGGTGTGAGGCATTCATGTGCTTTTGTGCATTCATTCTATATTGATTTGTGCAATTCGGCTTCTTTGGCCATCATGCATTGAAATGAGTGATTGATGGCTCGAGAGTCAAACACTACACTCCTTTGAGTCCTAAACATGATAAGGGGTGTAGTTGCACAACATTATCTTGCAAATGTATTGCCATGCCCTTGTTTGTCCTCTGCTGCAGCAAAAGGAGCAGTCTGCAGGAAGAGATGGCTGGTCGGCTATCTGTAGTGCCGATCGGCTAACTATTTTTGGCCGATGGATTCATAAGTGGTCGATGACCCCTTTCCCTTGGCCGATGGCAATATATTTTGGCCGATGGCCTCTCAGAGTCCCCATTAGGCGGTTCAGAAGCATCATAGAGATTTTCACAGTTTTCAGAGGTGCAAAACAGTGCGAACAGAGGCAACATGAGGCATGGTAACAGATTTCCGAGTGAAGCCGATCGAGCATGCATATGTCCCTCTTCTCGAGGCCGCTTTAACTTTGTTGTAACTTAATTAATTTGCTTAATTAGTTAAGAGTTTTGTAATAATTAATTAGCTATGGTAGTTGATTAATTAGTTGGTTTGTATTATTTATTCGGACCCTCCGTCGAGAGGGCGAATTTTGTAATAAGTGTGCATGAGTGTGTGAATCTCTTCCAACCCCACGTCTTTCTCCCTTTTACTTAACCGCTTACGATGGTTAGTTTTAGGTCATGTTTTGATTAGCATCCTTATGCTTGCATGTTTGCATTCATTCATCTGTCTTGCATGCACCGGGCTCGTCGCATCATACTAACTGAATTGTGTTTCAATTCCCACTTGAATACATGATTATCAACTTGCATCTCATATGCCATTTTAGAATAGCTGAGCCTATTTCTAGTTGCATTTTGCATGTGTTGCATTAGCCATCTTAATATGAACTAGGATCATGCATGATTACTAACTAGTTGTTGTTTTGGCTTGGAGTACTAGGTAAGCTTTTATGCTTTAGCATCTTGCATGAGTGTGAGTGTTGCCATGATAGCATGCTTGCCATGAGGCTAACTGCTTAAGTGTATAACTGCCTGAATGCCTATGGGTGAAGGTTGGATTACTTAAATTGGAACAATTCATCGAAATGCGAGTTTTAAGCCCACTTGAGAGTGGCAAAATCATGTTTTCTTAAGCCCACTTGAGGGTGGCAAATCGACGTCTTAGCCTACTTGCGAGTAGCACCTTCAAACCATTTTCAAACAAACAAACATGAGATGTTTTGTTCCAATTTAGGCGATCTAGTCTATACTTGTGTGTTGTGCGCATCACATAGTAATTCTAGGCTAATAACCGGAATAAGAACACATGTGTTTTCAAAAACAAGATATCAAGCTTAGTACAGGCCAATCTTTGATCCGACAAGCGGGGGTGCTCATTGCATGACCTTCCTCTCTCGTACCCAAGTTCCCGAGCGGAGGCAACTTTGGTAATGACGGACACGTGGCTTTAGGCACGAGTCAGGGTTTCCTAAATTTCTCAAAATAAAACATTTAGGTGGCGACTCTGTATCTGGCAAAGCAGTCCATGTTTGGCATTTCTTTAAAAAATCAGTTTTCTAAAATGATTTGCCGGATTTGGACTCTTTGGTGATTTATTGATCTCGCATTGCACTTTGCGGGATTAGATTCAGAACTGTGACATTTGAGTTCGAACTGTAGTGAGCTAATGAACAAAACGGATTCCGCGTCTTCGCGCGCGGAGCCGTGACGTTCGGGCACGTCTACAAGAGAGAGAGAGAGAGAGAGAGAGAGAGTGTGTGTGTGTGTGTGTGTGTTTGTTTGTTTGTTTCAAGAATTTGAGCTTTGGTATTTTTTTCTAACCTAAAACCATAAGGGATGGTCAAGTATATATAGAAAAATAGGTTGCGACCTCGAAAATATTTGTATTAAACCAGCTGGTGTAGTGCATGCACATGGAGGGACAGTTGGCAACACATATCTGTTCTGGAGGGAAACCTGGCCAGCTGGCCAGGTAGGGGATGGCTGACCACTAAATTTTGGCTAGCTGACCACCTGTTGGTCAGCAGGCCTCTGGGTGGTCAGGCTTAGAAAAAATTCAGGTTTTGGCTCAAAGGAGGTGCAAGGTTTTTAGGCTATGAAACTCAAAACTGAGGCTCCTTGCTGAAGAAATCGAACGTTTGCGTAGCGCAGTAATTCATTATCGAATGATCAGCCTGAGGCGCCCAAATCTTAAGGGCGGTAAAAAATGGGGTGTCTACACACATTAACCTAAGCAATTTCTTGATCGGACGCCGATAAGGCCTTCAATTCACATATTGAGTCAGAAAGTCAGACAGCTATTTCGTCGTCAAATAGATATAAGCACAAATAACATAATACACATGCAATTAATGTAGAATTCCCTCTTAATTACTTATTAGGCATTCGTAATCATGGTTTAGTGACTAATCACAGGTAGGGGTTGTTACAGTCTTTTCCCTTAAAGAGTTTAGTCCTCCATATTCGAATTACCTTCATTTTGAAATAATGCTGTGTCTAGTAGAAACAAGTCAGGGTATCTCTTCATCATGTCCTCTTCGGTTTCCCATGTTGCATAATTTTCACCGTGATTCTACCAATCCACCTTTACTAATGGGATTTCTTTGTTTCTCAATCTCTTGATTCGGCGGTTAACAATTTGTATTGTCCGTTCTTCATAAGTAAATTCATCTTTCAGAAGTATATGAGTTGGTTCAATAACATGATGCAGAGCACGTAAATTATCTCGAAGCATAGAAATGTGGAACACATTGCGCATCTATTCCATGACTGGAGGTAAGGCTACTTGATATGTCACCAGCTTAATTTTCTCAATAATCTCATACGGGCCAATATACCGCGGTGCTAATTTGTCATTAACCCCAAACCGTGTCTGCCCTTTTATAGGAGTCACTTTGATTTCGGACATCCGCATAACTCTTTCGACAACTTTGGGTGGTTTTCAATTGTTACTGAATCAATTTCACTTTCTCAGTTGTTTCTTGCATGAGTTCTGGTCCCAATAACGGCCTATCCCCTACTTTATCCTAACAAATCGGGGATCGACATTTTCTTCTGTACAAAGCGTCATAAGAAGCCATCCTAATGCTTGAATCATAGCTATTGGTATACACAAATTCCGCTAGTAGCAGATAGGTTTTCTAATCTCCTTGAAAATCTAACACACACATTCTGAGCATATCTTTCGAGGTTTGAATGGTTCATTATGATTGACCGTCTGCTTATGGATGATAAACACTGCTAAGTCTCAGTTTAGTTCCCAAAGCTTGTTGTAAACTTTGCCAAAATCTTGAAGTAGACTTTGAATTTTCTGATACAATGGATACTGGTACTTTGTGTAATCTCATAATCTCATTCACATAAATGTTAGCGAATTTAATTACATTATAAAAAGTTTTCACAGGTGAAAAGTGAGTAGATTTAGTTAAACGATCAACAACGACCCAAATAGAATCCATGCCTCGAGAGGAGCGAGGCAATCCAACAATGAAGTCCATTGTAATGTGCTCCCATTTTCATTCCGGTATTGGAAGCGATTAAAGCAGTCCAGGGGGTCGTTGATTTTCAGTTTTAACTTGTTGGCAATGCAAAGACTTGGCTACAAAGTCAGCAATACATTTCTTCATTCCACCCCACTAGAAATTTTGTTTCAAATTATGGTATATTTTTGTATTCCCTGGATTCATAGCAAATTTGGAGTAATGAGCTTCGGTCATAACACGCCTTTTCAATTCTGAACAATCCGGTACACAAAGCCTACCCTGGAACTTCAATACATTATTGTCATACACAAATCCCGACCTTGGTTTTGAATTGATTTCTTCAACAATCTTTTTCAAAAATTCATCTTGTAGTTGCTTTTTTTTAACTTCCTTAATGATAGCTGGTTGTGCAGAAATGCAAGCTAGGACTCCACCCTGTTCACATAAAACAACTTCAATCTCATTTCTTTCCAGATCGCATAATGTGCCTGTTTGGTGCAGCTTAAAAGCTGCTTATTTCAGCTTTCAGCTTAATTTAAGCTATTTTGATGTGTTTGGTTTAGCTTATAGTTTATAACTTTTTGGAAGTCAGAAATCAACTTATTCTTTGAGTGGGGCAGGAGATGCTTAATTTATAAGTCAAAAATCAACTTATGTTCATAGTTATATGCTATAAGCTGTTTAGGCATAAGCTATAAGCACTTTCCCACAGCTCTACCAAACAGGGCCAATAACTCTTTCTAACCGGTGAGCAAGCATGACAAATTTCCAATGGATTTTCGTCTCAAAGCATCTGTAATTGTATTTTCCTTTCCAAGATGGTACAAAATCTACAAATCATAGTCATTTATCAACTCGAGCCATCTTCTCTGTCTCATGTTCAGTTTTTTTAGAGTAAAGAAATATTTTAGCTTTTGTGGTCAGTATATACTTCACAAGTCACTCTATATAGATAGTGGCGACAAATTTTCAAAGCAAACCACTGATGCGAGTTCAAGGTCATGGGTCAGCTAATTCTTCTCGTGTGGTCGGAGTTGGCGAGAAGCACAAGTAATCACCTTACCATTTTGCATTAGTACACACCCTAAACCTTTGTATGAAATGTGTGTACTATAAAGTATCAAAATTTGAGTGTCAAAATTGGTGCAGTCACCAATCTAGTCTTCAATTCTTGAAAAGCAGACTCTCTTGATCATTCCAATCAAACGGTATATTTTTTTGTGTCAACTGTGTCAACGGCATGGCAAGTTTGGAGAAGTTTTTTACAAATCTTTTGTAATAGCCAGCAAGCCCCCCGAAAACTTCTTACTTCTGACACATTTGTTGGTCTTAGCCAATTCACAATGGCTTTAATTTTCTGTGGGTCCACTGATATGTTATCCTATTGATTACATGCCCAAAAAATGTCACACAATCAAGTCATAATTCACATTTGGAAAAAAAAGCATACAATTTCTTTTCCCTTAAAATTTGTAGCACAATTTTTAAATGATTTTCATGTTCTTCCCTGCTTTTGGAGTAAATCAGTATATCATCAATAAAAACAAGAACAAACTCATCAAGAAATTGTTTGAACACCCTATTCATTAGGTCCATAAATAATACAGGTGCATTAGTTACCCCAAACGGCATTACCAAAAACTCATAGCGGCCACATCTAGTTTGGAAAGAGGTTTTCTCTATGTCTTCTGCCTTAACTTTCAATTGCTGGTCTTTGGATCTAAGATCAATTTTGGAAAACACTTGGGCTCCCTGGAGTTGGTCAAACAAATCATCTATTTGGGGTAGTGGATATTTATTCTTAATGGTTACTTTATTCAATTCACAGTAGTCAATTCATAACCTCAAAGACCCATCTTTCTTTTTAACAAACAAAACTGGAGCACCCCAAGGTGAAGTTTTCGGACAAATGAATTTCTTGTCTAACAATTCTTGAAGTTCGACTTTTAGTTCTTTTAATTCAAAGGTTGACATTCTGTATGGGGTTTTGGAAATAGGTTGTGTTCCAAGTACTACATCAATGGAAAATTCAATTTCTCTATCAATCAAGTCACCAGGTCATTTATTTGGAAACACATCGGGAAATTCATTGACTATAGGGATGTTCTCTACATTAGTGCTATATGTGGGCACAATCAATACACAACACAAATAACCCCGGCACCTTTTTTTTCAATAGTTTATTACCTTTTGTTGTAGAGATCAAATATGGGGGAGGAATTACACCATTCCCAACAAACACAAATTCGGGTAGCCTCGGTCGCCGAAACACAATAGATTTAACAATACAATCAATGGTAACATGATATTTTATCAACCAATCCATACCCAATATGCAATCAAAATGATTAATATCCAGCGGCAGTAAATCAACATACAACATCATACTACCAATCAAAATATCACAAGTTGGGTAAACATAAGCACACATCATAGAACCCCCAGATGGTGTAGATACAAATAGCAAGTAGTTCATGGTTTCTAAGGGTCTAGTCAATTTCTGGGAAAAAGCATGCGACACAAACGAATGGGTAGATCTAGAGTCTATTAAGACATATGCATTGTGAGCACAAATAGGAAGTATACCTGACACCACAGAGTCGGTGTTCTGGACGTCTCTAGGTACAAGTGCAAAAACTCGGCCTTGTCTCAAACTTTCCTTTCTGGTGTTGGCTCTAGTATTAGTTCTTGGAGCAGGAGTGGATTCGGCTGAACTTGCCACAGGACGGTTGGCATTTTCAGTTACAAGTGGGCAATCTTTCATCATGTGGCCAATCTTTCCACACCAGAAGCAAGCACCAAATGCACAATAACAGACACCCTTATGTTTTCTTCCACATTTAGAACAAACAGGTGTAGATCCACTACTCTGACTTGAGCTACTAGTAGACCTTGTGTTTTGCTTTTTGTTCATAGAAAATGAACGACCCTTTCTAAACTTGTACCCAGATCTTTTGCCTTTCCATTAAGTTGTTGGAACTTTTGTTTGTTTCATTATAGCCAAGTTAGCTTTTGTCATTAGAGCTCGATCAAGTACATCCACATATTTAAGCTACTTTAACAACCAATCTGATCAAATATATCTAGATTCAACCCTCCTTCAAATTTTTGAGTTTTCTTATAATTCGTGTCCACCATGTGAGGAGCAAATCCGGCTACCTCAGTGAATTTAGCCACATACTCGGCTATAGACATGTTGCCTTGCTTCAACTGCTCCAACTCTGACCCTTTTCTGTCTCTAAAGTACTGAGGGAGGTATTTCCCATAGAAGATTTCTTTAAATTGATCCCAGGTCATGGCCCCATTGTTATGTCGAATAAGCATCCACCAACAGTGAGCTTCTTCTTTTAGAGTATAAGTCGCCAACAGTATTTTTCTGAGTTTCGGAGCACGGAAACACTTCAAATAACATTTCAGTCTCTAACATCCATGTCTCGGCTTTTAATGGTTCAATACCACCCAGAAAAGTTAGTGGCTTCATCTTGTTAAATTTTTTAGTCAAACTGAGAATGTCATTGTTGACCGGCTCTACTTGGACCTCATCTTGTTAAATTTTTGAGTCAAACTGAGAATGTCATTGTTGACTGGCTCTACTTGGACTGGAGGAGGGGGGGGGGAGGAGGTAGAGGTTGTTGTCTTTGTTGCTGCATTATTGATTATGTTAAAGCCTCTAATATCCATTCCATGCGGCTCATTCGGGCCGCAAGGGATTCAACTATACCATTACTTCTTGGATTTTCCATTGCTATAGGTAAACAAGGCACTAATAAACATAGGAATAATCTTTTCACAGCAATCAATTTCTATTAATTTCATTTAAGAGTCATTTCATATTGGTTCTGATATGTTCACATGATGTCACACACTTACACATGTAGATGTAATGTCCCTAATTCTTTTCTAAGACATTCTATAGCTCATATGGACTTGTGTGTGTGATACAACACGTGCTCTGATACCACTCTGTCACGACCCAAACCTGTGCCTACAAATTTATCATCGTAACCAGCTAGTAGTCCTGGGATTACCAAAGGCCACTGAACATATGAAGCAAAATAAGGGGCTAACGGAAGCAATAATACAAACATATAATGTTCATAGGGTTGTGTAGACATACATGGGACATAAAAATTTAAAACTTAATTTACATGATTAAGGCGTCATTCCCACACCATATATATATATATATATACAGACAAACAAAAGACATGTTCTGACTTGACAAAAGAAGTACCAAAAGGTCTTTAATGTTGTTCACAAAAACTTGACCACTTCAAAACAGGAACCTCCTCGGGAGGCACTATGGTTGGCTGATAGAACGAAACCACAGGTAATCAGCTCTGGTCACCTACATACATAAATAATACAGTGAGCTGGAGCCTAATGAATAATAGTAGAGTAAAGGGTTTATGAATGATGTCCAGACAGTTTCAAAAATCAGAGTTCGTAGCAGAAACATATTCTGCTACATATACTAAACCAGAAGTCATAAGCAGTTATATGTGGTACATCCATTAGCTATCACATCAACTTGGTCCTGGGACCCATATGCATAGTCGGTACTGACGACCCCAAAGGTCCATATCTTGTGCATAAGTAGCCACGGTAATGCTTTCCTCAGGCGAGGGCCATATGAACATAAGCCACGATATTGTTTCCTCCGGGCGAGGGCCATATAAACATGAGCAACGGTATTGTTTCCCTCGGGCGAGGGCAATATGAACATAAGCCATAACATTGTTTTCCACAGGGTCTTCGCTCGAGCGCAACTTTGGTCGCTCGAGTACTTTGCAAAACTTTGTAAAACTTCTAGGAGCTCTCATTTTACGCTTGAGCGTAACTTCCTACGCTTGAGCGGAGGTTCAAAAGCAAGGGTGGTCACTCGAGCTCAGGTTTCATTGCTTGAGCCTAGGCCCATGCCTGCAAAAGTACTAGGAGCTCGAATTTTATGCTTGAGCCAACTTTTGGTAGCTCAAGCTAGGGTGTAAAACAGGGGGTGGTCGCTTGAGCATAGGTTTGGGCACTCTAGCGAAGATGCAAAATCTAGAATTTCTAGATCTGCTATTCAAGGTCGAAAACTCAATTTCAAAGCTGCAAAACACTTTTTTTTGGGCCAAAACTTGAGAAAACATGTCTAAGCGTGGAATACATCAAGAATTAAAGATCATTTCACAAAATCAAGGCCCAAAAGTATGCCAAATCAAACTTGAAATTTTCAAAACATAACATGCATGAATTGTTATGAACTCAAACCTTCCAAATTATGATTAATTGAGGTAAAACAATGTAGAACTTGATGACTTTCAAAAACCAAACTAGAATAACTACATGCAAGTTGGAGTTCTTGAAACTTAAGCTCAAAATGTAAGAAAATATGCATGCATGCATAATATGACTTAGATTCTTCACTCCTAATTTTAATCTTGCATTAAACCACCTAATTCACTTGAATTCATTTTCTTGTTGATCCAAACACTTAGTTTATAGTTTGAATTCTCACCTCAATTCTTCACTTAGGCTCTAGATTGCCATCTCTTTGAGTTTCCAAGCCAAATTCCTCAAATTTCCCAAGAAATTCTTCCTCCTCAAGCTTTGATCTCTCTCTCTCTCTCTCTCTCTCAAGAATGATGAAATGAGAGCGTAAAGGAATGGTCTAGCAATCAAATTAGCCTTATATAGGCTTCATTAATGAGACTTAATTAAGTTGAGTTAAGAATAATCAATTGTGATTATTTTGTCCTAATTATTTGATTCTGAATAGAATTTCAATTAAACGTACCATAAAATTCTAAAAATTCCAAATAACACGTTAACCTAGGCAATTTCCTGATCGGAAGCCGATAAGGCCTTTAATTCGTATATGGAGTCAGAAAGTCAGACAAATATTTCTTCGCCAAATAGATATAAGTACAAATAACACAATACACATGCAATTAATGTAGAATTCCTGTCTCAATTACTTGTTAGGCATTCGTAATCATCGTTTAGTGACTAATTAGAGTTTGAGGTTGTTACATAATCGTATCGATGTTAATGAAGAAAACAGCATCAGCAATTGAAACCCATTCACCGCATATCACTCTACAAAAATCAAACACACAAAAATGGAATTGTAAAACGTTATCGCCTCAATCATTACACACAAATGAGCAAAAAATAATCCACCAAAATCATAACAAGGGTAAATGTGTAAACTTCGCCCATGCCAAATCAAAGGAAAATATTCTTTACCAATTAAATAGGACCATGGTTCATTAAAAAAAAAAAAAAAAAAAAGGTGGATCATCATTTCCTAATTTGGGATTTACTGCTAATTTCTCTTAAAATTAATTTATAAACCAATCATATTGTAACACGTATTAAAAAAAAAAAATTAAACCATAAAAAAAAAAGAAGTGAAAACATAATTACAACTTTCAACTTTAATGAATTGACAATATTTTGCAATTACAATGATATACAGATATATAGATATATAGATAAATCAAGGAATAAATCATTATTTAAAACTTATATATTATAGGATAAATCATTATAATTTAAAATTTAAATTAATAGAATACTTTCCATATTTAATGCCCCTCAAATTTAAATTTTGAAATGAATTAGTATACTCTCTATGTTTTATTTAATAGATTTGATATACTTTCCATTTGAAATAGATTAGTATACTTTATATATATTTTTTGGCTTGAATGAGAGTTATAGAGGATTTTCTTAATTATTTAAAATCAAAAAATTAGAAATTTTAGTTTGAGATAATGGAACTCTCACAAGACTTGTGGTTAGAAATTCTCTTTTACTTATATTATATATATATTCTGATTTTTTTTTTTTTTAGCATTATATTTGGTTGAACGATTTGAGAAGAAATTTGAAAAAAAAAGAAAGAAAAAAGTTAAGTAAAAATAGGTGAAATGTAAATATATTTTATTCACATTTCCCTTTTCTTTTTCATTTTCTTTTCAAATCTCTTCCCAAATCTCCAAACTAAAGAGAACGTAAATATTAATAGTCCAAAATACTTTATCCATAAGGATAAATTCCTATAAAATGACCAAAACTACCTGATATATATATGGCCCCGTTTGGTAGAGCTATGGAAAAGTGATTATAGATTATACCTTAACAAATTATGGGTTATAGGTATGAACATAAGCTGTTAATCTGTTTGGTATAGCTATGAGATTATGGATTTAAGCAGTAGAGTAGTGTGTGGTTGATAAGCTGTAAAATAGGTTTTTACTGTATAGTTGTCATTTCTGCCCTTATATAATATAAAAATAATTATTTTGTCATTTTTTTTTCAGTTTTAATTTTAAAAAAATTATTTCATTAATAAAAGTTAATATAATTAGTATTAATTAGTATCAATTAATATAAAAATTGATACATTTGATAAAAATGTAATGGAAGTATTATTGTTACAAATTTTTTTCATTATAAATTAATTAGTATCAATTAATTGCTTAATTAGTATCAATTAATACTAAAATTATTAATTAGTATCAATTAATAGCTTAATTAGTCTCAATTAATAATAAAATTATTAATTAGTATAAATTAATATTAATAATTAATTTTTATTAGTATCAATTACTATTAATAATCAACAATTGTTATTAATTAGTATCAATTAATAATTAATTCATTACAAAAGTATACAATATTAATTTATTAATAATTAATACCAACTAATATTTATTTTTTAATTAATATAAAAATATTCAATATGAATTTATTAATAATTAATACCAATTAACATTTATTTTTTAATTAACATTGATTTTTTCTTTTCTTCATAAATATACAATTTTTTCTTTTTTAATTAATATTAATATTAAAATTTAGGTATTGACAAAGGCATTTAAGTAATTTTAGCCCTCCACACCAATTGCGCGCTTAAGTCGAAAATTTAAGCTCCCCTGAACAGCTTTTGAGATAAGCTAAGAAGTAACTTAATTTAAGCTATAAGCTGATTAATTTAACCTGTACCAAACACAATATTTTAACTTAAATTAAACTAAAAATTAAAATAAACAACTTATAAACTTTAACAAACAGGACTTATATATTGTTTCTCAAATCCCATCCTATCCAAACCAAAACATTTCTCTATGCTCTCCTTCATTATCTCTGTCTTTGCACTCTTCCATCATCTCTCTCTTTGCTCTCTGTCGCCGCCGTCGTCTTCCATCTCATTCTTCCGCTGATTTCCTTATCTGTCGTCGCCGCTCTAACTCCACATCCCTTCTCTCATCTTCGCGTTGCCAACCTCTCTTTTCAGATCCTTCGAAGCTTCTTCTTCCGTCGCCTCCATTTGCTGCCTTGACTTTGACGACGACCTTTCTCACCCTCAACCGAACCTTCATCGTCGGAGCTGCTCAGCCGCAAGATCCATATTCGTCGCTTCTAGATTCAGATCCACCACCACTGTCGAATGTGAGATTCTTTGTTAGGATATGTTTTGAGCTATCACTTTGATTTGTTGTCTCCATCACAGACTTTTGCCAATTCATGAGTTGTCTCATCCCCAAACAGAGTCATTACCATAATTCTTCTCAATTCATTAGTGGCTAACTTTGATTTGTGTGAACCCCAAGATACATGTTACGACATATCAACTCAACTGGGCCACCGTTACTTGTAATCTATTATTAATTGTCTAGATTTGTTGATCTTTCTAAGTATTTTTTTAAAATTTTTATTTATTTTTATTTTTTTATTTTGTTTGTGTGCATGCGTGTTGTTGTTGTCGTCGTCGTCGTTGAACATAGATGTGTTCTTTGAAATCAATAGATAGAGAGATAAAAATAATTTGGACATGTTCTCTGAAACCAGAAGCTAGAGAGAGATAGCAAGTCTTAAAAGGAGGTCTATGATGAGCAATTAACTAGATCTGAATCCAAAAGTGAAAGGTTTCTTCACTGATGATCTGTTGTTTGAACATGTAGAAAATTTGAACAGATAAAAAAATTTCAACAGAAAGGAATTTGAACATATAAAAAAATTTCAACAGATAAAAAAATCAAAACAGGAAGAAATTTTAGCAACTAAAAAATTTGAACAGATTATAATTTCAACAGATAAAAATAATTTCAATAGATAGTCAATAAAAAGTCAAATAGATAAAAAAAGTTAAAGGGTAAAATTAGAAATAAAATATTCTTCAAGATTTCTCATCAAATTATTACACAAAGTGTAAACCTCTTATCAATAAAAAAATATTTCTTGAATTTAATGCCTTATACCCTTATTATATTAGATTTATTATCAATTAACTCTAAAAACAATTGCAACAAAGTGTAAGAGTTCAAGAACAAATTATAATAATGTTATACACAAATAAATAATTACAGAGTGAATTACATCGACGGTCCCTGTAATTCGGAGTTTGTGTCATTTTAGTCCATAATATTTCAATTGTCATATATTTGACCTTAAATTTTGAATTTTGTTCAAAATAATAACAATTGAAAACAAAGCTCGGTCAGTGCCCATATCTTTCTGGAAGCTGTTCAAGTTTTATTTTATAGTTATCCTGCACAAAGAGGATTCGGAAGACAGGAGAAAGGAGCTTGACGAAGAGTTCCTTTTGCTCTTGGGGCAGTTCAAAGTAATGATATACGTGTATCCCCCCTACTGGACGTCCATAGACCAAACACGTCGCTATCCAGTTGAAGAGTCCATAGAGTTCGCCAAGCTTCCCTTCCCCACCTTATCCTCCCAAGCTCTACCGGGTTACAAATTAAAAATTCGGTTTCGTCGTTTCTGTTCTCAAAGGAAAACTCACCAATTTGATAAAATATAAGCTAGATTAATAAAAATGAATGTCAAAAAATTATTTTTGATATTTTAAAAATTATTTTTACCCATTAAAGATAAAATTATATAAAAATGATAAATTTTTTATATATATTTTTTTATCAAATTAATTTTTAGCATGTGTTTGGATGATAATCGTTTAATGTGTGATTGTTTTTGTTCATGTTTTTAGATCGTTATCATGTAATAGATGGTTGTATTTGTTCCTAATAGATATTTTTGGATGGTTATCATATGATGAATAGTTATTAGGCTTTTAATGTGTAATCGATATGTTTAATATTTAAAATATTTTTACTTTTCAATTTTTTGATTTAATGGATTGGTTTAATAATGACATCAAAGTTGCCATCATATTTGATTATTGAAAAAATAGAAACTAATTTAACGAAAATAAATATAAAAAAATTATTTCTACCATCCCAAAAGATAAAATTATATAAAAATGATGTGTTTTTAATTTTTTTTTCACCAATTTAATTTAAAATTTTGAAAATAGATTTTGACAAACCAAACCAAATAGAACTTTATAACAAAGAAAATTTCATTATTATTTATTAAAAAACAAACAATTATATTTCACATAGCATACAAGTTAACTAACACAAAATAAGTTGTATGACGATTTTACCCTTAAAATGGACCATTTGCAGAAGAAATATTATTCTTGTTTGGAATAAGATTCAAAATTCAAAATCAATTGTATCATAATTAAAAAGTAAGGGATCAAAGTGACACACACCCCAAACTACAGGGACTGTTAGTGCAATTCGCTCAAAATTATATATGAGTAGGCTTGGTGGAATTTTGCAGAGTGAGGGTGTATGAATGAGGGAAGGGGATTTTGTTATGGTGAGTGTGGTGTGGTGGAAGGGGTTTGGTTGTGCATGTCTGGTCTTGGTAAGTGCTAATATTGGTAGTTAATTCAAGAATGGTGAGAGGTTGGTTTTGTTGGTGGTAGAGAGGTGGGTATGGTGGTGCTGGTTTGGGAGTTTTAGGAGGTTTTGTGGTGCTTTAATGGTGGCGGTTACGAAGTTATAAATACACCGGTGATGGTTAATTGGAAGTAGTGGGAGGTGGTAAAGAAGGTGGTGGTTAGATGTTAGAAGTTGTGGTGGTGATGGGAAGGAGGAAGCACATGAATTGTAAAGAGAAGAAGAGAGGAAAAAGGCTATTTTGTCCTTAAAGAATATGGGAAAAAAGATTAGTTAAGGAATTGCTTGATTTGGAGAGATAAATAGACTGATCTCACCTACCTTACGGGTTGGCGTAGGTCTTGGATTTACCTCAGTACACGGCCTTCCTTTTGACTATTGAGAGAATTTCTTCCTAGGGGGACATGAGCCTCCTTCGTCCAACTCTTGGTGCGCTGGTGCTTGGTTTTGGGCCTGCTTCAAGGTTCTAACTTGATCAGTGAGTTCCTTAAGCTGTTGGTTCATGATGCTTATGTTTTGGTTACAACTAGCCAACTCTTGCTCCCAATGATTGCTTTTGGAGTTTTCAATAGCGAGTAAACCCCTTTCTTCTTACTCACGATGTTCCTCTGATGCTCCGGCATTCAAAGGACGTTTTTTTTTTTTTTTTTGGTTTAGGGAAGGTTTCCATCATGTTCTTCTTCAGTAAGTAGGTTAGCGTTTTCCACCGCCATATGCAAATTGAAGTCTTAGTAGGTAGAGTAAAGCTTTTCGCTGCAGATTTCCATTAGATGTTGCCAAATTATGGTGGGTAAAAATCGAACCAACTGAATGTAGTGGAGACGGGTTAACAATGCTTTACTTCAGACCTAAAAAACACTCACAAAGAAGGTAAAAGGGCTGCAGTAATGCTAGGTATCATGAAAAACGTTTCATGAAAATAATCATGAAAACTTTGTGACCCTTCGATTACACTTAGAATAAAGCACCACACACTATTCAAGGTAATCCAAGGATCAAAAATCTTTCATGATCATTTTCATGAAAATATTTTCATGATCCCTAACTTTTCTCAAAGGGCTGGCTAGAGCATCCTGGGGACACTCTGATACGTAAGTCGGATAGATAAATGTGCAAAATAAGTTGAGTAGGGTTCATGATGAAGTTGTTGTGTACATCCATTGTGCAGATTACTTCCCTTTTATAGCCTGCTCCCAGTAGTCGCTGAGAGCTCTTAGCCTTCCTTCCACTCCTCATGTCAATCCCTCTTCCTTAGGGATTATGTTCCACTCAACATAAATTTCTAGGAGTTAGTTGGGCCCAAGATTCAAGGGCACGTGTTTGACTAAGTCTATGCCTTCTCAAGGCGTGCTTCCTACTCCTCTGATCCTTCTTAAAATGTCTGATTGTCATTCTGGTTCTGGCCCTTCGTGCTAGACTCAACCCACCAAAGGCATGAATTTCTATTCCTCCATGTGGCAAGTCCATAACTAGCCTTGAGAGTTATTTTGATAAGGAATTCTAGTCTTGCTCAAGCGCAATTTATTTCACCTTCCACAATTATACATAAGTAGGTTTAGTGGAATTTTGCGAAGTGAGGGTGTATGAATGAGGGAAAGGGATTTTGTTATGGTGAGTGTCGCATTAACTGGAGGAATCTACATGGTAACGAGAAGATGCGATGCTTTTTAATTATGCCAAAATTTGGAAACCCAAGGTACAAGTTAATTTCGGGGATGAAATTATCTTAAGGGGGATTGATTGTGAGAATCCGTATTTTCATATAATTGATTTATTTCAAAAATTGTATTGTATGACAATTTCATTTATATTCGATGAAATTTATCATGATACATATATTTATTGTTTAACTTGTACAATCTAATTAAAAAATCAACTATAACTTTTAATTATATTAAGTCACTTTAATATGGGCAATTCAATTAGTAATTTATAATTTTAAAATTTCATGGTTAGTAGTAATTCTAAACCCTTCTAATTTAATATTTTATGTGTTAACTTTTGTGTCATAATCAAGTTAAGGAAACTAAATTAATAGGAACTAAATTGATTGGAAGTTAGTTAAGAATAAACTTTTTAGTTAGAGTGTTAGATAGATAGATAGATAGATATATCAATAATATAGTAGTCCCAAAAAAAAAAAAAAAAAGGGAGGGGCGTGCTGCCTCCTTCCCTAGGCCTTCTTGGACTTGCTTTCAGCATGCACATGGTGCAAAACCATGTCATACACTCAACTTCTTTAGTCGTTAAATTGTGTGAGCATGAGTTGGCAATGTTTATTATTTATTTTCTTTTCCCCTTTTCTTCTAAGCTTAAGTGGCCTTATAGTAAGTCTTCTCCTCCCATTTTGCTCACACACGGCTGAGAAAGGATGACAAAAGCAAAGAAAAGAAAAGAAAAGAACGACATGGGAACAAAGGAAGAGAGAAAAAAAGAAAAGAAAGCTTAGTCTTGAAATTATTGTTGAAGCTCTCTAAGGTAGGAATGCTTCACCTGTTATCGCTCTTAGATATATTAATTATAAATCTGATATTGTATGATTGATTTAGTGTGACGACCCCAACACTTACATTACTTTTATATATTATTTGTGTGAGTTTAATTGCTTAATTATATGTTTTGAGTGTGAATATCTATTGTTCATGGAATACCTATTAGAATTGCTGACTTAGAGACAGAAAGTGAGAGCCTTAATGGCTTCAGAAATCGAAATTGACTAGCCCAATAGGCCAATTAGAATATTTAGAATTTTATGGCAACTTTGACTAAAATTTGATTCGGATCAAAATAATTAAACTGATTAGAGTTGATTTGAACTAAGTGTAGTTAATTAATCATAATCATCTTGAGTACTTGTATATATATATATATGCCTTAATCATACTTAGAACTCATATTTTGACACATATGAGCTGAAACTAGAGAGAGAGACTTGAGCATTCAACAAGTTTAGAGAGAGAAAGGTGAGAATTGTGGAGATTTGAAGACAAATTGGGGGATTGAGCTAGGTTTACACTTGAATTCACACTCTCGGTATGAAATTCATCCTTAAACTTTGAAAATAAAACATATAGAAGTTGAATTCATCAAGTTCGTAAGTTCATTTGCATGTAATTGTGTGGAGGAAGCAAGGATTACCATGAATTTGGAAGAAACAAGCTAATCATATACATGCATGCATAAATTCTTAACCTTGATGTTGAATTTCATTAAAGTCACCACATGCATGAGTTGTAGACACATGATCTTGAAGAAATCTACATGGTTTCACATTTCTTATACCATTTTGTTGAGTTTTGAAAAGAAAAGATCAAATTCAAGACATGCATGAAGTTCTAAGTTGGTTTGAGAGAATTTATCATGATTTTGAGTAATTGGTCACATTATAGAATTTTTTCCCATGATTTATACCAATCATGGAAGGTTAGAGCCTTTGAATTGCAAGTTTGAACTTCAAACATAATTATGGAAGTTCCAAAATTTGAGTAGTTCGCTCGAGCGATGGAATTGTCGCTTTGTAGCATGCTTTTCGTGCTCCTCTCAGATATGATTAGCCCTACTGTAGCTCGACTTTTTCGCACCCCCTTTCGAAAGCTCAAAAATAGCCCTATAGTTTGGACTCCCGCGGTTCTTAATCTAATCTCACAAGTGCAATGTGAAATTGATAAACACCAAAGAGTCCAAATCTGAAAAATTGTTTGGAAAATTGATTTTGAATCAAAAAATGCCAAAATTGGACTACTTTGCCAGGTACAGAGTCCCACCTAAATATTTTATTTTGGAAAAAGTTAGGAAACCCATGACTCATGCCAAAGGCCACGTGTCTGTCATCACCAAGATTGTCTTGGCTCGGGAACTTAGGTATGAGAGGGGAAGGTCATAAATTGAGCACCCCTGCTCGCCCGATCAAAAATCGGCCTCTACTAATTATGATATGAATTTTATATACATTATGTGCTCTTGTTCTGGTTTATTTAGGCTAGCATTTACTACGTGACGCCCACATAGACAAATATAGACTAACTTGCAAGAATTGGAACATTTCAAGTCATGTTTGTTTTGAAAATTGTTTCGAAATATGTACCACTTGAAAAAGTGATCACATATAAACATTGCTCAAATTATTTCAATTGAAGCAATTAGCTTTCACCCATAGGCATACAAGCAGTTTATCAATTAAGTACTTAGCCTCATGGTAAGCATGGGAAATATGGCAACAATCACACATATGCAATTTATGCTAAAGCTAATAAAAGCTTACCTAGTACTCCAAGCCAAAAAGAAACAAAATTAGAAAAATGCATGATCCTAACTATGCAATATAACTAATGCAACACATGCTGTAGACACGCCATTTTTGACTGACCTTAAGACTCAGACGTCATCGATTGAGCGCTCGGTGATAGTGCATGTTGTGCTCATTTCGAGTTTCCGGAGTTTTGGCCGAGTGCCTTGCCTTCGGGCCTCTGAACTCTTTGTGCTTCGGCACGGTTTGCGGACCAAGCCTTGTTTTCCTTGCCTGAGGGAATGAGAGGTCTTGTAAACCCCTTTCTTGTGGTTACAGACCACTTTTCCCGTTTGGAGACCAGTTTCCGATTTTTGGAGCCTTCAGCCGCGCGCCTTGTCTCGGGACCGCTTAATTTTCTCCGTTTGGCGTGGTTTTTGAACCACAGCTTGTTTCCTTGGCCTAGAGGACCACTTTGGTTTAGGAGACCACTTTTGTGGTCGTAAACCACTTTTGGTGCTCGTCAGCTAGTTTTCGAGGCTCACGGCTTCGTGCCTTGCCTCATGAACTTTCGTCTTGCATCCGCTTTGGTTTGTTTTTAGTACCAACCTTGTTTTCCTTGTTTGGAAGGTGGTACAAGGGTGGGAGACCAGTTTCTCTCCCCAGAAACCACTTTCCTTCCTGCCAGTTGGTTTTCTGGTCTGACAACTGGTTTTCTTGGTCTTTGAACCATATTTTCTCATCGGCCACCACACTTTTTGCTTGTTTTCATGCTGTTGACCATCTCCCACCACGGCCAACCAGTTGTCTTCTTGGGAGACCACTTAAACTGGTCGGCCAACCACTTAAAGTAGCTGGCCGACCACTTCAAGTGGTTGGCTACTTTTTGTTACCTTTTTGGAGATATTTTTGGCCAGCTGGCACAGCTGGAGAGCACAAGAACCATCCTCCATACATGTGTATGGAGAGATGGCCTTGAGCCTTAGCTTCTTGAAGAAGATTGTGCTTTTGCTCTCTATAAGAGGGAGGCTCCCCCTCCCTTCTCTAGGTTCAGCTTTTGGAGTTAGAGAAGGATACATACACCTTTGTCTATATAATCCTCCATCTCTTTCATTTTTGTGCCTTAAAGTGTCATTTTGTTTCACTTTTGTACACAAACACACACTCAAACGCCATACTCTTGGAGCTGAGGTCCCTTGAAGTTGTTTTTGGAGTTTTTGGACTGGTTTAAGCTTAAAGAAGTTGCTGGAGTTGTAGCTTTGAAGGTGGTCTTCAAGGGTGAGCTTTTAACATTTTAAACCCCCATTTTTGCTTAAGCTTTTAGCCCTACTTGCATGCTATTTTAAGCTTAACTCTTTACTACAAAAAGTTCTGAATTTTGGTGCTTTAGATCTTTCTTTAAGGGTACTTTTGTATTTGGGGTTGTTTACCCCCTCTTAGGCCTTGTTTGGCCTTGATTTTGTGCCTTTTTGTGAGCTTTTGGGACCACCTTGTTTTGGCCTTCTCACTACTGAAATCTCTGGATTTCAGTGGTGGGGATGGTGTTTTGAGGTCCCAAAAAGGAGAGCATGTTTGTTAAGTTTATGTTGGCTATATCTTAGCTTATATTTGGGCTTATTTTACTGAGGCATATCACTGTTTTTACTTGGTTTTCGTCACTTCATGCATGGTTTATACACTTGTAGTGTAAATCTCATAAACTAGCTTTGTATGCTTCATGAAGTAGCATGTCATTCTAGCTTGCCTTGAGTCCATTTCAGCATGTTTTTGGTGATATTTTTCCATGTCATACCTCTGTTAGGGTTTGGTTTGGTCACCTCTTGCATGCTCCATGCACTTGTAGTGTATTTCCATAAATTAGCCTAACATGCATCTTGCTTTAACATGTCATTTTAGCATGATTTTAGCCTAACTTCAAGAAGCTTTTGTCCATGTTTTAGTATGCTCTAGCTCTGATTTGTGTTGTTTTGGTCGTGCATGCCATGCTTTGTATAGCTATAATGCATTCTAGCTTGTTAGCTTTGTGTGTCAAGTCCATTAGCATGCTTTGCTTGGACTATTTGAATGATTTGGCATCATTTCATATGTGATTTCAGCCCATTTTTCATGCTCATGCACTTTATTTATCACTCATTCAATGCGTTGAAGGGTTTGCCCCTTTATGCCTTAACATAAATCATTGCATATGCCTTCATGTCTTAGCTTGCGAGCCATCATTTCAATGTGTTTGTGGGGTTATCTTGCCATGATATAACTCTGATTTTTGTTGGTTAAGTCATCCCATGCTTGGTCTTAATAGGTGTAGTGTAATCCACCTTATTTGCTTTATATGCATCATGCCTTATGCCCTTCATGCTAGCTTGTTTTGGCTTCCTTCCATGCATGTTTTAGTATCATTTTGACATGTTCTAGGACTATTTTGGGTTGCCTTTGCCATATCCTTCATGCTTTGTATAGCTGTAGTGCAATTGGCCTTGCTAGCTTTGTGTTTTGTTGACTCATGCATGCTATCTTTGAGCTATTTAAATGATTTGGCATCATTTCTTACTTAATCTTAGTGCATTTAGTGTTGTTACACTTCTGCATTTATCACTCCTTGAGCCTTCTTGAGGGTTGTGCTCTTAGGCCTACTTGGTTGGCTAATGCATTGTGCATGCATGTCTTGTCTTTTGGTGCCTTAGTTTCATCATTATGGCCACTAATTTGGGCATGGCTGAGGTCTATCCATTTTGGTTTAAGTCCATTGAGCATTGTGTGTGCCATGTAGTTCATCGCATTGTGTATGCCATGTTGTTTCATTACATTTGTGTATACCATGTTCATTGCATTGCATATGCTAGTTGTCATTTAGCATTGTGTATGCTAGTTGTTGTTTTTAGCTTGTGCAATGTGCATGCCATTAACCTTTTTAGATTGTTCATGTTGCATTGCATGTTTGCATGCTTGTCCCTTTCATCTTGTTCACATGCTTGTTTCATTGCATTGCATGTTTGCATGCTTGAGTCGCATTGTGTATGCCATGCTTGTGTTGCATTGTGTTTGGAATAGGTGTTAGTCCAAACACGAGAAATGAGGGACGTTTCATACTTAAAGTGATGAAACGTGCCTTAATTCTCGGTCACTGACGCTCTTGATCACACATGATAGAGTTAGAGGCTTTATGTGTTTACTTGTGCATTCATTTTCATATTGAATTGTGCAACTTCGCCTCTCGGCCATCATGCATTGAGATGCGTGATTGGTGGCCTGAAGGTCGAGAACCACACCCCCTTGAGCTCATGAAATGATAGGGAGGGTGGTTGTGCACACATACCTTGCGAATACATTGCCATGCCCTTTCTTGCTCTCTGTTGCAGAAAACTGGAGTTTGGCAGCAACAACTGGTCGGCTAGCCAGAAAAACTAGCTGACCGACCACTTTTTCTAATCTACAGCAAAGATAGGTGGTCGGCCATGGCTGGTGACACCCCTAGGTGGTTGGCCACCCTCCCACAGGTTCCCATGGTGGAGTTTAAGCTTTCTAGAGCTTAGTGCAAGTTTCTGAGAACAGTTGCAAGCAGAGGCAAGTTGTGGCATCGCGACGGATTTCCGAACGAGGTGACCGGGCATGCATGCATTCTTCCCTCTGAGGGCACCTCTGTTTACTGCTTTACTTAGCTAATGTGATTAGCTAGTTTATGCTTTGGCTTGTAATTTAAGTAGTTAATGCGTTTAGCTGCTTAATTGTTTTGTAATAGTTAGTTAACTAGGGTTAGTTAATTAGCTTCGTTGTGATGTAATAATTAGTTCAATTAACTTAGATTAGCTAGTTAGCTTCTTATTCGGTTCCTCCGTCGAGAGGGCCAACTGTTGTAATAAGCATGCGTGTGTGTGATGCATGTCTTCCAACCCCCATTTCTTTCTCCTTTTTACTTAACCGCTTACGATGGTTAGTTTTAGGACATATTTCGTTTAGCATACCTTATGCTTGCATGCATGCATCCATTCATTTGTTTTGCATGCACTGGGCTTGGCGCATCATACTAACCGCATAGTATTTCAATACTTACTTGAATACGTGTTCAAACAGCATGTTATCAAGTTGCACTTCACATGACATCTTAGAATAGTCGAGCCTATCTAAGTTGCATTTTCGCATGTGTTGCATTAGCCATTTTAACATGAACTAGGGCCATGCATGATTTCTAACTAGTTCTTTGTTTTGGCTTGGAGTACACTGTGAGTGTTTATGCTTTAGCATACTGCATGTGTTGCTGATTGCCATGAAAGCATGCTTGCCATGAGGCTAACTGCATATGTGATTAATTGCCTGAATGCCTGTGCGTGAAGGTTGGATTACTTGAATTGGAAAATTCATTAAAATCCTTGATTTAGCCTGCTTATGAGTAGCAAACTCCAAACCATTTTAAAACGAATATGCAATGTTTTGTTCCAAATTAGGCGGTCTAGTCTATACTTGTATGCTGTGCGCATCACGTAGTAAGATTAGTTAATTAACTGGAATAAGAGCACATGTGTTTTCAAAAACAAAATATAATGCTTAGTACAGGCCGATCTTTGATCGTGCGAGGGGGGGTGCTCATTGCATGACCTTCCCCTCTCGTACCCAAGTTCCCGAGCCGAGGCAACTTTGGTGATGACGGACACGTGGCCTTAGGCACGAGTCAGGGTTTCCTAAATTCCCCCAAAATAAAATATTTAGGTGGCGACTCTGTATCTGGCAAAGCAGTCCATGTTTGGCACTTCTTTATTAAAATCAGTTTTCCAAAAACGATTTGCCGAATTCGCACTCTTTGGTGATTTATCGGTCTTGCATTGCACTTTGCGAGATTAGATTCAGAACCGTGACATTGAGTTCGAACTGTAGTAGCTCAGAACGAAACGAGATTCGCACCCCTCTCGCGAGCGCAGATATCAGAGAGTTCCCAGAAGCGCGTCTACACAAGCGATATAAAATCTAAATAGGCTCGGCTACTAAGCATAGTATATGTATCAATGAAATAGCATGCGGTCTAAGCACGTATTCAAAGAAGTATTTAAACAACAATGCAGTTAGAATGATAAACTGAGCCTTGTTGCATGCAATACAAAGGGATGCAAACATGAAGAATGCTAATTGAAACGTGATGTCCCTAAGCTAACCATCATAAGTAGATAAATAAAAGAGAGAAAGGCGTAGGGTTAGAAGACATACACATTATTACATCATTTTGATCCCTCACGCAGGAGGGTGCAAATCAATGTCCGAAAGTCCGAATTAAACTAACTATTACAAAATGAATGAATTAATAAATAATTAACTTAACTAACCTAATTAACTACTTTATTACAACAATTGAATCAACTAACTATTCTAGTTAACTAACTAATTACAAAACAAAATTGAATAACAAATTGACTAGCTTACTAGTTACAATACTTTACCAAATTAACTAGCTACAACTAATTAATCACAACAAGATTAATTTATAACTATGATAATTATAACACTAACGAAACGATTAATTACATTTGACAAAATGCATAAGTGAAGATGGATGAAGGTTGCATGCACAGTGCCTTAGAGCTACTCTGTTTGCCCAAGCCGACTTTCTTTCACCTTTAGCCGCTGCCTCTGTTTTCTGCAAAACTGCACTGCTGGCCGCACATTGAGGGCTGGCTGTGCATCACTGATGGCCGGCTGGGCCCACAGATAGCTGGCCGTGCATCAATTTGTTGTAAAGCTTTATTTTTGTGTTCTGAGGTGAACCAGTGCAGACAGAGTGTCCTTAAGCTCTGTTTGTCCATTTTTTCCTTCTCTATCATGGGAAAGCCTCGAGAGAAGGTTGAAATTGATTGCAAAGCCATCAACTAGCAAAATGATTGCTTGATGATCTCGGATGCAATTTTGGGCAAAAGTCGATGAAATGCAAAGAATAAGACCACCCCTCCCTCTTGTCAGAGTATGAACTCAAAGTGGGTGGTTGCAACGCTTCAAGAATCATCAAAATGCCATGGATTAGCATGCGACGACTCTTGACACAAAGAACTTGGCACAACGTTTGACCAAGTTGAAGCAATTGAAGCCATTTTCTTTATGTGTGTTGATCCAAGTTTAGTAAACCTTGCCATTCTTTAGTCCATTTGTCCATAATGATGTTAAAGTTCTCTAAACAAGAAGTAATGTCAAACGCGAGGTTCTTCTAAAGCATGAGAGAAAGACTATACCATTGGCAATGAATCTTCGAAAAGATTAAGCCATTAAGTAGGAGTCTTTCTTATATGTCTTGAACAATCTTAATCTGTTGAAATCATTCTCAAGAATGAAAGAGATGGATGATGGATTGATTATTAAAATTGAACTCCTAAACATGGAAATGAGTAAAGGAAAGCTTGGAACAACATGCAACAAGTTATATATGCCAACTTGTGAGACAACAAATGAACTAAACAAAGTATGAGCCAATTTAAAAGGCTTGGACAGCCCTTAACACATAAAAAACAGAGGCTAAAAGTTAATGAAAAGAGCCTAAAAAGCTAGATAATAAAGAGAAGAATGAAGGCTAATAAGCAAGAACAAGGAGGGGTGGATAACCCCTCCAGTTTTGAAACCTCAAAACATGATTTTTGGCCCTTTTAAAACTCTGAAAATAAGTGTTGATATCAAAGAAAAATAGTGGAAAATGAAGGGTTTGAGCTATCGATAATGGTGTAGAAAGAGCAAGCTCTCTTGTTACCCTTTTGGTAGCTCTTTAAAACCAATCTTAAACACTTCAAATAGATTCAAAGCAACACAAAACAGTAAGAATTATGTAGCAAATGAAAGAAATGAAGGCAAGAAAGAAGATGACAAGCCCATACCTTTCAAGGGGTAAGCTTGTTGTTTGTGATCTAAACTTGGTTTCAATCCACTCTCAAGCTTGAATTATGCTTCTCTAAGATCAACCAAGGCTCTAAGGTGGTGAAATAAGGTTGTGTATGGAGTATAGAGATGACACAAGGAAGCTAGGTTAGCTCAAAGGTTGCTTGCAATGGAAGAATGAGAAGGGAGGAGCTCTTAAGGTGTATATAGGCTCTCTAAATTTTGTTCAACCCTCAAAACAATCACACAGCTTCGTTTTTATAGAATTCGAGCTCACAAGGTGATAAATAACTTCAAAAATGTTCAGCTGGTGGGCTCCCGCTTAGAATAGTGTTTTTCGCCACTAAGGGCCGACCGACCATTCATAGGCACGACCGGCCATCACTGATGCACGGTTGGGCTTTGATGCCATCCCCTGTTTTTTGGTTTAAGCTTAGCTTATAGTAAAAAAGGTCCAAAAATGAAACTCACAGGTTCAAACAAGGTAAACATTGAAATTTGAGGTCATTTCAAGAGCCTAATTGAATCTGAATCGTTGCGAATTCAAAGCACACAATTCAACTTTCATCATCGAGTGTATCGAACCAAGTGCCTAAGTCTTATGGGTAGTCAAAAATGAGGTGTCTACAGTTGCCTCTCTTTTACAGAGCTTGAAGTCATGAAATGACGTGAGTGAATGTCAAAGTCCAGAGACGACCCATTTGACAAGGCCGCAAGACTTGGGCAAGAAAGTAAGACATAAATTAGATTGGTTGCGCTTGCAAGCTGACTATGTATCCCTTTGTAAGGAATTAAACCAGCATAGTTCAAGGGCAAGATACAAATGATTTGCACGACGCAACTTTGAAAAACGGATTGACACGCTCTGTGAAGCCGACTGTTTTGAAAACTTATGATCATGCAAGATGATGCAATAAGCAATATCAAGTAGACTACATAAGATATAATAACACATGAATGAAAGCTTCAAGCTTAAAGTGAAATGATTCAAAACACACTCTTCCCATGCCAAAACACAGGACGAGAAAAGAAAACACTGCTCAGGGTTGCGTTTCATGCATCTTGAGAAACAAGAAGATGAAAACCGCTCGGGGTTGTGTTTCACACGTCCTGAGATAGAAAGCAAAACAACTTTGGATTGCACTTCACGCGTCCTAAGATAGAAACAACACTGCTTGGGATTACGTTTCACACATCCCAAGAGCAAAGTCACCCAAGGATATGTTTCATGCGGCCTGAGATAGAAGAAAAATCGGTCGGGGTCGTGTTTCACATGTCTCGAGGTAAAACTCGCCTAGGGCCGCGTTTCACGCGTCCTGAGAAACAAAAACCACTTGGAGCCATGTTTTACATGTCCCGAGATAAAACCCGCCCAGGGCCGCGTTTCATGCGTCCTAAGAAACAAAAACTGCTCAGAGCCGTGTTTTACATGTCCTGAGATAAAAGAGAGAGGTGTGCGATAGATGCACAAAGAAAAACAAGGACATATGTACGATAGATGCACAAAACAAACAAGTGCGATAGATGCACGTAGTAAACAAGTGAA
This sequence comes from Camellia lanceoleosa, assembly GCA_025200525.1. Classification (NCBI taxonomy): domain Eukaryota; kingdom Viridiplantae; phylum Streptophyta; class Magnoliopsida; order Ericales; family Theaceae; genus Camellia; species Camellia lanceoleosa. Next base: position 162,494,421 of record CM045759.1, read on the forward strand.
TGTGTGCGATAGATGCACAAAGGTGAACGTGTGCGATAGATGCACAAAAGTGAACTTAGCTACAAAGCCATGTAGGTTCTCCTACCGAGACACGAATGATTTATCTGGAACTCCTCTGAATGAACCGTACAAACAATATCGTGTGGTGTGAAATGACGAAATGAATTACGAACTAAACAAAACAAGTCATCAATGACCAGAACAGTTTAACCAAGATAAAAGTTTTAAAAAAAATTACATCATGAATTTAAACTAATGAGTTTACACAAATAAAACAAAATCAATCAAGAATAAAATAAATGAAATTATGCACTCACACAACAAACAAAATAACATGGATATTTTGCTCACTCTCTTTATTTGTTTTGATCTCTTTGACATTTTGCCTTCATTCTTTGTTTTCTCTTTTCTTTCTTTTCACTCATCGTTGTTTTTGTCTCTTTTTTTTATCACTCATTTTTTTCACTCATTATTGTTATCATACAATTCATTATTACACCCAAATGAAAACCAAAATTAAAACCCAAATAATACCAAAAGTAAAATAATAATGAAATAAAATAATAAACAACAAATAATACACATAAAAAAAAAAAAACTGAAATCACCAAAGGCCAGCCGGGCCTCGGTGATGCACGATTGGGCTTCGACACAACCGGTCGACCTTCGATAGCAGAGCAGGGGCAAATTGATAAAACTGACACCCGTGGCTATTTAAACACAACCCAACCCTCATTTCCTCACACCTTCCTATCCGAAAACACTCCTCCTCTCTCTTTCTCTCTCTAGATTTCCATTCCTCTTGAGTTACCCAGCAACTTTTGCAAAATTTTTCCTTAAACCCTCTTGATTCTCCATCTTTTGAACCGATTGGATTTTGGTTTGGTGAAGTTTTGAATTTTCTCTTGGTTTGTCTTAGATCCTCACATATTTTCCCAACTTTTCCCCCTTTCCCTTTGATTTTTTATATCTCCTCCTTATTTATCTCTCCTAGGGTTTTTGGTTTTGTAATTTTTACTTCAGAAACACCCAACCACTCACTTTTTCTTCACTTTTCATCTCCTCTCTATGGCCAGCGACGAAGTACCTATCCCTGACCCCGCCATAAGTATTGGTGCTACCCTTGCTGCAGATATGGAGGCTGAGGAGTCTACTGCATTGCTTCCCTTTGCCGAGAGGCCCTTTGGTGCGGCTACATACCGATCGCGTACACACGTGCCACCCCTAGGCGGTATCTTGAGATTTGAGGGCTTCATCCCATAGATAGATGAGGATACTCTACTGCGCGAGCCCATGGAGCATGTATCTGCTGACGCCTCCACAGTACACAACTTTTCTCCTATTTTACTTTGCATACATATTGAAATGTTGAAATTGATGAACGAACCACTCGTCTCTACTGTATACCTACTGATAAAGCTTTCCATTGATAGGCGTTAGCCAGGAGGATAGGCGGCTACAGCTCCATATCTAGCCCCTGACATTGGTACGAGCGGCTTCCTATAGAGGTCTGTACTTTATTTGATCCTACTGGCTTTAGACCCTTCTGTTCTGAGCTCATACAGATGAGAGTTGAGTCTTGGCTTTATGGGGCCTTGGTAGAGAGATGGTGGGACACCACTGACTCATTCCACTTCTCTTCGATCAGGGAGATGACACTGACCGCATATGACTTCTCAATGCTAACCGATTTGCAGGTTGGGGTCGATGGCCCAGTCCCCTTTGATTCGGATATGAACCAGTGGAGAGCTGCATAGCTCTAGCTTCTCGGGGCAGTCCCAGACACTACTAGCCACGGGATGGTGTACTACAGTTGGTTTTTGGAGCATTTTTCTGGCACTCAGCCAACTACTGCTGATGAGGTTGCCTAGTACATCGTTGACTTCCTTATATATCTTCTCGGTACTACCCTGTTTGTGAAAAGGAAAAATACCATGGGGTTATACATTCTAGGGGCACTGGTACACCTTCCTTAGGTGGTGGAGTATGACTGGGGTGGCACCGGCCTGGCCACCTTATACTACTACATGAGCTCCATCTCTCGCCGCAAGGCAGATTCACTCGGTGGCTACTGAAGGGTTTGGGAGATATACCCTACACTAACTTTTCTGATATGCTTTACATTCTGTTCACTGTTGCATCTCTTGTTCATTTGATCTATTTTCTTATGTCTTTTGTTCGCCTTTTTTTTTTTTTTTTACAGCTTTGGGTTTACACATATTTCACTTCCTTGGCTCCAATTCCTGTGAGGCCGCTTGAGTTGTCAGAACCCCACTCCCGGTACTACAACTTGCGATTCGAGCAATGCGGCCTTATAGACCGAACCTTCCCATACTTTCACTACTTCTTTGACACGATTATGGCGGACCAGGTAAGCATATTGCACTGTTTCCTACACTACATGGTCACTCTTATGCTGTTGTGTTTGTATTATATTGTCATTCTCATACTGCACTGACTTTTGATATTACACTGATTTCTGACATCACATGGCCATTTTGACACTGCACTAATAGCTCACACTGTACTGATTTCACAGGTTGATTGGCACCCTTGGGCGGGCATTCCCCTAGTGTTGAGGATGACCTATGTCACTACATGGCATGCCTCCACGATGAGGATCTTGTTTGAAGGCCCCTTTGGACGGGCATACTACCTAGGAGAGATGTTCATTCGCCAGACACGAGCGTTGCTGACCCTGACATTACACATCCTCCTCCTCCCGGCATGAGGGTAGTGAATGATCTACAGGACGGTCCTCAGCTCGACCTCTTGATAATAGGTGAGGATGGTGATCATCATCATGAACGCGGTGTCTTCACCACCTTTTTACACACTCGGGTGATGGAACCTCTTACCTAGGCGTGGCTCGGGCTATGCGGAGGTTCTCGCTCTCTTCTTTGTTGAAGGTGGCGTCTTTGCTAGAGGTGCCCCTGCCGTTGCTCCTATTCCTGGATTTCCTGTGATCCCCACCAAGATCGTATATATGCGTCCAGACGGAGTGATCGAGCAGATCCCACTGGAGCACATTGAGGAGAGAGACCGCAGGCTCGTGTTTGCCCCTGGCATTGAGTAGGTACACATTTCTTTATGCTAGTCCATATTGCACTTTAGATTGTTTTTTGCCATTCCTATTCATTGTTCTACTATTACTTCTGTCTGCCTTTCTCATATTCTGTTCCTTTTGCAGATTCCTCGGGCATTTGGGGACGAGCTCCTTCGGACAATCGACTGACTACTCCTGATGGTACGGAGGAGGTAGACTGCCTTAGTTAGCCATACGATCGAGGTACATTCTATCTGTAGTCTACTATTTTTGCCATACTGTACACTTCTGTTCACTCATACTAATATATGTCCTCTTTTTAGCTTAAGCCGGCACCAACAGTGTCTATAGGACTTTCCATAGCCAATAGGCGGAGACGAGGCCCAGTGAGAGGCCGAGGAGGAGCCAATCAGGGAAGAGGTCGAGTGAGGCAGCACTCGCCTTCCGAGGAGTCTTTTGACTGGTCTACGACCCCTGAGGACGAAGGAGAGGAGATTGACTTGTAGTCGAGCAGACCTAGCGATGACAATGATGCATCTCCTATACAGTCGAGGAGGAAGAGAGCGAGGATGGGCTCCTGATGACGATGCTGATTTCGTTTTTGTTTTGCTTTTGCTTTCGTTTTGTTATGTAGTTAAAAAACTAGCTTCCGATAAACCTTTTGTTTTTGAAGACTTTTATTTTGTTTTGGCTTTGTAAAACAATGATCAGGGTTGGACCTGCCAGTTATAAAAGACATGTTTTTGATGAATGAGACAATATGATGAATGGAATTTGCATGTGATGAATGGTGTAACCCTTGCATTGTAACCTTTGGAACTATGAATGCTTTGTTCTCGAATTGATTCATGAATCGAATAATGACTTACAACCGGTAAAAATGTAAAATACAACTCGATAATGGAAAAACGAAATGAAAGCAACTCAAAAATACTAAAAAAAACACTTGGTACAAACAAAACAAGACTCGAAAGTACAGTCGAAGTCCACCCGAACAAAGGCTAGCTTTTGTTATAACTGATTTGCACTGGACCAGCACCAAGACCTGGTTGGGCTTCATTGATGCACGGCCGGCCATCAGTGTGATGTCGGTTAGTGCTGTCCAGGTGTCATGCTCAGCTCCTTCTCAAACTCTATAAATAGTGCTTCCATGTTGTTTTTCTGGTAGACTCACAAGTCTTTGATATTTTTCTCTCAAGATGGAGATGTTATTTGCCATCAGGCTTCACGACTGGATAGCCACTTTGGATGGCTCGGAAAAGGTGAATTTATGTGGTTTCGACCTAAACACCCTATTTCCTTTAAGTCGCACTTCTCTTTGCTTTCCATTCCTTCATGCTGCGGTTCGATATTGGAACCCAGTCACACATGTATTTAGCTTCGGGGGACAAGAAATATGCCCGACAATTGAAGAATTTCAGGCACTAATGGAATCCTGGCGCGATGAGGAAATCATACCTTTGCCCTGTTTTGGTCATGTCCAAATTTTAGGACTGATGTGTGGGCTCACTCTACACGAGGTTCGATTTTTTGGTTCACAATGGAAAGCTGGATATTGCCAGCCTGATTCATTGATTTTCTAACATTAGTGACCAAGATGACCTTCTCTAGCGAGGCTTTCGGTAACATGCCCTTTGCTTGTGTATGCTGGCTCATTTCCTTTTTGCTCCAAGTTACGGCGGGTCCAACATTTAGTTGGTTGAAGTGGCTGAAGGTTTGAAAGAAGGCAAGAGTTGCATTGGCTTGGTGCTAGTCGAGACTTTGATGGGCTTAGACGCCTTTCATCCACGGGAAACTACCAAATTCGCGGGGAGTCCACTACTTCTGCAGGTAATGTTTTCCCCCCTTTCTCATATGTGTTTCTCACATCACTCGACACTTATGCTCTATTTTTCTCACAAAACCCCTTTTTTCACTTTTCTCTTAACATACATCTCTTTATTATTTAATCTCTCTTTTCTTTCATCCCTTCTCAGATGTGGCTTATGGATAAGCTAAAGGCAGTGGACTTTTGCCCTGAGTACTCAGCTTGAGGCTATTTTTTTTGCCTTCGACTAGTAGATTTTCCAAATAGGAGGTGGTGGTGCCATTGGATGTGTATCAGGTCTGCTGTTGACATAGCTTGGCATTGCCCTTGGCTTAATCTGACCGAGATGAGCTATAGCATGACTCGACAACCTGGGATTCAGCTGATTGGTCTCACACACTGTGTATTCTATTTCCCGTTCCGATTTACACGTCAGTTTGGGCATGATCAGACCCGCCCAGAGGAGGGGGTAGAATACCCAGTTTCATTCCCTATCTGAGGTTTATATTTGGCTAGGTACCTTACCGCTTGGAGGATGAGAGAGCTTCTGACCCCTGCCCTTAGTTTTAGTTGCACCCTTTCTGAAGAGTACTTCGCTTGGCTCGACTCGAGGAGGAGGCACAAACTGGGCCCACTTTGGCATCAGAAGCTTCCATAAGCACGAGTGGGGAACGTAGGAGTACCTGACTCATCTATGCACCTAGGTTATTGCTTTGACTGTTCTTTTCAAGTTTTTATGATGTAATAAAAGCAACTTTGATTTGTATTAGAGAGTTGGAGAACTTCATGTTGAAATCAACGAAATTAAAGTTGTAAGCACTGAAAATTTTCCTTTCAGTCCAAATATGGTCTAAGTCGTAAAGGCAAATTTGAACAAAATCAACTTTCATTAAAACTTTCCAAAACCATTTTCGAAAAGGATCCCCACTTGATACATACGGAATCAATCCTCAAGATGTACAACCTCAAACCCAATGATCATAACTGTCTCTTGATTGAACACCACTGCTCAACATTGTAACCAGCTCTTCTCTCAGAGTAAAGATCACAACCGAACTTTCAGGTAAAGGACGAACAAAGATGACCTGATCAGTCAGATGGACAGAACAGTTGACTTGGAGATGTTTACAGTCGAATTTCAAGATGAAGTTGCCTATGTATCTTGAAGAAGGGAATTAGGCCTTACATAGTTCGGTTTAGGTTCACTCGAGTATTAACTCTCTCCTTTTGCGCTCTAACTTTTGCCAAGGCCGCCCTTTAGGGTTTTCAACCTTGCGAGCTCAGTTTTTCTTTATTTCTAATTTTTCTTGCTCTAACTTTTGCCTAGGTCGCTCTTCCGGGTTTTTGGCCTAGCGAGCCTCTCAAGGATAGTATTTCTTCAACTTGTCCATGTTGATCGGTTGGGAAAATTCTAGGCCATTCAAGTCCATGAGAATAATAGCTCCACCTGACCAGATAGTTTCGATGATGTAAGGACCAGTGCAATTAGGTCTGAACTTACCCCTAGGGTCATAGATGGGAGCTTGATTGTCTTTCAGCACCAAATCCCCCTCTTTGAGATTCCGGGACTTAACTTTCTTGTTAAAAGCCCTAACAATTCTGTGTTGATAACCCTAAACATGGTACAATGCTTTCAGCCTTCTCTTATCAAACAACATTAGCTCTTCGAATCTGCTCTATTGCCAGTCCGCCTCTACTATTTGACACTCAGCAATAACTCGCAGCGATGGGACTTCTATTTCGATTGGCAAAACAACTTCCATCCCATAGACAAGTGAATAAGGAGTTGTCCCTGTAGATGTCCGGATTGAAGTTCTGTAGCCCTAGAGTGCGCATGGAAATTTATCTGGCTAGTCCCTATAGGTCTCAACCATCTTTTGCAAAATATGCTTGATGTTGTTGTTGGCGGCCTCAATAGCTCCATTAGTTTGTGGCTGGTATGTAGATGACTTGTGAAAAGCCACATTGTATTTGTCCAACAAGTCTATCACTTCTTTCTTGAAATGGGAGCCATTATCTGAAATGATCTCGTTTGGGACTCCATATCGGCAAATGATATTATTTTTGATGAACGTAGCCATATGCGCTGCTTTCAATACAACATAGCACAAAGCTTCCACCTATTTCGTAAAGTAATCAATTGCCACTAGAATATATTCATGCCCATTCGACCCTTTCGATGTGACTGCTCCAACGGCGTTAATTCCCCAGACTGAGAAAGGTCATGGCGAAGTCATGTTGTACAGCTTTGACGGCGGGATGTTCATGTGATTAGCATTAATTGGGCATTTGTGGCATCGCCGAACAAAGCCAATACAATCCTCCTCGATGGTAGACCAATAGTAACCTTGCCTGAGAATCTTCCGGGCTAACATTACTCCGTTCATATGCACTCCGCACTCTCCTCCATAGATGGCCTCCATTAGGCGCTTTGATTCCTCTTCTTCGACACACAACTTGTGCATTCCTAGATGACCTCATTTGTACAGTTTACCTCCACAAATGATAAATTGGATGGCTATTCGCCGTATTCCCATTTTGTCTTTAGCATTTGCCCCTGGTGGATAAATCTCATTTTCTAAAAAGTTCTAGATATCGTAGTACCAAGGGTTTTGAGCTTGCGCTTCATCTATTGCGGCGATAGTTTCATAGGCCGACGTGTATCTCTACTCAATGATAATCAGACGCATCTGGACTCCAAGAGGGATGTATATCATGGATGATAGAGTTGATAAAGTGTCAACAAACCTGTTGTTCTCTCTTAGTAGATGCGTGAAAGTCAGCTTTTCAAACCTAGGAATCAGAATGTTTAGGGTTTGGTGGCAAATCTTCTTCTTTTCTTCTTTGACCTTCCAGTCTCCATTTGCTTAAGAAACAACTAGGTTCGAGCCCCCGATCATGTCCAACCTTTTTGCTCCTAGTTCTAGGGCGGCTTCCAAACCGGCAATGCACGCCTCATATTCTGCTTTATTATTGGATACCTTGGACCAGAGTTTGAAGGCTAAAAGTATATGCAAGTTGTCGGGTGCTATCAACAACAAACCTATCCCATAACCGTATTGATTGGATGCTTCGTCAAAGTACATTGTCCAAGTCTCTTCCTTGACTTACAGAATGGCTTCATCTAGGAACAGGTATTCCACCGCTTTACCCCCTTCCATTGGGTGATCTGCCAGGAACTCCGCTACTGCTCTCTCCTTGACCGACTTGCGAGTTACATACTTAAGATTGAATTCGGAGAGAAGGAGCAACCAATGGGCTAGCCTACCCGTAAGCATTGGTTTCTCAAAGAGATATTTGATGGGATCTAATCTTGAAACCAAAATTACAGAGTAAGCTAACAAATAGTACCTCAACTTCCTGGTAGCCTATACCAAGGCTAGGCAAGCTTTCTCCAACAGAGTGTAGCAGGTCTCGTAATCTAGCACTTTCTTGCTCAAATAATAGATGGTTTTCACCTCCCTATCCTCAGATTCCTGAGCAAGCATGCATCCCATTGTTGTGTCCATTATTGATAGATACAGAATCAAAGGCTTCCCAGGCTTTGCTAGCAACAACACATGTGGATTTTGAAGGTACTGCTTAATTTGCTCAAAAGCGAATTGACATCAATCATCCCATCGGAATTTCTTTCTTTTCTTTAGGAGGCCAAATTGTGGTTTACAAGTCAAGGTTAATTTGGAAATAAACTGTCTTATGAATTGCAATTTACCCAAAAAGCCTCGCACATCATTTTCAGTCATTAGTGGTGACATTTTTAGGATGGCCTTGATTTTGGAAGGAACTACCTCGATGCCCCTTTATGTGATCAAGAAACCCAGCATTTTCCCTGCTGTTACGCCGAAAGTACACTTCTGCGGATTCAACCTCAGTCTGTATTCACTGATCTGTTAAAATAATTTCTTTAAGGCGATGTAGTGGCCCTCTCTTTCCCTGGACTTGACAATCATGTCGTCCACATACACCTCGACCTCTTTGTGGATCTTATCATGCAAAATAGTAGTTGCAACCCTTTGATAGGTAGCCCCAGCATTTTTTAGCCCAAACGGTATAATCCCAAAGCAGTAGGTACCCTATGGCGTAGTAAACGCAGTTTTCTCTCTGTCCTTGGTGCCATCAGAATTTGGTTATACTCGGAAAGCCCATCCATGAAGGAGCATGGCCCGCAATGAAGTCCACCAACCCATCAATATGTGGCAGGGGAAAGTCGTCCTTCGGACTAGTCTTATTTAGATCCTTGAAGTCGACATAGACTTTGATTCTGCCATCCTTCGTTGGCATTTGGACGATGTTGGCCAACCAAGTCGGATATTCAGATACTAACAAAAACCTGCTTCGATCTACTTGGTGACCACCTCTTTAATTTTCAATGCCCAATCCAGACGGATTCTTTGTAACTTCTGCTTGACGGCTCAGGCCTCGGGGTCAAAAGGAATCCGATGTTGTACAATCTCAAAATCGATTCCAGGCATGTCTTCGAAGGACCACATGAAAACATGTTCGAAATCTTTTAATAAAGCAACTATGCGCTCGCGCACCTCCAAAGACAACGTGGACCTGATTTGGACCAGACGCGGATCCTTCTCAGTACCCAAGGTAATAGCAATGATTTCATCGGCAAGGGGTTTTGCAAACCTCTCATCTTGTCGATTAATCAAAAATTTCAAAACCAGAGGAATTCCTTCCCCTTCATTTTCATTAAAATTTTGAAAATCCTAGTCAATGCAATAAACAAGTGGCACAGAGAAATACTCAAAATCGACAGCGTTCTCATTCATAAAGTCTAACTCATCCAGTTCTTCAGTTACAACCAACTCAAAAGCAAAAGAAAAAAAGGACCTGGGCAAGACCTTGGCATCCGGGTTATCACCCCCCAGGAACACCGAACTCGGACTCACAAGAACTGGAATCTGATTCTGAGTCCACAGACTCCGTGGAATCAGATTTTGGCTTATTACCTGACTCAGAACTACTAGACAGGTAGCCCTCCTCCAGCTGCCAGACAAGAGATGGTGCTTCAGATACATCCAAAATGCTGCTAGATGGGTTCACACCCGGTTGGTCCCCGATTATGGAGATGGTAAGGTTATCCCCTATGCTCTCTAAGTCGGCCGGAGGATCTGAAAGGAGACATGCCAGTGCTAGCCCCACTCCGAGCTCACTGTTGTCCGAGTCACTTTCCATGTTCTGTTCAACTTCAGCCCTTGGTTTGGCCTTTTCCTCAGCATCACTATCTTGCAGTTGCAAGTCGAAGAAAATTTCAAAGCCGGGAACAAGCTGTTTTGCATATTTCAACCAGGGCTCGAGAAAGCCACAAAATGGGAAGTCTTCTCCCCCCCGAACAAAGTGGCCATTCAGCGTTCCCCGGATCAGCCTGTGAGTGAGCTCATAGTGCTTCCCGGCCTTCTTGGCTCTAGTTTTGCTTGCCATCTCTTCTCTTTTCCTGACCCAATCTCCTTTGGTGGGCGTATAGCCAAGACCAAAGGCATGTGGATTATGCGGTACATTGGCCAATGCTGTGACGCCTGTCCTACCACTTCTTCCGAGTCTCATTCATGGCACGTGTTGGAGTTTGTTCATGAAATAAACTAATTGTGCACTGACATACATGCCTTTATCAGCTGCCAAGATGTTCTACACCACTCGAGACTCAGCCAGAGTAAACCTTGAAAGGAATACATCCTCCTCACCGTGAACAATCTCCAACACCGATGTAGTTACCTCTGGCAGAGAATGGATGGATGGATGAATTCCCAAAGACGATCACCACTCCCTTTCCGTGAGGGCATTTCAACATTTGATGGAGGATAGAAGAGACTACTTTCACAAGGTGTAGCCAGGGCCTCCCTAGCAGCAAGTTGAAAGTGGCTGGCATGTCTAAGACATGAAACTCAACATCCTGTTGAGCTGGGCCCACCTGATCTCAGATTTGTACCATGCCCATAACCTCCCTGCTTGTGTTATCATATGCTCGGATCACTTGAGCTGTGGGCACGAAGTCTGCTGGTTTCAGGTCGATGGCATAAGCTGTGTAAGAAAGATGGACATTGATAGCCGACCCGGTGTCAACCAACACCACTGGCACCCATTTTTCTCTGCACTCAACAGATATGCATAGAGGTTTGTTGTGTGCTGAGCCTTCCGGCGGCAGTTCTTTCTCGAAAAAGGTTAGGGTTGGGCTGGTGCCACTTGGGAAAACTAATCCCATAAGCTGTTCAAGGGTGGTGTCAATGGAAAGTTTGGCTTTGTCCATTGCTGATAATATAGCCTCTTCTTTCAATTGAAATGTCGGCTTGGATTTTCTTTAGTTGCTTCAGTACTGCCTCTTCTTTCAATTGCCTTTCTTTTTGTTTCTTAATTTCCCTATCTTTCCCAGAGGCCTTAGCTTGGTCTAAGTGTGATGGCTTGAAATACCGCCCACTTCTTGTTATGTGGTCTACCTCTTCAGTGTACCATGTATTATCTGGCAGGGACTCATCCTAGTCTTCATCAGTGTGGGCCAGATATAGATCATCATCTTCCCACCATACACCTTCGGCAGCTGACAAATAATTGTCTGGCTCCGTTTTGATCATTCTCACATCATAAGTATCCCCTGCAGGGTGTTGGGCTATTCTAACTTTCTGGTTGTCTTCCATCCTCTCTAGTTCAAACTGCTTCAATGCAACTTCTTGTTCTGTGCCCACGGTATTCACAGTGCCCAATTCTTGAGCTAAATTCTCGACACCGGTGCTTTCCCGCAATTTTCCCTTTTCATCGACCATTCTGGCCACTACAGTGATTCTTGCTCCCTTTTTCTCTAATTTTGTCTTACTTCCTTCCTCCGTATCAGGTTCATCACTCAACCACTCGGAGTTGTCCACCGACCCATTCAAATCAAACCAGTCAATTTGCACATCTCCTTGATTTTGTTCGTCATAGAACTACAGATTGTCTAAGTCTTTCTCTAGCTCTACTAGATCATCCAAACCTTGGCTCGGGCCATCCTCTCTAACCACATTGACCTCCACTGTTGTTGGCAATACCATTTCCGGCTTGGCTTGGTCAATCGACACAATGTAACAGCATGGGTCATACACCCCCTTTGGTAAGTCCTCAAAGCTCTCTGGCAATGGACCGACACTTTCGTCCCAAACCAACATCCTTTCTTCTGCCACTGCCACCACAATAGGTTTAGGCTGAAGTGTGGACGTGTCCATCATGCACAAATTTATGCTTTCAGGAATGAACACTGTCGGTCTGGATAGGTGGGGAGGGGTAATATATACGCTGGGGTTATAGGGGAGGGCCAATGTATGGATTAGGTTTAGGTTGTGAGGTGGGGGAACTTGATTGTGGGCAGGGAGAGGATTGGTAGTTACATTAGGCTTTTGGAGTGGTGTGATCACCTTGTTGTCAATGAGGTCTTGAATCTCATGACGCAGCCCGAAGCATTGGTCGATGTCATCACCGTGCTACTGATGAAACACACAATACTTGGCTGGGTTGTATTTTGGTGGGAGAGGATCGGGTAGTGGGCGTGGTTTTATTGGCTTAAGGTGCCCTTTTTTGATCAACACCCTCAGAGCTTGGGATAAAGGCATGTAGAGTGGGGTGAAGGTTCTCTGGGATCGGGCCGGGTTGTTTGAAGTTTTTGGAGTTGTATTGGTAAAGGGATTGGTGGTCTTGGTTGTGGTGGGACAACCCTCACATTAGACGGTCGTGCAGCTGTGCTACCACTAGTGGTTGCATTGGAAATGCATACAAAAGGCCTCTTGGCCTACTCTTTCTCATCAGTTATCAACCCCTATTTCATGGTGTCTTCAATCTGAACTTCCATCTCATGGAGCTCAGTGAAAGTGAACAAAGGTAGGATGATCATTTTTTGTAACAATTTCGCGTGTAGATTATAGACTACTATCCTTATTTGATCTTTCTCTGAAGGCCATGTAGTAATCATTGAAGCCTTGGCTCTCCACCTTGTCATGAATTCTGAGAAACCCTCTTTTGGTTCATGGCGTGTTTCCTTAAGATCACGGGTTGTGACCTCCATTTGGGTGTTGTGGGAGTACTGTGCAATAAAGGCCTTAGCCATTTCCTCCCAACTTTACTTCACGGAATCCTCTAGCTTTGCATACTAGATAGCTACTATACCAGACAGGGTCCAACCAAAGAGTGAGAGCTTCTGTAATCTAGTAAGGCCCATGTGCCGTAGAATGTCTGAAAATAGCCGAAGATGAACCATGGGGTCTTTAGAGCCGTCGAACCGATCGATGTGTGGCATTTTTAATGGATTTGGCATGGTTACTACAGAGTCAATATATCCATTTTCAATGTTGGGGATTGAGCTAACACCCTGAGCCTGCTTGAAAAGTTTCTCTAGCTCGTTGACCTTAAGTACAGTCGGGGTAAACTTCAAATTCAAACGGAGCCTCAGTTTGGTACACTGGTGCCTTGGCAGTGTGTGGTGGGATGGGGTCTATAGGACTACCCTGATTCTTAGCTTGGGCATTAGTAGTATGGAGTGTGGCTCTAGGTGCTAGAAAACCCGTAGGAGGTGCATGAGATGCAGAAGTTGCTGCCGGTTGTGGTTGTTGTTGTTGTTGCTGCCTATTTATTACTTCGGCTTGATGGGCTGTGACTTCAGCCTAACGAGTAGCATCTTGTTGTATGGTTTCCACTGTTTGCTGGAGATGACAGATCAAATCCTCCATACTAACTGAAGGATACTGTGCCATCGGAATTGGCGAGTGATCTAGTGCTGGCCTAGATATAGAAGACCGAGCCAGACTAGATGCAGGTGATTGTTGGATTGGTGAATTATGCCTAACTCTTCTCCATCTAGTAACCGGTGGGAGTGAAGCAAACACAGGCTGTCTTCTAACAAGATCTCTAGATCCGTAAAGCCTCCTGACATGAGTCCAGAGTGCTCAGGGGATATTTGAACTTTCCAAAGCTATTGTGATAGACTACCTAGCAAAAAGAAATAAAGTAAAAAGAAAGCAGAAATCAGAAAATGCACAGCACCTTAGCTCAGATGTTAACAACACACAAATGTAATCAAAGTTGTAGGATTTCTGTCAACACTGAATTCTGCCCCCAAAACTGATACCCAACTTGCAACTAATACGCACGTTCCTGTACAGTTTCACTGTAAAGCACATACTAGTTAAGTAAGATCCAAAACAACCCTATGAGGGGGTAGGGTTACCTTGTCCTAGTTTCGTCAGGAACTAGGATTCACTATTCAAACAAAGTGGTTTCACGCAATCTTGTATTCTGGTGAGCAACCTATCCTAGTTTGGAACAGTCTCTATGGCTTCCGATATGCAGCTAGGCCAAATGGTCAAAAGGGTACCTCAGCAAGACTACCTAACATACCTTTCCCACCTAACACCGAGAAGTGAAAGGAGATGCAAACGGTACAGCGGTAGTCCAGATGCAAGGGTTGTGTTTCTATTATGGCAGAGCCCATGACTGGTCAGCCTTTTGGCAAGCCTCTGGCAAATTGTCCAGGAATAGCAGATGAAAAACACAATGACTTAGGAGCATTAATGCAAATGAAATGTAAAGAAACACATAAGTGTAGATAAAATGTCATATCATAAATTTCAAGTCAAGTTCTCTAAATTCTCCAGCAGAGTCGCCAGAAACTATAGCTCGACTTTTTCGCGTCCCTTTTCGGAAGCTGGAAATAAGCCCTACAGTTCAGACTCCCGCGGTTCTAAATCTAATCTTACAAATGCAATGTGAAATTGATAAACACCAAAGAGTCCAAATCCAACAAATCATTTGGAAAATTGATTTTGAATCAAAATATGCCAAAATTGGACAACTTTGTCAGATACAGAGTCGCTACCTAAATATTTTATTTTGAGAAAATTTAGGAAACCCATGACTCGTGCCAAATGCCACTTGTTCGTCATTAGCAAGATTGTCTCGACTCGGGAACTTAGATACGAGAGGGGAAGGTTATAAATTGAGCACCCCTGCTCGCCCGATCAAAAATCGGCCTCTACTAATTATGATATGAATTTGATATACATTATGTGTTCTTGTTCTGGTTTATTTAGGCTAGCATTTACTACGTGATGCGCACACAAACAAATATAGACTAACTTGCAAGAATTGGAACAACTCGAGTCATGTTTGTTTACCACTTGAAAAAGTGATCGCATACAAACATTGCTCAAATTATTCCAATTCAAGCAATTGGCCTTCATCCACAAGCATTCAAGCAGTTTATCATTTAAGCACTTAGCCTCATGGTAAGCATGTGAAATATGGCAACAATCACATACATGCAATTTATGCTAAAGCTAAGAAAAGCTTACCTAGTACTCCAAGCTAAAAAAAGAAAAAAAAAGAAAAAAAAAGTTAGAGAAATGCATGATCCTGACTATGCAATATGACTAATGCAACACATGCGATATGGAATCTAAATGGGCTCAGTTAGTAAGCATAGTATATGAATCAATGAAATAGCATGCGGTCTAAGCACGTATTCAAAGAAGTATTTAAACAACAATGCAGTTGGAATGATGAACCGAGCCTTGGTGCATGCAATACAAATGGATGCAAACATAAAGAATGCTAATTGAAACATGATGTCCCTAAGGTAACCATCATAAGCAGATAAATAAAAGGAAGAAAGACATGGGGTTGGAAGACATACTCATTATTACATCATTTTGATGCCTCATGCAGGAGGGTGCGAATCAATCTCCAAAAGTCCGAATTAAACTAACTATTACAAAACCGAATGAATTAATAAATAATTTAACTTAACTAACCTAATGAACTACTTTATTACAACAATTGAATCAACTAACTATTCCAATTAACTAACTAATTGCAAAATGAAATTGAATAACTAATTGACTAACTAACTAGTTACAATACTTTACGAAATTAACTAGCTACAACTAATTAATCACAACAAGATTATTTTATAATTATGATAATTATAACACTAACGAAACGATTAATCACATTTGACAAAATACATAAGTGAGGATGGATGAAGGTTGCATGCACAGTGCCTTAGAGCAACTCCGTCTGCCCAAGCCGACTCTATTTCACCTTCAGCTAGTGCCTCTGTCTTCTGCAAAACCGCACTGCTGGCCACACATTGAGGGCCAGCCATGTATCACTGATGGCCGACCGGGCCCACAGATAGCCGGCCATGCATCAATTTGGTCTAAAGCTTTGTTTTTGTGTTTTGAGGTGAACTAGTGCAGACAGAGTGTCCTCAAGCTCTGTTTGTCCCTTTTTTCCTTCTCTGTCATGGAAAAGCCTTGAGAGAAGGTTGAAATTGATTCCAAAGTCATCAACAAGCAAAATGATTGCTTGCTGATCTCGGATGCAATTTTGGACAAATTTGATAAAATGCAAAGAAACTAACCCCTCTCTCTTATCATAGTATGAAATCAAAGAGGGTGGTTGCAACGCTTCAAGAATTATCAAAATGCCATGGAATAGCATGTGAAGACTCTTGACACAAAGAACTTGGCACAACGTTCAACCAAGTTGAAGCAATTGAGGCCATTTTCTTTATGTGTGTTGATCCAAGTTTTAAGCCAATTTTAGTAAAACTTGCCATTCTTTAGTCCATTTGTCCATAATGATGTTAAAGTTCTCTAAACAAGAAGTAATGTCAAACGCGAGGTTCTTCTAAAGCATGAGAGAAAGACTATACCATTGGCAATGAATCTTCGAAAAGATTAAGCCATTAAGTAGGAGTTTTTCTTACATGTCTTGAACAATCTTAATCTGTTGAAATCATTCTCAAGAATGAAAGAGATGGATGATGGATTGATTATTAAAATTGGACTCCTAAACATGGAAATGAGTAAAGGAAAGCTTGGAACAACATGCAACAAGTTATATATGCCAACTTATGAGACAACAAATGAACTAAACAAAGTATGAGCCAATTTAAAAGGCTTGGACAGCCCTTAACACATAAAAAACAGAGGCTAAAAGTTAATGAAAAGAGCCTAAAAAGCTAGATAATAAAGAGAAGAATGAAGGCTAATAAGCAAGAACAAGGAGGGGTGGATAACCCCTCCAGTTTTGAAACCTCAAAACATGATTTTTGGCCCTTTTAAAACTCTGAAAATCAGTGTTGATATCAAAGAAAAATAGTGGAAAATGAAGGGTTTGAGCTATCGATAATGGTGTAGAAAGAGCAAGCTCTCTTGTTTCCCTTTTGGTAGCTCTTTTTCAAAGCAACACAACACTTGGTTGCTTATCCTCCAAGTAGTGAGGTATCGAACCAACCGGGTATTAAGCCTACCCTTTCTTATTTATGATTCTCATTTCACTTCGGCACTCAATCTCTTTTTCTCTAAAAAGCCCTTTCTGTACTTTTTCTCTTAGCACACGTCTCTCTATTCTTTAATCTCTCTTATTTTTTATCCCTGCCCAGGTGTGGTTGATGGATAAGCTAGAAGTTGTAGACCTTATGAGGGGGGGTCAAATATCCAGCTCTATTTCTAGTTCGTGCTTTGTACTTGGTTCGATACCTCACTACTTGGAGGATAAGAGAGTTTTTGGCGCTTCCAGCTAGCTTCAGTTATGCTTTTCCTTACGAATGCGTTGATAATGGGGAAAAGATAGAAAACCTAACTCGACTGTGCCCCTAGTTCATCACTTTGACTACATTTCTATTTTTGGCTTTCTGCTAAAACAATTTTGACCGATATGAGAGTTTAGATTAACATGCTTGTTTGACTTTCTGTTTTGAAATCATGTAAGTCAAGCTGTGAGCATTGAAAACTTTCCTTTTTCTGGGTCTAAGAAATAGTCCAGTTTTGGAAAAATGGAATAATTTATGAGAAAATTAGTCAACTTCACTAAAAATCCTCAAAAACTATTTTTGCAAATGGCTACTACCCGACCAACGTGGAATTAACTCTTAAGATGCACAACCTCCAATCCAAACTTGATTTGTCTTGCAGCAGAATCCTTTAATGGAATAGGACACCCGATTTTGAATGAAGATGAGCCAATTGGACATGGATAGGATAGCCGAGTTAAACAATGGTAAGCCAACCAACAAGGATGAGACAAACATGTTGAAATGGTTGGGGCCGAACTTTAAGATGAAGTTGCCTACGAATCCCAAAGATGGGAATCTGGCCTTATTTAGTTTCGGGGTTAAGGTGCACTCGAGTATTAACTCTCTCCCTTTACGCTCTAACTTTTGCCAAGGTCGCCTTTTCGGGTTTTCAACCTTACGAGCTCTATTTTTTTCCTTTTCATTTTTCTTTCTTCTTTTCTTTTCTTTTTTCTTTGTTTCCATTTTCTCATTTTTGTTTTGTTTTTTCTTTTTTTCTTGGTCTAACTTTTGCCTATGTCACTTTTCCAGGTTTTTGGCCTAGCGAGCCTCTCAAGGATAGAAAAGTTTAACTTGTCCATGTTGATTGGTCGTAGGATCTCTAAGCTATCTGAATCCATGAGAATGGTTGTTGTCCCTGACTAAATAGTCTTGATGATGTAAGAGCCCATCTAATTAGGTCTGAATTTTCCCCTAGTGTTGTGGATAGGAACTCGATTGTCTTTTAGCAAAAATTTTCTTCACTCCAATTATGGGATTTGGCTTTTTTGCCAGTCTCCATTGGTTTGGGAAATGACCCAGTTTTGAATCTTTAAGCATATCTGACCTTTTTTGCCCCTAGTTCAAGGGCTGATTCTCATCCAGCTATTCAAGCTTCCTTTCATCACATCTGACCTTCTTGCCCCTAGTTTAAGGGTTGCTTCCAATCTGACCATGCAAGCCTCATATTTTGGTTGATCGTTGATCATTCTGAATCAAGGTTCAAGGTTTGAAAGTAAAGGGGTTGAGTCTCGAGGCCGAGATTGATCCTATGCTGTACAATCTCAAGATCAATTCTCGGCATGTCTTCATGGGACCATGCAAAAATGTTTTTGAAATCTTTTAATTAAGCGACCAGTCGCTCGTGCTACTCTGAAGACAATGTAGAACCAATCTAGACCAAGCTAGGATCCTCCTCAGTACTCACATTAACATACATGATTTCATTCATTAAGGGCTTTAGCACGTCTTTTTTCCTTTTAGTTGATCAAATTTTGCAAATCCCGATGAATTCCTCCCTCTTTGTTTTCACTAAAGTTTTGCAAACAGTTTTGAAAAGCTTTGGTCAATGCAATGATTTAAAGGCACAGAGAAGTGGGTAAAAATTACTGTCATTTCATTCAGATCTTTTGGCTAAACTAGCTCAATGATAGAAATAAACTCAAAAGAAAGAGTTAAAATACAAACAAAACAAGACAGTGATGTCTAAGTTAACACCCTCGAAATCACCAAACTCTGACACAATAAGACTGACTTAACATGAATCAACACCCAGTTCAGAAAGTAATAAACAGCATTTTCAAATGGCTAAACTCAGTGCCTACCACCCATCGTGCTTGGAGTAAAATGAGTGCCATCAGTAGGTGGTTCATTCTCGATCACAAAACTAGTTGCATTATCCCCCCAAGTTCATTGATCTAGCATCAATAGACTTTGTAGGACCTGGTGAGGTGATGACCTTGTTGTCAATCAGATCTTGTACTTCATGGCGAAGGCAAAAACAACGGTCAGTGTCATAGCTGGGTTGCTGATGGAAGGTGAAATATTTAGCAGCATCATGTCTAGCCAGTGGGCGATCAGGGAGAGGCTGAGCATCAAGGGGTTTGAGATGGCCTTGTCTTATGAGGATTTGGAGACCTTTGGACAAGGTCATATAAAAGGGTATTGAAAGTGCAGGTACTAGTCTTGACAGGGGGCTCAGTAGGTGTTGCCTGGCTTACCCCCGAATTCAAAATGCCCCCAACCTAAGCAACAAAAGTGTCATATATTGTTTTTACAACAACTGTAAGCACTTACTGTTTGTTTAACCCTTTGATCTTTAAAGCCTCAATAGCCCATTGAAGAAGTATGCAGGGATCAATACTTGCCCTAGCCTTATTCTTGCTAATTACTTCAGCTTTGCTAAGGGATTGGGTGGTTATATCAGAGCGAGATCCATTTGTTATTGACCTGTCATCGCCCAAACTTGAGAGAGCTTCGGGTTAGCCCTTTTTAACTGTAGCTTGCCCCAAGATTAAAGAACTTTCTGATGTAAAATTTTTGGCATGTGATGTAGTCGATGATGGAGCCAAGATCCCAAAGGCTAGATCTGTCACAGTTCTCTAAAGATCTTCAATTATGCTCATTAGCTCAGAAGTAGTCGGTTCATGGGTTTGAGACGATTGGGGTTCAAGTGCATCCATCATACACAAGTTCGTGCTTTCTGGAATGAACACCTCAGGCTTGGGTAAACGGGCTGCGCTGATGTATATGCTGGGGTTGTAGGTGGATGGTAGTGTATGGATTAGGTTAAGGTATGAAGTTAATTGGTTAATGGTGGCCTGAGGTCCTTTTGGTGGACCTATGATCTCTTCGTCAATAAAATCCTGAATCTTATGGCAGAAGCGGATGCAACAGTTTGTATCATGACCGTGTTGTTGATGATAAGCACAGTGTTTAACGAGGTCATATCTTGGTGGAAGCGATTTGGGAGGGGTCGGGGTTCTAGGAGCTCTAGGTGCCCTTTTTCTAGTAGCATTTTCAAAGCTTGAGAGAGAGCCATGTAAAGAGGATGGAAATTTCGGGCTTGGGACCAAGTTGAAGTGGTTAGTTTTAGGTTATTATCAGCAAAAGGGTTTTTAATGGGATTGGTGACAGCATTTACTTCTGAGCATTTCGTAGCTGTGCTACCACTGATAGTAGCATTGGAACTGCGAACAACATTCTTCCTCAAAGGCTCATTACCTTCCACAATGATCCCTTGTCTGATGGCATCCTCGATTTGAACCCTAATTTCATGGAGGTCCTTAAAGTTGAATAGAGGGAAGACTATCATTTTCTGTAATAGCCTTTCATGAAGATTTCTAGCACTGATACGAACTTGCTCTTTCTTTGGAGGCCTATTTGCCATCATAGCCGCCTTTGCCATCCATCGAGTAACAAATTCTAAAAAGCCCTCCTTCGGTTCCTGATACGTTGCCTTAAGATCATGAGTTGTGACCTCGATCTATGTGTTGTAGGAATATTGGGCAATGAAAGATTCGGGCAACTGCCCCTAGCTCTGTTTCATAGAGTCCTCCAAATTAGCATACCAGATGGTAGCTATACCAGACATGGTTCGGCCAAATAGTGACAACTTCTAAAGCCTGGTCAAACCCATTGGTCGCAGAATATCAGAGAAAGGGTGCAGATGCACCATTGGATCTCCAGAGCCATTGAAGCAGTCAATATGCGGCATCTTGAACTGCTCTGATAGAGTAACAACAGACTTTGTAAAGACCAACAAAACCAATTAAACTAAATATTTATTACAAAATTTTAACACAAAAAATTAACTAATTATGAATGAATGAAATTACTTAATTACTGAATTTAAATTTGAATTTAATTAACTAAGTTATTTATTTAAGTAAAAATTAAAATTAACAAGATACAACTGACACTAATACTACAATACAATGCTGAGAAATTAGAAAGATAGATGACCATGAATCGTAATGAATTTAAAAAATGCCTCAAATTTTGTAGTAAGAAAATAAGTCTATTTTTTCTATTTTTTTTGCTTTTTCTTTCGCCATGAAAATGAAAAATTGCTTAAAAAAATAAATCTTGGGCTGGGCTGGCCAAAGTGTTTGTGGTAGAATGTGGTGGTGGTGCATGCCACTAGTTTTTGGAGTCTTATATACAACATAATGGAATGGAAAAAAAAAAAAGCAGTGGTTCCATGGGATGTTTGTCCTATCTGAATCTCACTATCTTGAAACAGATCAAGGGAGGGGTAGACTTGATTCGCAAACCATCAATTGATGCAAACTCATTGCGTGATGATCTATGAATCGATGGGACAAAGTCTTAACAAATGGAAAGTAAAGACCAACAAAAACCTTCTCCCTATCATGGAGTTACATCAAGGAAAGTGGTAGACATTGATTCTTGAACCATTAACATCACTAAGAGTATGTAATGCTTCAAGACTCAATAGGTTCAATTAATGTCTGATTGAATCCAACTTGATTTTATTATCTTGTTAACCTCTTTTAGTCCAATTTTATTAGGCTCTTTTAATTACCTTTTCATTCTCTAATCATTTTAGTCCAAAAATGAGAGTTAAGTCCACTAAATGGAGAGAAGTGTCAAACAAGAAGTTGTTCTTGGCATAAGGGAGATGTAATGCCTTGGTAATGAACCTCCAAAGAGGTTAAACCATTAAGCATGGAAGGGTCTCTTTTGCATGCCTTCAATAACACTCGTTTGAAACAACTCTCAAACAAAGAAAGACCAAGAAAGAAGGGAGAGTGCATAAATGATTATTGCAAGTGTGAGCACATGTATGAAAAGCATAAAATAAAAGCTATCAACTCAAATAGGTTGGTGTCTAAGGCCTAAACCACCAAACCTATGGGGACTACAACACTGCAAGCATACTATGCAAGGCATAAATGAAATAAACACATTAAAACAATCCTAAAATGAGTAAAAATAGTGTTGGAATTGAGTTGAAAAAGCTAGAAAAGTAAGCAAAAATTAGAGAGAAATAAAGTTAGTAAGCAAGCCTATGGAGGGGTGGCAAACCCCTCCATTTTTTGGACCTCAAAACAACATTTTTAACCTCTAAAAAAATCTAAGTAAAAGTGATAAAAATTTGGAAAGATGTTGAGAAAGAAGTGGGAAACACATGGGCAAAAGCTTAGAGAACAAGGTTCAAAGAATTGAGGTTAACCCCTCCACCTTTGATAGCTTTAAGCCCCAAGTTTTAGCCCATAAAAATAGTCCAAAAATAGTGTAAAAACAGCAAGAAAAGAGAAGGAAGAAGTAGTGAAAAGATAGTCAAAGTTATACCTCTTGAAGAGGAGTAACTCCTTTGCTCACAAACCACAAAGCTTACACTGTCAAGGGCTGAGATTTTAGCTTAAGAACCTCAGCAAGGAGTCTCAATTATTTTTTTTAGGAAGTGTAGGTAGTAGAGTGTATGTAGGTTGCAAGATAGAGAAAGAGAGTGCTATGCAAGTTTTGGAGTCTTCACAAATTTTTCTAATTTAAAATCAAGAGGGGTGGGCTTGTATTTATAGAAAAATAGCTTCTCTAGTCGGAAATATCTGCATAGAGACAGCTGGTGTAAGGCATGCACATGAGGGGCACAATTGGCATTAAAATATCTGCCTTCCAGGACACTTGGCCGGCTGGCCAAGTGTGGGACGCCCGGCCACCAAAAACTGGTCGGTCGGCCACAAAAATCTGCTCCTAAGCTCGATTTCAAACATGCATATCTCCTTCATCAAGAATCGATTTTAGGTACTTCTTGAGTCTAAATTGAAGCCCTGAAATTCTAATTTCCAATGGTGGTGGTCTCACATCTAAATTTTAAGTGTACAAAGAGATATTCCTAATTTAGTGAAGACTGCTCATTTATCTCTTAACGGTTTGATGCCCAACCTTTCATAAACTAGTTTTCTTCCCACCCCTTCTATTTCCTTCAACTCCAAACCGATAAGTAAGATGCTTTTAAATATTTTTAAAAGAGTTCACCTTCCCTCTATTTATTTCCACTTTGTCCTTACTCGATTTACCGAAAAGTGGAATATTTTAAATGAAATGCGAAACTCAAAACATGATAGAAACATTTGAAAAAATATTTTGAAAAAGAGAATTTTAAGGTCTAAAATAGTTTTGGTCAGAAATGGGGTGCATGGTTTGGGATTAGAGCTTCCTATTGAAGTAATTGGGCGATTGTACAATGTAACTTTTCATCATCGAGTGATCAACCTTAGGCGTCCAAGTCTTAAGGGCAGTCAAAAATGGGTTGTCTATACGCCTGAGCTCACATTTCAAGCTCATAGTATTTTTATAGACAATTACACAATGGCTCGAGCCACAAAATGTATGCTCGAGCGAACCCGCCTTTGCACTACACATGGCTCGAGTTACCAAAAGTTGGCTGGAGCCTAGATTACGAGCATCTAATACTTTTGCAGATAGGCCACATCGCTCGAGCGACAAAGTGTGCGCTAGAGCGAAGACCTTGTTTTCAACAACTTTCAAAAAGCTTTCAAAAGTGCATCATTGGATCCTCATGCTTATTAGAGCATTCTTAGACATTGATTAAGACATCAATAACAAGGAATTGACATATAAACACAAAGAAGAGAATTGAATAGATATAAAATGTAAATCGGAATGATTTTGCTATGTATTTTGTATAGGTGCATGTCCGAGGCCTAGCGTTGACTTAATCGACTATGAGTAGTAACTTAATAAAGATATGTTGAAACTATATTTACTTTCTAAATTGCTATACGCTTGATTTATTGACATATTGTTTTCCTCTAATGAATGAAGTTCTCTTTTGAATTGTATTCTCGATATCCAATAATGAGGCCCTTGTCTTGGGGAAACAATACCATGGCCCATTGATTTAATGAGCCCTTGCTTGGGGGAAATAGTACCATTTCCCATTGGTTTAATATGCCCTTGCCTAGGGGAAACAATACTAAGGCCCATTGGATAATTGAAACACAGAAATTTTTGATGTTAGACCTTCGTGGTCACATTGAATATGGAACATTGAATGACCCTGTGGTCCCATTGATATTGGAATATTGTTACTCTATTGGATGTACCTTGTAAATCATGGAAAAGACTATTGTTATTATGCTATTGTTGGATCATTGTGAATTGAATTGAAATGGGAATTGTATTGAAATATTATCCAACTTCATCCATTTAACTCATTTATTCTATTATTATTCACTGCGCCCTAGCTCACTATTTATATGTAAATATAGGTGAGCAAACTGAGCACCAAGGATAGAGAAAGCCTTGGAGTTTGTTAGCCATTTTGAAGAGCTCCCTGGTTGGAGTAAGCTTGAGCTCAAGTGGAGCCAAGCAAGTCAAAACCCCTTTTGTGATACACATGTTATTTTGTACTTTTGTTTTGTTATTTGGGGGTTGTTTTGAATTAGAACTACGGATGTTTGAATTATGTATTAAATGTTAAAGATTACAGTGTTATATGAATATACATATGTAAGAATGGCCTCCTAGCTAGAACATGAGGTTTTCCATGTATGCACAGCTCAATGGTTCATCTTTATGTTTCATATTGCTTCTGTTAAACCCCATAACTTATATTAAGATTGTTTTTGTTTATTACGGCTGTAGGTAATCTCAAGATAACGAGTCGGTCATGATGCTAAACCTATAGGGGCGAGTTTGGGTCATGGCAAAGTGATATTAGAGCACAAATTACATCTCACTCACTTGACCATTGAGCTATAGGGAGTCTAGAAAAGACTTAAGGACTGCATTCTTGTGCATTTGAATATTATGGTGAGATAATTTGTACATAACTAAATATGTGAATTTGTGTGTGTGAGTATATTGTGTTATAATATAAAGTTTTATATAAAAAATGGTGAGAAGAAGAGGTGATGACCCAGAGGAGGCAACTTCTTCAAGACTTGATAGAATGGACAGAATGATGCATGACATGGCTAAAGCTCTGAGACAACAACAACTTCCATCCCCACCTCCAATGCTTGTACCACCACCAGTACTAGGAAATCTGACTGTAGATTGTACTGTTGCATTGACTAAGGAATTCAAGAATATGAAACTGCATTTGTTTCAAGGGGGAATGGAACCACTTAAAGCTGAGGCTTGGGTACTTGGAATAGAAAAACTGTTTCAGGTGTTTCCTTGTACTAAGACTCAGAAAGTCTTGTCAGTTGCATTACCTTTAGAAGATGAAACAAGGCGTTGATGGATGTTAGTACATGAAGAAAACAGAGATATCAGCTAGGCTCGATTCTAAGAAATTTTCTACAAGAAGTACTTTCCTCAATGCGTCAGAGATAGAAAAGTGTCCGAGTTTAAACAGTTCAAGCAAGGAAACAAGTTAGTTTATGAGTATGAGGCCTAATTTACAGAATTGGCCCATTTTACGCCACACATGATAGACACCGACTACAGAAAGGAAATGAAGTTTGAAGGAGGCCTACGTGATTGAATCCAGGAGAAGGTTAATGTGCTCTAATTCCCAAAATATGTGGATGTACTAGATAGGGCATTGATGTTAGAAGGAAACATGGCCAACCGTAATTAGAAGTTTGAATGGAGAGGCAAAAGGTAGACTTTAATAAGGGAACAACATCAACAAACAAGAAGTCAAAGTCTAGGGCTTCTAGTAATTCCGTGTCAAACCAAAGTGGCAACTCAATACCTACTTGCATCATGTGTGGAATGAAGCACCAGGGTATTTGTTATCGCACTACAGGGGCTTGTTATCAATGTGGAAAGGTCAGGCATATGGCAAAAGATTGTACACAGCCACGTTAGGGTGGTAACCGAGGTGCTACTAGTTCTACCAGGTTAATTCCAATAGCAAAACTAGTTGTAACACTATCCACAACAAGAAATGATTTGAGACAAGGAAGGATTTTTTCTCTTGTATCGGGGGATACTCAAAATGCGGAGGTAGTAGCGTCAGGTACAATTTCTGTTTGTGATCAACCTACATATGTCTTAATTGATTTAGGATCTACACATTCATTTGTTTCTATGGTGTTTGTTGAAATTCTGAATAGACCTATGGAAACAATGAGATATATATTGTGTGTTGCATTACCTACAAAGGGATCTATGTTATGTTCATATGTATATACTGCATGTGAATTATTACTCAGAAATGTTGTGTTGTATGCTAATTTAATACCCTTAGACATTAGTCATTTTGATGCTATTTTGGGTATGGATTGGCTATTTAAATACCATGCAACCATTGATTGTGCTTTAAAGCGAGTAATATTTTGACCTTCCAGACATGATGAATTTTATTTTAAGGGAAAGGGCGTAGTTCCACCACCATATATTATATCTACTATGAAAGCCCGAAAATTGATTAGTAAGGGTTGTCAAGGATATTTATGTAGTGTAATGACTGAACAAACCATGGAAATTGCCCTAGACAGCATTCCAGTGGTGAGGGACTTTCCTGATGTATTTATTGATGAGTTGCATGGACAATTAGTTGATAAGGAGATTGAATTTACAATTGATGTAATACTGGGTACACTACCAATATCTAAAACTCCCTACCAGATGTCTACTATAGAAATGACAGAATTGAAAATTCAGTTGTAGGAATTGCTTGACAAAGGGTTTATTCGCTCGAGTACATTGTTGTGGGGTGCATCAGTCCTTTTTGTGAAAAAGAAAGATGGTACTCTTTGTCTATGTATCGACCATCAAAAACTTAATAAGGTAACCGTGAAGAACAAATATCCGTTGCCTCATATTGACGATTTATTTGATCAGTTGCAAGGGGCTCATATATTTTCAAAAATTGACTTCAGATCAGGATATAATCAGTTGAAGGTAAGGGTTGAAGATATTCAAAAGACAGCCTTCCAAACCAGGTATGGACACTATGAGTTTTTAGTCATGCCTTTTGGAGTTAGAAATGCACCCGTAGCATTCATGGATTTGATGAATATAATTTTTAAACCCTTTTTTGACAAATTCATTGTTGTCTTTATTGATGACATTTTGATATATTCGAAAAGTAGAGATGACCATGAACAACACTTCAGAATAACCCTTCAAACACTTAGAGAAAAACAATTGTATGGAAAATTCAAAAAGTGTGAATTTTGGTTAGGTGAGATTGCATTTTTGGGACATGTCATTAATAAATATCTCTGTTGACCCTTATAAAATAGAAGCAATTGTTGATTCGCATACCCCAGCTAATGTGACCGAGGTCCGTAGTTTTATGGGATTGGCAGGTTATTATCAGAGATTTGTTAAAGACTTATAAAAAATTGTTGTACCATTGACCCAATTGAGTCGAAAATGGAAACCATTTGTGTGGACAGAACAAAGGGAATCAACTTTTCAAGAACTGAAAACAAGATTGACCATAGCTCCAATCCTTACTATACCCTTAGGTACCGAAGGATTCGTAATTTTTAGCGATGCATCTTGTAAGGGTTTGGGTTGTGTTTTAATGCAGAATGGCACGGTGATTGCATATGCCTCTCGACAGTTGAGACTATACAAGAAGACCTACCCAACACATGACTTAGAGCTTGCCATAGTTATGTTTGCATTGAAAATATGGCGACATTACTTGTATTGGGCTAAATGTGAAGTGTACATAGGTCGTAAGAGCCTAAAGTACTTTTTCACACAGAGGGAGTTAAACATGCAATAGAGGTGATGGCTTGAATTAATCAAAGACTATGATTTACAAATTCATCACCACCTGGGCAAGGCCATTACCGTGGCAGATGCACTAAGTAGAAAGAATGTGGGAGGTTTAGTCTGTTTGCTTACAAATCAGAAAGAATTTCTACAAGAATTTGAAAAGCTTGAAATAGAAGTGGTGCCTTTTGAACAAAATAGTTTGATAGTCGTAATGTCCGCACAACTGGTAATTATTGAAGAGATCGATGAGGAGTTTTTGAAGAAGATTTGTGATGAGTTTGAAGCTAAACCAAACCTGGGATTCACAATTGAAGACTCAGTCTTGCAATACTAGGGGAGACTATGTTCCTAATGATACAAAATTAAAAAGAAGAATTCTAGAAGAAGCTTACAAGTCGATGTTTGCTATGCACCCAGGGAATACCAAAATGTATCAAGATTTGAAGTTAGTGTGTTGGCGGCCGAATATGAAATGAGAGATTGTTGAATTCAACTACAAATGCTTATAATGACAACAAGCAAAAGTGGAGCATTAGAAATAGGTAGGCTTGCTTCGGTCCCTCCCTATTTTGGAATGGAAATGAGAACACATAACCATCGACTTGATCGTCGGTCTACCTCGAACATCTAGAGTTATGAATCCTATTTGGGTTATATTTGATAGATTGACAAAGTATGCTCATTTTCTTGATGTGAAAACATCATTTATTGCCTATAGACTTGCTACCATTTGCACTGATGATATCATCCGTTTACATGGGGTTCCAATGTCTATTGTATCAAATAGGGATCCTAAATTTGTTTCTAGATTTTGGCATAGTCTACAAAGTGCAATGGGAATAAAATTAAGGTTCAGCACAGTTTTTCATCTGCAAGCTGATGGACAAATAGAGAGAACTGTTCAAACTTTAGAGGACATGCTTCATATGCGTGTGTTGGAATTCTAAGGAAGCTGGTAAACATATTTGCCATCGGCTGAATTTGCTTATAATAACAATTTCCACACTAGCATCCGTATGGCGCCATATGAGGCACTATATGGTAGAAAGTGTAGATCTCCAGTTTGTTGGATTGAGTTTGGTGATAGGGCTATATATGGGACACAAATTATGCAGCAAACGACTTAAAAGATAAGGATCATTCAACAACGACTCAAAACTGCACAAAGCCAATAGAAGAGTTATGTGGATCAATGAAGAAGAAATTTAGATATGAAGTGGGGGATCATGTATTTATCAAGGTAACACCAATGAAAGGGCAGGCAAGATTCGGTAGAAAACGGAAATTGACTTCTTGTTACATTGGAACATTCCTGATCTAGGAAAGATTGGGTCTTGTTGCTTACCGAGTTGCTTTATTACTGGGAATGGAACAGATGCACAATGTATTTTATGTGTCTATGCTTCGAGGCTATCTTAGAGATCCATTTCATGTAATTAATTATCACCAAATTGCTTTAGATGATAATATGATCCATGAAGCATGGACGATGCAGATTATTAACTGACGGGTGAAACAATTGAGAAATAGATCGATTTTGATAGTGAAGGTAGAATGGAGAAAACATTATGGAAAAGAAGCCACTTGGAAAAAAGGAGATTAGACGTGGCAATAATACTAGAATTTGTTTCCGTACGAAGGTAACTTAAGTTTGGAGGACCAAACTTTCTAAAGGGGAGATATTGTGACGACCCCAACGCGTACATTATTTTTATGTATTATTTGTGTGAGTTGAATTGCTTAATTATATGTTTTTGAGTGTGAATATCTGTTGTTAATGGAATACCTATTAGAATTGCCGACTTAGAGACAAAAACTGAGAGCCTTAACTGCTTCAGAAATCGAAATTGACTAGCCCAATAGGCTAATTAGAATATTTAGAATTTTATGAAAGCTTTGATTGAAATTTGATTCGGATCAAAATAATTAGAGTAAACTGATTAGAATTGATTAGAACTAAGTGTAGTTAATTTATCCTAATCATCTTGATTAGCTTAACTTAATCTATTTGTATATATATGTCTTAATCATACTTAGAACTCATATTTTGACACATATGAGCTGAAACTAGAGAGAGAGACTTGAGCATTAAACAAGTTTAGAGAGAGAAATGTGAGAATTGTGGACATTTTAAGACAAAATAGGGGATTGAGCTAGGTTTACACTTGAATTCACACTCTAGGTATGAAGTTCATCCTTAAACTTTGAAACTAAAACATATAGAAGTTGAATTCATCAAGTTCCTATGTTCATTTGCATGTAATTGTGTAGAGGAAGCTAGGATTACCATGAATTTGGAAGAAACAAGCTAATCATATGCATGCTTGCATAAATTCTTAACCTTGAGGTTGAATTTCATTAAAGTCACCACATGCATGAGTTGTAGACACATGATCTTGAAGAATTCTACATGGTTTCACATTTCTTATACAATTTTGCTAAATTTTGAAAAGAAAAAAAAATCAAATTCAAGACGTGCAAGAAGTTCTGAGTTCGTTTGAGAGAATTTATCATGATTTTGAGTAATTGGTTTCAAATTGAGAGTGTTTTCATGTCATACAATGTTTTTCCATGATTTTATACCAATCGTGCAAGGTTTGAGCCTTTGAATTGCAAGTTTGAACTTCAAATATAATTTTGGAAATTTCAAAATTCGCGCAGTTTGCTTGAGCGATGGAATTGTCACTTGAGCTCACATTTCAAGCTCCCAGTATTTTTATAGATAATTACTTAATGGCTCGAGTGACAAAGTGTGTGCTCTAGCAAACGTACTTTTGCACTACTCATGGCTCGAGCGACCAAAAGTTAGCTCAAGCCTAGATTACAAGCATCCAGTACTTTTGTAGACAGGCCACACCGCTCGAGCAACAAAGTGTGTGCTCGAGCAAACACCTTGTTTTGAGCAACTTTCAAAAAGCTTTCATAAGTGCATCATTGCATCCTCATGCTTATTAGGGCATTCGTAGAGATTGATTAAGACATCAATAATAAGGAATTGATGTAGAAACACACAAGAACATAATTGAATAGAGATAAAACGTTAAATCGAAATGGAACTGCAATGTGTATTTGCTATGTATTTTGTATAGGTGGACGTCTGAGGCCTAGCGTCGACTTAACCCACTATGAGTAGTAACTTAATAAAGATATCTTCATACTATATATACTTTCGAAATTGTTATGCTTGATTTATTGACATGTTTTTTTCCATTAATGAATGAAGTTCTCTTTTGAATTGTATTCATGACATCCAACAGTGAGGCCCTTGCTTAAGGGAAACAATACCATGGCCCAACGATTTAATAGGCCCTTGCCTAGGGGAAACAATACCATGGCCTACTGATATAATTGGCTCTTGCCTGGGGGAAACAATACTATGGCCCATTGGTTTAATAGACCTTTACCTGGGGGAAACAATACCGAGGTCCATTGGATAATCGAAACACAGAAGTCTCTGATGTTAGACCTTCGTGGTCACATTGAATATGGAACATTGAATGGCCCTTGTGGTCCCATTGATCCACCCTTGTGGTCCCATTGATATCAAAATATTGTTACTCTACTGGATATACCATGTAAATCATTGAAAAGACTATTGCTATTGTGCTATTATTGGATCATTATGAATTGAATTGAAATGGGAATTGTGTTGAAATGTTATCGAACTTCAACCATTTAAGCTCACTATTTATATGTAAATATAGGTGGGCAAACTGAGCGCCAAGGATAGAGAAAGCCCCAGAGTCTAACTCTATGTCAGCCATTTTAAAGAGCACCCTGGTTGGAGTAAGCTTGGGCTCGAGTGGAGCCAAGCAAGTCAAAACCCCTTTCGTGATACACAAGTTATTTTGTACTTTTGTTTTGTTATTTGGGGGTTGTTTTGAATTGGAACTATGGATGTTTGAATTATCTATTAAATGTTAAAGGCTATTGTGTTGTATGAATATACATATGTAAGAATGGCTGCACAGCTATAACATGAGGTTTTCCATGTATGCACAGCTCAATGGTTCATCTTTATGTTTCATATTGCTTCCACTAAGCTCCCATAACTTATATTAAGATTGTTTTTTTTTTTAATTTTTTATTGAGGCCATAGGTAATCTCAGGGTTACTGGTGATCATGATGCTAAACCTATAGGGCGGGTTTGGGTCGTGACATTAAGAATAGTGTATTACTGTATTATAAAAATATTCTTAGAACAAGAATCTAAATATATGTTATCCTTTTAGCTTGCATGTCTTCATGAACTTTACATATATGTTGCATGTATAGATTAAATGGTTTAGCTACTGATTGTTTCTTCTTATATGTTTAAACGTTCTCTATTGTTTTGAAATAATCTTGCATGAGGATGAAATGGGGTAACGTTGGTTCATTTTTACTTGAAACTCATTTTCTGCACTGTTTCAGATTTTTATCAATTGAAAAATGCTCTAATAAATTGAAAGTAATTTCTATTATAAATCTGTTTGTATTGGGAATAGATATAGATGTTCCATACATGTGTAAATTTTTATAAAATTATTGTACAACATTTCTTTACCGAAATAAATATTTTTCCCCAATTACAATAAAGTAGAAACAATGAATTCAAGCACATGCCATTTTCTCCACAAAAATGTAATTTTCTGCAAGACACTTGGAATAGTTAGATATATGAGTTATCTTTCGTTTTTCATTGATTTTACTAAAAATGGATAAGTATCGGAGGAGAAATCCCTATTTTCCTAAACTGTGATAGATTCTGTCCTATTTTGTTAAACAAAATAATTCTCATAGTTACAGGGATTTTTCGCCTCAGATTTCTTCTACAAAAATGTTCTTAACTTATTAGCTACCATAATTTTTAATCCCACCACTGTTCGAAATCGTTTGATTCCACTTTTTACTTTTATAAAATGAACTACCTACGCTAGAATTTATTGAAAAATTGCTGGAAACATGTTAAGTGTTGAGTTTCTTTCTTGTATAACACTAATTCCTCACGACTACTTAACCAAAATTACTGGAAGTTATTTAAGAACTATTTCAGATGTATTTCGAGTAATGAATTCTGATGTGCATGTGTTTCAAATTGTTGTTACTTTCTCGCCACTATTTCCTCATAAACTTGTGGATACCTCCCTTTTATATTTTATTGAAATTTCATTAATGTATGCCCTATTGGAATGTGAATAATCAGGGTTCAACTATGTGGTATGGGGTATGCGTAATATATGATAATGAGGATATGAAAGTGGGGTGTATTGCTGGATGTGTAGGGTGCACACTAGTGATGGTATTGTGTGAGCTGGACGTGAACCCTAACGTGGCATGGTAAGGTATTTTGGCTCTTATCAGTATTGGGGGATATAAGGTTGGGTGTGCAGGTGGCACTCCAGGGTGGGTTCCCTAGCAGACCATTCCTTTGGGGTAGATCGTGATGTCATGACTTGAGTACGTAACCCTAGCCTGTGGGTGTCATTGGTAGTTACTGCGGTAACATTTTTAATTATAACCTAAGAGGAGTCAGAATTGCCTATGTCCATTATTTAGTTATTGGGTAGGAATGTTGCTCCGCGGGGAGTGACCTTCTATACATGATAAACTAACCCTATGAGAATTCAAAAGCAAAGTTTGGTATTTTCTGTGATGATTAACTACTTCTGCATGTCCTTGTTCTTATTCATTTATCTGTTTATTTTTTTTTTTATACTTGTTAGTATTTTTATTTTTTCTGTTTTACTTAGTGTTGTTTATCATTATATTGTTACACTATATGCATTATCTGTTAGTATTATTATTGGGATGGGTAGTTTTTGGGTCGTAGTATCCTATT
Source organism: Camellia lanceoleosa (assembly GCA_025200525.1). Classification (NCBI taxonomy): domain Eukaryota; kingdom Viridiplantae; phylum Streptophyta; class Magnoliopsida; order Ericales; family Theaceae; genus Camellia; species Camellia lanceoleosa. Next base: position 162,528,356 of record CM045759.1, read on the forward strand.
GGGTTGCACAGCTCATGGCTTTCTTTGTATTGCCCCGGCATTTTATGCTGCGTACTAAAGAAATAGAAGGGATCGCTGAAACCTGTGAAGGCGATGGCCCCCCGATGGCTAACTTGAAGCGTGCTCAAGTACCATGAACTTTTTCTGAGTTATTTAGTTTCAACTATTTTTCTTATTAAGGGTGTAGTAAGACTAAGTTTTAAGTTTATATTGGGGTTGTAATTTGATAGTTTTTGATTTCCACTTTTATAATTGATGGATGATGACAAAAAAATTTGGCAACAATGATTAGAAGCTCTTAATTAAATTAATTTTAAGATTAAAACTTATTATGATGTCGTGAAATTTTGGGGCGTCACACAAACCCTAACATAAGTTCCATCTAGAGCTCCAAGGCAATTTTACCGAAGATCAAAATAAAATAAAGTTATTTATTTTAAGCATGTTAGTGTTTGCCCAAAATCAAAATGAGATTGAACTATGTAATACCGTAAAACACCTCCATCTATCATTTGTGCAATTTGCAATTATTGGCTCTAGTGTCTTAATAAGACAACTTGTAGGTGTAAAACAATCTTAAGAACATCGTTGAAGAACTGAGTAACAGTTTGATGTAGCGATTCTTATAGTCATGTGCCATCACATTTAAGGACACTACAACTTTCTCCTCTAAGAGGATACATTTGGAATCAGATAATCCCACACTTCGGACAAGTGTACAAAGATACATGAAGGTATGCCTATTCACTCGGACTTGTTCATGACAATCAATATCACTATCCTTCACCAATCTATACAAGTAGTCTAGTTGTGTTTGGAAGGGATGTAGTAACCTATACATATCCAACCTAGATTTGTACCTCTCCAAGGCAACACGTAGTTTAACAATGTACACACCACATAAATAGTTAATAGATAAACAACATCTTGTAGTGCTACAAATGCATCAAATAGGTCCATCATACTTTCTGAGTATTTATTATTTCCCATCTAAGAAAAAAAGAAGTAAAATCAATTAATAAATATGTAAGCTCACAATGTATTGAGTACAACTTGAAGAAATAAGAAATATTGCTATGTTTATAGATGTGTGATACATCTCTCTTTGAGTTTGTGTGATTCTACTCTAACCCTTAGGTGTAATTGTCTAAGAACCAAGGTGTGATTGCCTGCTTTCTTTACATGTTTTATTTCCTTACCTTGGCTGCATTTTTTCTACATAAAATCCATCTTGTTGATTGTGTCTCAAAACAAAATTTTGAGCTTCTTAAACCCTACTTTAGAATACCATATTGTAGACGTCCCCGAACGTCCCGGAAGGATGAACCCCCATTCTGTTCATATTGGGCTTACTACAGTTCGGACTCAAATTGTCACGGTTCTTAATCTTGAACCAAAGAGTCCAAATCCGGCAAATCGTTTTGAGAAAACAGATTTTTGAAAGAAGTGCCAAACATGGACTGCTTTGCCAGATACAGAGTCGCCACCTAAATATTTTATTTTGGGAAATTTAGGAAACCCTGACTCGGTGCCAAAGGCCACGTGTCCGTCATCACCAAAGTTGCCTCGGCTCGGGAACTTGGGTACGATTGGGGAAGGTCAGCTATGAGCACCCCATCTCGCCCGGTCCGAAGACCGGCCTCTACTAACCATGATATCCATTTTTGAAAACGTCATGTGTTCTTATTTCGGTTATTAGCCTAGATTTACTATGTTATGCGCACAGCAAACAAGTATAGACTAGATTGCCTAATTTGGAAATAAGCATTGCATATCCGTTTGTTTTGAAAAAACACTTTGGAATTTGCTACTCACAAGTAGGCTAAAACACGGATTTCAACGAGTTTTTCCAACTCAGACAATCCCACCTTCACCCACAGTCATTCAAACAGTTTATCACATAAGCATCTAGCCACATAGTAAGCATGCTGTCAAGCTAACATTCACACGTATGCGACATGCTAAAGCATAAAAGCTTACCTAGTACTGCAAGCCAAAACAGAAGCAAGTTAGCAATTAATGCGTGATCCTAGCTCATGTTAAAATGGCTAATGCAACGCATACAAAATGCAATTTACAATAGGCTCGGCTATCCTAATATGGCATGTGAGATGTTACAAATAACACGTATTCAATTTGGGAATTGAAGTACAATGCGGTTTGCATGATGTGCCGAGCCTTGTTGCATGTAAAACAAATGAATGGATGCACGCATGCATTGCATAGGGTATGCTAATTTAAATATGCCATAATCTACTATCATAAGTAGGTAAATAAAAGCGGAGGAAAGATGTGGGGTTGGAAGGCATGCACACACTCACACACGCTTATTACACAATTGCGCCCTCACTCGGAGGGACCAAATAAATATTACAGTCCGAATAATAAATACATTAATTATTACAGAATTTCTAATTAATGAACAGCATGAATGCCAAAAAAAGGAAAGGTGGCCACCACCCCAGCCTTGGGATGCGTGAATGATGCATGCTCTAACCCGTCTCGTCCGGAAAGCCCGTACCATACCATTGCTGCCTCTGTTTTTACTGCGTTGCTTCTCTGAAAATCGCCAAAGTTCTGGGACAGGTTCCTTGCACACTTTAGAATACCATCGGCTGGAGGAAATGCCCACCGGCCATATAGAATTTCCATCGGCTGCTGATGGAGTAATCAGCCGTTCACTAATGGCCGGTCGGCACTGAATGTTGCCGGTCGGCAGAAACTTCCTGTAGAAGACAGTTTTGACAGCAACAGAGGACAGGCAGTATATGGCATGGGATTTCAGGCACATGTGTGCACCACCACATCCCTTATCATGTTTGTGACTCAAAGGGGTATGGTGCTCGATCCTCGGACCACCAATCGCGCATTTCAATGCGTGATGGCCCAAGAAGCTAAGTTGTGCATTTTAATGTCAAATGTAATGCACACAAACACATAAGGAACCCAACCTCAATCATGGTGATTCAAGAGGCAAGGCATGCATGCCAAATGAAACCTAAGCGTGCAATCTAAACATGCAACATGAACATGCAAGCAAGCAATGCACACTAGGCACACAACCTAAGCAAACAAGCATGCAAAGCATGAAACAAGGCAACAACATTTGAGCAACATGTCAAGCATAGACTTAAACTAATTTGGGCAACTCTATTCTAGACCCAAAACAGTGGCTAAATGTCATGGAAATGAGGGCCAAAACACATACAAGCATGCATGCACAAGGGCCTAAACATAGAGCATAGGCCACCAACTCTTCAAAGCATGAAAGGGACGGAAAATGCAAGTATGCAAGCATGGAACATGGACTGAAATACAATTTCCAATGATGCCAAATCATGAGAATAAGCCAACTAAAGCATGCTAGTGACCCACATACTCAAGGCTAGTAAGCTAGAATACAAAGGAGTTATACAAAGCATGGCAAGGATGGCCTAAACAACCAAAAAGAGACCTTAATCATGTTAAAACATGACCAAAAACTTCACAAAGCTAAGCGAAAATATGCAAGTATGGTTGTCCAAATGCTAGATACAAGTTAAGGCAATTTCATGGCATTACAAGACAAGTATGCAAAGCAAGCATGGTGTATCTAAACCAAGTAAAAACAGAGGTAATACATGGCAAAATACTACCAAATAACACTTAAGACATGGCCAACATGCACTTAAAAATGGTGCTCACACATGAGGCTAAAATGGCACTTTTTTAAGACAACAAGAAGAGGGGGTGGCCCTCTCCTTCTTAGGACCTTAAACCACCATCCTCACCATTGAAATCCCTCAAGATTTCAGTGGTGAGGAGGCCCAAACAAGGTGGTCCCGAAGCTCACCAAAAACACACAAAAATGAGGCCAAACAAGGCCTAAGAGGGGGTAAACGACCCCAAACACAAAAGTGTCCTTAATGAAGTGTCTTAAACACAAAAAAAAGGGAACTTTTTTATGTTATACACAAAGCTCAAAACCACAAGAAAGACAGGCTAAAATCTGGTGCAAAAACGGGGAATAAAAGAGGGTTAGATGCTCACCCTTGTAGACCAACGGGGACAGCAGCCTTTGGTCCCAAAAACTAGCTCCGTAGCCTCTGAAAATGGCCTCCAAGAAGCTTAGATGGATGATGGAGTGGTGTGGTTGAGTGGTGGTGTGCAAAGGGGCCAAGAACAAACACTTATGGAGCTTGGATGTAGAGATATAGAGAGATACAACTCTTGTATGCCTTAGCCCCAATTCTTGGAACCCTTGCAATAGAAGAGAAGCTCTTCTTTTATAGAGAAGATGGAGGCTTGAAGCTTCTAAGAGAAGCTAAGCAAAAAGGGTCAAGGGGGTCAAGGGGGTCAAGCTTCTCTTAGAAGCTTGGAGCAAAAGGGCCAAGAAGGCCAAGCTTCTTGGAGAAGCTAGACAAAAGAGCCAAGCTTCTTGGAGAAGCTAGGCAAAAGGTTCAAGAGGTGCAAGCTTCTCTTGGAAGCTAGAAAGGTGCAAGCTTCTCCAAGAAGCTAAAAAGGTTTAAGCTTCTTGGAGAAGCTAAAAAGGGTCAAGCTTCTTGGAGAAGCTAGAACCAAGGTTCAAAAGGTTCAAGCTTCCTCAAGAAGCTAAAACCAAGAGTTCAAAAGGTTCAAGCTTCCTCAAGAAGCTAAAACAGGGGTGTCAAAAGGGTCAAGCCTCCCTCAAGAAGAGGTCTCGGCCAGAAAAAGAGCCAATCGGCCAACAAAGATGGCCGACCGACCACCAATAATGCCAACCGGCCATCACCAATGGCCGGTGGCAAGAAAATAGGGCCGGTGGCCTCAAGCCATGGCCGGTGAGGTGTGGGGATGGCCTACAAGCCCTACCCTATCCCTCAAAGGCAAAACACAAGTGTTTGGTGCAAAACCCAAGTGTTTGGTGCAAAACCAGACACAAAACAATTGAATCGAGAGATCCTGAGGCGAGGCGCGTAGCCGAGACCTCCGGGAACTCAAGACGAACACAAACATAGATAATCACCGAGTGTTCAAACGGTGATGTCCAAGTCTTGAGGACGGTCAAAAATGGGGTGTCTACAGTTGCCCCTCTTTGACAGAACTCGAAAGTCATAACAATGACGGGAGTGATTGTCAAAGCCTAAAGACGACCCATTTTTGACAAGGCCGAAGACTTAGACAAAGCATACAAGCTATAGATAAAGATATGTGCCCGAAGGCAGGGGTAAAATGCAAGACAATGCACAAAGCCGAGCATAACTTATGATCATGCAAAGAAACATAGGGACGTATCCCAAAGATTAGGGACGTATCCTAGTGATTAGAAATGAAGGAGAAACATAGGGACATATCCCGGTGTTTCAGAAAGAAGAGAGAAACATAGGGACGTATCCCGGTGTTTCAGAAAAAGAGAAGAAACGTAGGGACGTATCCCGGTGTTTCGGAAAAAGAGAAGAAACATAAGGACGTATCCCGGTGTTTCGGAAAGCGATGAGGAAACATAGGGACGTATACCGGTGTTAAGGAAAGGTATAAGCACCAGAACGTATTCCGAATGCTCTTAACCAAAGAGGGGGAAATATAGGGACGTATCCCGGTGTTTAGGGACATATCCCAATGTTTCGGAATGGTGTGAGCATTGGAACGTATTCCGAACACTTTTAACCAAAGAGGGAGAAACATAAGGATGTATCCCGGTGTTTCATAGGGACGTATCCCGGTGATTGGGGACGTGTCCCAAAGATTAGGGACGTATCCCAGAGATTAGGGACGTATCCTAGTGTATTAAGGACGTATCCCAGTGATTAGGGATGTATCCCAAAGATTAGAAAGGAAAGGGGACACATAGGGACGTATCCCGGTGTTTCGCAAGGAATGAGAAACATAGGGACATATCCCCGTGTTTCGAAAATGGAGAGAAACATAGGGACGTATCCCTGTATTTCAGAAAGGTATGAGAGACATAGGGACGTATCCCGGTGTTTAGGGACATATCCCCGTGTTTAGGGACGTATCCCAAAGATTAGGGACGTATCCTAGAAGTTAGGGACGTATCCCAGAGATTAGGGACGTATCCCAGAGGTTAGGGACGTATCCCGGAGGTTAGGGACGTATCCCAGAGGTTAGGGACGTATCCCAAAGGTTAGGGACGTATCCCAGTGTTTAGGGACATATCCCAGTGTTAGGGATGTATCCCAGAGGTTAGGGACGTATCCCAGTGTTTAGGGACGTATCCCAAAGGTTAGCAAGGAATGTGAAACATAGGGACGTATCTCGGTGTTCCGCAAGGAAAGAGAAACATGGGGATGTATCCCGGTGTTTCAGAAATGTATAAGCATTGGAACGTATTCCAAATGCTCTAAACTAGAGGAGGTCTAACCCGTCACATGTGCGAGGAGAAAGAATGACAATTACAAATGACAAGGTGCATAACAATGCAAGTAATGAGCATAACAATGCTAGATAGATGTGCATACTCCATGCAACGAATGAGCATAACAATGCTAGTGAAGTGGGTGCAAAACAATGCAATTGGAATGTGCTTGACAATGCATATTTGAAACAAAATGCCGAATAAGGGAATACAAGCCTTAACAAGACCAATTCAAGCACAACCTCCGATTTACCTCTCGGAGGGGTCACAATATATTCAGCTCAAAAACGGGCACACCATGTTCATATTAGAGAGAGATAACATCTGCTGCTGCTTTAATTGCCATTCTGACTTGAAGCAGGCTTACACTTGGAATAGAGGCATGCTCATTCTTTGGAACACTGACAAGGTCTGAAGAGGTACATTCGGAATACAATCTCAGAATTCACTGAAGGTGAAACACACTCAGATGCTTCGATTTTCCCTCTTTTCTTTTGCTTTGCAGTCTGGAACCCACATAGCTTCAGATAGGTCCTTGTTTTATTGTTCACACTTTATTGGGGGTGGACCCTGCAGTTTTCGAAAGAACAAATTCCTTTTTTTTTTTTTGCACAAATGTGGAGAATGGCACAGCATTCTAAGCACACAACAAATCATTTTTGAAATTGAGAAAATGAGTTCTTGACCGAGTATTGAGCCTACAATTGAACACAGCAAAGACGACCCAACAACGAAAAATAAAGGTAAACAACCTAAATACACCGAGATACACTCAGAACGACTCAAAGCAAGAATCAAGAAAAACAAAACAAAAGACACGACACACAGACGTGTTACAAAGACAAGAGACCTCTCAGTGCACGAGGAGCCAGTTTCTCTGGGTATTATTTCTCACCCTTTCTCATTTGTGATTCTCACATCACTCGGCCCTCAAGCTCGATTTTTCTCTCAAAATCCTTTTCTCGCTTTTTCTCTCAGCGCACATCTCTCTCTTCTTCAATCTCTTATTTTCAATCCCTCCCCTGGGTGGTTGATGGATAAACAGAAAGTTGGGGGCTCTTGCCCCTAGCATTCTGCTAGATTCTTCTTTCTTCTGCTCACAACAGTGAACTCTCCCACAGAGGGGCTGCGCTACAATTGGGTGTGTAGCAAATCTGCAGCTGACATCGGCTGACGATGCTCTGCTGGGGAGTTTGGATGTGATCAGATCTGTCCAGATAAGGGAGTGGAATATCTGTCCCATTCGATTCGTTAGCGACTTGGCTTGATACCTCGTTGCTTGGAGGGTGAGAGCCCTTTTTGTTAATTTCAGTTGTGCCCTTCTTGGCAGGTAGAGTGCCCTTCTTGGTGAGTAGTTGACGATGGGGGAAAGACAGAACACCTGACTCAACTGTACCCCTAGTTCATCATTTTGACCATTTTTTGTTTTGGTTTTAAAACAATTTAGACCAACATGAAAGTTAGATTAACATGCTTGTTCAACTTTTGATTTAAAATCATGCAAGTCAGGCTATGAGCATTGAAAATTTTCCCTTTTTGGGTCCAAGAAATGGTCCAGTTTTTTTGGAAAAAATGGAATAATTTTCGAGAGAATAGTCAACCTCAGTAAAAATTCTCAAAAACTATTTTGCAAACGGCCAATGCTCAACAAGCACGGAACCAACTCTTGAGATGCACAACCTTGGACCCATAGCAATTGAAAATTGCCCCTTGTCTGAAGGATACTTCATGGCAACGGAAAGTTGCCCCTTGTTTGGACGGCACCGCAGCGCATTGAATGGCAACAGAAAGTTGCCCCTTGTTTGAATGGCACCGCAGCGCATTGTAGTCAGTCCTCAGAGCAATGATTGCGACCAAACTCTCAGATACAGAGAAGGCAAGGACGGTCAAAACCATTACATGGACATAGTTGAATTTGAAATATTTTACGGCTGGACTTCAGAATGAAGTTGCTTACGTATCCCAAAGATGGGAATCAAGCCTTACGTAGTTCGGGGTTAAGGTACACTCGGGTATTTAACCTCTCCTTTTGCGCTCTAACTTTTGCCAAGGTGCCCGTTGCGGGTTTTCGACCTTGCGAGCTTCTTTTCTTTCCTTTTCAATTTTTTTGTTCATAATTTTTCTTGCATTTTTCTTTCTTTCTTTTTTTTTTTTTGTATTCTTTTCTTTTCTCTTTTTTTGATTTTTGTTCTTTTTCTTCTCTTTTTTTATCATTTTTTCTTGCTTTAACTTTTGCCTGGGTCGCCCTTTCAGGTTTTCGGCCCAGTGAGCCTCTCAAGGGTAAAAGTGTAGCTTTGTCCATGTCAAATGGTTTTAAGATCCTGAAGTCATCTGAATCCAGGAGAATGGCTACTGTTTGCTGACGATGTAGAAGCCCATCCAATGGGGGCTGAATTGCCCCTAGTGTTGTGGATACGAACTCTGTTGTTCTTCAGTAATACTTTCTTCTTTCTTCCCTTCTCGGACTTGGCATTCTTGTCGACTTTCTTTGATCTGTGGAATGATCCATCTTCGGCTCTTCGAGCACATTTGAAATTTTTTGCCCCTAGTTTCAGGGGTGCATCTGATCTAGCTTTACAAGCTTTTTTTGGTGACATCTGATCTTCTTGATCTGACTTTCTTGCCTCTTGTTCGAGGGCTGCTTCAAATTGGGCCACACAGGCTTCACATCATGATTGACCGCTGAACATTCTGAATCTAAGTTCAAGGTTTAAAAGTAAGGGGTCGAGTCTCGAGGCTGAGAGCGATCCTAGGCTGCACAATCTCAAGAGCGATTCCACACAGGTCTTCGCAGGACCGCGCAAAACATTTTTTTTGAAAGTTTTTAAGAAAGCGACAAATTGCTCGCGCTGAAAACAGTGTAGAACCAATCTCGATCAAAGCTAGGGTCCTTCTCAGTACTCACGTTAACAAGCATGATTTCATTCATTAAGGACTTAGCATGCCTCTCTTTCTCTCAGTTGATCAAAATTTTGCAAATCCCGAGGAATTCCTTCCTCTTCATTTTCACCATAGTGTTTGAAAAAGTTTTGAAAAAACTTAGGTCAATGCAATGACTTCAAGGCCCAGAAAAGACAGAGTTCTTAGTCAAATACTGCAATCTCATTTAGAATTTCTGGCGGCACCTGACGAAGCAAACACAACACAAGAGTGAAAATCATCTTTGTTCCATTCAAAATCTGTTGGCACAACTGGCTCCCTGGCAGAAACAGACTCAAAACAAAACGGAAAGGCAAATACAAAACAAAATGGTGATGCCCGAGGTGACACCCCTGGAATTACCCGACCTTTGTACAATAGGACTGACTCGATACAACAAGACAGACCCTTAATCAAAAAGACTGACTCAAGACAAAGAGATAGACTCAAAACAAAACTACAGAACTGATTCAACACCCAAGTCGGAAACTACAAAACTAGCATTCACAAATGCTCAAAATGGTGTGTGCCATTTCCACATCTGAAGTAAACTGAGTGCCGCCCGCAGGTGGTTCATCCCCCTCGATCACATACTCGTACTATCCCCCAAGTTCACTGATCCAGTAACGATAGACTTTACTGAGCTGGTGCGACGATGACCTTGTTGTCAATCAAATTTTGTATCTCATGGTGGAGACGGACACAACTGTCGGTGCCATGACCGGTTTGTTGATGGAAAGCACAGTACTTAGCCGGGTCATGATTTGCAGAGAGAAGATCGGGTAGAGGTCGTTGCTCTAACGGTTTCAAATGTCCTTTCCTGAGTAGGACCCCTAGAGCTTTAGACAAAGGCATAAAGAGTGGGGTGAAAACCCTCTTGCCTCGGGGTAAATAGTCTGAAGTTCGGGGGTTTGAAGTGGATGCACCAACAAAGGGGGTGGCTACTCTTGGTGTGGTGGTGGTGACCATGCCCACTTCGGAAGATCTTGCAACTGCATCACCACTGGTGGTCGCATTCGAACTGCGGTTGAATGCCCTCTTGGGCTGCTCTCGGTCTTGGTCGATCAGACCTTGTTTCAAAGCATCCTCGATCTGTACTCCCATCTCATGTAAGTCTGAAAAGGTGGGGAAGGGGAGCACAATCATCTTTTGCATAAGCTTGGGTTGGAGGTTGCGCACAACCATCCGAATCTGATCTTTGTCGGAAGGCCTTGTAGTCATCATTGAGGCCTTTGCTCTCCATCTCGTCACGAACTCTGAAAAACCCTCCTTTGGCTCTTGGCCGGTGACTTCAAGATCACGAGTTGTGACCTCAATCTGTGTGTTGTAGGAGTATTGCTCATTGAAGGCCTCAGCCATCTCTTCCCAATTCTGTTTCACAGAGTTCTTCAATTTTGCATACCAGATTGCGGCTATCCTGCATGGGGTTTGGCGAATAGTGATGACTCTGGCGTGGTCAAACCCATTGGCCTCAAGATATCAGAAAACAGTTGGAGGTGCACCCTTGGGTCTTCAGAGCCATCGAATTGATCGATATGTGGCATCTTGAATCGATCTGGTAATGTCACCACTGAGTCGGTATAACCATCCTCTATATCAGGAATAGAGTGGGCCCCTTGAGACTTTTTGAACAATTTCTCAAGCTTGCTCACTTTCAATGCTGTGGGGTTCGTCTTGAACTCGAAGGGAGAGTCCGGTAGATTGGTAGCTGTTTTGGATAGCTGGGGTAAAATTGGGGGCGGAGCCGGCCCTACCGGAATGTCCGTACCTTCCTGGACATTGGGTGTTTCCCCGGGTGTCTGAACCCCTGGTGGTGGAGGAGCTTGATGCGAAGTAGATGCTCCAGTTTGCTGCTCTAACCTGGCAATTGTCTTTGCCTGTTGGGCTATGACCACAGCCTGTTGCTTGGCGAATTCCGCTTGATGGACAGCGTCTTGCTGCATGACTTTCATCCTATCCTGGAGTTGGCGCACCATCTCTTCCAGACTCGACATATTGTCCTGATCTAACTGAGCAACCGGTATATCTATTTCTGTAGTAGGCTCGGAAATCTCAACCCGACCGCTCAAAGATCATCGATCCGATGCTGTTGTCTTGTAGTGATGCGTACGATGGCGCTCTCGTACTGATTACCCTTAAACTGAGTCTCAGACCTAACAAAGTCTGTCAGCACAAATCCAATGTACCCGGGGGATAGTGGAGCCTTTTGAAGCTATGATTCCAGGACTACCTAGCAAAAGAGAAAACAGACAGCATCTCAGCTCAACTTCGCTGGAACGGATACGAGCAAAGTTGAATGACTGTATTCTATTACTGATCACTGTTCCCCGAAATCGTTGCCCCAAATCTGAATCTGATACCCGCAGATATAACTGATTCTCAAAATACTGATACTGGTGCCCACAGGCCGGATACCCAGACTCGCAAACTGGTATATGCATTCCCTGTAGAGATACACTCCAAAAGCACATAGCAATTAAATGAGAGCCAATACACCCCTATGTTGGGGTAGGGTTTCCCTATCCTATTTTGTCAGGAGCTAGGGTTTCACTACGCACACAGCGGTTTCAAACAACCTATGATCGGGTAAGCGACCTGTCCTAGTTTGGAATGGTCACTATGGATTCTGAATATGCACTAGGTCGAATGGTCGAAAAGGGTGCCCTGGTAAAACCGGGGTTTGTGTTCCCATACTGGCAGAGCCCACAACCAGTCAGCCTTATGGCATGCTTTGACAAAGTCAAGCCTCTGGCAAACCGCTCAGGAATAGCAGATGGCCAACACGGTGTCCTAGGTGCACCAATGCACATGCAATGCAAAGAAACACATAAGTGTAGTCAAAAAAGGATATCACGAGTTCGAGTCAAGCTCTCTAAACTCCCAGTGAGTGCCAAAAGCAGTAAGCGTCCCGAACGACGGGAGGATGAACCCCGTTCTGTTCATATTGGGCTTACTACTTCGGACTCAAATTGTCCGCAGTTCTTAATCTTGAACCAAAGAGTCCAAATCCGCAAATCGTTTTGAGAAAAGCAGTTTTTGAAAGAAGTGCCAAACATGGATGCTTTGCGGAATCTGAGTCGCCACCTAAATATTTTATTTTGGGAAATTTAGGAAACCCTGACTCGGTGCCAAAGGCCACGTGTCCATCATCACCAAAGTTGCCTCGGCTCGGGAACTTGGGTACGATTGGGGAAGGTCAGCTATGAGCACCCCTTCTCGCCCAGTCCGAAGACCGGCCTCTACTAACCATGATATCCATTTTTGAAAACGTCATGTGTTCTTATTTCGGTTATTAGCCTAGATTTACTATGTTATGCGCACAGCAAACAAGTATAGACTAGATTGCCTAATTTGGAAATAAGCATTGCATATCCGTTTGTTTTGAAAAAACACTTTGGAATTTGCTACTCACAAGTAGGCTAAAACACGGATTTCATTGAGTTTTTCCAACTCAGACAATCCAACCTTCACCCACAGGCATTCAAACAGTTTATCACATAAGCATCTAGCCACATAGTAAGCATGCTGTCAAGCTAACATTCACACGTATGCGACATGCTAAAGCATAAAAGCTTACTTAGTACTCCAAGCCAAAACAGAAGCTAGTTAGCAATTAATGCGTGATCCTAGCTCATGTTAAAATGGCTAATGCAACGCATACAAAATGCAATTTACAATAGGCTCGGCTATCCTAATATGGCATGTGAGATGTTACAAATAACACGTATTCAATTTGGGAATTAAAGTACAATGTGGTTTGCATGATGTACCGAGCCCTGGTGCATGTAAAACAAATGAATGGATGCACGCATGCATTGCATAGGGTATGCTAATTTAAATATGCCCTAATCTACCATCATAAGCAGGTAAATAAAAGGGGAGGAAAGACGTGGGGTTGGAAGGCATGCACACACTCACACACACTTATTACACAATTGCGCCCTCACTCGGAGGGACCAAATAAATATTACAGTCCGAATAATAAATACATTAATTATTACAGAATTTCTAATTAATGAACAGCATGAATGCCAAAAAAAGGAAAGGTGGCCTGACCTCGGGATCTTGTACCCCCCCGGGGATGCGAATAATAATACATCTCGAACCCGCCTCGTCCGGAATAGTACCATACCATTCTCGCCTGCTTACCGCTTTGCCAAAATAAAATTGCCAAAGTTCTGGGACAGGTTCCTTGCACACTTTAGAATACCATTGGCTGGAGGAAATGCCCACCGGCCATATAGAATTTCCATTGGCTGCTGATGGAGTTATCGGCCGTTCACTAATGGGTTTCGGCATCAATGTTTGATTGTCGGGCGTAAACTTCCCGCAGAAGAGAGCCAGGCAGTATATGGCATGGGATTTTAGGCACATGTGTGCACCACCACATCCCTTATCATGTTTGTGACTCAAAGGGGTATGGTGCTCGATTCTCGGACCACCAATCGCGCATTTCAATGCGTAATGGCCCAAGAAACTAAGTTGTGCATTTTAATGTCAAATGTAATGCACACAAACACATAAGGAATCCAACCTCAATCATGGTGATTCAAGAGGCAAGGCATGCATGCCAAATGCAACCTAAGCATGCAATCTAAACATGCAACATGAACATGCAAGCAAGCAATGCACACTAGGCACACAACCTAAGCAAACAAGCATGCAAAGCATGAAACAAGGCAACAACATTTGAGCAACATGTCAAGCATAGACTTAAACTAATTTGGACAACTCTATTCTAGACCCAAAACAGTGGCTAAATGTCATGGAAATGAGGGCCAAAACACATACAAGCATGCATGCACAAGGGCCTAAACATAGAGCATAGGCCACCAACTCTTCAAAGCATGAAAGGGATGGAAAATGCAAGTACGCAAGCATGGAACATGGACTTAAATACGGTTTCCAATGATGCCAAATCATGAGAATAAGCCAACTAAAGCATGCTAGTGACCCACATACTCAAGGCTTGTAAGCTAGAATATAAAGGAGTTATACAAAGCATGGCAAGGATGGCCTAAACAACCAAAAACAGACCTTAAGCATGTTAAAACATGACCAAAAACTGCACAAAGCTAAGCCAAAATATGCAAGTATGGTGGTCCAAATGCTAGATACATGTTAAGGCAATTTCATGGCATTACAAGACAAGTATGCAAAGCGAACATGGTGTGTCTAAACCAAGTAAAAAAAGAGGTAATACATGGCAAAATACTACCAAATAACACTTAAGACATGGCCAACATGCACTTAAAAATGGTGCTCACACATGAGGCTAAAATGGCACTTTTTGAAGACAACAAGGAGAAGGGGTGGCCCTCTCCTTCTTAGGACCTTAAACCACCATCCTCACCTCTAAAATCCCTCAAGATTTCAGTGGTGAGGAGGCCCAAACAAGGTGGTCCCGAAGCTCACCAAAAATACACAAAAATGAGGCCAAACAAGGCCTAAGAGGGGGTAAACGACCCCAAACACAAAAGTGTCCTTAATGAAGTATCTTAAACACAAAAAATAGAACTTTTTTATGTTATACACAAAGCTCAAAACCACAAGAAAGACAGGCTAAAATCTGGTGCAAAAACGGGGAATAAAAGAGGGTTAGATGCTCACCCTTGTAGACCAACGGGGACAGCAGCCTTTGGTCCCAAAAACCAGCTCCTTAGCCTCTGAAAATGGCCTCCAAGAAGCTTAGATGGATGATGGAGAGGTGTGGTTGAGAGGTGGTGTGCAAAGCGGCCAAGAACAAACACTTATGGAGCTTGGATGTAGAGATATAGAGAGATACAACTCTTGTATGCCTTAGCCCCAATTCTTGGAACCCTTGCAATAAAAGAGAAGCTCTTCTTTTATAGAGAAGATGGAGGCTTGAAGCTTCTAAGAGAAGCTAAGAAAAAAGGGTCAAGGGGGTCAAGCTTCTCTTAGAAGCTTGGAGCAAAAGGGCCAAGAAGGCCAAGCTTCTTGGAGAAGCTAGACAAAAGAGCCAAGCTTCTTGGAGAAGCTAGGCAAAAGGTTCAAGAGGTGCAAGCTTCTCTTGGAAGCTGGAAAGGTGCAAGCTTCTCCAAGAAGCTAAAAAGGTTCAAGCTTCTTGGAGAAGCTAAAAAGGTCAAGCTTCTTGGAGAAGCTAAAAAGGGTCAAGCTTCTTGGAGAAGCTAGAACCAAGGTTCAAAAGGTTCAAGCTTCCTCAAGAAGCTAAAACCAAGGGTTCAAAAGGGTCAAGCTTCCTCAAGAAGCTAAAGCAGGGGGGTCAAAAGGGTGAAGCCTCCCTCAAGAAGAGGTCTCGGCCAGAAAAAGAGCCCATCGGCCAACAAAGATGGCCGACCGACCACCAATAATGCCGACCGGCCATCACCAATGGCCGGTGGCAAGAAAATAGGGCCGGTGAGGTGTGGGGATGGCCCACAAGTCCTACCCTATCCCTCAAAGGCGGAACGCAAGTGTTTGGTGCAAAACCAAACACAAAACAGTTGAATCGAGAGATCCTGAGGTGAGGCGCATAGCCGAGACCTTCGGGAACTCAAGAGGAACACAAACATGGATAATCACCGAGTGTTCAAACGGTGACGTCCAAGTCTTGAGGACGGTCAAAAATGGGGTGTCTACACATACCCTAGCCAAAATTTGTCCTAAACCCCCCAATATCATTTAGCCTATTTTCTCTCTTTATTTACAACCCAGTTACTGTTCATGTATACTATTTGCAAAACCATAGCATCCCCTATTTTGATTGACTTCCTTACCCTTTTTCAACCTTAAACCTAGTTCCTTCCATACATTTTTTTAAGCTCTAATTTGCCCACATTTTTTCAACTTTAAGCCCACTAAATTCATCTCCAAAACCTACTATTATTACTATCTCTTATTGTCCTTTATCACTATATCAACATTTTTATGTGTATGATTTTTTTTTTTTTTGGTAAATTCTATCTCATTGTAGTTCGGTGGTTTGCACCATTTTTACGCCACAACGTTCTTTGTCTACGAAATTTACAAGAATCACAATTGTGATGCCCGGGTACATAACCCTTCTTGTCCTCCCTTAATCGTGTTTATTTTTTTCCTGTGTTAGGGACGTTGGAAACTAATTAAGGCCTTGTCGGCCATTTAAGCCCATCGTTCTTGAAACTCTTCTTAGATTTGAAACTCCATTTTTGTTCCAGAGTTGACTTTTTCTTATTTCAGAAGTGTAGTTGGGGCCGGGGTGGTCAGAGGCTATTGAACTTACAAAAATATAGGCTATAGCAAAACCACATGTGCGGGGCTTGGAGCCGCACGTGTGGGAGGATGAATTGCACATGTAGAGGGGCGGAGTTTCTGGCAATTAAGGTTGAAATAAAAATCAGGTGTGGGGCACATGCAGGAAATGAGCCACACGTGCTGGAATGTGCGTTGTGTTGAGATTGCTTCTCTGCGAATGGCGCGCACATGCTGGAAGGGTTGGATGTCCAAATTTTTTTCTTTTCTTTCTCCTTGGGCTGAGTGTATTACCCGATTCTCTTATATATCTCTCTAAAACCTTATTTCCTCTTCCATCTCTCTACAAGCACTCAACTACGACCATAAATTCTTGATTGATATGGAATCTATTGATGATTTTACTCAACTTCTTTCATAAATTCCGGAGAGCTCATCCAAGGCTACATTTGGTGCGATTGGTCGATGAATCTGGATAACGCTGGAGTGTTTCTTAAATAAAAAAAATAAAAAAATAAAAAATTAGGAAAGCTATTCCATTTCTGGAAAATTTTCTGAAAACTAGACAAAATTCTCTACGAACCATGGGAAGGTCGGGCTTGGCAAAAATCTGAAATGGTCCTTTTAATTTCAATCTTTAAGTGTTTTTGAATCTGGAAATTCTGTTTTGCCTTGGTGATATATAGCAGATGACAGTTGTAGATTTTATCAAAGTAAGATCAAAGTTATTTTTGGAGATCCATTGAGAAATATCGAGATTAGAGTATTGGCGATGGAGAAGATTGATTTGAGGTAATTCGGGTGGCATACAATATGCCTCCTTTAAATCTCTTTGCAAACAGTGTTATTCTAATGACCTTCAATTTGTAATCCTCTTGATGATTTTGATAATTTGATAAATTCGGTGGAATTATTCGTTGTTGATTCGTTTGATTACTCTAGTCATTTGATGAACTCTATATTGTTATTCTGTTTTGGAAATGTTGATTTGTTTAGCTAAATGACATGAAAATGCTCTGTACATGGATCGAGTGGACTTTGCCAATATGCTTTGTACCAATAGCCCGGATAAGCGGTTGTGCTTGAGTGAGGGGGGTGAGGCGATCACTGGTCATGTTCTGAGTAGGACTAGGTATTTGGTCTTGGATAAATTATCATATGTTGAGTGAACTTGTTACTGCAATTTGGCAAATTGCTTGGTATCTCGAATTGAATCGTTTGTGTAATTATTGGATCCCTATGAAATTATTCATTCTCTGAGCTTTTTGACTTATGTCGTATTATATACTTCCTGAATTAATTTATTTTTTAGGTGTGGAGCAAATTTAGTGGCGGTTGGAGTTGAAGAATTTAAAGGAATATTAAGTTAGAGATTTTTGGGTTCACCACTATATATTGTTTTTAGAGATTTGTATAGGTTATATTTTGGAGACAATTTTGTATTTTTAAGGTTATTAATTAGTTAGAATTTTAAATTTAAGGTTGAGTTGATTTATTAACAACCCAAAAGTTAGGGCGTTACATGGAGATCGAGTTTCGACACCGCTGATTTTGGAGCTTTTCCCCTCTTTCTCCTTCAAATCTTGAGGTTGGGAGTTTCTTTGTTTTATATATATGGTTTTGGCATGTTCTAGTCATATATTTTTTTCCTTAATGTTATCTTTGTGTTATGAGTTGGGATTTGAGTGAGGGTTTTTGGCTGTGTTTTAAAAAGGTATATTTCTTTTCCTTATTGTGAAATTGATTCTTATTTATAAGATGCGTGACTCTT
Source organism: Camellia lanceoleosa (assembly GCA_025200525.1). Classification (NCBI taxonomy): domain Eukaryota; kingdom Viridiplantae; phylum Streptophyta; class Magnoliopsida; order Ericales; family Theaceae; genus Camellia; species Camellia lanceoleosa. The sequence continues at coordinate 162,546,571 of CM045759.1, forward strand.
GAAGTCCATTGACTAGAACACTTCTGAAAAATGTAAGAAATTCATTTTGGGTGGAAACCCTAGAGTTTGAAAGTTGAGAAAATGTTGAAACTATTGAAGAAAAACTCATGGGATCATGAGATTTTGTTGAGAATGATGAAAAAAGAAATATAAAAAAAAATCACATGTTATTATGTTATTAAATCATCTATGAAATGGATGATTTTTTGTTGAGAAATTACCATGGTTAGTAAAGTGAAAATACTTGGATCATGGAAAAATTGGAAATTTATAACATTGTGAATATGGAGTGTGTCATATGTCACATGGATATGGTTATTGATTATTAAATTGAGGGATGTTGATAATTGCATTAAATTGAGAAACATGTGAATTGAATAATTACATCTACATACATTCATTTACATAGCTTTGAATATTGATTATCGTGACTATGTTTTGGAAATTGATTTATTGTTTTGAGAAAATAATTGTTGATCTTGAAAAGATTTTAGGATAAATACGTTGGTAAGTCTGGATAGGCGGTGTAGATTGGTATTGTTTAAGTTGGCCTAAATGTCTAGGGTGAAAGACCGAAAATACGAGCAGAGTAGGTACCACGTGCCTTCTAGTTAAGAGCCGGTAAAGTGGAGATTAATAGTGCTTTGTATGCCTACTTGCAAACATCACCCTAGGGATTACCTTAGTCGTATTTACCATCCCACTGTGTATTATGAAATTGTTGAGATGATGTATTTTTAAAAAAAGCATTGCATATGATTTTCAAAAACGAATAAACATAGGGATTTGTGGAGCATGACATTGCGTAGTATGCATATTGTGAGACTTCCTAAACATATATACTTTGTTAAGATATTCCTACTAGGTTTTGTGCTCACCCCTAGTGGATTTGTGTAGAAAACGATGTGATTTCGCCTTGCTAAAGGCAAGGAATATTGTTTGAGAGCACGAGGCACTTTTATACCCGTTTATTTTTGGTTGTATGTTTTGACAAGCCAAGGGCTCTAATTGTATAGATTTTTGGAAAATCATCTTTCGTGTAACCGGGCTTAAGCTTTGGAACTTGTAGCCTTTAGGACATTTATTTTATATTATTTCTTTTGTCTTCATCGTCCCACATGCTATATATGGATTCACCTTTTAAGAAGTTTGAATATGTATTGCATGTGGACTCCTTTTGTAAATCTCTCGGATAAATGGAATACAAATACAGAGATTTGACCACTTGATTTAAGATTAATGTAATTGAATGAATTAATTAAACTTATCATTATGTCATTTATTTGGGAGCGATACAACTTGGTATCAGAGTTATCAGGTTCGAATACATGGGGCTCGTGGGAAGTGGGTTTACCACAATGGGTTCATTATGGAAACTAGGAGATGCATTATGTTTTAAGTGTTATATGATAACATGTTTATGTGACTAAATGGGATAGGATTGAACCTTTAGGATGTCGCTTGCACCTATTAAATTCCTTGAAACCTTATTAGAAGGGCACCTGATCAATACTCATTCTAATAGGAATTCTCAGTATTTTGTGGGACAAGTATCATCTTGAAGGGGTAATTCGTATGTGCTTATGTGATTACATGCTTACGTGGAGTCAAACTAAGTTTTTATATGAACAGAAAACTTGTAAATATTGTGATGGGACGCATGAGTTTCGGTTGTAAGCACATATGTGATTGTGTGCTAAGTTGTTCATTATTGTCCATAATTTGGATATCAAGGCAAGGCCAGGCTCACAGTGGTAGGGATGAGAGGCGGGGTAGGCCTCGCCGAGGTATTCATGAAGTACCAATTCATGAGGTTCTAGTGCAGGAAGAGGGTTTTGGCCAAGCTAATGTTGCCGAGCAAGCGGCCTAAGCTAATATGGTCGAGCAAGTGGGATAAGAGGGAGTCCTAGAGCAAGCGAGTCAAGAGGCTATGGGTGCCTTAGCTAGACAAATGATGAAGGCTTTGAGGGAATCCATGAACATCTTAAGGGCAGAGAATCAAGCCCGTGAAAACGCGATAGAGACGAGGGCAGATTTTCTTACCCGAGAGTTCTTGTGAGCTAAGGTAGACAAGTTTCACGGTGGTTCGGAGCCTAAGAAGGCGGATGAATGGCTTTAGTAAATTGTGACATCTTTGGGATGCTTCATATCGGTGACAATGAGCTAAAGGTGACTCTAGCAAATTACTATCTGAAGGGGAATGCTGGCCAATGGTGGAAATAAGCCAAAGGCAAAGTTGGCTTGACTTGGGAAGCACTTGTCATCGTTTTCCAAGACAAGTACCTACCTCCCACTGTTAGGGACAGACTGAGGCAAGAGTTCCAGGACCCCAAACAACTAAAAATGTTTATGGCCGAGTTTGAGGTGGTCTTCACCAGTTGGTCCTGGTTTGCAGCACAGTTGGTGGCAACGGAGAAATGCCGTTGCATAGAATTTGAGAAGAGATTGCAAACCAAAATCTTATTCAAGGTTGCTGGAAACATGATCTAGAACTATGACTATCTTGTGGAGGCAACAACATAGGTAAAGATTACAGTGTAAGCCGAGGTAGAAAAACTTCGGGGTTTGAAGTCTAGGGGTCAAGAGTCGTAGGGGCACTTCAAACTTAGTAAGAAGCACAGGGGCATTGTTTCATCCTAATCCCAATCACAGCAGACCAGATTTACTTTTTCGTTGCCCATTGCTAGTCAGGAGAAGAATGCTTAGGGTGGGTTCACTTGTTTCAAATGTGGCCAACTGGGTCACAAGGCCAATGCCTATCCACAAAAGGGAAGAGGATGGAAAATGCCACCACCACCACCACCGTCGCCGCCTAACCAATCCCAAAGTCAATCCTAGAGTAGAGGACATGGACCTACTTGCTTTCAGTGTGGTTAGTCGGGGCATATGAGGTGAACATGCAAGCAGTTGGGAGGCGTATTTGACGCATCAAGGTTGAGGCAGACTTAGAGCCACTAATAGTCCAGACCTCACGGGCTATCCAGGGAGCCACCTCAGCTCAATCAGTATCGCAGGCCTATGCTTCGAGAGATGAGCAGGTTAACTAGAGGCCACAGGTGGCGTGTGTATGTTGTTACAACGCTAGAGGATCCTTTATTGTAAGAGGTAATTTTGTTGTGCTCAATTCTTTGGCTAGTGTGCTGATTGATATGGTTGCATTTTATTCATTTATATCTACTGCTTTTGCTTCTGCTTTTGGGTTAGAGATTGATCAGTTAAAGTCACATTTGTGGGTTAAGTCACTAGTTGGGAGTAAAGTGGCATAGGGACGAGTGTGCCGCTCTTGCGAGATTGAGGTCACGGATTGCCGGCTCACTTTTGACTTCATCATCTTAGACATGTACATGTTTGTTGTTATATTGGGTATGGATTGGTTGACACACTTTTGGGCTACTATAGATTGTCAACATCACCGAGTTTTAGTATGCACACCAACCGGGGATTATTTTTATATTCTTTGCGAACGGGGTGATAGTTCAATTCCATCATTATATGACCTCAAAGGTCGATGATGACTTAATTTTCTTTTTGCCTTTTCCTTAGCCAGCAAGAGTAACGTGGTCCAACATTACTTGATGAGGGTAGTTTGTGAATATCCGGATGTTTTTCCTAAAGATCTTACCAAATTGCCACCTTATCGAGAGATAGAATTCTCCATTGACCTACTACCCAACACATCACAGATTTCCATGGCCCCATATAGATTTGCACCCGCCAAATTGCATGAGTGGAAGATCCAACTCCAATAACTTTTAGATAAGGGCTTCATTCACCCTAGTACATCACCTTGGGGAGCGCTAGCTCTCTTTGCAAAGAAAAATGATAGGTCTTTGTGGTTATGTATTGATTACCAGAAATTAAACTGAGTTATAGTTAAGAATAGGTATCCTCTACCCAAAATAGATGATTTATTTGACCAACTTAAGGGGTCCCATTGCTTTTTGAAGATAGACTTGAGATCAGGGTACCATCAGTTAAGAGTTAAGGCGGAGGACATCCAGAAAATGGCTTTTTGTACGATTTATGACAATTATGAGTTCCTAGTCACGCTTTTCGGTTTAACCAATGCACCGGTTTCCTTTATAGACTTGATGAATTGAGTCTTTCAAGAAGTTTTAGAATGTTTTGTAGTTGTCTTTGTGGATGATATCTTGATTTATTCACCCTCTGAGGAGGAACACGAGGAACACTTGTAGTTAGTGCTCTACTTGTGTAAGGTGCACATGTTGTTTGCTAAATTTGAGAAATGCACGTTTTTGCTGACGAAAGTAAAATTTTTGGGGCATGTTGTGTCGAGAAAATGGGTAACCATTCATTATTCAAAGATATATGATGTGTAAGATTGGGAACAACCTAACAATGCTTTTGAAATCTAGAGTTTTGGGGGTTAACAAGGTTGTGTCATCGTTTTGTGAGGGACTTCTCTAAATTAGCCGCACCGCTGGCTAGGTTTACGAGAAAGGGTGTTAAGTTTGTATGGAGTGAAGCTTGTGAGAAGTCATTCCAAGAGCTTAAGATTAGATTGACTACCGTACCGATTTTGATAATTTCAGAAAGGGCCTTGGGTTATACCGTGTATTGTGATGTAGCTTGGGCTGGGCTTGGTTGTGTGTTAATGTAAGAAGGAAAGGTTGTGGCTTATGGTACATGATAATTGAAGAACCACGAGAAAAGCCACCCCATCCATGACCTAGAGCATGTGGTTGTAATTTTTGTCTTGAAGATTTAGAGACATTATTTTTATGGTGAAAAGTTTGATGTTTTCTCTGATTATAAAGTCTAAAATATTTGTTCTCACAAAAAGATTTCAACCTATGTCAACGGAGATGGATGGAATTTATGGAGGATTATGGTTTCAAGTTGCACTATCATCAAGGGAAGGCGAATGTGGTGGCTAATGCCTTGAGTCGGAATCTGTCAGTATTATGGCAAGTGTGGCCATTTGAGAAAGGGTTATGTTGGGTGATATCAACAAGTTTAACTTGCAGTTGGGTGAGTCTACCGGGGGTGCTACCTTATTTACCTTGATTAGTAGAGTCATAGAAGGATAACAGGGTGACTGCAAAGTGGAGACCATATGGGAGATGATCTCCAATGGGAAAGAAGAGAGGTGTGACAACCCCAACATACGTATTATTTTTATATATTATTTTAGTGAGCATAATTGTATGATCGTATGTTTAATTTGTGCCTACTTGTTTTCTTATGGATTATCTATTAGAATACCGCCTTGGAATTTGAAATTGAAAGCCTAAACGGATTTAGAAAGCAAATTTGATTAGTTCAACAGACTAATTTGAATATTTAGGATCATATGGTAAATTTAATTAAAATTTGATTTAGATCAAAATAATTAGAATTTATTATAATTAATTAGAATTAAGCTTGATTAATTAGCCTTAATCCTTTCTGATTAGCTGAACTTAATCCAACTATATATATATATATGTAATACAAGCTTAATTAGCTCATTCTCATCATCCTTGTCAGCTGAAAATTTAGAGAGAGGAGTGCAATATTTGTAAGGGGAGAAACAAAGAATTGTAGAGAAATTAAAGGGGATTGAAGAGACTAAACTAACAACATCTCAATTTAAGCTTTAGGTAAGATTATCACCTATAATCCTTGTAGAAAATTCATGTAGAAGTTAAGTTCATGGAGGTTATAAGATTATTTGCATTAAATTGAGAAAAGAAAGCTAGAATCACTTGAATTCTTGGAGGATTGAGTTGAATTTGAACATGCATGCATAATTCTCAATTTTTGAGATTAATTTTCGACAAATTCATATATGCATGGAACTTTCATACATTAACTTGAGGGATTCTTCATGTTTCTACACTTCTCATTTCATTTAATCACTGTTTGAAAGGAAAGAAGTGCAAGACATTACATGCATGGGAAAAACATTGAGTTTTAAGTCTTGTTTTAGAAAATTGAAAGAGAATTGAGAATATGGTTTCCTAATTTCCATGAATTCATGTTTTAGAAAACATTTCTACACATTTCTACCAAGCCATGCAAACTTTGAATATGAAAGACACTTTTTTGAACTTCAAGAAGAATTCACCTAGTTCGCTCGAGCCGCGAGCACACTTTGTATGCTCCTAGTATTTTTGCAAACATTTGCACTTGGCTCAAGCAACCGTGTGATAGCTCAAGTGTACTTTGACACCATCCAATACTTTTACAGTCAGGCCACACCACTTGAGTGACCAAAGGTGCGCTCGAGCGAAGACCTTATTTTTAGCAATTTTTGGCAAACACTCATTTGTATACATTTGCATCTGCAGGCCCTTTAGGCATTCTTAAGCATCATTTAGACATCCTTAGCCATGGAATAAGCTAGAAACACACGTAAGAGAGTTGAATGAAGACACGCTATTTTTTATAAACAAGCACTTCAATGTGTATCTTTGTTATGTGTTTTGTGTAGGTGGTTATCCGCGGTCTAACACATGTGCCAGCCTTGTGTGAGTAGTATATTTGTAACGATATGTTGAAATGTAATTTTGAATTACTACAAGAATGTTATTTTGAAATGCTATTTTGAAAAGAATGAATGGGTGTCTCATTTGAAAAGTAATTGGGGCATTCTTTAGTGAAGCCCTCTCCTCTGGGAAACAATACCAAGGCCCTTTGTTATATGAGTACAGAGATCTCTGATGTTGACTTGAGTGGTCCTTGTGTTTGACCTATATGGTCCCTTTGCTTAGACCCATATGGTCACTTTGTTGACCTTAATGGTCACTTTGATATGCCTTCAGGCCCTTCGCTTTGCGCTATTGGATGTACCTCATACGAATTATGATTTATGAACTTTTGATATGACAAGTACTTAATTATGATTTGTTTCAAAACTCATGAGATATGTTTTGAATTATGCTAGACATCATTCATTTAACCTCTTTATACTGGTATTACTCACTAGCTCACCCACTTCCCCTATATATATGTAGGTGAGCAAATGGAGCGTCAAGTCTAGAGCAACCTCGGGAGCCCACCTTTGTGAGGCTGCTTTGGAGTACGTCTGTAATGGGGAGTACTTGGACTCAAATGGAGCCAAGTTGTGTCAACCCTTTTGTTTTTGTTCTTTGGGTTCAGTTTTGAATGAATATTATATATAATAAGTTTAACTGGGTGTGTTGTACATACATATGTATATATAAGAATGGATGTATGAGTTTTAAGTTTTAAATACTTGTGAAATTTGCATGTATGCACCGCTCGATGGACATAGTTATGTTCTATTATTGCTTCTACAGTGCCCTCGAGTTACACCTCAATCACTTGTCCATTGAACAAAAAGTTGTCTAGAAAAGACTTAAGGATTGCATCCATGTGCATTTGAGTACAAGAAAGATGTGACTTTTGTAAATGTGTGTATGATTATCTGTGCATATATTGTTTTTATTATAATATCAAGTTTATATAGATAATGGTGAGAACAAGAGCTGATGAATTAGAAAAGTCTACCTTCAATCGACTGATCGAATAGAAAGAATGATACATGACTTGATCAAAAATGTAAGGCAACAACAACAGTGGCAATAACAACAACCGCCACCCCCACCTCCAATGCCGATGCCGCCACTAGTGCAAGATCACCAAGCTGATGATTAGATTATTACACTCACAAAGGAATTCAAAAAGATAAAGCCACCCTTGTTTCATGGGGGAATTGATGCACTAAAGGCTAAGGCCTGGGTTTTGGGGATCAAAAGGTTATTTAAGGTATTTCCATGCACAGAGACACAATAGGTTCAGTTGGTTGCATTCACTTTAGAAGATAAAGCGAGAAGGTGGTAGATGTTGGTTAGAGATGCTAACAAGGAAATTGGATGGGCTCAATTTTTAGAGATTTTCTACGAGAAATACTTTCCACAATGTGTTCGAGACAAGGAAGTATCAAAATTCGAGGCGTTAAATAAGGGAAATAAGATAGTGGTAGAATATGAGGCCCAATTCACTGAACTAGCACGGTTTGCACTGCATATGGTCGACATAGACTACAAAAAGGCCAGAAAATTTGAAAGGTGTCTTTGGGATTCAATTTTAGAAAGGATCAATGTGTTGAAGTTTCTGACGTATGTTGATGTTTTGGATAGGGTTCTCATATCAGAGGCAAATATGGTTGCTCGTAACCAAAATTTTGAATGGAGGGGAAAAAGGCAGAATGTTAATGTGAACAAAGGGGTGACATCAGCAATGAATATGAAAGCAAAATCGAGATACTCAACTAGTTTAAATCAGAGTGGTAACTCAACACTTGTTTGTCCAAATTGTAGAAGGAATCATCGAGGAGTATGTTATCGGACTATGGGGGCTTGTTTTCTATGTGGAAATATAGGACACATAACGAGGGAATGTCCACAATCACAACAACGTGGTAACTGGGGTGCTACAAGTTCAACTTGATCAGCACCGACTGTAAGGGCCAATGCAACTCCGACTACAATGAGGGACAACCAAAGACAATGAAGGGTTTTTGTGCATGTTCCAGGGGAGACCCAAAATACAGAGACTATGGTTTTAGGTACACTCTCTATTTATGAGCAATACACATACGCCTTGATTGATTCGGGGTCTATACATTCTTTTGTTTCTATGCTATTTGCTCATAAACTGAATAGACCTTTGGAAACTTTGAGATATGTGCTATGTGTATCATCACCATCGGGAGGATCTATGTTGTGCTTCTCTGTTTACTCTGCATGTGAAATTTTACTTGAGAATGCCATCTTATATGTTAATTTACTGCCCTTGGATATGACACACTTTGACATTATATTGGGTCTGGACTAGCTATCCAAATATTATGCAACCATTGATTGTGTCTCTAAACGAGTGATATTTCGACCTCTAGGACAAAGTGAGTTTCCCCCACTAGACTTAATTTCTGTAATGAATACTCTTAAATTGATTAACAAGGGATGACAAGCGTATTTATGTAGCATATTGAATATTCAAACTTTAGATACTGCCTCAGATAGTATTGTAGTTGTAAATGATTTTCCTGATGTGTTTCTGAAAGAATTACCTTAATTTATAGGGAAATTGAATTTGTGATTAATATGATACCCAGTACTTAACCCATATCTAAAACTCCATATCTCATGTCAACTGCTGAAATGAAAGAATTGAAAATTCAATTGCAGGAATTACTTGATAAGGGGTTTATTCGGCCAAGCACATCACTGTGGGGTGCATCTGTATTGTTTGTGAAGAAGAAAGATGGAACACTTCGTCTGTGTATTGACTACCGAGAGCTAAACAAGGTAACCATTAACAATAAATATCCTTTATGTCTGATTGACGATTGTTTGATCAATTATAGGGAGCCCAAGTATTTTCCAATAACAACTTAAGATCAAGATATCATCAGTTAAAGGTTAAAGCTGAAGACATAGAGAAGACTGCTTCTGAACCATGTATAGACACTATAAATTTTTAGTGATGCCTTTTAGTGTCACCAATGCAGCTGCAGCTTTTAGGGATCTAATGAATCGGATCTTTAAACCATTTTTAGATGAGTTTGCTATGGTATTTATTAATGATATTCTGTTATATTCAAAGAGTAAGGAAGAACACAAATAACACCTAAGAATAATCGTTCAAACACTTAGGGAGAAACAATTGTATGGGAAATTCAAGAAATGTGAATTTTGGTTGGATGAGATTACATTTTTGGGGCATGTCATTAATAGAGATGAGATATTTGGGGATCCACAGAAAATTGAAGCAATTATAAATTTCTCTACTCCGACTAATGTAACAGAAGTTCAAAGTTTTATGGGTTTGGCAGATTACTACCAGAGATTTGTCAAAGAATTTTCCAAGATTATTGTACCATTGACCCAATTGACTCGAAAAGGAGAACCATTTGTGTGGACAGCCCAAAGGGAATCTACATTCCACGAGTTGAAGCCGAAACTAACTATAGCTCGAGTCCTGACTTTACCCTTAGGTACTGAAGGGCTTGTAATTTTTAGTAATGCATCTCACAAAGGTTTGGGTTGTCTCTTGATGCAGAATGGCAAAGTGATTGCTCATGCATCCTGATAGTTAAAATCGCATGAGAAGAATTACCTTACACATGATTTAGAGCTTGTCATCATTGTATTTGCATTGAAAATCTGGTGCCATTACATGTATGGAGCTAAATGTAAAGTGTACACAGATCATAGAAGCTTGAAATATTTCTTTAAACAGAAAGAATTGAACATGCGACAAAGATGATGGCTTGAATTGATCAAAGATTATGATTTGCTTATTCATTATCATCTGAGTAAGGCAAATACCATAGTTGATGCACTTAGCAGAAAGAATATAGGGACTTTGATGTGTTTACTTACAGATCGAAGGGAGCTTCTACAAGATCTAGATAGGCTCGAGATAGAAGTTGTGTGTCATGGACAAGATAGTGTGTTGGCTGCAATGTTTACACAGCTGACAATTATTGAAGAAATCAAACAGAACCAAAAAGAAGATTAGTTTCTCAAGAAAGTGTGTGATGAATTTGAGAGCAAACCCAGAATGGGATTCACCATTGAAGATCAAGTATTGAGGTTCCAAGGAAGACTTTGTGTTACTAATGATGCAGAATTGAAATGGAGAATTCTAGAGGAAGTCCACAAGTTGTTGTTTACTATGCATCCGGGAAATACCAAGATGTACCAAAACTTGAAACAAGTACACTGGTGGCCAAACATGAAGTGAAAAATTCCCAATAACAATTCCAAACTCCTCTAATGCCAACAAGTCAAAGCTGAACGCCAGAAACTGGAAGGCTTACTTCAGTCTCTTCCTATTCCAGAATGGAAGTGGGAACATATAACTATGGATTTCATTGTTGGTCTGCCTCATACATCTAGAGGTATGAATGCAATATGGGTTACTGTTTATAGATTGGCGAAATCTGCCCACTTTCTTGATGTGAAAATTTCATTTAATGCTCATAGACTTGCTGATATCTATATTGATGAGATTTTCCGCTTACATGAGGTTCCAGCGTCTATTGTGTCTATTCTAGATTTCAGCAAAGTCCGCAATAGGCAATGGGCATAGAGTTGAGATTTTGCACTGCCTTTCATCCACAAACCGATGGGCAAACTAAGAGAACTATCCAAACGCTGGAAGATATGCTTCATATGTGTGTTTTGGAATTTCAAGGTAGCTAGGAAACTTACTTATCATTGGCCTAGTTTGTTAATAATAGTAATTTCCACGCAAGTATTGGCATGGCACATATGAAGCGTTATATGGAAGGAAGTGTAGGTCTCTAGTTTGCTAGACTAAGGTTGGAGATAGGGCTTTGTATAGGTCTAAACTTGTGTAAGAAACAACTGAAAGATAAAGATTGTTCAACAAAGGCTCAAGACTGCTCAGATCCGATAGAAAAGCTATGCGGATCAGAGAATGAGGGATTTGAAATACGAAGTGGGAGATCATGTGTTCATCAGAGTAACGCCAATGAAAGGGAAACAAGGTTTGGTAGAAAAAAGGAAGTTGACTCCACGTTATATCAAACCATTTGAAATTCTGAAAAGCCTTGGTCCTGTTGCTTACCGAATAGCTTTACCACCAGGAATGGAACAGATGCATAACATGTTTCATGTGTCAATGCTCTATGGGTATCTTAAGGATCCATTCCATGTTATTAACTACCATTGAGTAGCCTTCGATGATGATATGAAGTACAAAGAGTAGCCAGTACAGATCACTGACCGACAAGTACGGAAAATAGGCTACATGGGAAAGAGAGGATGAGATGCGACAACAGTACCCACATTTGTTTCCGAATGAAGGTAACTCAAGTTTGGAGGACCAAACTTCCTAAGGGTGAGAGACTGTGATGACCCCGACATACGTATTATTTTTGTATATTATTTTAGTGAGCATAATTGCATGATTGTATGTTTAATTTGTGCCTAACTATTTGATTATAGATTATCTGTTAGAATACTGACTTGGAATTTGAAATTGAAAGCCCGAACATATATATGTAATACAAGCTTAATTAGCTCATTCTCACCATCCATTTGAGTTGAAAATTTAGAGAGAGAGAGAGAGAGAGAGGGAAAGCAACATTTGTAGGAAGAGAAGAGAAGAATTGTAGATAATTTGGAGGGGATAGAACAAACTAAGCTAAGGTTGAGTTAAGATTATCACCCATAACCCTTGTAGAAAATCCATGTAGAAGTTAAGTTCATGTAGGTTGTAAGATTATTTGAATGAAATTGAGAAAAGAATGCTAGAATCACTTGAATTCTTGTAGAATTGAGTTGAATTTGAACATGCATGCGCAATTCTCCATCTTTGAGCATAATTTTCTACAAATTCATACGTGCATGGAACTTTTATACATTAACTTGAGGGATTCTTCATGTTTCTACACTTCTCATTTCATTTAATCATGGTTTGAAAGGAAAAAAATTCAAAACATTACATGCAAGGCAAAAACATTAAGTTTTAAGTCTTGTTTTAGAAAATTAAAAGAGAATTGAGAATATGATTTCATAATTTCCATGAGTTCATGTTTTATAAAGAGTTTCTACACATTTCTACCTATCCATGCAAGCTTTGAATATGAAAGACACATTTTTCAACTTCAAGAGCAATCTAGAAAACCTAGAATTCTTCCAGTTCCCTCTAGCAACGGATCAGTGGCTCGAGCGCGCTTTGCATGCTCCCAGTATTTTTGTAGACATTTGCACTTGGCTTGAGCCACCAAGTGACGGCTCGAGCCTACTTTTACACCATGTAGTACTTTTGCAGTCAAGTCACATCACTTAAGTGACCAAAGGTGCGCTTTGAGCGATGACCCTGTTTTCAGCAATTTTTGGTAAACACTCATATGTGCATATTTGCATCCTTATGCCCTTTAGGCATTCTTAAGCATCATTTAGACATCCTTATCCATGGAATAAGCTAGAAACACACGCAAGAGAGTTGAATCAAGACACACTATTCGTTATAAATGAGCGCTTCAATGTGTATCTTCGTTATGTGTTTTGTATAGGTGGTTATCCGAGGTCCAACACCTATGCCTACCCACTATGAGTAGTATCGTTGTAAAGATATGTTGAAAAGCATTTTTGAATTACTTCAAGAATGTTATTTTGAAATGCTATTTTGAAAATAATGAATGATTATCTCATTTGAAAAGTAATTGTGGCCTTCTTTAGTGAAGCCCTCGTCTGAGGGAAACAATACCAATGCCCTTTGTTATATGAGTACAGAGATCTCTGATGTTAACCTGAGTGGTCCCTTTGCTTGACTTACATGGTCCTTTTGCTTAGACCCATGTGGTCTCTTTGTTGACCTTAATGGTCACTTTGATATGCCTTCGGGCCCTGTACTTTGCGATATTGGATGTACCACATATGAGTTATGATTGATGAACTTCTGATATGACAAGTACTTAATTGTGATTTGTTTCAAAACTGATGAGATATGTTTTGAATTATGCTAGACATCATTTATTTAACCTCTTTATACTGGGTATTACCCACTGGGCTTTAGCTCACCCCCTTACCCTATATATATGAAGGTGAGCAAATGGAGCGTCAAGTCCAGAGCAACCTTAGGAGTCCACCTTTGTGAAACTGCTTTGGAGTGCCTCCGTAATGGAGCATACTTGGACTCAGGTGGAGCCAAGCTATGTCAACCCGTTTGTTTTGTGTGTTTGGGGACTGTTTGAATGAATATTATGTATAAGAAGTTTGACTGGGTGTGTTGTACCTACATATGTATATATAAAAATAGGTGTATGAGTTTTGAGTTTTAAATACTTGTGAAATTTGCATGTATACACCGCTCGATGGACATAGTTATATTCGATTATTGCTACCGCAGTGCCCCATTTACTAATACTAATTATTTGTTCTGTCTTTGAGGCGAGGTTATTTAGGTTTGGGTCGTGACAAGAGGGGTTTGAATATCTACTCAGATTTGAGTGTGAGGTTCACTTCTTGAGTAGTCACCTGGGATGAATTATCACAATCTCTCTGTGTTAAAGAATTTCTTCCCCGAATTAACGTCAATCCATAATGCAACATCAACGATATGATAACAATACAATAATCACCAACTCCCCAACAATCCCAAATAACGGATGGAGCACTTTTAATAGCAAATATAAAGAAAATAGAGTATGAAAAGTACATTAGATTTGGTTTTCTATACATTAGGGAGAATAGACCAAGAGAAAAATTTACATATTCTCAAATATATCTGAGTATTTTTTGTGGACTTCAGCCTCATGCTCCCAAGTTGCTTCCTCAACTCCAGGATGATGCCGAAGTACTTTGACTAATGGAATGGTCTTACCCCTTAAGACTTGTTCTCGGGTGTCTAGAACTTTAATCGGTCTCTCTTCATAAGATGCATTCTCTTCAATCTCAATATCCATCCAATCTAACACATGGGAAGGGTCGGGTTTGAACTTATGAAGCATTGACACATGGAACACGTTGTGCACTCCGGAGTGTTGTGGTGGTAAGGCAAAACGATATGTAACTTCTCCTACCTGTTCTATGATGTCAAAAGGACTGATAAATTGAGGAGATAATTTCCCGCTTCAACCAAACCTCATCAATCCCCTCATGGGTAACATTTTTAGAAATACGTGATCTCCTACCTCAAAACATTATGATATTAGCCTTTGGTCGGCATAACTCTTCTGATGGCTTTGAGCCATAACTAATCTCTTTTAGATGAGAGCCACATTCTCAGTGGTCTCACAAACCAACTTCAGCCTAAGCATAGGTGAATTCCCTACCTCAGTCTAATAAACCGATGACCTACAAGGACGCCCATAAAGAGCTTTGAAAGGTGTCATCGCAATGCTAGCCTGATAGCTATTATTTTAAGCAAACTCAACTAAAGATAAAAGTCTCTCCTAAGACCCTTTGAAGTCTAACACACAAGCCCTTAACATGTCTTTCAAAATCTAAATGGTGATCTCGGATTATCCATCAATCTAAGGGTTGTAGGCGGTGTTAAAGTTCAGTTGGGTATCCAAGCCACTTTGAAGACTCTACCACAATGGGGCAGTGAAGTGAGGATCTCTATTAGAAACTGTACTCATGGGAACTCCATGGAGTCGAATAATTTCATAGATGTAAAGTTCAGCTAAGTATTCAATGGAATCCCCCACACTCATGGAAAGGAAGTGAGCCGACTTGGTGAGTCGATCCACAATCACCCATATCACATCATTACCCTTTGAGTTCAAGGAAGGCCCGTAACAAAATCCATGTTGACATGTTCCCATTTCCACTCGACAATTAGTAAAGGTTGTAATAATCCTGCGGGTTTTCGATGTTTGGCCTTGATTTGTTGATAGATTAAACACTTAGACACAAATGAGGCTACAACCCACTTTATACCCCTCCACCAAAATTGACGACTAAGGTCGTGATACATTTTTGTGCTCCTAGGATGTACTGCAAGGCGAGAATAATGAAACTCCCGAAGGACTTCATCTCTAATGGGTTTAGGTACAAACAACCGGTCAAAATAACGAACGCTCGAATTGGCATAAATATTCAAACCCTCTTCTTCCACTCTCTTAGAGATTCTTTCTCGGATAGTCTCCACTTCGAAATCCCTATATTGGGCTTCTTCTACTTGCGTGACAAGTGTATGTTGTGCAATAGCGATGAACAAGGTAGCCTGCTCCATTTACTCACGAAGTTGCAAGTCAAACTCGCTAATGTCACCCATCATCTTCCATTCCCTCACATTGAGACTAGCCAAAGCACTTACGGATTTTTTTACTCAAAGCATTAGCCACTACATTAGCCTTTCTAGGAAGATAGTGTAATTCAAAGTCGTAATCCTCTATAAATTCCATCCATCTCCGTTGACACAAGTTCAAATCTTTTTGAGAAAACAGGTACTTGAGACTCCTATGATTAGAGAACACTTCAAATTTCTCACCATACAAATAATGTCTGCAAAGTTTCAAGGTAGAAAATGACATCAAGCTTTAGGTCAGCGGTCAAATAATTTCGCTCTTGAGTTTTAAATTGTCAAGAACCATATGCCACTACCTTGCCCTCTTGCATCAAAACACACCTGAAGCCTTCCTTAGAAGCATTGTAATGCATCGTATACCCGAAACCATGTTCCTGTATAATGAGAATAGGAGCAGTAGTGAATCTAAGCTTCAATTCCTAAAAGGATCTCTCACAAGCTTCACTCCAAATGAATTTTACCCCCTTATGAGTCAATCTAGTCAAAGATGATAATATAGAAGAGAAATTCCTTACAAAGCGACGATGCTCTAAATTTTGGAAGAGTTTACTATGACCCCATTCTTGGAAACTACATGACCTAAAAACTTTACTTCTGAAAGCCAAAATTTGCACTTTTTTGTATTTTGCATACAAATGATGTTCCCTAAGAAGTTGTAGAACAATGCGGAGGTGCCCCTCATGCTCAGCCTCAGAAGGTGAGTAGATGAGAATGTCGCCCACAAAGTCGACTACAAACTTATCGAGAAACTCTCAGAAGACTCAATTCATCAAATCCATGAATGTAGAAGGTGCATTGGTCAAGCCAAACGGCATGACTAGAAATTCGTAATGGTCATATCTAGGACAAAAGGCCATTTTTGGAATATCCTCCTCCCTGAATCGCAATTGATGATAACCCGACCTCAAATCTATCTTCAAAAAACAACGTGAGCCTTTGAATTGGTCAAAAAAAATCATCTATTATAGGTAATAGATACTTATTATTAACCATAACTCTATTGAGTCTGTGATAATCGATGCACAACCTCATCAAACCATCTTTCTTTTTAACAAAAAGAGACAGAGCTTCCCACAGTGAAGTGCTAGGGTGTATGAAGCCCTTATCTAGCAACTCTTTCAATTGTTCCTTCAGAACAACCAATTCGGTCAATGCGAACCCATATAGTGACATAGAGATAGGTGTTGTGCCTAACACCAAGTCTATGGAAAACTCAACCTCCCGATGAGGCAGTAACTCAGTAAGATCATCCGAAAAAAATTCAAATATTCCCAAACCACCCTAGGAAGTGTGTCCCGAACTCTATTACTCCCCTCGGCAAAGGTTAAGGAAAAAAAAGAAACTAAGCTCGCCTTGACCCTGAAGGTCATACAATGGTAGTGTAGATATATCATAACGGTCACCCAAAAAGCATAAACAATCCACCGTTGGTGTACAAACTGTAACTCTCCTACGTTGGTAGTCTATAATGGCATTATAAGTAGACAACCAATCCATACCTAAGATGAAGTCAAAAATCGACATGTCTAATGCTACAAAGTCAAACAAGAGTCGACACCCAGCAACCTCTATCTCACAACCATCACATACTTTGTTCAACACAACTCTACCCCCAATTAGTGTCTCTACCATAAGCGAAAATGCTAATTGATCCACCAATAACCCCGAAACCGATGTGAATACAAAAGAAATGAATGAATATGACGCTTTGGTGTCTATCAATACACTAGCCTAACTATTGAAGACAGGATAAGTACCTCTCAAAATGGATGGTCCTAAAGACTGCTCAGATGTGTGACAGCATACACCCTTCCTTGTGGCTTCTGCACTCCTAGGTCGCCTCTCGGAACATAGGCTTGCTGCATAGATTGTGCATTTGTGGCCCTGTGTACTGCTGTAGATGCCTAGCCTGACTGGATTGGTTGATAAGGCTACCTTTGCCCCTGACCTGTTTGGAAACCTCCTAACTATCGAGATCTTGATCTACTAGCTGACCCTACTCTCTGTGGGCAAAACTTCTTCAAATGCCCAGGTTCACCGCACTGATAACAAGATGGCACCTAACTCCTACCTTGAGACTAACTTTGAGAACAAGCCAATTGAGACTATGACCCAACCTTCACCCCACACTCTGAAGCTTTGTGACCCAATTGGCCACACCAATAACAACCACCACGGGTTTAACCCATGCTCCTCAAACTTCCAGCCATCGCTGAACCTGAAGACTTGGTTTGCTATGGTGGTGACTAAAAAGAAGATAAACCCCTAGACTTCTTGGAGGACCCCAAATCGCCCTAACGATCCGAGTATCTTGACCTCTTCAACTTTTGTCTTGCCTCCCCTATGATTTCTACATGTGTTGTATCCTACACTAGCCGATCATAATCCCGAATTATGTTGCCCACTGCCTTCATAAAAATTTTCGGTCTCAACTACTTGTCATGACCCCAACTCACCCCAAACAAGATGGTGTAGTGATTGGCCAATAGTCCTTTACTACCAAAGGCCTAACAAAACAAAAGAAAGACGGACTCTTAATATAACTGGGGGCAAAATTTCTTTTCCTTAGATGTACGAAAGCCTTTATCTATTATATTGATTCTATTTAAAACATCCATTCAGAGTAATGAAAAACTATATGAAATGAAAGCACACATTCTTTTTAGAACCTTTTTAGAACCATTACTTTACATTATTACAAGACATAAATAACAAACATATTACAAAACATATGTCTTAATTATGAAAATCAGTACAACCATAAAAGACCGGCTTCAAATAACTTTCCTTGAACTAGAACTCTTTGTTACCTACATATATATAAGGGATGGGGGGTGAGCCATTGCCAAGTGAATAATACTAAAGTAAGGCGGTAAATGAATGAATATTGATGAGTAATAAAAGCATAACTTCAAAATATATCTTTAGCTTGTACAAGGAAAAACATAACTTGACTTTGTAGCATTACATAGTGATGAGCATTTCATGGATTACAAGGTGCTTAACTGGCCCGGGTACTATCTAAACAGAACAATTGTGAGCTCAACCATAATACATGATTAGATATTTGCCCAACTATGGGACATGATCTAAGAATGCCATCTGGATACATGATAAAAAAGTATAGAATGTTCATTCATGACAAAACACATCATATCTTGTATACATAATCAAGTTTTGCATTAAAAGTATCATTTGACAATATAGCATTACTAAACTACTACTTACAAATGGTTCCGGGAACGAGAGTGTATCTTCTTCAAAGCTTAACCTACACAAAACAAGAACAAGCATTGAAATTCAATTCAACTTACAGGTATTAATCTTAATTCAAGTGTTCTAATCTTGTTTAATGCAAGTGTTCTAATCTTGTTTAATGTTTCCTAACTTCTTTTCTAAATCATTCAAGGCTTGGTATGACTTAACTTCTATGCTTCTAGATTAGTGAGAGCATTCTAAGTGACTTAATGCCCTCTTTATTCTTACACACATTGTTTAATCCCTAAAATTCAAGTGTTGGTTGCGGCATTCAAGTACCTAGCTTATTTGTGCAAACATGACAAATGAAGTGTCTAAACTTGATTAGATGTTTCCCTAAACTTATCTCAAGTGTTTAATGCTAATCTAGGCCTAATTCAAGTCTTAAGCAAGTGCATAATAAGTGTTAAATACAAGCATGAGTGTCCTAAGCAAACAAGGCTTGAGAAACAGTGAAATAGGTTTGAGTAGGGGTGCCGCATGTACGAGGAATAGGAGCTGCACATGCAATTATTTCAGTAGCCAAAATGGGTTCTAGGGAAGCAGGCTGCACTTGCAAAAATTCCCTCTGCACATACAATTCTTGGCAAATCACACCTATTCAAAATATAACCATGTTCTTTGCTTTCCTCTGTCATTTTTCTTGAACTAGGGCTTGTGCAACTTAACCCAAAACATGTAAAATCAATGACAAACATGGAAATATGATTATTTTCTAAATCATTACTATCAAAACTTGGTTTAAATTCAAGAATCAAGGATCAAATTTCAAGATTTATCACGAATTTCAAAAACTAATTCCTTTTCCAAAACCTTTCATTTCTTTCTTCCAAAACATGAATTTAAGCCACAAAACTTATGAAAACCAAAGGCATATGGGATGATGATGGTCTAAATACATCAAGAACATCAAAAATTGCTTCAAAGAGATAAAATCCTAAGCTACATGCCTTGTTCTTCTTCCTAGCCTAATTTCCTTCATTCTTTCCCTCAAATCTTCATTCTTAGACCAAATTAATCCTAACTTTTTCTTAATCTTGAATGCTAGGAAGGTGTACTACATGATTTAGGATAGAAATCTTACTTTTGATTTGCTAAGAGATGAATTTTGGTGCAATTCTTCCAAGCTTCCTAGCTTTCTCTCCTCTTTCTCTTTTCTTCTCCCTCTTTCTTCCTCCTTCTTGTTAGTTCTCACCTCCTACAGATTTTCATTTTATTTGTTTGATTTGGCTTGAGCTTTTATTTGGTGTGGTGGGGCAAAAGGAAGGAGTATGGCTCACCAAATCTCAATTTATTAACTTGACTTGGTTTAATCAAGGTTAACTTAAGTATTTTACCAAATGTCTAATTATCTTCATTAATCAACCTTAGTCTTAATTAATCAAGATTATACTCTAATTAATCGAGGTTTAATTTAATCTTGCTTAGCTTAATTAATCTTGATTAAGGTTCACTAATCGTACTTAATTAATAGTAATCCCGATTAGTAAAATGACATATAATATTAAAATAATGAGTACATTAGTCCAAGATCTTTAAGCTCCTCAATTAATGCATAGGCACATCCTAGTATTCACAAATTTAAGCTTAAGGCATTCCCCTATCTTTCAATAAGCTTTCCACTATTTATTCATTTAAGTTTTCATTAGGGCATATTTTCATTTCTAAGTTTCTATAGATATCTTCTAAGGTTCTCATCTTATCACTTCATAGTTTGATCTAAAGTATTCAAATGTGGAGAATGATATATTTATAAGACGTGGCGTTATGTGGGGTGTCACACAACCTTTTCTCAAATTTCAAGCATCAACGCTCCTCAGTCACCACAAGCTCGGATGCAAAATAGGATAAGCTGGTAAAAGTGGTTTCAAACTCAACCACAGGTGTGTTAAGTTGTAACAACTCCACAAATTGCCTTGTCAACTGCTCCTTAGCAGTGGGAGGGAGGAACTTCTCCTGGAAAGCGTGCGTAAATGCCTGTAGACACCCCATTTTTGACCGTCCTCAAGATTTGGACGTCACCGTTGGAATGCTCGGTGATTATCCATGTTTGTGTTCGTTATTGAGTTCCCGGAGGTCCCGGCTGCGCGTCGTGCCTCAGGACCTCTCAACCGGCTTGTTCTGTGCTTGGTTTTACACCAAGACTTGTGTGTTTTTGCATTTGAGGGTAGGGGGAGGCTTGTTAGCCATCCCTGAAGCCCACCGGCTGCCCCCACACCACACCGGCACTCCATTTTGGCCATCGGCACTGTTTTCTCAAACACTTTGATCGGTCGGCACTGTATGTTGCCGACCGGCACTTTTGTGTGCCAGTGACTATTTTGGCCGGCCAGCATGCAACCTTTGAACCCCTGGGACATGGTGCATGCCAACTGTGCCAGCTGGAATGCACCATCACACTCCCCCGTGCATAGGTGTGACTATTTTGCACCCTTTGCACCCTTGACCCCCCTAAGCTTCTAGAAGCTTGACCCTTTGGCCAAAGCTTCTTGGAGAAGCTTGGCCAGCTGTCTTGGCTTCTCCAAGAAGCCAAGACCCCTCTGCACCCCTTGAACCCTTTTTCTTTTGCTTAGCCACTAAGTCTTAGGCTTGCCTTGGCCTATATAAGCAACCTTTCTCTCCATTTGTTGGAGGTTAGCCATTTCCAACACAAAACCAGAGCTTTATCTATATATCTCTGATATATATCTATCTATATCTATATCTTCCCTTCCCTCATCCATTGTGTGTGTTTCTTGGCCTAAGTAGTGTGTTTTACCTTACTTTTGCACCATTACACACGCTATTACACCTAGCTCCGAGATTGAGGGACTTGGAGGGTTGTTTGTTGTGATTTTGGACTGGTTTTGATCATTAGAGGAGGGCTGCACCACTGGTTCTTCAAGGAGTCTTCAAGGGTAAGCATGTTGCTTTAGTTTCCCCAAACTTGCACTAGCTTTCTACCTATCTTGCTTTGTGTTTTTGGCTTTGTGTTCAACATAAAAAAGTCTTATATTTTCTTACTTTAGAACCTTCATTAAGGTCACTTCAGGGTTTGAGCACAAACTCACCCTCTTAGGCTTTGTTTTGGCTATTTTAGCCCCTTTTCTTGAAGCCTTGTTTAACTTGGTGTTTTTGGTCTTCTCACCACTGAAAACCAGTGGGTTTTCAGTGGTGAGGGAGGTATTTTGGAGTCGTATATAGGGGAGGGACACCCCCTTCCCCTTTGTCCCTCTTTGGTCTTTACTTTGGCTCACATAGTAGCATGCATTTTTAGCCTTATATGCCTTCATTTCAGAGCTTATTTGGGTGTTTTGGATCATATATCATCTCTGTTTTTGGTTGGTTTTGTGGTCCTTAGCATGCTTCTTATACTTCCTTTGTAATGCTCTAGTTTGCCTAGAAATGAGCCATGAGTTTAGGCCATGTTTCTTGCATGTATGAGCCACACTTCATGAAGATATTAGCATCATTTTGCCATGTCTAGAGGCTGTAGGCCACTAATTTTGCCATGCTTGGTATGTTTGACAAAGTTGTTTTGCATTAAGGCTTGTTAGTCTTAAGATGTGAGTTCTTAGCATGCATTTGGTTAGGCCATTTTAGTGATTTGGAATCATCTAATATGCTATCTCAGTCCTTATGCCATGCTTATATGCCTCCATGTATCATCTCTCCCACCTTTTGAAATGTTGGTCTCTTATGCTTTAAAGTGAGCATTGTGCATGCTTGTATGTTTAGAGCATTTGGGCTGCCTTGTTGTTGGGTTTTGGGGGCTCATTTCATTTGTTGAAATCTGTTTTTGGTCGTTTAATATATGCCATGAGTGGCCATGTTAATGGTAGCAAGGAGTGCTCTCTTTGTGCCTTAACCTTAGGCCCTTTGACTTGCATGTTTGCATAGGTAATTGGTCACCATTTTGGGCTTGTTTTGCTACTGTTTTGGGTTGGTTTGAGGGCTGCCCCATTGTAGTTAAATCCACCATTGCATGCTTGCCTCATGTTTGTTGCTTAATTGATTCATTAAGTGTTGCTACATGTTAGTCCTATCGCCTAAATTGCCCATGTTTGCATTGCATTTGAACCTTGCATGTTGCATTACATTTGGCATGTTGGCATTTTAGTATTAGGTTGCATCATGGAGCCATGTTTGCATAACATGCATTGCATTACTTGGTTTGGGGTGTCAAACCAAGTGTAAGGGTTGAGATGAGTTCATATTACAAGTGATGCAACTTGTCTCAACTCATGGTCGCTAAGACCCTTGATCTTAACATGATAGGGACTTAGTTCTCATTTGTGTGTTGCATGCATATTGACATTGAAATGCACTCTTGGTTCCCTAGGCTATCATGCACCAAGATGCATAATTGATGGCCCAAGAACCAAGGGTCATGCTCCCTTGAGTCCCAAACATGATAGGGAAGCATTGGCCATGCTTACATATGCCTAAAAATTCATGCCATGCACTGCTTGTCTGCTGCTGCTGTCAAAACTATCTCCTGCAGGAATCTTGTGCCGACCGGCATTATATAGTGCCGACTGGCACTATATGGGTGGCCGATAACATTATTGACAACCGGTGACAATTTTACACGGCCGGTGGCCATTCCTCCCAGCCGATGATGTTCTGCAATGCTCATAGAAGGTTATCTGGGACTTTGACAGTTTTCAGAGAAGAAAAGTGTAGACACCCCATTTTTGACCATCCTCAAGACTTGGACGTCACCGCTTGAACACTCGGTGATTACCCATGATTGTGTTTGTTTGGAGTTCCCGGAGTTCTCGGCTGCGCGCCTTGCCTCAGGACCTCCGAACTTGACCGTTTTGTGGCTGGTTTTGCACCAAACACTTGTGCTTTGCCTTGGAGGGGTAAGGAATGCCTTCTGAGGCATCCCCACACACCACCGGCAGTGGCTAGAGGCCACCGGCTGGTTGATGTTTCCACCGGCACTATATTGTGCCGGTCGGAACTCTTTTTGGAAAAATGACCATTTTGCCCTGCCGATCACTTTACAGCTGTTTTTGGAGATATTTTCAGACAGCTTTGTAGCACTTATTTCCCCTCCATACACGTGTATGGAGGGATGAGCCTTTGGTTGACTTAGCTTGTAAGCTTTGATTCCTATAAGAGAAGACTCTCTTCTCTTGGCTCAAAGGTTGAAGGGGTTGGACATTTTAGAGATAAAATACAGGGAAGAAGCTCTGGTTTTAGGTTAGAAATCCTATATCTATCCTATCTCTCTTTTCCTTGATCATTTTGTACACTAGGTGCTTTAGTTCATACTATTGCACACAAGCACCTACTGTTTCACCTTCCTCTTGGAGCTGAAGTTCTAAGAGCCTATTCTTGGTGTTCTTGACTGGTTTGGGGCTTAAGGAGATATCAAGGTCACCATTGTTGAAGAAAAGCTTCAAGGGTAAGAAACTAGCCATTTTTACCCCTTTCTTGCACCTTGTTTTTACCTAGTTTAGGACTGTTTTTGTGCTTGGTGATCAACACATAAAAGTTTTGGTTTTTAGTCCTCTTGATAGTTTATTAAGGGTACTTTGTGCTTTGGGGAAGTTTGGCCCCTCTTAGGCCTCGAAAGGCCTCATTTTTGTGCTATTTTGTTGAGCTCCGGGATTTTGGTGTTGGGGTCTCTTCACCACTGAAATCTTGAGGGATTTCAGTGGTGAAGATGATGCCTTGAAGTCCTAAGAAGGAGAGGGCCACCCCCTCTCCTTGATGTCCTTGAAAAGGGCAAGTTTTGGTCTCTTAAGGGAGCATAGTTTTGAATGTTTGAAGATCATGTCTTGGCTGCATTTTATGTTTATTATGCCCTAATATGACATTGATATGTGTTGGTTTTAGTACTCCTTGCATGTTTTGCATAGATGCTTTGTAATGCCTTGTATTGCCTTAACTTGCTCTAGGTTGTTAGCCCTAATTTGAGCATACTTTAGGCTTAGATCCATGAAGCTTGTATGCTTATTTTGCCATGCTTTAGGTCTGTCCATACTTATTTTGGTCGACCGTGGCTTATATCTTGGGTCCCCTTTATGTTTGGCTTGTTGGCCTTAAGGGTACAAGTGTGTAGCATGCCTTGCTTGCTGTATTTTCAATGGTTTGGAACCATTTGGCATGTCATTTCAGGCCATTTAGCATGCTTGTTTGATTGCCTTGCATGCCTCTTTGATGTTTCGGAAGCTTGTGCCTTATGCCTCATGTCTTAGCATTTGTGCATGCCTTCCTAGTTGAGCCATTTAGATGCCATCTAAGTGGTCCTTTGGGCTTAGTTTTACATGCTAAAAACCTGTTTTGGGTTATTCAACGCATGCCATATTTGTTTTGCATAAGTGTAGTTCAATACCTCATTGGCATACTTTGAAATGTTGAACCTATGTGCGCATGTTTTGCTTGTCTTGTTTAAACATGATTTGGCATCATTTTATTGCATGATTTCAGAGCCTAAATTGCATGCTAATGGTCCATATTTGTGCCTCTTAAAGGTGTTTAAGAGTTGCTTTATTATGCTTAAGTGTTGGTGCTTTAACATGTGCATGTGTGTATATGTGTTGGGCCCTCATGTCCTAGCATATGGCTACTGATTTTAGGCCTACTTGGAGTTGCCTAGGTCATGGGTAAGACCATTATTCAATTGCTTGTATGCTGCCTCATGTTTGCTTGTATGCTTGC
Organism: Camellia lanceoleosa; assembly: GCA_025200525.1. NCBI lineage: Eukaryota > Viridiplantae > Streptophyta > Magnoliopsida > Ericales > Theaceae > Camellia > Camellia lanceoleosa. Next base: position 162,572,245 of record CM045759.1, read on the forward strand.
ATTGTTTGTCTATATGCTCATGTTGCATCCCTAGTTGACATGCTTAGGTTGCATGGCATCAACATGCATGCCTTGTTCCTTGACCTTGTGATAGGAATTGGGCCTCATTTTGTTTGCTTGGTTTGCATACATGTGAAATTAAAGTTGCATACTTGGTTCTTTGGGCCATCATGCATGGAAATGCGTGATTGGTGGCTCGAGAATCGAGGCACACCCTCCTTTGAGCCATTAGTATGATAAGGAGTGTGTTTAGTGCATATATGCTTTGAATTGCATTGCCATGCCAGTTTTTGCCCTCTGCTGCTGTGGGTTACAGGTTCTGCAGGCATTCAGTGCCGGCCGGCAATGTTTAGTGCCGACTGGCAGTCAATTTGCAGCCGATGGATCAATTCAGTGCCGATGATCTCAATTCATTGTCGGTGGAAGTTTTGAGCAGCCAGTAGTGATCTTCAGTACCTAAGGAAGTATTCCTAAGACTGTGGCAGTCTTCTGAGATGCAAAGCAGGGAAAACAGAGGCAATCTAAGCATGGCAATACGATTCCGAGCAAGTCCCGAGCGTGCGATGCGTCTGGCCCTCTCCCCAAGGCGATTTATTGTTTTGATCGAATTAGTTAATTCATTTGTTAATATAATGGATTTGTAATATTTAATTAGCTTGCGTAGTTAATTATCTGTATTATTCTTTTGGTCCCCCCCTCCCGAGTGAGGGCAAATTTGTAATAAGTGTGGGTGAGTGTGTGCATGTCTTCCAACCCCTACTTCTTTCTCCTTTTTATTTACCCGCTTATGATGGTAGATTAGGGCACATTTATTTTAGCATACCTTATGCTATGCATGCGTGCATCCATGCATTTGTTGACATGCATCGGGCTCGGTACATCATACAAACTGCATTGTATTTTCAATTCCAAATTGAATACGTGCACTGAATAAAGTGCATTTCACATGCCATCTTTAGGGTTAGCCGAGCCTACTCTAAATTGCATCTTCGCCTGTGTTGCATTAGCCATTTAACATGATCTAGGGACATGCATGTCTGCTAACTAGTTTCTTGTTTTGGCACGGAGTACGATGTAAGTATTCATGCTTTAGCATATCGCATGCGTGTGAATGTTGCCATGATAGCATGACTACCATGAGGCTAAGTGCTTATGTGATATAACTGTTTGAATGCCTGTGGGTGGAGGTTGGATTGCTTGAGTTGGAAAGACTCATTGAAATCCGTGTTTTAGCCTACTTGCGAGTAACAAATTCCAAAACATTTTCAAAACGAACGGATATGCAATGTTTGTTTCCAAATTAGGCAATCTAGTCTATACTTGTTTGCCGTGCGCACAACATAGTAATTCTAGGCTAATAATTGGAATAAGAACATGTAATGTTTTCAAAAACGGATATCACGGTTAGTAGAGGCCGGTCTTCGGACCGGGCGAAAGGGGGTGCTCATAGCTGACCTTCCCCGATCGTACCCAAGCTCCCGAGCCAAGACCACTTTGGTGATGACGAACACGTGGCCTTCGGCACCGAGTCAGGGTTTCCTAAATTTTCCATTTGAAAATATTTAGGTGCCGACTCTGTATCTGGCAAAGCAGTCCATGTTTGGCACTTCTTTTCAAAATCTGTTTTTCTTCAAAACAATTTGCCAGAGTTGGACTCTTTGGTTCAGATTTAGAACCGCAACAAACAATAAGGGAGTCCGAACTGTAGAGCGAGGTCCCTCCGCGGGCGCGTCTACCGTTTCTGGTGACTCTGCTGGGGAGTTTTAGAGAGCTTGACTCGAACCCGTGATATCCTGTTTTGACTACACTTATGCGTTTCTTTGCATTTCATGTGCATTGGTGCGCCTAGGATACTGTGTTGGCCATCTGCTATTCCTGAGCGGTTTGCTGGAGGCTTGTCTTGTCAAGGCATGACCATAAGGTCGACGGTTCGGGCTCTGCCAAGATGTAGAACACAAACCCGGTTTCTGGGGCACCCTTTTCGACCATTCGACCTAGTGCATATTCGGAATTCGTAGTGACCATTCCAAACTAGGACAGGTTGCTTACCCGATATTAGGTTGTTTGAAACCGCTGCGTGCGTAGTGAAACCCTAGCTCCTGACAAAAATAGGACAGGGAAACCCTACCCCAACATAGGGGTGTTTTGGCTCTCTTTCCTTGCTATGTGCTTTGAGAGTGTATCTCTACAGGGAATGCATATACCAGTTTGCAAGTCTGGGTATCCGGCCTGCGGGCACCAGTATCAGTATTTTAAGAATCAGTTATATCTGCGGGTATCAGATTCAGATTTGGGGCAGTGACTTCGGGAAACAGTGATCAGTAGTAGAGTACAGTTGTCCGGCTGCATCCGTGTTTGATCTGTTTGGGGCTGAAATACTGCTTGTTTTCCGTTTCAAGGTTCAGAGATTCAGAGGGTTGATCTAGAACATCTAGTGTCTTCTCCTTGCCGAGGCAGAACTGAACATGACGCAGAATTTAGAAGAGATCGTGGTCATGACGGCCGCGTTGAGTCAAGAAACCACCCCACAGAATGAGACTACTGTTGACATGCCGCATCCACCAGTGCTCGCCGCGACATCCAATTTGGACCCCTCAACTATATCAGGCTTGCGAGCCCACCACATTTGAATTAATGGGAATGATAGGTGATCTTCAAAGATCCGTGGCGGATCTCGCCTATGGAATGTCTGTTTCGCCACCAACCGCACCATATGCCGGAGGCTTCATACCCCAGGAGCCCCCGCTACTGGGACGAATTGTAATTGAACTCAACCAACCGAAGATGACCTCCAGCTATGGTAACGATGCAGCAAACCAAACTCTAGATCAGGCCGAGGCCAGAGACAAAGGCAAGATGAAGGCAGACGCCGACCCTACCGAACAACTGCTGTGGGTGGTAGAGGCTTTGAAAGCCGGGGGAATGAACAAGCAACAAATATCCGCAGTTATGTCAAAAGCTGTGGAGGATGCTTTCCCCACTCTGCCCGAGGGCAATTCTAGTCAATCAGAGAATCGGGACAGGCCCCGTCATGCTAGAACAGTTCCTCTCCCTCCCAGCCTTGCATCCGGAAAGGATCAGAAATCCAAAGCCGCACCCGCCGATCCGTTTGCTAGTGCGTCTAGCAAGAGTGCTCAGGCTCCAAAGTACCTGCCCCGAGGGCGTAGGGTCTTTCATGCTCTCTATATGCCATTATCCAAGGCACTTCAAATCCTTGCCGAGAGGGGACACCTTAAACCCCTGGAGCCTAGGCCTCTCCCGAAGAATCTCCCTGATAATCATTACTCTACTCAAGATCTTGTCGTACCATCATGAGGTAGCCATGCCATGAGGTGCAAGATTTGATCGACATCGAGGTTATCCTCCCCCCTACCTTAGCAAAGTCCGTCACCACCTAGTTGTTGGATTTCGAGGATACAGATACTGCAAGTATGTAATCAGAAGGTGAACCGCCCGCGGGCAGTGTCTGGTACATTTTGGATGTGGCATTTGGCACGCATTTTTGAGCACCTGCCAATGCTAGTTTTTGTAAATCCTAACTTGGGTGTCGAGTCCGTCTTTTGTTTTGTTTTGAGTCTGTGTCTCTGTATTGAGTCAGTCTTTTGCTTACAGGGTCTATCGTGTTGTAACGAGTCAGTCCCTTTTGTATAGTATACCAGGTGATTTCGGGGTTGTTGCCTCAAACACCGTTTTATCTTGTAATTAGTTGCTTTTGCTTTTTGAGCCTGCTTGCCGCCGAGAAGCCAGTTATACCAACAAATCTGAATGAAACAGCCGTGGCTATCATGTGCCGTATTTGTTGCTATTTGAGTCAGCCGTGCCGAAAAATATGAATGGAACGACATTGCGTACCGCCTGCGCTCTTGTGCTTTGAACATCGTTATGATGACCTGAGCTTTTCATAAAACCCTTTTCAAACACTGCGGTGATAAAAACAAAGAGGAAGGAATTCCTCGGGTTTTGCAAAATTTGATCAATTTTGAGAGAAAGAGAAGCATGTTAAGCTTTTAATGAATGAAATCATGCTTGTTAGCGTGAGTACTGAGAAGGACCCTGGCCTGATCCAGACTGGTTCCACACTATCTTCAACACGAGCGATTTGTCGCTTTCTTAAAAACTTTCAAAAACATAATATTTTGCGCAGTCTTGCGAAGACCTGTGTGGAATCGCTCTCGAGATGGTGCAGCCCAGGATCGCTCCCAGCCTTGAGATTTGATTTATCTGTTGCGAACTAGAATCTGTTCAAAACGTTCAGTACCATGAAACGCCTGTGTGGCCCATTCTGAGGCAGCCCTCGAGCAAGAGGCATCAAAAGTTAGATCAAGGAGATCAGATCCTACCAAGCAAAGCTTGAGAAGCAGCCGTGATGGACTTTTCCTGCAAATCGATACAACAGCCATTCTCCTGGATACAGAGGGCTTCGATCTCAAAACCATTTGGCATGGACACAGCTACACTTTTACCCTTTGAGAGGCTTGCTGGGCCGAAAACCCGGAAGGGCGGCCCAGGCAAAAGTTAGAGCAAAGAAAAAGAAAAGAAAAAAAAGGAAAAACATGAAAAAGAAGTGAAGAAGAAAAGAAAAATAAAAAAAAACAAAACAAAAGAAAAGAAAGAAAATAAATGAAAATGCAAAAGAAAAGAAAAAAGAAAGAAAGGAGAAAGAAGAACAAAGCTCGCAAGGGCGAAAACCTGCAACAGGCGCCTTGGCAAAAATTAGAGCCTAAACAGTGAAGGTTAAAATACCTGAGTGTACCTTAACCGGAACTACGTAAGGCTTGATTCCCATGTTTGCGATACGTAGGAAACTTCATCTTGAAGTCCAGCCCCCAACGCTTCCATAGCGTCCCAGTCAATGTCATGGTTTTGTTCACTTGTGCCTCCTCCGAATCCGATGTCTCGACTGCAGCAACCTGGAACTACGTGATTAACTTCCTCTTGAAGTCCAAACCACCAACACCTTCCAGGTGACTGTGTCCATATATTGATTCAAACCGTCTTCGCCTCTTCTGCGTCCGAGGATCCGATCGTCATTAACAAGGATTGGCTTACAAAATGCCGTGGCATCATCCAAACAAGGGGCAACTTTCCGTTGCCATCCACTGCCATAAGTTGCCCTAAGTTACCATCCAAACTAGGGGCAACTTTCCATTGCCTTATCCCCCTTTAAGCCAGGGGCAATTTTCCATTGCCTCCGATCCGAGGTTGCGCATCTCGAGGGTAAGTTCTATGCTCGTCGAGCATTAACTGTTTGCAAAAATGGTTTTTGAAAATTTTTACTGAAGTTGACTATTTTCTCGAAAACTGTTTCATTTTCAAAATTGGACCATGTTTGGACCCAAAAAAGGAGAATTTTCAGTGCTCACAGCCTGATTCGCACGATTTTCAAATCAAAAATCGAATAAGTGTGTTAATCTAACTCTCATTTTTTATCAAAGCTGTTTTAACAAACAAAAATGGTCAAAATGACGAACTAGGAGCACAGTTGAATCGGGTGTTCCGTCTTCCCCCTCGTCGCCAATGCATTTGCCAAGGAGGCACCCTATCTACCAGAAGAAATAGCCGTGAGCTAACAGTGTTGGGCGTGAACCCGCGATTTCCTATTCATCTGTCAATCGCCCCGGGGAGGGATGAAGAATGAGAGAATAAAGAATAGAGAGGAGTAAGTTGAGAGAAAAGTGAGAAAAGGGTTTTGAGAGAAAAACCGAGCCTGAGGGCCGAGCGATGCGAGTATCACAAATCAGAAAGGGTGGGAATAATACCCGGAGGAATTGGCTCCTCAAGATTTGAGGTCTTTTTGTAAACATGTCTGTGTGTCGTGTCTTTTGATTCATTGATCTGGGTTTTGGCTTTGAGTCTTTCTCATTAGGTTAGGTTGTGTGCCTTTTATTTCTGTGTTTGAGTTTGTCTTGTCGTATTCTATGGTAGGCTCGATACCCCGGTTGAAAACCTATTCTCTTCCAAAAAGTAATCGCTTGTGCTTAGAATGCTGTGCCATTCTCTACATCCGTGCAAAGCAAGAGAAGGAAAGGGAAAATTTGGGACATTCGAGTGTGTTCCAACTGCAACCGTGTCAACTTTGTGATCCGTCTTGTCAGATTGGGGCTATTTGTTCAGGGTTTGCTGTGTGCAGAATGAACCGAATGCTGTGTTATGGGCTATATGCAGGTCAATCCCCAGTAGAGTATGGGCTGTATATCCAAATTGAGCAGTGATTCGTCTAAGTGTTTGCTGTTTAGTTGGTTGGTTATCTGATTACCACAGTATAATTGCTCAAGTTTCAGACAACAGATCAATATCATGTACATTTGAGGTGTAATATGATGCAATGCAGTGCAAACCACGAGATGTATAGATATAACACTCTTTTTAGACAAAAGGTTTGTTTCATATAATCTTTTTTCAAGTACAAATCTTGAGGAAAACAAAAACCTGCCTGCGGCAGTACAAAGTACTCTATCTACCAACAAAAGAGAAAAGTACAAGAAAAGAAATAAGAAAAACAGCAAAAGTCCGGGTCGTCAGTGTCATCAATGGCCTCGCTCCGGGGGATCTATCCTCGCCCTCTTCCTGGGCAGAAGTCCAGGAGCATCACCGGAAGTGTCACTGTCTGAGTCCGAGCTGCCCCCGTCCTCCTCCTCGGATGCCTCCGCCTCCTCCTCAGAATCATCGTCTGGAACTGGAGCCCGCGAGCTGCTCCCGGTGTAAGTGCGCCCTCCTCTGGTGCGGGGGAATATCCTGCCATCCCGGGTAGACACGGGAGGTCCAGATGAAGCGACGCCACCTGCCAGAGGAAGTAGGAAGGGAGGCTGAAAAACGTGAAAGGCAAATGCATCAGTATGTATGAAACAGTTTATCAGTGCAGAATGCAGTGTATGAATACAGAGTATGAATGCCGTGAGCAGTTGAAACAATGCAGAATCACGGTGTATAGTCTGAGTATGAATGCCGTGAGCGGTTTATCGCTGCAAAATGCGAGGTATGAATCTGATGTATCAAGTGCCGTGAGGACTGGGTATCCAGTGTTGTATCATGCATCAGATTATGCGAAGCAGTTTGGGTATGATTTGAAGCTATGACAGAGAGAACATACCGGAAGGCCGTAAAAGGCTAGGAAGTTGAAGGTCCGCTGCAGCATCCCCGCCATGGAGGCATTCATCTCCAATGATCGCCGGGTGTACTCAGAAGACGCCTGCAAGGGAATCAGATGCATCAATATTCTGCGGAATATCAAATAAACTAAAATGAAATAACTGTACAGAAATGCAGTAACACATACCGGAGGCAAGTCGGGGATACCGACAAACTCGTGATCAGTCGGCAGAGGGGCGAAGTGTATCTGATAAGTCGCCCCATCCGACCCCCGGAAAGACAGTGAAGCGGGTAAAGCGGGCCAATTGGCCTCCCATCCCCTCTGGACTCCGCCCCTGCCGCGGACTCGAGCCCTCCTCGGCGCTCCTCCTCCTACTCCTGCTCCGGCCGCCGGCGCTGCAGGTCTCTCTCTCTCAGCTCGGCGATCACCGCTCAGCGGCCGCATGATGAAGGTCCGGACGTACTCTGAGTAATTTCCCTCGCCTCTGAAGCCGTCCGCCTCCCAGCCGATGGTGTAGTCTGCCATCTGCTCGGCGGTGAAACGCTCGGTGTCCCTCATATGCTCGGGAGGATGCACCGGGACTATCTGCTCAGGTAACCCTAAGGTCTGACGCAAAAAGCGCTCGCCCAGGTACCAAGCCCGACAGACCGGGCCCTCCAGCAAAATCCGGTAACGCGAGGTCTCAACGGCGCTGGCAAACCGATCCCGCACCATCGCTGGCAGAGGAGCACACGGCTGCCAAGTGATCTGAAATTGAAATACAGTTTGTTACCTACTGGTATTGCAAATATACAGTGGAAAAGTGAAGCTTAAACGAACTGCAAATAAAACATACCTCGGCAGGGGTGATGGTGTCGAAGTAACGGCGGAAGAAGCTGAATGTCTCCCGCGGCCTCCGGGTGCACCTCCCGTCGAAGCGGCGTGAGAACGGGATGACCAGAGGGGTCTCTACATCAGGTACAGGAGCGAGCCTAGGGAAGTAGGCGTAAACCCACAACTGCAAGACAGATGTCAGAACATTTATCAGATAAAGCAGAATACAGAATAAAGCATGAAATAACAAAGCCGTGTGTTGTGCAGTGTAGAGCAGAGTATGTGTGTGCCGTGTGTACAGTATATAGCAAGTGTAAAGCAGACTACAGTGTGTGCAGTGTGCAGAGTACAGAAAGTACAGAACAGAAATGTAAAGTAGAGGAGAAGGCGTACCTCCCAAGCTCGCCAGTAACCTCCGAGCAACTGCCCGCTACCACAGGAGACTGAGCTCATGTACCCGTAAAGAGTGGCCAGAGCCGCGCCACCCCAATCAAAACGCAAAATATCTCGGACGTCCACCAGTGCGCTGAGTAGGCAAAGAGGCACGGTGTTCGCCCGGTCGGCGAAGAGGGTCGTCCCTAGCAAAAACATCAAAAAGCCGCGTGCGTACTGCTCTACGGCCGTGTCGGTCATCGGAGCCGCCGCCACCAACGCAGGCTGCACTCTGAACTGCACCTCGAACCAGGAGTAGCGGACAAAGCCTGGACGAGCAAGAGGTGGCGCCTCGCCAAGCAAGTAGATCTGAGCGGCGGTCCACTCGTCCATGTCGGTGTCGAAGGGGATCGGATCACCCCCTACCCCGATGCCGGTGAGCAACGAGAAGTCGTAGGAAGTCATCGTCATGTCTCCCGCCGCGGATAGGTGGAACGAGTCGGTGGTGTCCCACCACCTCTCTGCCAGGGCAACTAGGAGAGGCCTGCAGGCGGTAAGCCGAGTTAGACCCCTGCAGAAAGAACCGAAGCCCGCATCGTCCACAATGTGGCGAAGCGCCTCAGGAAGCTCCAAGTACCAATCTCGAGCCGCGACATTCCCATACCGCGGATGGTACGGGAATCTCCCTGTTTTCAAACAAATGGTTGCGAAGCAATATGAGATGTATAGATCTGAGGAAACATGTTAAAGTCGATACAAATCTAGCATGCGTGCAAGTTTTTCAGATCCAAGCAGATATCAGATTGCATTGTACTACGGTGGACTACAGTGTTTGATGCGTCAGCGTGTTTTGAGTAAGTGCAATATAAACGTGGTGCACGTGTGCACATTTTTCAGATCCAAGCAGATATTAGGTTTCAGTGTACTACGGTGGACTACGGCCTGTGATGTGTCAGTGTGTTTGTGAGAGTCAGCATACAGATGTGGTGCATGTGTGCACATTTTTCAGATTCAAGCAGATGTTGGGTTATAGTGTACCAGTAGGTGAACTACAACGTATGATGCATCAGCGTGTTGTGTATGGTTCAGTTTAAATACAGCATACAATATGTTTTCAGATTCGAATAAGTGCCAGGTGTCGGTAAGTTTGCAGTGAAGTACGGTGTGTGCCGTGTGTTTGGGTGATTGAGACTAGTGCAGTGTGTGTGCATGTTTCCGTCTTAAACAGATATCAGTTGTAAGCACGATTGCGATTAACTACAGTCTACAGCATATCAGAGCTAAGCAGTTAAAGAACAGATTCAGCTATGGCAGTTAAACAGTTCTACATTACAGAAAGTAAAACAGAGAAAAAATGTTACCTCGGAAGCGCCGAAGGATAGATGAGAGGTCGGCTCGCGCAGGAGAAGCTCCGGGTCCAGCGCTCGGTCAAAGCCGCGGAAATGGCGAAGACCATCCGGAGGTAGGACGTGGATCGCCGGGCGGTATGTCACCGGATCGAAGGGACGCTCGCTCAACGGGAGGAGCTCGACCCCGGGATCCATCTCGTGATCTGGGGGAGTCCCGACGTGTGGAACATCGTCAGCCATGGCAATGGTGGTGAGGAAATGGTCAGAAAAGTCGGAATACGAAGAGTCAACCGAAAAAAGTCAACCCCGAGCGGGCCGAAAATGACCGGAAAGGCCAGAAGATGCAAAGGCACGGAAATGAAGAGAAAATGAAGGGGAACAAGTCCCGAAAAAGTGGAAATGGCAAAGGGAGTGCCGAAACGGAATTTCAATCGGTCGAAAATGTCCGAAACGCGATGAACTTCGCGAATCGAATGGCGAAAATGTCGTGACAACGCAAAGAAATGAGCGAATGAGGAGGAAAAGAAACTCTAGAGAGAGAGGGAGAAGTTTTTCGGCGGTGGGGGAGTGAGGAAATAGGGTTTAAAACCCTATTTTAAAAGACCCGAGGTGAAATGTCAAAACTGTCCCCGATCAGCAATTTTTGGCCGGTCGGCACTATTTTGTGCCGGTCGGCACAATATGGTGCCGGTGAAACTTTTATGCAGCCGGTGGCCACCTATTCCAGCCGGTGATGTTCCCACAGCCTTGTTTCGGCCATGTGAGCAGTTTTGGGTCTTCATAACTCAAGAAAATGCAAGAAAGTGCATCCCCGATGTTCAAATCCGTTTTGACCTCGGACCGTGTCTTCTGTGCGTGGCACTCAAATTCAAGCAAAGATTGTATCCTTTTGTATCCTTTTGTCTTTTGCAAGATTCAAAAGTTGCCCCGTGTGCGTTGCATACATCCATCACATTGTCCGATACGTCGCATCGCGCTATCTTGCGCATCATATTGCATTTGGCATGCATTCAATCGCACTGTTTTGTGCACTCGCGTTGTCTAACGCATCGCGCTATCTTGCGCATCATATTGCATTTGGCATGCATTCAATCGCACTATTTTGTGCACTCGCATTGTCTAACGCATCGCGCTATCTTGCGCATCATATTGCATTTGGCATGCATTCAATCGCACTGCTTTGTGCACTCGCGTCGTCTAATGCACCGCGCTATCTTGCGCATCATATTGCATTTCCCATGCATTCAATCGCACTGTTTTGTGCACTCGCATTGTCTAACGCATCGCGCTATCTTGCGCATCACATTGCATTTGGCATGCGTTCAAATCACACTGTTTTGTGCACTCGCGTTGTCTAACGCGTCGCGCTATTTTGCGCAGCGCACTATCTTGTGCATTACATTTCATTCGCGCTATTTTGCGCATCGCGCCGTTTGGCGCACCCTCTTTGCATTGTCTTGCATCTTTTGAGGCACGCGTACCTCATTGCACTCCATTTTCCATCCTTTGGGGCACGCGTACCTCATTGTACTTCATTTTTCATTTGCATCACATTCACTTAAAGTGTCGTGTAATTGTTGCCCCACGTTTGGTCCGGCGAGACCTTAAACACGCACGGTCTAGGAGACCTTAAATCCTTGGAGGGTGCGAAACCTTCACCATATGTGCGCGGCCTAGGAGACCTTAAATCCTCGGGAGGTGCAAGACTTTCAGTGCATTAAGGTGTGCACCTCATCGCATTTGGCATGCATCGTATCGCACTTTCCTGTGCACTTGCGTTGTCTAACGCATCGCGCTATTTTGCGCGTCTCATTGCATTTGGCATGCATCGCATCGCGCAATTTTACACATCGCACTGTCCTGTGCACCGCATCTCAATTCATGCATTGCCCCACGTACGGTCTGGCGAGACCTTAAACACGCGCGGTCTAGGAGACCTTAAATCCTCGGGAGGTGCGAGACCTTCGGTGCATTAAGACACACACCTCATTGCATTTGGCATGCATTCAAAAGTCTCATGTTAGCGCGTATTTCAAAAACATCATGCATCATGTAAATAAAAAGAAAACATGCATTGTCATGCATACATTTTGCATCCCGGTCTAGGAGACCTTAAATCCTCTGAAGGTGCAATTCCTTCGGTGTTTGTCGTGCCCGAACGACTTTCGGTGGTCTGGTAAAGCCACCTGCCTGTGTATGCGGTGAGTTCCTAGAAGACCAACTAGGACGGTGAAAACTAGAGTTCGAATGGCTTGTGGCTAGAACGCAAAGGTTCGGAATTTCCGAGACTAAAGTCTGGTTTAAATACCCAGGGGGTGTACCCTCGGCTTGAAATCTATATGGAAGCCCCATAGGTTGAGGCGGCGTGTTTACGCCTCAGTTCTGGATACTGAACCAACCTAGTATATCGCCTTGTTGGTAAGATAGGGAAAGCTGCAATCATAGTCGTTGCATCATCAGTGCATTGTCATGCATCATTTGTAAATACTGCATATGTCATGCATTACAAAAAAAAGGCATCAAAAACATGCATTTGTCATGCATTTCATTATAATATAGTGTATATGTTATGCATTTTCTGTAAAACATCCAGTGCAGATTGCATTGTAGCTTGCATGCATCCACTGCATCATCTTCCATCTATGACTTGCACCTTTCCTTGTTGAGCTTGGTCTGGTATGTGCCCTTACTTTTCATGTTGAAGCACGATTCTGCGTGTGTATCGCGCCTACTCCTTGATGAACTTGATTTGAGGTTGCGGCACCTTTTCTATGCTAGACATGGTTTGTATGTGTGCATGCCTTTCCTAAGCAAGACTTGGTTTGGCTCGTGCGCCATATCCATTGTACATATTACATTGTAGTGTAATTGTTGCATCCGGCATTAGGATCATTGTTCTTTCCTCAGCGGGTCATCACCCCACTTATGTCAATCCACCTAATACTTGTTCTTGTGTCCGTCTACATCACTCATAGTTCAGACATCGTTCTATGGTAGACGGACTCGTTACTTCCATCAATCTACTTGACATTTGTGTGGTTTCGAACTGCTCGTGATTGAATCATGATTCAATTGCTTTGCATGTAGTTTGCATAGTTTCAATTGCATTGCATATCATTTGCATTGTTTACACTTAGCTTTTGTATATATTGCATATCATTTTGCATTCATTTCGCATCGTCATGCATATTGCTAACGATATTGTACCTGTTAAGTTTACTTTCTTTGCAGGCACGATATTGTATGTATGGCTTATTTGAGGTCGGTGCAACCGGACGGGCCGCACAGGTATTGTATCCTCCGTGTGAAACGTTTTGAGAATTACATATTTCTCTTACATCCTTTCTGCATCGTGGTGTAGTTTGGTGCATGCTAGCTTATAACTGTCGCATGTGTGCTTCATTACAGCTTTCTTTGCATGATCACAAGTTATGCTTGGCATCTTGCATTGTCTTGCATTTTGCCCCTGCCTTCGGGCACATACCTTATCTGCGGCTTGTATGCTTGTGCCTGAACTACGCTGGTTTGATTCCAAAAGGGATACGTAGGCAGCTGGTGAGTTCAACCATTTGCGCTTTGTATGTTTGTCCAAGTCTTCGGCCTTGTCAAAAATGCGTCGTCTCTGGGCGTTGACATTCACTCCCGTCATTGTTATGACTTCCGAGTTCTGTCAAAGAGGGGCAACTGTAGACACCCCATTTTTGACAATCCTCAAGACTTGGACCTCACCGCTTGAACACTCGGTGATTACCCATGATTGTGTTCGTTTGGAGTTCCCGGAGTTCTCGGCTGCGCGCCTTGCCTCAGGACCTCCGAACTTGACCGTTTTGTGTCAGGTTTTGCACCAAACACTTGTGCTTTGCCTTGGAGGGGCAGGGAATGCCTTCTGAGGCATCCCCACACACCACCGGCAGTGGCTAGAGGCCACTGGCTGGTTGATGTTTCCACCGGCACTATATTGTGTTGGTCGGCACTCTTTTTGGCAAAATGACCATTTTGCCCTGCCGATCACTTTACAGCTGTTTTTGGAGATATTTTCAGACAGCTTTGTAGCACTTGTTTCCCCTCCATACACGTGTATGGAGGGATGAGCCTTTGATTGACTTAGCTTGTAAGCTTTGATTCCTATAAGAGAAGACTCTCTTCTCTTGGCTCAAAGGTTGAAGGGGTTGGACATTTTAGAGAGAAAATACAGAGAAGAAGCTCTGGTTTTAGGTTAGAAATCCTATATCTATCCTATCTCTCTTTTCCTTGATCATTTTGTACACTAGGTCCTTTAGTTCATACTATTGCACACAAGCACCTAGTGTTTCACCTTCCTCTTGGAGCTGAAGTTCTAAGAGCCTATTCTTGGTGTTCTTGACTGGTTTGAGGCTTAAGGAGACATCAAGGTCACCATTGTTGAAGAAAAGCTTCAAGGGTAAGAAACTAGCCATTTTTACCCCTTTCTTGCACCTTGTTTTTACCTAGTTTAGGACTGTTTTTGTGCTTGGTGATCAACACATAAAAGTTCTGTTTTTTAGTCCTCTTGATAGTTTATTAAGGGTACTTTGTGCTTTGGGGAAGTTTGGCCCCTCTTAGGCCTCGAAAGGCCTCATTTTTGTGTTATTTTGTTGAGCTCTGGGATTTTGGTGTTGGGGTCTCTTCACCACTGAAATCTTGAGGGATTTCAGTGGTGAAGATGATGCCTTGAAGTCCTAAGAAGGAGAGGGCCACCCCCTCTCCTTGATGTCCTTGAAAAGGGCAAGTTTTGGTCTCTTAAGGGAGCATAGTTTTGAATGTTTGAAGATCATGTCTTGGCTGCATTTTATGTTTATTATGCCCTAATATGACATTGATATGTGTTGGTTTTAGTACTCCTTGCATGTTTTGCATAGATGCTTTGTAATGCCTTGTATTGCCTTAACTTGCTCTAGGTTGTCAGCCCTAGTTTGAGCACGCTTTAGGCTTAGATCCATGAAGCTTGTATGCTTATTTTGCCATGCTTTAGGTCTGTCCATACTTATTTTGGTCGACCGTGGCTTATATCTTGGGTCCCCTTTATGTTTGGCTTGTTGGCCTTAACGGTACAAGTGTGTAGCATGCCTTGCTTGCTTTATTTTCAATGGTTTGGAACCATTTGGCATGTCATTTCAGGCCATTTAGCATGCTTGTTTGATTGCCTTTCATGCCTCTTTGATGTTTCGGAAGCTTGTGCCTTATGCCTCATGTCTTAGCATTTGTGCATGCCTTCCTAGTTGAGCCATTTAGATGCCATCTAAGTGGTCCTTTGGGCTTAGTTTTACATGCTAAAAACCTATTTTGGGTTGTTCAACGCATGCCATATTTGTTTTGCATAAGTGTAGTTCAATACCTCATTGGCACACTTTGAAATGTTGAACCTATGTGCACATGTTTTGCTTGTCTTGTTTAAACATGATTTGGCATCATTTTATAGCATGATTTCAGAGCCTAAATTGCATGCTAATGGTCCATATTTGTGGCTCTTAAAGGTGTTTAAGAGTTGCTTTATTATGCTTAAGTGTTGGTGCTTTAACATGTGCATGTGTGTATGTGTGTTGGGCCCTCATGTCCTAGCATATGGCTACTGATTTTAGGCCTACTTGGAGTTGCCTAGGTCATGGGTAAGACCATTATTCAATTGCTTGTATGCTGCCTCATGTTTGCTTGTATGCTTGCATTGTTTGTCTATATGCTCATGTTGCATCCCTAGTTGACATGCTTAGGTTGCATGGCATCAACATGCATGCCTTGTTCCTTGACCTTGTGATAGGAATTGGGCCTCATTTTGTTTGCTTGGTTTGCATACATTTGAAATTAACATACTTGGTTCTTTGGGCCATCATGTATGGAAATGCGTGATTGGTGGCTCGAGAATCGAGGCACACCCTCCTTTGAGCCATTAGTATGATAAGGAGTGTGTTTAGTGCATATATGCTTTGAATTGCATTGCCATGCCAGTTTTTGCCCTCTGCTGCTGTGGGTTACAAGTTCTGCAGATTCAAGGCTTACGGGCGTGTTTAGTGCGGCCGTGATCAATTTGCAGCCGATGGATCAATTCAGTGCCGATGATCTCAATTCATTGCCGGTGGAAGTTTTGAGCAGCCGGTAGTGATCTTCAGTACCTAAGGAAGTATTCCTAAGACTGTGGCAGTCTTCTGAGATGCAAAACAGGGAAAACAGAGGCAATCTAAGCATGGCAATGCGATTCCGAGCAAGTCCCGAGCGTGCAATGCGTCTGGCGCTCTCCCCGAGGCGATTTATTGTTTTGATCGAATTAGTTAATTCATTTGTTAATATAATGGATTTGTAATATTTAATTAGCTTGCGTAGTTAATTATCTGTATTATTCTTTTGGTCCCCCCCCCCCGAGTGAGGGCAAATTTGTAATAAGTGTGGGTGAGTGTGTGCATGTCTTCCAACCCCCACTTCTTTCTCCCTTTTATTTACCCGCTTATGATGGTAGATTAGGGCACGTTTATTTTAGCATACCTTATGCTATGCATGCGTGCATCCATGCATTTGTTGACATGCATCGGGCTCGGTACATCATACAAACTGCATTGTATTTTCAATTCCAAATTGAATACGTGCACTGAATAAAGTGCATTTCACATGCCATCTTTAGGGTTAGCCGAGCCTACTCTAAATTGCATCTTCGCCTATGTTGCATTAGCCATTTAACATGATCTAGGGACATGCATGTCTACTAACTAGTTTCTTGTTTTGGCACGGAGTACGATGTAAGTATTCATTCTTTAGCATATCGCATGCGTGTGAATGTTGCCATGATAGCATGACTACCATGAGGCTAAGTGCTTATGTGATATAACTGTTTGAATGCTTGTGGGTGGAGGTTGGATTGCTTGAGTTGGAAAGACTCATTGAAATCCGTGTTTTAGCCTACTTGCGAGTAGCAAATTCCAAAGCATTTTCAAAACGAACGGCTATGCAATGTTTGTTTCCAAATTAGGCAATCTAGTCTATACTTGTTTGCCGTGCGCACAACATAGTAATTCTAGGCTAATAATTGGAATAAGAACATGTAATGTTTTCAAAAACGGATATCACGGTTAGTAGAGGCCGGTCTTCGGACTGGGCGAAAGGGGGTGATCATAGCTGACCTTCCCGGATCGTACCCAAGCTCCCGAGCCAAGACCACTTTGGTGATGACGGACACGTGGCCTTCGGCACCGAGTCAGGGTTTCCTAAATTTTCCATTTGAAAATATTTAGGTGCCGACTCTGTATCTGGCAAAGCAGTCCATGTTTGGCACTTCTTTTCAAAATCTGTTTTTCTTCAAAACAATTTGCCAGAGTTGGACTCTTTGGTTCAGATTTAGAACCGCAACAAACAATAAGGGAGTCCGAACTGTAGAGCGAGGTCCTCATGGTAGCGTCTACAAAAGGCAAGAAACAGAAACAGTGGCATGGTGCGGACTTTCGGGCAAGTCGGATTCGAGCATGCATCATTCGCATATCCAGCGAGGCCCCCTTCTTTTTACATTTGATTTAATTTGATAATTAGAAATTTCTGTAATAATTTATTTATTCCGTATTCGGACTATATTATTTTTGGACTGTATATTCTTTTGGTCCCTCCGAGAGAGGGCATAATTGTAATAAGTGTGGGTGAGTGTGTGTGTGTCTTCCAAGCCCCATTTCTTTCTTCCCTTTTATTTACCTATTTATGATGGTAGATTATGGCATATTTAAAATTAGCATACCTTATGCAATGCATGTGTGCATCCATGCATTTGTTGACATGCATCAGGCTCGGTACATCATACAAACTGCATTGTATTTCCATTCCAAATTGAATACGTGTTATTTGTAACATCCCACATGCCATGTCTAGGATAGCCGAGCCTGCCTGGATTACATCTTTGCATTAGACATTTCAACATGCTTAGGTCCATGCATGGATTTCTAATGAGCTTCTGTTTTGGCTTGGAGTACTCGGTGAGTTTTTATGCTTTAGCATCCTTGCACATGTGTGAGTGTTGCCATAATAGCATGACTACCATGAGGCTAAGTGCTTATGTGATATAACCGTTTGAATGCCTGTGGATGGAGGTCAAATTATCTAGATTGGAATAATGCATTAAAACTATGAGTTTTAAGCCCACAAGATAGTGGCAAAACTGTCTTTTCTAAAAGCCCACTTGAGGGTGGCAAAACTTGCATTTTAGCCTACTTGCGAGTAGCAAACCATTTTCAAAACAAACATGTAGTGTTTTGTTCCAATTTAGGCGATTTGGTCTATACTTGTTTGCTGTGCGCATAACATAGTAATTCTAGGCTAATAATTGGAATAAGAACATATAATGTTTTCAAAACTTGATATCACGGTTAGTAGAGGCCGGTCTTCGGACCGGGCAAAAGGGGGTGCTCATAGCTGACCTTCCCCGATCGTACCCAAGCTCCCGAGCCAAGACCACTTTGGTGATGACGGACACGTGGCCTTCGGCACCGAGTCATGGTTTCCTAAATTTCCCATTTTAAAAATATTTAGGTGGCGACTCTGTATCTGGCAAAACAGTCCATGTTTGGCACTTCTTTTCAAAAATCTATTTTTCTCAAAACGATTTGCCAGATTTGGACACTTTGGTTCAGATTTAGAACCGTGACATTTTGAGTCCTTTGAACTGTAGTGACCCAATATCGAACCGGAACCGGGGGGGGAGGGGGGGACCTCGCACTGCCCTCGCCCGAGATGCGTTCGGGGACGTCTATAGTTTTTGGCGACTCTGCTGGGGATTTTAGACAGCTTGACTCGAACTCATGATATCCGTTTTTTGACTACACTTATGTGTTTCTTTGCATTGCATGTGCATTGGTGCGCCTAGGATACCGTGTTGGCCATCTGCTATTCCTGAGCGGTTTGCCGGAGGCTTGTCTTGTCAAGGCATGTCCATAAGGTCGACTGTTTGGTGCTCGCCAAGATGGGAACACAAACCCCGGTTCTACCGGGGCACCCTTTTTGACCATTCGACCTAGTGCATATCGAAATCCATAGTGACCATTCCAAACTAGGACAGGTTGCTTACCCGATGTAGGTTGTTTGAAACCGCTGCGTGCGTAGTGAAACCCTAGCTCCTAACAAAATAGGAGAGGGAAACCCTACCCCAACATAGGGGTGTATTGGCTCTCATTTATCTGCTATGTGCTTTTAGAGTGTATCTCTACAGGAACACACATGCCAGTTTGCAAGATTGGGTATCCGGCCTGAGGGCACCAGTAACAGTATTTTGGGAAAACAGTTATCTGTGGGTACCAGATTCAGACTTGGGGGCAATACTTCAGAAACAATAATCAGTATTTGAGGAATAGTGTATCGAGTTCAGCGTGTTATCCAACCGTGTGTTGTTTATTTTATGCCGTTATGCTGTCTGATTTTCTGTTTATTTATACGCTTTATTTATCTTTTTATTAGGTAGTTGAGCACAATTGCTTCTGACTCGATAGATATCCCCCAAGCACCCTGGATTAGAGGTCGTCGACTCCTTCGATCTGAGGATATGATAGACGGACAACCAGTGTACTACTCACTACCCCCGGTTACTAGACGGAGGTCAGTCAGGCAGAGGACATCAAGACTGTGATCGATTCAGAGGGCTTTATCTACCCCACCTGTGTTCAATAGGGATCAGGATTCTGTGTCACCAACAGAGAGAGAATATATACCAGTAATCCAACCAGAGCAGGATAGCATGGCTAGTTTGGAGGAGATGGTGCGCCGCCTTCAAGAAAGCATGAAAGCAATGCAGCAGGATGCCGTCCGTCAGGCAGATTTCGCCAGGCAACAGGCCACAGTTGTGAGGGAGCAGGTGGAGACAATTGCCAGGCTAGAGCAGCAAACCAGAGCATTTGCTTCGCATCAAGCTCCTCCCTCACCAGGAGTTCCAAACCTTGGGGAGACAACCAATGTTCAGAATGATACAGAACTGCCCACAGGACCACCCCCACCTCCAACCCTACCTCAAATCCAACCTCAGCTATCAAAAACACCTACCAACCTACCGGACTCTCCCTTTGAGTTCGAGACTGATCCCACCGCACTAAAGCTGAGCAAGCTTGAAAAGCTGTTCAAAAGATCCCAAGGGGTCAAGACCATCCCCGATATCGAAGATGGATACACCGATACAGCCGTGACGCTGCTCGATAGGTTCAAAATACCTCATATTGATCGATTTGACAGGTCCGGGGACCCCATGGTGCATTTAAAACTGTTTTTAGATGTTTTAAGGCCGATGGGTCTCAGTAGGCTTCAGAAGTTGTCTTTGTTTGGCCGGACCCTGTCGGGTGTGGCGGCCATATGGTATGCCAAGCTAGAAGATGATGTCAAGAGGAATTGGGACGAAATGGCTGAGGCCTTCATCGTACAGTATTCGTATAACACACAGATTGAGATTACAACCCGTGATCTCGAGACAACTAGGCAAGAGCCTAAGGAGAGTTTTTCAGAATTTGTAACCAGGTGGAGGGCCAAGGCTTCGATGATGACCTTGAGGCCTACGGACAAAGACCAGATTCGGATGATTGTGCACAATCTTCAACCGAAATTGATGCAAAAGATGATAGTACTCCCCTTTCCTACTTTTTCTGACCTACATGAAATGGGAGTGCAGATTGAAGATGCCTTGAAGCAAGGCTTGATTGATAACGACCGGGAGCAACCCCGACGAACTTTCAATCGTGGTAGCAATGCAGGGCCGAGTGGCACTACTACTATGAGAGCCACCGAAGTAAGCATGGTCACCGCCAACCCCCCTCTAAGAAATACGGCAGCTGCACCATTCTCCGGCGCGTCCGGAAGCAACCTGCAAGCAACCAAATACCCACCCAGAAACACCAGAACCTTCGCCCCACTTTATATGCCCTTGTCCAAGGCTTTGGGGGTGCTAATCAAAAAAGGGCACTTGAAGCCCCTGGAGCCGCGGCCTCTACTAGAAAAACTTCCCCCCACCCATAACCCAGCCAAGTATTGTGCATTTCACCAACAGCACGGTCACGACACCGATCTGTGCTTCCAGTTGCGTCATGAGATCCAAGATCTCATCGACAGTGGGGTGATTTTGCCTCCCAAGAAGCCCAATGTTACTACAAATCCCCTTCCCACACATAACCAAGCTCCACCGCCCAAAAGACTTAATTTCATCCATACCGGGGCCGTGTCCTACAAACCTAGTATCTATATCACGCCTACCCACCGGCCTAAACTGGAGGTGTTTCTTCCCAATTGCACCGACTTGTGCATGATGGACATCTCCATGACCCAACCCAAGCCAGCAGTGGTGACCACCGAGAATAGAAAAGAGGAAATCCCAAAGAGAAAACAATTGGTTAAGCCAGAGCCCGCGGAATCAGGGATCATGTTGAGAGGATATATAGTCCGGGTGACTACATTTCATCAAAAGGCCAAGATGGGCCCGGGATAGAATTGCCAACAGGAGGAGAGTTGTGTGTGATCCAAGGGGATAGTCTAGGACAGGGAACAGATGATGCAACAGCTGTAGGGGAGGACCTGGCCGATCTCCAATTTTACAGTGACCAATACCCAGAGGACGCGGCAGTTGCGTGGTTCGATTATGAGGATTCAGCGGAAGTTACCGGGTGGTTGGACGATCAGCCCGATGTGGTAGGAGAATTTCAAGCAGAGCAGAGTTCAGCAGGAATGAGAATATCAGCGACGGCCGGAAGGGTCGAAGAGCAGAACACATCGCCGGGGGGCGCCGGTGTCAAGAATTTTGCCCGAGATTGGAACATTTTGAGTACAGAGATGATTGAACAGTCAGTCGTGTCAGAACAAGCAAGTTTCGAAGATTCCGAGAGAGTCAGGAAAGCAAAGGCCCACGTGGGAGTTGAAACTGCTGTGTGCACAGGAAACGAGAATACTACAGGCAGGTGGCCAAAAGATGTTGCGAGCACAAGAACAGTCATTCCGGAGCCGGACAGGTGTCTGTCGGCCGCTAATGGAATGTGGTGGGAAGATGAAGACTTATGTCTTGCCCACACAGATGAAGATTGGGGGAATAACCAACCTGATAACACCTGGTACCTTGGAGAGGTTGACCACATGACACAGAGTGGGCGGTATTTCAAACCCCCAAACTCAGACCAACCAAAGGCCTCGGGGAAGGACAGAGAAGCTGAGAAGCAAAAGGAGAAGCAACTTGAAGAAGAAGCTGTACTCAAACAGCTGAAAAAGATACAAGCGGACATCTCCATTTGGGGACTGCTCATGGCCTCGCGAGTACACAGGCAGGTTGTTTTAACAGCCATGGATAAGGCCAAACTCTCCATAGAGACTACACCAGAGCAGCTGGTTGGACTGGTCTTCCCGGGAGGAGGTTCCCCGGCATTGACCTTTTCGAATAAAGAACTTCCGCCTGAGGGCGTAAATCACAATAAACCCCTCTACATCTCCGTGGAATGTAGAGATAAGTGGATACCGGTGGTACTTGTCCATACCAGGTCTGCCATCAACGTCTGCCCAGCGAGGACGGCATATGCAATTGGCTTGAAAACTGCAGATTTCATACCAACAGCCCAAGTCATCTGGGCATATGACAATACAAGTAGAGAAGTAATGGGAACAGTTAAAGCTCAGACAAAGGTTGGGCCAGGGCAGCACGAGGTAGATTTCCATGTCCTAGAAGTTCCCGCAACTTTCAATTTGCTTTTAGGGCGGCCGTGGCTGCATCAGGCGAAGGCAGTATCATCTACTTTACATCAAATGGTGAAATACCCCTATGGGAAGGGAGTAGCCATTGTCTTTGGGAATTCATCAATCCACCCACCACCGGAAGTATCCACGCCTGTTCTAGAGATCGAGCACGGCATGGAAGATGTGTTCATATCAGGTTTTACCTTGGCCGAGGCTCAGGTTGTACAGAATATCATGGCCGCTAACGAAGGAATATACGTCAGTGCTCAAGCAGTGTACCTCATGAACAAGCTCCAATACATCCCCGGGATGGGATTAGGGAAGAGCGGCCGTAAGGGCATTGCAGCGTTGGCGGAAGTGCTGCACAACCCCCATACCTTCGGCTTGGGTTATCTGCCCACCAAGGAAGATTGGGTAAGAAAAGGAAAAGAGATGGCTGGAAGAGCCAAAGCAAAACAGATGGGGAAACCTTTCGAATTGATGCATCGGCCCATCTAGGGTACCCTGAACGGATGCTTCGTCCGGGAGGGGGAAGACTTTCCATTCTGTGGTTTTCCTTAGCCATGGCTGAATGAAGAAAAGAAGCGCATGCCGGGGTTCAAAATTTTCTTTGACCTACAGTTATCTGGGGATGATGTTGTTGAAAAGCAGACAGACCCAACAGTTGAGACTGAGCATAGCAAGGAAGTGGAATCTGCGGGCACAGAGTTTGAAATGGGGGTAGCATTGGCATGTCTACTTTCAGATCCTTTGATCGACCAGGTGTGCTTGGGGGATGACTCCTCAGTGTCCATGATCGGAGATGAAACGGCTACGGGCCTACCATCAGCTATTTTGGATGCATCCATCGCACCCTCCTCACCGGCAAGACGAGGAGGATTTTTGTCAAGCAAAGACCGGTCAGTAGTGAGCCGGAATTTGATTCCACCGAGTCTTGTGAGTCGGAATCAGGTTCCAGCTCGTCTGAGTCTGAGTTCGGTATTCCTGGGGGTGATAACCCGGATGCCACATTCCGCCTGTGTTGTCTTTTCTTTTCTTTTGAGTCTGTTGTATGTAAGAATTGGACGGTTCGGAAGTATCTAATGAGAATGAGGTGACTGTGGTTTCCAAGTACTTTTCTGTGCCTTTGGTTTATTGCTTAAATCAGGACTTTCAAAATTTCGATGAAAACGACGAGGACGAAATTCCTCCGGTTTTGCAACGACTAATTGAACAAGAGCAGGAGAGGTTTTTTAAACCCTTAATGGATGAAATCAATACGGTAAACATTGGTACTGAGAAGGACCCGCGGCTGGTCCAGATCGGGTCCACGTTGTCTTCGGAGGAACGCGAGCGCTTAGTCGCTTTATTAAAAGATTTCAAAGATGTTTTCGCGTGGTCCTACGAAGACATGCCTAGAATCAACCCTGAGATTGTACAGCACCGGATCCCTCTTGACCCCGAGGCCCGACCTGTCAAACAGAAGCTCAGAAGGATCCGCCCTGATTGGGCCATTAAAATCAAAGAAGAGGTCACCAAGCAGATTGACGCAGGCTTCCTGCTGGTATCCGAATACCCGACTTGGTTGGCCAACATTGTTCCAAAGGTCAAGAAGGATGTCCGAATCCGGTATGTGTGGATTTGAACAGAGCTACCCAAAGGATGACTTTCCTTGCCGCATATCGACGAAGTTGGTAGATTTCATATGGGGCATGCTTTGCTCGCTCATGGATGGCTTTTCGTGCTATAATCGATAGTAATGGCACCCGAAGACCGGAGAAGATCGCTTTTACCCCGTAAGTACATATTGCTACAGAGTGATGCCATTTGGGGTGAAGAACGCTGGGGCTACATATCAACGGGCTGCAACCACAATATTACATGACATGATCCATAAAGAGGTCGAGGTGTATGTGGACGACATGATTGTCAAGTCCAAAGAAAGAGAGGGCCACTACACCGCTTTGCAAAAGTTTTTCCAAAGGATCAGAGAATTTCGGCTGCGGTTGAATCCTCAGAAGTGTACATTTGGTGTTACAGCGGGGAAAATGCCGATTTCGACACAATAAAGGCATCGGGGTCGACCCTTCCAAAATCAAGGCCATCTTAGAAATGCCACCACCAATGACTGAAAAGGAGGTGCGAGGCTTTCTGGGTAAAGTGCAATTCATAAGGCGGTTTATCTCTAAACTAACCTTAACTTGTGAACCACTTTTTGGTCTCCTAAAGAAATGAAAGAAGTTCCAATGGGACGGTCGATGCCAAGCTGCATTTGAACATATTAAAGAATATCTACAGAACCCGCCCGTGTTGTCACCACCAAAGCCGGGAAAACCATTGATACTGTACCTGTCAGTGACTGAAACTACAATGGGCTGCATGCTCGCACAAGAGTCGGAAGATAAAGTGGAAAGGGCCATCTACTATCTGAGCAAGAAGATGCTGGATTACGAGACCCGCTACACTCCGCTGGAGAAGGCTTGTTTGGCCTTGGTATGGGCTACCAGGAAGCTGCGGCACTACCTATTAGCTCACTCTGTAATGTTGGTTTCACAACTTGATCCCATCAAATATCTTTTCGAGAAACCAAACTACGGTGGGCTAGCTCGCTGGTCGTCATTGTTCTCCGAATTTGACCTCAAGTATGTGACGCATAAGTCCGTGAAAAGGGAGAGCGGTAGCGAGTTCCTGTCGACCACCGGTTGAAGGATGAAAGCGAGTACCTATTCCCAGATGAAGCCATTCTGCACATCGAAGATGAAACTTGGACGATGTACTTTGATGAAGCGTCAAATCAATACGGGTATGGGATAGGGGTGTTGCTGATAGCGCCTGACGATTCCCGTATCCCTTTAGCATTCAAGCTTCGATTCAAAGTCTCGAACAATGAGGCAGAGTATGAGGCATATATTGCCGGTCTAGAAGCTGCCCTAGTACTAGGGGCAAGGCGATTGGACGTCATTGGGGATTCGAACCTAGTTATGTCTCAAGCTAAAGGAGATTGGAAAGTAAAAGAGGAAAAGATGATAATTTACCACCAGACCTTGGATTTGTTAATTCCTCGGTTTGAAAAGCTAAATTTCACTCACCTAGTAAGAGAGAACAACAGGTTTGCAGATTCGCTAGCAACTCTATATTCCATGATAGACATCCCATCTGGGTCCGGATGCGTCCAGTCATTATTGACCAGAAATTTGCACCTGCCTACGAGTCAATCTTTGCCATAGATGAAGTGCAGGATAACAACCCTTGGTATCACGATATATGAAACTTCTTGGAAAATGAGGCATATCCACCAGGGGCAAATGCCAAGGACAAGAGGGCAATCAGAAGAATGGCTGTTCAGTTTATCATATGCGGGGGTAAGTTGTACAAAAGAGGTCATCTGGGAATGCACAAGCTGTGTGTGGAAGCCGAAGAGTCGAAGCGCCTGATGGAGGCCATCCATGGAGGAGAATGTGGGGCACATATGAATAGGGTGATGCTGGCGCGAAAGATCCTCAGACAGGGCTACTACTGGTCTACCATGGAGGAAGATTGTATGGGCTTTGTTCGGCGATGCCACAAATGCCAAATTCACGCAAATCGCATGAACATCCCGCCGTCAAAGCTGTACAACATGACGTCGCCATGGCCATTTTCAGTTTGGGGGATCGATGTGATTGGAGCTGTTACTCCAAAGGGGTCGAATGGGCATCAGTTTATCTTGGTAGCAATAGATTACTTTACGAAGTGGCTCGAAGCCCAATCTTATGCCGTGTTGAAAGCTTCGCATGTCGCAAAGTTTATCAGAAACAACATTATCTGCCGTTATGGAGTCCCGAATGAGATCATTCCGGACAATGGTTCTCACTTCAAGAAGGAGGTGATTGATTTGTTGGAGAAGTACAATGTGGCTTTTCATAAGTCGTCCACGTATCGGCCGCAGACCAACGGAGCAGTTAAGGCCGCCAACAAAAACATCAAACACATACTACAGAAGATGGTGGAAACCTATCGGGACTGGCCAAATAAGTTGTCGTTTGCTCTGTGGGGCTACCGAACTTCAATTAGAACTTCTACCGGGGCGACTCCGTATTCCTTGGTATATGGGATGGAGGCCGTTCTACCTATAGAGATTGAGGTTCCGTCTCTACGAGTATTGGCTGAGTGTCAGATAGCCGAGGCAGATTGGCAGCAGAGCAGATTCGAGGAACTCATGCTCTTCAATGAAAGGAGATTAAAAGCACTGTACCATGTCTAAGGATATCAATGCAGAATCACCCGAGCTTTTAACAAGAAAGTTAAGTCTAGGAATTTGAAGGAAGGAGATTTGGTGCTCAAAGACAACCGAGCTCCCATCCACGACCCAAGGGGCAAGTTCAGACCTAATTGGACAGGTCCCTATATCATCAAGTCTATCTGGTCAGGTGGAGCTGTGGTTCTGATGGACCTAGATGGCCTAGAGTTCTCCCAACCGATCAACATGGACAAGTTGAAGAAATATTACCCCTGAGAGGCTCGCTAGGCCGAAAACCCGAAAGGGCGACCTAGGCAAAATTTAGAGCACAAAAAAAAATTAGAGAGTATAAAAACTGAGCTCGCAAGGTTGAAAACCCACAAAGGGCGGCCTTGGCAAAAGTTAGAGCGCAAAAGGAGAGTGAAAATACTCGAGTGAACCCAAGCCTGAACTACGTAAGGCTTGATTCCCATCATTGGGATACGTAGGCAGCTTCATCCCGAAGATCAGCCATAAACTCTTCCCCGATCAACTTTGTCCATTTGATCTTCTTGGTCATCTTTGCCCATCAGCATTTATCGCAATCTCAGACAAAGGTTATTCAGACTAGGGGCAACTTTCGCTGTCAGACAAAGCCGTCAGTGGTACCATTCAAACAAGGGGCAACTTTCCAGTTGCTAGGATCCAGGGTTGTGCATCTTAGTGACAGATCTCAAGCGTGTCTAGTTCTGATCCATATCGAAAATAGTTTTGAAAAGTTTTAATAAAGATGACTTTGTTCAAATAAATCTTTTTACAACTAAGACCATTTCTGGACCAAAACGGAAAATTTTCAGTACCACAACCTTCAATCTCATTGATTTCAAATAGAGTTCTCTTGCTCTTGCATACAATTGAAGTTGCTTTTTATTACATTCATAAAGAAAACTTGAAAGTACTAATAAAGCAATAAATCCGGGGCATGGTGAAGTCAAATATCCCTGCGCCTCCCGAGCCGGGTCGAAGCCTCTGATGCCAAAGTGGGCCCCTCCTGTGCCTCTTCATTGAGCCAATCCAAGCACTCATCAGACAAAGTGCAACTGAAAGTGGGAGCGGGGGCCAGGAGTTCTCTCGTCCTCCATGCTATGGCATACCGGGCCAACTGTGCGCCTCGAATCGGGAATGTAACCGGGTACTCTATCCCTTCCGGCGGACAAGTCTGATTATGACCAAACTGGCACAGGATACGGAATGGGAAGTAGAAGACACAGTGAGTCAAGCCAATCAATTGGATCCTGTGTTGACGGGTCATCTCAGAACTCATCATTGGGAGATTGAGACAAAGGTACCGCCAAGCAATGCGGTCTGCGGACAAACTGCACATCCATTCAAACCACCAACCCTCATCAAGGGCGTCAACTAGGCGTTGCCTGAAGAAGTAGCCGCGAGCTGAATATGCTGGGCAAGAGTCCAAAACCTTCAGTTTATCCATTAACCACACCTGGGGAGGGATGAAAAGTGAGAGAATAAAGAATAGAGAAATGTACGATGAGAGGAAAAGTGAGAAAAGGGCTTTTGTGAGAAAAAACCGAGCCTGAGGGCCGAGTGATGTGAGCAAACATATATGTGACATTAGGTGGGAAACATTACCTGCAGTAATAGTGGACTCCCTGCTAATCTGATCGTCTCTCGACGATAAAAGGCGTCTAAGCCCAGCAATGTCTCAGCCAGGATCATGGCGATGCAGCTTTTTCCCTCCTTCAAGCCTTGGGTAACCTCAATCAACCGGACACTAGGCCCTCAGGAACCGGAGACGAACAGAAAATGAGATAGCATGCATAGACAGAGGGTGTGTCGCCGAAAGCCTTGCCGGTGATGGTTGCCGCGATCACTAGTCTCAGAAAAACGACAAACCAAGCTCGGAACATCTAATGTCCCGTCACAAATCAGAGAATGAGCATCGGGCGTTGACAGCCCACACCTTCGTCCTAATGCTTGAGCATGGCCAAAAACGAAGTTGGGGCAGGATCTCCTCATTGCGCCCAGATTCCATTAGAGCTTGGAAATCTTCAAAAGTGGGACACACCTCTTGCCCGCCGAAGCTAAAGACATGTGTTATCGGGTTCCAAAACCTTGCCGCGGCATGGAGGAATGGAGAATGCAGCGGGGTACGGCGCAAAGTGAATAGTGCGTTTATGCCGAAAGCCCGGAAATTCAGCTTTTCCGAGCCATCCAAGTTGTTAATCCAAGTTGCGAGATTTTGGGCAAGAAATTCTTCCATTTGGAGCAAATCAGTGTGGAAATGAAGAGAACCACGAAGTTGAGACCCTTTTGAAGAAGATAAGGTTGAATAAAGGACAGATGTCAACATTCTGCTGGTGCTGACAGTTTAGTGCCGACCGGCCAATTATAGTGCCGACCGGCCATCTGTTTTGGCCGATGGATCACCCTTTCGGATGATGGCCATTCCTCAAGGCCAGTAGCCTTTCTGCTGGGCCGGTGGTTCTCTCCCTTGTCCTCTGAGCTGTTTATGCTAGGAATTTGGAAAATCCCACCACTTCCAATACCCTCCAGTGATCAATTCTTATGAGGGTGCGCCCACTTGCTTATCAAGTTGTTGCATATTTGCTTATCGAGTTGTATTTCACTCTCTTTAAGTATTTGTAATGTTTATCAAGGTGTACTCGCATTTGGCTAGTTTGCTGAGTCCCCCCTGTTTTGCTTATCGAGTTGTAATTGGTTTACTACCTGATTATTACGATGCGATGCTTTGTTTTCAAAACACAGTTTCAATTTCAGTCGCATTGTTGTGTGATGCCTTGCGATGCGATGCATAGAACACGCAAATGTAACACCTTTTGAACAAATAGCTGTTTCATTTCCGTCATATGTTCTGCAAAAAAAACACACGCTTTTGAGAAATAAACTCGCCGAGGCAAAGGTAATGTGCTTAAACTCCTAGTAAAAAGGAAAGTAAAGCAGAAGAATAGTAGGGTAGCAGAATGCTGGGTTTGACACCGGTAACCTCCCCCTTTCGGTCATCGTACCTTTTGCGCCCTTGTTCGGGTCAGTCATGTGATTTGGCACCTTCATCACTTAAGGCAGTCCAAGAAACTGCGCTTTCAGAACATAAGTGGAGCTTCGAGTTGACCTCGTACCACAACTTTTGTAAGCGATGCTCGGGACATGCGAAGGACGTCCCTTCCCGTATCCTTTTATATCCTGTGAATTCTCTAAATCATTTCAATCATACTGAGTTGCAGTACGTTGCATTCCAGCATCATGTTTACCATGATCAGTTTCAAGTTCTTTTTTATACACATTGCATTGTATGTGTGCTTTGCTTTACTGATATGTGTTCAAGTTCCCTTTTATACACATTGCATTGTATGCGTGCTTTGCTTTACTGATATGTGTTCAAGTTCCTTTTTATACACATTGCATTGTATGCGTGCTTTGCTTTACTGATATGTGTTCAAGTTCCCTTTTATACACATTGCATTGTATGCGTGCTTTGCTTTACTGATATGTGTTCAAGTTCCCCTTTTATACACATTGCATTGTATACGTGCTTTGCTTTACTAATATGTGTTCAAGTTCCCTTTTATACACATTGCATTGTATGCGTGCTTTGCTTTACTGATATGTGTTCAAGTTCCCCTTTTATACACATTGCATTGTATGCGTGCTTTGCTTTACTGATATGTGTTCAAGTTCCCCTATATACACATTGCATTGTATGCGTGCTTTGCTTTACTGATATGTGTTCAAGTTTCCTTTTTAATTGCGTGCATGTGTGCATTGCTTTACTCACATGTGTTCAAGTTCCTTTATATACACATTGCGTGCACGTGTGCATTGCTTTACTCACATGTGTTCAAGTTCTCTTTCCATACACATTGCGTGCATACGTGCATTGCTTTACTCACATGTGTTCAATCCTACTATCTTGCTGTACACATTGCATGCATTGTCACACACTTTTGACTGCCTTGTCATGCATGTTGCTAACAACGTTGTACCTGTTAAGTTTGTTTTCTTTGCAAGCACGATATCGTATGTACGACTCATTTGGGGCCGGTAAAACCGGACGAGCCGCACAGGTATTGTATCCCCCGCGTGAGACGTACAGAGAATTGTATAATTCTCTTACATCCTTTCTGCATTGTAGTGTAGTCTATTGTATGCTAGCTTATAACTGTTGCATGTATGCTTCATTACAGCTTTCTTTGCATGATTTTAAGTTATGCTTGGCTTCTTGCATTTTCTGTTGCATTTTGCCCCTGCCTTCGGGCGCATATCTTATTGGTCTTGTATGTTTGTCTAAGTCTTCGGCCTGGTCAAAAATGGGTCGTCTCTGGGCTTTGACATTCACTCCTGTCATTGTTATGACTTCTGAGTTCTGTCAAAGAGGGGCAACTGTAGACACCCCATTTTTGACCGTCCTCAAGACTTGGACGTCACCGTTGGAATGCTCGGTGATTATCCATGTTTGTGTTCGTTTTGAGTTCCCGGAGGTCCCGGCTGCGCGTCGTGCCTCAGGACCTCTCAACCGGCTTGTTCTGTGCTTGGTTTTACACCAAGACTTGTGTGTTTTTGCATTTGAGGGTAGGGGGAGGCTTGTTAGCCATCCCTGAAGCCCACCGGCTGCCCCCACACCACACCGGCACTCCCTTTTGGCCATCGGCACTGTTTTCTCAAACACTTTGACCGGTCGGCACTGTATGTTGCCGACCGGCACTTTTGTGTGCCGGTGACTGTTTTGGCCGGCCGGCATGCACCCTTTGAACCCCTGGGACATGGTGCATGCCAGTTGTGCCAGCTGGAATGCACCATCACACTCCCTCGTACACAGGTGTGACCATTTTGCACCCTTTGCACCCTTGACCCCCCTAAGCTTCTAGAAGCTTGACCCTTTGGCCAAAGCTTCTTGGAGAAGCTTGGCCAGCTGTCTTGGCTTCTCCAAGAAGCCAAGACCCCTCTGCACCCCTTGAACCCTTTTTCTTTTGCTTAGCCACTAAGTCTTAGGCTTGCCTTGGCCTATATAAGCAACCTTTCTCTCCATTTGTTGGAGGTTAGCCATTTCCAACACAAAACCAGAGCTTATATCTATATATCTCTGATATATATCTATCTATATCTATATCTTCCCTTCCCTCATCCATTGTGTGTGTTTCTTGGCCTAAATAGTGTGTTTTACCTTACTTTTGCACCATTACACACACTATTACACCTAGCTCTGAGATTGAGGGACTTGGAGGGTTGTTTGTTGTGATTTTGGACTGGTTTTGATCATTAGAGGAGGGCTGCACCATTGGTTCTTCAAGGAGTCTTCAAGGGTAAGCATGTTGCTTTAGTTTCCCCAAACTTGCACTAGCTTTCTACCTATCTTGCTTTGTGTTTTTGGCTTTGTGTTCAACATAAAAAAGTCTTATATTTTTTTACTTTAGAACCTTCATTAAGGTCACTTGGGGGTTTGAGCACAAACTCACCCTCTTAGGCTTTGTTTTGGCTATTTTAGCCCCTTTTCTTGAAGCCTTGTTTAACTTGGTGTTTTTGGTCTTCTCACCACTGAAAACCAGTGGGTTTTCAGTGGTGAGGGAGGTATTTTGGAGTCGTATATAGGGGAGGGACACCCCCTCCCCTTTGTCCCTCTTTGGTCTTTACTTTGGCTCACATAGTAGCATGCATTTTTAGCCTTATATGCCTTCATTTCAGAGCTTATTTGGGTGTTTTGGATCATATATCATCTCTGTTTTTGGTTGGTTTTGTGGTCCTTAGCATGCTTCTTATACTTGCTTTGTAATGCTCTAGTTTGCCTAGAAATGAGCCATGAGTTTAGGCCATGTTTCTTGCATGTATGAGCCACACTTCATGAAGATATTAGCATCATTTTGCCATGTCTAGAGGCTGTAGGCCACTGATTTTTCCATGCTTGGTATGTTTGACAAAGTTGTTTTGCATTAAGGCTTGTTAGTCTTAAGATGTGAGTTCTTAGCATGCATTTGGTTAGGCCATTTTAGTGATTTGGAATCATCTAATATGCTATCTCAGTCCTTATGCCATGCTTATATGCCTCCATGTATCATCTCTCCCACCTTTTGAAATGTTGGTCTCTTATGCTTTAAAGTGAGCATTGTGCATGCTTGTATGTTTAGAGCATTTGGGCTACCTTGTTGTTGGGTTTTGGGGGCTCATTTCATTTGTTAAAATCTGTTTTTGGTGGTCTAATATATGCCATGAGTGGCCATGTTAATGGTAGCAAGGAGTGCTCTCTTTGTGCCTTAACCTTAGGCCCTTTGACTTGCATGTTTGCATAGGAAATTGGTCACCATTTTGGGCTTGTTTTGCTACTGTTTTGGGTTGGTTTGAGGGCTGCCCCATTATAGTTAAATCCACCATTGCATGCTTGCCTCATGTTTGTTTCTTAGTTGATTCATTAAGTGTTGCTACATGTTAGTCCTATCGCCTAAATTGCCCATGTTTGCATTGCATTTGCACCTTGCATGTTGCATTACATTTGGCATGTTGGCATTTTAGTATTAGGTTGCATCATGGAGCCATGTTTGCATAACATGCATTGCATTACTTGGTTTGGGGTGTCAAACCAAGTGTAAGGGTTGAGATGAGTTCATATTACAAGTGATGCAACTTGTCTCAACTCATGGTCGCTAAGACCCTTGATCTTGACATGATAGGGACTTAGTTCTCATTTGTGTGTTGCATGCATATTGACATTGAAATGCACTCTTGGTTCCCTAGGCTATCATGCACCAAGATGCATAATTGATGGCCCAAGAACCAAGGGTCATGCTCCCTTGAGTCCCAAACATGATAGGGAAGCATTGGCCATGCTTACATATGCCTAAAAATTCATGCCATGCACTGCTTGTCTGCTGCTGCTGTCAAAACTGTCTCCTGCAGGAATTTTGTGCCGACCGGCATTATATAGTGCCGAACGGCACTATATGGGTGGCCGATAACATTATTGACAGACGGTGACTATTTTACACGGCCGGTGGCCATTCCTCTCAGCCGATGATGTTCTACAATGCTCATAGAAGGTTATCTGGGACTTTGACAGTTTTCAGAGAAGAAAAGGCAGTAAAACAGAGGCAACAGTGGCATGGTGCGGACTTTCCGGGCAAGTCGGATTCGAGCATGCATCATTCGCATATCCCGAGGCTGGGCTGAGGCCCCCCTTCTTTTTACATTTGATTTAATTTGATAATTAGAAATTTCTGTAATAATTTATTTGTTCCGTATTCGGACTGTATTATTTTTTGACTGTATATTCTTTTGGTCCCTCCGAGAGAGGGCATAATTGTAATAAGTGTGGGTGAGTGTGTATGTCTTCCAAACCCCATTTCTTTCTTCCCTTTTATTTACCTGTTTATGATGGTAGATTAGGGCATATTTAAAATTAGCATACCTTATGCAATACATGCATGCATCCATGCATTTGTTGACATGCATCGGGCTCGGTACATCATACAAACTGCATTGTATTTCAATTCCAAATTGAATACATGTTATTTGTAACATCCCACATGCCATGTCTAGGATAGCCGAGCCTGCCTGGATTACATCTTTGCATGTGTTGCATTAGACATTTCAACATGCTTAGGTCCATGCATGGATTTCTAATGAGCTTCTGTTTTGGCTTGGAGTACTCGGTGAGTTTTTATGCTTTAGCATCCTTGCACGTGTGTGAGTGTTGCCATAATAGCATGACTACCACGAGGCTAAGTGCTTATGTGATATAACTGTTTGAATGCCTGTGGATGGAGGTCAAATTACCTAGATTGGAATAATGCATTAAAACTGTGAGTTTTAAAACCACCAGATAGTGGCAAAACTGTCTTTTCTAAAAGCCCACTTGAGGGTGGCAAAACCTGCATTTTAGCCTACTTGCGAGTAGCAAACCATTTTCAAAACAAACATGTAGTGTTTTGTTCCAATTTAGGCGATTTGGTCTATACTTGTTTGCTGTGCGCATAACATAGTAATTCTAGGCTAATAATTGGAATAAGAACATATAATGTTTTCAAAACTTGATATCACGGTTAGTAAAGGCCGGTCTTCGGACAGGGCGAAAGGGGGTGCTCATAGCTGACCTTCCCCGATCGTACCCAAGCTCCCGAGCCAAGACCACTTTGGTGATGACGGACACGTGGCCTTCGGCACCGAGTCAGCGTTTCCTAAATTTCCCATTTTAAAAATATTTAGGTGGCGACTCTGTATCTGGTAAAGCAGTCCATGTTTGGCACTTCTTTTCAAAAATCTGTTTTTCTCAAAACGATTTGCCAGATTTGGACTCTATGGTTCAGATTTAGAACCGTGACATTTTGAGTCCTTTGAACTGTAGTGACCCAATATCGAACCGGAACTGTCACACCCCAAACCCGCCCCTAAAAGTTTGGGCATGACCCATTCGAAACCAGACACTAAACCTGTTATACATATCTTATGGGGCCAGAACGGAAGCATGCAATAGTATAAAATACATCGAATAACATCCATTGAGCTACTTCTAACATGCCAGGATCTCAACATCACACTAAGTAAATATTATACAGACAGTTTACATCCACATGCCTCGACTCAACCCCACAAATAGGCACATAACAAAAATAATAATGAAGAAGGAATTATTTACAATCAACCCAAAAATAGACATCTAATGCATAAATTGAAACTCGGCAAAACTTTACAAAACGAACGGCTTCAGGTGGTGCCTGGACGCCTCAAGGTCGACAAGAGGAACACAGGCTTTCAAGGTTGGGACTGAACTCCCGAATGGCTACCTACAGAAACAGACAGACAAAATACAGAATGAGCGAACTCAGTGAATAATAGTGCATAAACATTGTGATATTTAACCTGACTAATCAAAACATATAGTTGCAGATACATATTATTAACTACATTCCGTGATTAATTCCAAAACAGTCATAGGCCTACAGATGCAAAACGACCATAGGTCCAGGGATCAGAAGTAACAGAGATATCGTATAATGTAAATAATCAAGTAGCGTAACTAATGAAATAACAAAATGCATAAGCGTGGGTAACAGAACGCATATAGCGTAGTCACAGAAGATACAGAACGCATATAGCGTAGTCACAGAAGGTACAGAACGCATATAGCGTAGTCACAGAAGGTACATAACGCATAAGCATGATAACAGAAATAACAGATGTATGGACTCAAGAGGTGGCTCGTACGGATTCCAGAGGTGGCTCCCACAAAAGTGTAGCACTTCGTTCCGTACAGCACTTTGTTCCATACCAGAAAATATTAGAACGACCTAACGGTCCAGAAATATCATAAACATAATCTTATCAGAAACAGAGTCTTATGCATTTCCAGATTCCAAACCATTTTCGTAATCATTTTCATAATTATTTCCATATTCAGATTTTGCATAAGATCATATGTAGTACACCCATTAGCCATCAGATCAGGTAGGTCCGAAGACCACAACAGGTAGGTCCGAAGACCACAGCAGGTAGGTCCGAAGACCACAACAGGTAGGTCCAATGACCACAGCAGGTAGGTCCCAAGACCACAACAGGTAGGTCCAAAGACCACAGCAGGTAGGTCCAAAGACCACAACAGGTAGGTCCAAAGACCACAGCAGGTAGGTCCAAAGACCACAAAGCTGATACCAACAGCCACGGTATTGTTACCCCCGGGCGAGGGCCATCCGGACTAAGGGTGCCACAAATACTTTTTAGAAAACTGAACATTCGTTCGTTCATTTCCAACATATCATAGCTTTTCAAAAATCAATCATTTCGTATCATGGTATACTGAAAATACATAACATAAGTTTAACAAAACGTTGTTGATAACTGTTAACACAAGACATCATAGTATATAGCTTGCACGCTTTCAGAAATACATACGTACTACAATTCTGTAATGTATATAGATACCATAACATCAACAGGCCGGAATAATTATAAACCAACTTTACAGTGTTAATAGCTGTATGCAATTCATATACAGAAGTATGGATAATTCATAGGATGGTATATTGACAATAATCAATAGCCATAACTCAAAATGCGGAGTAGGTTCAGAATCATACCGATGTGTGCTAACTCTTTCAATGTTCACATCAATTCTCAATCAACAAACACGTTACCATATTAGCTCACGAAAAATAGAATGCTGTTAACAATATTCTTAATGGTAAACAAGGCATATTTGTACATTTGTAGTACTATTACTCACAATGTTTAGATGCTAGGTCCGTCCCTGCAGCTAACCCTACACAATTCAATTCAACAACATTAACACAACCCCACGTAATCAACATAACTCCACATAATTATCACCAACCAATATAATCCAAACTATTTAACATCATTCCACTCAGTGCTACCAAATATAATTTCACATAATTCAAATTAAATTGCTAAGGCTCAATTTACATCATCCACATCATCAACAAACCCTTCCCCCCAATCTCCTTCCTCACTAAGACATGATTCACAAAGCTTCTAACAAGTTCGTTCGCAAATTTAAACATAATTTCCAAGTATCACCAAATTCCAATTAAACTTGTATATACATAATTCAATACGTCAATTTCATTATTCTACATTCAATTTGGGTTAAATCTTTGGTTATCATCCTTAAGAAACTTAGGGTTTCAAGAAAATAATGAGGTTTCAAGAAATAATCAAACTTATTAACCCAACACTATTTTTCCATCAATTACACATCTAGGACTCATAAACCATTATTTAAACCCATCAATTAACTCCCAATATCTTCAAACCATAAAACCCCCAATGTTCAAACCCCAAAATTCCCAAAATCTCATAATTTCTTCCATATACATAACATAAATGAAAACTTGCACCATTATACAATGAAGACACCCCCAACCTATCTATGGATGTAAATATTAAAGAGTCTTCAACCCTTACCTCAACAATCAAGCAAAGGGGTGAGTTTGAGAAGAAACTTTCACCAATCCAAATTTTAATCGGGTAAAAACATTGATCCTCCTTACTTCTCCATCCTACATGCCAAAACCATGGTGGATTGTTGATAAAAAATGGGTGAAATCAAAGGTTTGAGAGTTAGGGTTTCGGACTAAGGCAAAGAGGAAAGAAGAGGGTTGAAGGAAATCTATGAAATGGTCCAAAAATCACGTTCTTAAAGCTGCTGTCCCGTAATTCCCGCTCGAGCGGACTGTTTTCCGCTCGAGCGGACCTGCCCTCAGCACAGATTCCGAAACTTTGAACAGGTATAACTCTCCCATCCGAACTCCGTTTTAGGTCATTCTTGTATCCAAATTGAAGCCCCGGAAATAAGCTTTCCAATGGTTCTAACCTCACATCCAAATTCAAAGTGTGGACAAAGAAAAGGATAAAAGAGTGACGGCTGGTCGCCGACAATTTATTCTAATTAAAGCTTTTAGCCCAATCTTACTTTGCCATCATATTACCACCACAACCAATACTCCAAAATAAAATAAGAAGGTTCCAAATACACTAATAAAAATGTCCAAAACAAACCCACACCTCAGAAATACAACTCAACCTAGAGGCCCGCTCGAGCGTCAACTCTTCCGCTCGAGCGTGCAGACCAACAAAGCCGTCCGCTCGAGCGTAAACTCCCCCCCCCCAGCGGAGGATCACAACCCCCCCAATCTCAGGCCCTCTGCACAATTCTTTGAAACTCGCAAAAGTCCGCTCGGCGTCAACTCTTCCGCCGGCGGAGGGAAGAATCGGTCGCCACAGAACAGGGGACTCGCACTACCCTTGCCCGGGATGCGTTCGAGGACGTCTACAATGCCTCCCAAGTGTGCTCAATGCATTTATTCGCATACTTCCACCACTGTCTAGCCTCTCTTTTCAGTTTATAGGCCGGTAATGGCACATGAAGCTCACCTTCATGAATGTCTAAAATCTCAAATGATTTGACAATCTGTTCTAACCACTCATCTGCTTCCATAGGGTTAGGCCCGCCATTGAACTCTGTGGGGTTGGAACGGAAAAATTCTTTCTTCAACAATGTAGTTTTAGTTTCTCCTTCTATGGTCCTAGCCGTCCCTCAAGCCAAAGCCCCCATTGCGTCTTGGGCCAGTGGCATGGCTATGTTGTTTTGACCAACTTCTTCTTCTTAAGAATGGATCTTAGTTTGGGCCACAATATCCTGACCGTCCCGACGGGGTCTACCACAGCCTTTACCACGTCCAATCATCCTATAAAAAAGAGAGATAAATTTAAATTCGTGACATGCATTCCACACTTAGTCTCACCCATCACACACACACTAGCATGAGACCATAGCTACATTTAAGTCACATTAAGCCACATTAAGCAAACCACATAAGCACCTTGTCACATAGAGAACATACAAACCACCCCCCAAGATATCAACTTGTGCCATGGTGCTCAAAGACTTCCAACTGGAAAAAACATTGATCAGGTGCCTTTCCAAAGCACTTCAATGAGTGCAATGGGTGCATGCCCTATCCTAGAAATTTGATCCCATACCCACATAGTGACATAAACACATAATCATGTAAAGCAATTAACATCCCTTCCTAGCATGGCAAACCCATTATGGTGCAAGCCATTTCCCATGAGCTCAAGATATTCAAACCTGGTTAGCCCTAATACTAA
Source organism: Camellia lanceoleosa (assembly GCA_025200525.1). Lineage (NCBI taxonomy): Eukaryota > Viridiplantae > Streptophyta > Magnoliopsida > Ericales > Theaceae > Camellia > Camellia lanceoleosa. Next base: position 162,611,366 of record CM045759.1, read on the forward strand.
TTTGTAATGCCCCCAAATTATTTAAATTAAAATATTGCTCAAAAAATTATTAATTTAAAATTTTATCATGACCATAATGACATTATCCCAAAAAGTCCCCTTTCTCATTGAACTAAGGTTTCAAAAATACAAGTTCCATGTTCATCTATTAACATAATTCAAAAAGTTGGAGGATGAAACAAAATGCCTTAATGGCTTACAAATAAACAAGGCATGGCATTGCACAAGAAAATGGACTCACAGTCCCAAAACATGTACGCGTGGAGCTTCCACATATTACATCTAACGGCCATCGTGCTCCATCAACAAAAGAGTTTCCCCTCCTAGTCATTAAGGTGGCTACATATCACCAATTCCTGAAATTGTTAGGTAGGAATAAACTAGATTTCCAGTAGAAAAACCTTTAATAGAGTATCTAATTATTCAAAGATCCAAGTGACATTATCACAACCAAAAACACTTTCTAATTCAATACAAGTTAAACTTATTCAAAGAAAACTTAGATATTAGAATTTCCATAGAGTCACATTTCAACACCAGGGGTAAATAAGCCATGAAGTTCTTGAGGAGAAACCCAATACATACGTATACATAAGTATATATCCAAAAATATCCCCACATTTGCCAACTATTAATATGGCAGGAAATGGACACACAAAGTCATCCATTTTTTCACTTTTACCAACTACTAAATGGCAGGACTAGTGGACACCCAAAAACATTTCCCGACATTCGTCCAACGATAAGCTCGTGATAGGGTAATTGGGCACCTAGACTCCCTTGCGTGGGTAACAACAACATACAATACTTTCTCAAAACCTACTATTTACCCAGACTCACAAGCTATGTACCTCCCCCTTAAACAATCTTTCCAAGGCTTCCGAATTTTTATGCATTCATGAAGATAAAATGATTTTTCATCATTCAAGCAATTGAGACAAAATAGAGCATCTATCCCGAAAACCTTCAAGTAAAATCTCAAGAACATTCCGAATTTCACAAATTTCCATTCAAATATCACTTTAATATCATAATCCAATCATCAATTTAAAGAATTAAGGATCAATTTCATTTCATCATATTATTTCTAAATTTTCAAAATATAAGGTTTTCATAAAATTTGGGGCTTTTGCCTCTCCAACGTATATAATATAAATGTTCATCTAAAACTTCCATAATCTAAGAATAATGGTAGAAAATCTTGAGAAAATTGTAGATACAATGTTAAAATTCATAAAAATACCACATAAACATCTTCAAATCAAATAGATACAATGTTAAAACTAGTCCTACCTCAAGAATCAAGATCAAAAAGCTAGATTATCGAAGAACTTTTTGTAAAATTCCAATCCAATCGATAGAAAGTTTTATCCTTACTCAAACTCCAACTATTGCAACCAATGTGGATGTAAATCTATGTAGAATGGAAGACTTCTAGAGAGATATGACTAATGATTCCGGAGTTAGAGAGAGAGGAAATAAGAGAGAAAAGAAAAAGTGAAGAAAATGATCAAAACGTCACTCTTAAGTGGCTGATATTGCGCAGACCACTCGTGCGGTCTTTTCACCACTTAAGCGATGAATGAGAACTCTCAATATCTCCATCTGCAAAACTAGATATTGGGGACCCTCTCTTATTTTCTCGAGCAACCACTTGATTGGCCTAGCGGTCCCTCAACTTGCAAAGCAAACTATTGGGAGTATCTCATCTCTGCTCAAGCTATCTTTTCGCTGCTCAAGAGGTCACATGGGATGAATTGTCACACCTAATACTAAGAATCCTACAAATTTGTTGGATTGATTATCAAACGGATCAATAATTCGAAAACGAAAGTGCAAAACAAATGCGAGACTATTAGGCCCATGGACTAATAATCCCAATCCCATGGTCTAATCCTATCAATCAAACATGCCCTTCGACTAATAAATAATCCCCCAATTGCAATTAAGAATACAACTAGGCTGTGGCTCACTGTACATCCAATATATTATCCAAAATTATGTCTCCCAAGACAATGAGTCCTGGTTAAGTGCTTGGGAGCTTTTGCTTAGGGGCATTTGATTGATTTTCTTAAGAAACCCATACATTATATTACTTTCTTTTGATTCGTATAGTGAAATATTATTTGTGTGCTTTTCTCTTTGAAATATCCTTATTTTGTAATTTCATGAGTTGTCAAGTGTCAAAGCCCAAACCTGGCACCATGGATTAGGGTCATAACCGGCTAGTAATCATGAAATTGCCTATGGCCTCAGTCAGAAATCAAACCATATTTAATTACAAGGGCCAAATAGCAAAAGCAAAAACTTACAAAGATTGTCCAATGTGCCGTGCATACATGGCTTAACCAAAAATTGTCTCATAAGTGTAATAACTCACATTATACACACATCCATATTATGTACTACATAAGTCTAGGATCATTCAAGAGTCAGTGTCAACAAAACCAAGGTTATACACAACTCGGCCACATAAGACCGCAAAAGAACAAAAGGGAAAGCAATATAAACAACAAGGCCTCTTGCGTGAGGCGACCTCGGTTGACTCCTTAAAACTCGGTTTCTCAAAGCTTACTGGGGCTAGGTTGGACATCCCGTTGCTCACCTACATACATATAAATAAAGAGTGAGCTAACACCCAGTGAATAATACCAAAGCAAAGAAGTTCATGAACAAGGTTCTTATAATCATACTTCATTATTACACTTGGTAATCAATAATAAAGTAAAATGGCCTCAGGTCCTTTCTATCATATCCCAAACACAAAATGACCTCAGGTCCATGTAGCATACAAAACAACCTCGGGTCCATCATATGCAAAACGACCTTGGGTCCAGCTTACACACAGAACGACCTTGGGTCCAACATACACATTTGTGTGCACACATTTAGATCCATGGTCATATACATATTCATCTTTGTCTCCAAAATGACCTTAGGTCCGTTCAATTCCTTATTCCAAACGGCCTTTGGCTCATTTAACAATTATACAAAATGGCCTTAGGCCCAATCCACATCCTTACTGAATATACTAAATGACCTTAGGCCCATTTCACACTCATACGTCAATCACTTCACATATTTCATTTCGAATTAAGTGAATAGAATACTCATTCATAATATCACTTCAAACGTTTAGAACCTTACCACATAGGTATCATTTAGAAAATAATGCATATACAAAAATATCTTTGCTAAGATATTACTTATAGTGTTCTGGTGCCTGATTCGTCCTTATACTTGACCCTACATAATCCATAACACATTGGGTCATAATACAATTCAGTCCATTCTTTGGTTTATTTAACTTTCTTAGGCTTCTTTTGTGCCCTTTAATTCATTTAGGATGCTCAATACGTGCCTAAGAATACTCAGAAATGAAAGAGAACGGAATTTGGAACGTAAAACAATTTTTCAAAAGTTTCTAAAACAAGGCACTCTGCTCGAGCACACCTTTGGTCGCTCGAGCGGTCTGCAAAACTCTGTAAAAGTACTAGTCGCATGAATTTTACACTCGGGTGAGACTTCTGTCACTCGAGTGAAGAATCATGTAAAATAGGGTTCGCTCAAGCACAAGGTTTGCCGCTCAAGCTACTATGCAAATCTTTGTAAAACTTCTAGGAGCTTGATTTTTACGCTTGAGTGACACTTTCCTCACTCAAGTGGACATGTCGAATTTTGGAGCTTCTAGAACTGTGTTTGAAGTTCAAAACTTGATTCCAAAGGCTCAAAACTCGTATTTTGGTACAAAAACATGGAGAAACATTATATGACATGGGAACACTTCTAATTTGAAACCAATTACTCGAAATCATGGACCAAATTCCAAAATCAAGCTCAAATCGTGAGGTTGAAACCATGCATGATATGGATTGCACTCTTTTCTTTTCAAATCTTTTCAAAACCCTCACGCATGAGATGAAAAGTGGTAAAACCATGAAACATCTTCAAGAATGTCAAATGTAACTTCATGCACGTAGAAAATTCCATGAAATTCAAACTCAAATTGGTGATTCATGCAGGAATGTACATCATTCAATTCAATTCTTCCATTCCAAAGTAATTCATGCTTCCATAGTACAATCTTATGCAAATGAGCTCAAGAACTAGATGAATTCAACTTCTACATGTTTTATTTTCAAGGATTAAGTTTAAAAATCATACCTAAGGCTTGAATTCAAATGTATTCTAGCTCAATCCTTCTAATCTCCTTTAACTCCTTCGCAATTCTCTTCCCTCTCTCTCTAAGTGTAGAGTTTACTCTCCTTAGAGTGTATATTTCAGAATTTTTTTGAGCTCACCTTACGAGCATAAGCGCCTTAGAACATATTTAGATGTTGGCCTAATCAAAATTGCTAATTAAGGTTTAGTGCTATTTGATTAGGTCTAATTTAATTAGTTTAATCTAATTATTTTGATCCAAATCAAATTTTACCACAGGCTCGAAAAATTATGCTAATCACAATGGTACAGTCAATTTTGGTTTCTGCCGCCTCTACGGCCTTTAGTTTAAATTTTATAACAGAAAATCAAACAGATTTTCCTATGGTGAACAGATAAAATTTCAAAACACATATAATCATATAATTAGAACTCAAAATCATATCAAGAATATAATTATAAGCATAAATAAGATTAACTAGCATAACACAAAGTAGGGTTATCACATCAAGGGTGCTAACTACTTTATTGGTTATGCCTTTGCCTCTATATGCTATTGTGTATGCTAAAATTTGACTTAACCACATACGATTAATAAGGTATTCTCATTCAACAAATTTAAAAATGAAATTGATCTTCTTGATGAATTCTACAAATTTATGAACAAAATTGATCTTTTGTCGCCTAGACTATAAACATTGCCCAAATTGGGTGTCAACCGGGAAGGCACTCCAATATGATAAAGTTAGTGACAACGTCAACAAAGCTAAAGCACAATAAACTTAGTGCACAAAATCTCACATATCTCTATCCATGATGGTTGATCTCTTTATATAGAGTACCTTGCCGATGCCTAGGAGTCACTTTTGTCATGGACTCTAGAACTCATCCTTATCTAGAATTACTCTGTCTTGGTTTTTATACTAACTTGTACTCCTCTTTTCATCAACTTGCAAGACATAAGGATCTTTAGGCAGCTCCAACTTCAGTTATTGTTGATTTTTGCTACTTATTCCAAGATTTGTATTGTTGTAAGATATTTCTAGTGCACAGATGAGACCTTCATGGAGCATATCAGTTAGCACATTTTGCAACCCGGTCTAGGACAGAGTCCCATGGTGATGTTTTTTGTCCATTCCACTTGATCATGGATAGCTGTTTTTGACCCTACTTATTTATATGCTTTTGTTACAAGAATGTGCTTAGCAATATGTCTATAGCTTATTAGTAACTTTGTTTGTAAGATGACTTTTATACCCAATTATGATGACTATGTTACATCTCACTAATATTTTTGGGAATCTTTTCATTAAATCAATGTTACAAATAAAATGAAATTCTTTGTATTGGTGAAATTCCCGTCTACACTCTCAAATTAATAAGAAAATTATCAAACATAAAGGGATTTTTTTTTTTTTTTTCAAGTGAAAAGTAATTAGAATTTAGAACTACCTTGTTAGGATAGATTGGCTATTTCCAATGATCGAAATTGTGAAGCCCCTGAAAATTTTATTTTCTTAAAAGTCCCTTACTTTTGGAATATTGTAGTAAAGACCCTTGATTTCTTAAATAATTTCAACTTTCACCCTAGAAGCAAAAACTCGCAAACCCTAATCGATTTCAGTAAAATAGGAATCATTTCTAATACCCTAATATTGATTAAATGACTCCCTAAATATGAATTTACCACTTGAAACCCTAGATTTTTCTGGTTTTCATCATGTTCATCAATTGAGAGCCTTTTTATTCGAAACAAAAAAATCAAAATTGAATAATTCTCTAACCCTAATTTAGTTTAATTCTACACTTGAATAAATGTTCCAATTCATAAATTAAATCCAAAGCCCTCACATTTTTATTAAACTTCTAATTGACCTCAAGTTAGTATTGTTATATATATACACTTGTACCTTTAAACCTATTTAAATAAATTATACACTATATTTTGAAATTTCCATTAATTGTACACAAAATAAAATAAAATAAAATAAAATAATCCACTCAAATCCCATCCCATATGGCTGATCACCCTAGGGAAAATAAATGTATACTACTTTTTCAAACAAATCCATGAATTCATGGAAAATTATTCTAGTACACCCCAAAACATGGAACCTTGTTTCAACCTCAAGTTCCATCGTAACTAAAGCCTAACTAGATCATGATTAATTGCATAATTAAGGCATGTAATCATCCACTATTCCATTAAGTTCAAACTAAATCCAAAATATCCAATCCATTTCCAACCGATGGGAAAATTGGACCTTTTGCACCAATTTTATTATAAATAACACATCTCCCTTGGCATTTTGCACACAATAACACGCATTCAAACAACATATTTAGCTGAGAGGTAAGAGAGTGCAAGCGAGTGAGCTTGGTGGAGAAAAGGAGAGAAAGATGAGGTTTTGTTAGCAATTCAACCAAGCCTCAAGTAAGCCAAATCACCATCTCTCATTCTATTTTCTTTTCCAAATACATGTTATTAGAAGTTTAAGATCATATTTTTAGATGTGTTGTAATGGTGTTCATATGTTTAGAGTTGATGAGTTGAGCTTTGATCTTTCTTTTACTCATATTTCCTCTTAATAGATGCAAAACTATATTTTTCTTCCCATATCTCACATTATTTCTAAAAGCACACCATCACTCTAAAAATATGAGTTATTGATATATTATTTAGTATGTTTTCATCACAAAAGAAGTGAACAATTTCTCTTAGTTGGCCTCTTTTCTCACCAATCTTCTTATTTTGAGTACTATGCATAACAAACCAGTTTTTACAACCAACTTTCAAAAATTCCAGAAAAATGTAGTAAAATCTTTGAGGCTACAGTTTTACATCAAAAACGTCCATAAAGAGCTATATTTTGAGGAAAATTGGTTTCTGTAGACTCGACTTTCTTTGCTCGCCCCCCTTTTGGAGCGGTGCGAATTGGTCTCCTACAGTTCGGACTCCTCTCACAGTTCCAAATCTAATCTCACAAAGTGCAATGTGAGACTGATAAACACCAAAGAGTCCAATCCGGCAAATCTTTTTGGAAAATCAGATTTTTAAATCAAATAATGCCAAACTAGACTACTTTGCCAAATTATAGAGTCGCCACCTAAATATTTTACTTTGGGAAATTTAGGAAACCTTGACTCGTGCCAAAGGCCACGTGTCCGTCATCACCAAAGTTGCCTTGGCTCGAGAACTTGGGTACGAGAGGGGAAGGTCCTGAAATGAGCACCCTCGCTCACTTGATCAAAGGATCGACCTCTACTAAGCATGATATGTTGTTTTATAAACACATGCATTCTTATTCCGGTTATTAGCTAACTTACTATGTGATGTGCACAGCATACAAGTATAGACTAAAATCGCAAGAATTGGAACAAAACAACTCATCTTTGTTTTTGAAAATGGTTTGAAAATGCCACCCTCAAGTGGGCTAAAGTACGGATTTGCCATCAAACATGATGGGCTTTAAAACATGATTTGCCACTTCGCAAAGTGGGCTTAAAATTCACATTTATCGAATTGTTCCAATTTAAGCAAGAAAGCTTCATTCATAGGCATTCATGCAGTTTAAGCATTTAAGCAAATAGCCTCATGGCAAGCATGCGAAACATGGTAATATAGCAATCACACTCATGCAATATGCTAAAGCATAAAAGCTTACCGAGTATTCCAAGCCAAAACAAAAGCTAGTTAGAAACAATGCATGATCCTAACTATGCAAAATGCCTAATACAACACATGCAATAACGCAATTAAATAGGCTTGACTATTTAAGATGGCATATGAATGCAATAATTTGATAACATGCTTTGAAACACGTATTCAAATAGGTGTATTGAAATGCAATCCAGTTTGAATGATGCGCTGAGCCGTAGTGCATGCAACACAAATGATTGATGCAAACATGCAAGCACAAGGTATGCTAATCAAAATGTGCCGTAATCTAACCATCGAAAGCAGTTAAAATAAAAGGGAGAAAGACGTGGGGTTGGAAGACATGTACACACGCACACACACTTATTACAACATTGCGCCCTCGCGAAGGAGGGTCTGAATGAATAAGTTAAGCTAATCTAAGCTAACTAATCTAATTAAACTAATTAGACTAATTATTACACAACAAAATAAAGAAATAGCTAAACTAAGCTACATAATTATTATAACACTTTAACTAATAACAAATTAATTAATTAAATTACAAGGCCATGCTAACTAACCGTGCAAAGTATTTAAACAACACTGCCTCAGCTTTGCTTTGGAAGGTTGAATGTGCATGCACTCTGTTTTCGCCCCGAAAAGCCCACCAGTTTGCTCTTGAGAGGCTTTGTTTGCAGGGTGTCTCTAAGAACTTTCTGCTGAACCTTACCAAATAACTATTGGGGAGTGCACCAGTGCCCTGCCAGCCATCTGCCGACCAAGGGCGTGTGCTGCCGGCCAAGGGTGAAGCCACTACCGGTCACTGGTGTGCTGAGTCACTAAACTGCAACAGAGCACAAATAGAGGAAAATGGAGGGTTTTCCAACGATATGTTTGTATTGTGCCTCTCCTTATCATCTCAAAACATCAAAGGAGTGCACTCTTGGATCCAAAACCACCAATCAAGCATTTTCAATGCATGATGGCCAAAGATCCAAGTTGTACACTTTCAATAAAGGCACAAATATGAGACTCAAGTCCACTACCTTATCATGGATGATCAAAGGCAATGGAGACAAAGGAGATTGGTTCATTTCATCCCTTTTGAGTATGAAATGGACCAATTTTCCTTGTGTTCAATATAACGTCTGATTGAACGCAATGCAATGCACACATAACATGCTTATCTTGGTCATGTTTTACTTGATTCAATTTTGTTTGCACATTTTAGCATTACCAAGCCATTCTTTAGTTAGTTAAGTCCAATGTGAAAGCCCTCTAATTCAAAAGATGGCCTAAGCCATGAGTGGCTTGTGCAGGAAAGAGGTCTCATGTTGTTGATTGGTAGAAACCCTCAAGAGAGGATTAAAACCATTAGGCATGAGTGCCTCAATTTCATGCTCAAGCCAACAAGGGGCTCAAGACCACTTTCAAAAGAAAATTCAAAAGTGAAGAACAAAAGGAGGTTACAGAATTTTCAGTGCTGAAATGGCATGAAAGGTAGTGCTACAACATGCAAGCAACACATGCACAACATAAGGGCCAAAAGCATTAAAGCTAGTGAAGGACACAACACTAGAGGCATGTAATACAATGCTCAAATGACCAAACCAGCTCAAACCAGAGCCACATCATGCTAAAACTCAGGCAGAAAAGACAGGAAAACATGCTCGCATGTTGGCTCACAAACAAGACACAAAGCAGAACTCTCAAAAGCAATGAAAGAGTGGAATATGTGAGAGTGTGATAGTGGTTTATGCACTAAAATTACATATAAAATGATGCTATACCATGCAATCATCTCATGCAAGACATGTAGGATGCCTTAAAACACAAAGCTAGTGAAACCAACTATAGTATAGCCATGCAAGACAAAGCATATATGACCAAGACAGCCCAAAACAGTCCTAAAATAGCCTAAATGGAGTTCTTAAAGATGCTTGAAATAAGCTAAGAATGGCTAGACTTAGAGGCCCAAACAATAGAACATATTAGGCAATTTAGCACAATTACACTACAAGCATACAAAGCAAAGCACAAGTGATCAAACCAGCTCAAAATAGAGCTTAAACATGCCAAAACATTGGAAAAAATGTGCTGGAGTCACGCTAACACAAGCTAGAATGATAGGCTAACTCATTAAGTATGTTAAGCTAGTAAGCATGATTACGCTGCTAGTGTAAGAAGTAAGCAACAAGTGATTTAACCAGCCAAAAACAGAGCTAAAGTAGGTCAAAAAAGTCACAAAAACATGCTTCAATAAAGCTACAAAGAGGTAGAAATACATGCTCATATGTTAAGCCATCAACACATGCAAACAAAACACAAGGAAAGGAGGCCACCCCCTCCAATTTTGAACCTCAAAACATGGTTTTTACCACTAAAAAACCTCTGAGTTTTAGTGGTTAAAAGGCCAAAAGAGTTGGTTTGAAAGGTGATGAAAGATGGCACAAAAAGCTTCACAAGCCAAAGAGCCAAAAAGGGGGGGGGGGGGGGGACAACCACCTAACTCACAAAGGCTCAAACCACCACTTTTAGGACTGAAAAACAAAACTTTTTACATGCCAAAACCAGCCTTGAAATGGTGGAAAAAGATGGCAAAGAAAGTGTGAAAAAACAAGCTTAAAGGGAGAGAGTTATACCTCTTGAAGCACAACCCAATTTTAGGCCACAAAACCAAGCAAAATGACCTTCAAGAGCTCCAAGGAGGCTCCAAGAGAGCTTCAAGCAACCTCAGCCCAAAGATGAACCACTCTTGTTAAGGGTTGATAGGTTAAAGATTGATGTATGCAAGCTTCTAGGCACTAAAGCTTTAGAGAGAGAGAAACCTAGAGAGAGGATTGTAGAGAGAGAGGCTCCTAAACTTCTTCCTAAATTGTTTCTAACCTTGAAAACCATAGAGAAGCCTCTCTATATATAGAAGAATGCAAGCCTTGGTCGAAAATATCCCAAATGGGACAGCTGTAACAGCTAGAGAACAAATATCTGCCAAAAACTACTTTTTTACATCAATGGCCGGCACTACTTCACTAATGGCTGGCACATGATTGTTGTTGGCCGGCACGGGTCACCCTTGGGTAGTAGGGGGCTGGCATAGGCCATTCATGGCTGGCACATGGCCAGAAAATCCCATTTATGGCCAGCATCCATCACCTCTGGTTGGCCAGAAAAATCTTTTTTTTGGACCCGACTTCAACCGGACATAACTCCTTCATCTGGACTCCTTTGCAGGTCGTTCTTGAGCCTAAATAAAAGCCCTGGAATTAGTTTTTCCAATGGTGGCAGCCTCACATCAAAATTCCAATTGTGAAAAAAGTTATGCCTCTTTTAGTGAAGACTGCTCAGTTTTGATCCTACTCGGATTGATGCCGAACTTCTCCCAAACTAGTTTTCTTCTCTCCTCTCCTCTTTTCTTCAACTCCAAACCCATAAATAGGGTGTTTTGAAAGATTTTTCAAAGAGTTCACCTCTCTTTCATTCCTTTCCACTTTGTCCTTGCTCGGTTTACCGAAAAGCGCAACATTTATTGAAATGCGAGCCTCGAAACATCGTAGAAACTTTTTCTCAAAAATGTTTTGAAAGAGAGGGCTTTAAGGTCTAAAATCTTTAGTCAAAATAGTTTTGGTCCTCAAATGGGGTTTAAGGTTGGGATTTGACTCTCTTTCTTTGCCTGAAAAAAATCAAAGCTTTGCACTGCCCAATTTTCATCACCAAGTAAATGATCAGTGGTGCCCAATCTTAAGGACGGTTAAAAATGGGGTGTCTATAGTTGCCCCTCTTTGACAGAACTCAAAGTCATAAAATGACATGAGTGAATGACAAAGCCCAGAGACGACCCATTTTTTACAAGGCCGAAGACTTGGACAAACAAACAAAACAAAAAAAGAATGGTTGCGCCTGCAGGCTGCCTACGTATCCCTTTGCAAGGAATCAAACCAGCGTAGTTCAGGGGCAAGATGCAAACAATATGCACGATGCAGAACACAACTTATGATCATGCAATAAGGGCTGTAATGAAACATTTAGATACAAATGTTATGCGAAGAAATGCTACAGCAAACTCGTACATAAGTAAGTATACAAGAACCAAACCACATTTCATGCAGAAAGGATGTAAGAAAATTATGCAATCTTAACTACGCATTACACAAGAAAGATAAAAACCAACAACCCTTGGCCACACCTGAGGTGGTAAATAAGATTTCAACGCGTGGCACACGCGAGGAGTGAGGTGGTGCGAACCTAGGAACACACCCTAAGGTTCCGAGTAACAGAAAACAGCGATAACAAATGAAACACATCCAACTATTATGCAATTAAAGAAAAGAGCGGTATAAGCATTGGAATCCGTCCAGACGCAATTAACCAAAGCGTCCTAATGCGTCACGCGCGAGAGGGAAAAGAGAGTGGTGCAAACACTGAAGGGGGGTGGAAACATCGGAGCACATTCCAATGTTTCTAACCAAAACAAAAGAGGTATAAGTGTCGGGAGACGGTCCAAAGCTTCTAACTGACAGGGGTGGTATCAACACTGGGTGTGCCCGAGTGTTTCTAACCAAAGGGTCGGTATAAGCATCGGACACACGTCCCAAATGCTTCTAACCGAGGAGTGGTATAAACATCGAGCACACGACCCAAATGCTTCTAACCAACATGGAGGTCTAAGCGTTGGACACACATCCCAAACATTTCTAACCGAGGAGTGTCAGTGTAAACATTGGGCATACCCGAATGTTTCTAACCAACGAGGAGGTATAAGTGTTGGACACACATCCCAAATGCTTCTAACCAAAATGACGTCGGTGTAAACACACGGCGTACCTAAATGTTCCTAACCAATGAGGAGGTATAAGCATTGGACACACATCCCAAATGCTTCTAACCAAAATGAGGTATACGCGTTGAGCACACGACCCAAACGCTTCTAACCAGAAGGGGTGGTATAAGCGTCAGGCACACAGTCCAAATGCTTCTAACCAAAGACAAGGTACTGGCATCGAGCACATGGTCCAAACGCTCTTAACCAAAACGAGGTATAAGCGTCAAGCATATGACCCAAACGCTTCTAACCGGATGGGGTGGCATAAGCGTCAGGAATACGGTCCAAATGCTTCAAACCAAAGGGGTGGTATAAACATCAGGTTCACAACCCAATGCTTCTAACCAGCAAAGTGTTGGTGTAAACACCGGGCGTACCCGAATGTTTCTAACCAATGCGAGGTACAAACATTGGGCACACGACCCAAACGCTTCTAACCAGAACAAGGTATAAGCGTCAGGCGCACAACCCAAGTGCTTCTAATCAGAGGGGTGTCGGTGTAAACATCGAGCGTACCCAAATGTTTCTAACCAACGAGGAGGTATAAGCGTCAAAAACACATCCCAAATGCTTCCAACCAAAAGGACATTTGTGTAAACATCAGGCATACCTAAATGTTTCTAACCAACGAGGGGTCGGTGTAAACACCAGGCGTACCCGAATGTTTCTAACCAATGAGATGTCGATGTAAACACTAGGCGTACCCGAGTGTTTCTAACTAATGAGATGTCGGTGTAAACACCGGGCATACCCAAATGTTTTAACTAATGAGATGTCGGTGTAAACACCAGGCGTACCCAAATGTTTCTAGCCAATGAGGTGTTAGTGTAAACATCGGGTGCACTCGAATGTTTCTAACCAATGCAAGGTGTCGGTGTAAACACCGGGCGTACCCGAATGCTTCTAACCCACAAAGGAGTCGGTGTAAACACTAGTCGTACCTGAATGTTTCTAACCAATGCAAGGTGTTATTGTAAACACCAAGCATACCCGAATGTTTCTAACCAACAAAGGAGTGGGTGTAAATACCGGGCGTACCCGAATGTTTCTAACCAACAAAGGAGTGGGTGTAAATACCGGGCATACCTGAATGTTTCTAACCAACAAGGTGTCGGTGTAGACACCGGGCATACCCGAATGTTTCTAACCAACAAGGTGTCGGTGTAGACACCGGGCATACCCGAATGTTTCTAACCAACACAAGGTGTCGGTGTAAACACTAGGCGTACCCGAGTGTTTCTAACCAATGCAAGAGGTGGTGTAAACACCGGGTGTACCCAAATGTTTCTAACCAACAAAGGAGTCGGTGTGAACACCGGGCGTACCCAAATGTTTCTAACCAACAAAGGAGTTAGTGTAAACACTAGGCATACCCAAATGTTTCTAACCAACAAAGGGGTCAATGTAAACATCGGGCATACCCGAATGTTTCTAACCAACGAGGAGGTTGGTGTAAACACCGGGCGTACCCCGAGTGTTTCTAACCAACGAGGAGTCGGTGTAAACATTGGGCGTACCCGAATGTTTCTAACCAACGAGGAGTTGGTGTAGACATCGGGCATAGCCGAATGTTTCTAACCAACAAAGGCTCAAAGGACAAGAATGATCTTACCTGGAATTCCACTGAATGAACCATACATACAATATCATGCCTTATGCTATTAGGGATCTTCTGCTTTTTGATTGTGCTTCCAAACTGCAGTTACTACCTTTCTCCCTGACCATGTTCACAACTTTCCCTATTCTCCAACGAGGTGACAGACTAGGTTGGTTCAGTATCCAGAATTGAGGTGCATACCCACTACCTCAACCTATGAGGCTGCCATACAGATTTCAAGTTGAGGATACAGCTCTGGGTATTTAAACTAGACTTTACTCTCGAAAATCCCAAACCTTTGCATTCTAGGCACCGCCATTCGAACTCTAGTTTCCATCGTCGCAGTTGGTCTCCTAGGAACTCATTGCAAACACAGCCAAGATGTCTCTCGCAGGGAATGGTACTTCGGGAGAACATCTCGGATTGCCATTCTAGCTGGAAACAGGCTTGAGCTTAAGCTTGAGGTAGAGGCACACTCATACTTCGGAGCATTGACAAGGCCTGAAAAGGTACATTCGGAGCGCAATCTCGGAAATTGCTGAAGATGAAACAAACTCAGATGCTCTAGGTTTTCCCTCTTTTCTTTTGCTTTATAGTTCGGAACCTATATAGCTTTAGATAGGTCCTTGTTCTATTGTTCTCACATCACTTGGGTTGAACCTTGCAATTTATGAAAGAAAGAATCCTATTTTGTACAAATGTGGAAAACATCACGGCACTCTGAGCACAAAATGATTCATTTTTTGAAATTGAAATGAGTTCTCGACTGGGTATTGAGCCTACAATTGACCATAGTCAAAACAACTCAATAAAGGGAAAGACAAGGTAAAACAACCTAAACACGTCTATTCACACTCAAAATGACTCAAAACAAGAATCGAGACAAACAAAAACACACACAACACTCAGATGTGTTCCAACGGTGAGCGACATCTCAGTTCATGAGGAGCTAGTTTCTTTGGGTATTTTTTCCCACCCTTTCTCATTTGTGATTCTTACATCACTCTGGCACTCAATCTCTTGTTTTCTGAAAAAGTCCTTTCCTCATTTTTTCTCTCAGTGCACATCTCTCTATTCTTCAATCTCTCTTACTTTTTATCCCTTCCCTGGGTGGTTGATGGATAAACAAGAAGTTGTGGGCTTTTGCCCCTAGTATTTTACTAGATTCTCTTTTTTTTTGGCTTGTAACTAGTGAGCTTTCCCACAGAGGGGTTGTGATGCGACAAGATGTGCCACAGATCTGTAACTGACATCAGCTGACAATGTCTTTAGCTTAGCTTGACCGAGATGAATTACAATACGTCTCACCAGCCAAGTATACAATTGATTGGTCTCACCCATTGCATTTTCTACGTCCCTATCTTGGGTCAGATGCCAATTTGGATGTGATTGTCCAGATGAGGGAAACAAACATCCAACTCCAATTCCAGTTCGTGCTTCGCACTTGGCTTGATACCTCGCTGCTTGGACGATATGAGAGCTTTCGGCCCTTTGTTGTTAGCTTCAGTTGTGCCCTTTCTAGCGAATATGGTGCCCTTTCTGGCGAGTATACTGACAACTGGGAAAAGACAGAAAACCTAACTCAACTGTGCCCCTAGTTCCTCATTTTGACCATTTTTTTGTTTTTGGCTTTCTGCTAAAACAATTTTGACCAACATGAGAGTTAGATTAGCATACTTGTTCGATTTTCTGATTTGAAATCATGCAAGTCAGGCTATGAGCACTGAAAATTTTCCTTTTTTGGGTCCAAGAAATGGTCCAGTTGTGAAAAAATGGAATAACTTTCGAGAGAATTAGTCAACCTCATTAAAATTTCCCAAAAGCTTTTTTTTTTTTTTTTTTTTTTGTAAAGGGCCACTGCTTGACCAGCACGGAACTTAGTCTTGAGATGCACAACCTCAAATCTGAACTTGATTTGCTTGCAGCTAAATCTTGTAACAGAATAGGACAATCTGATTGAAACGAAGACAAGCCAATTTGCACATGGATAAGATAGCTGAGTTGAACAAGGATAAACCAATCAGCATGGATGAGCCAAGCAGGCTGAAAAGGATTGGGGCCGAACTTCAAGTACGTATCCCAAAAATGGGAATCAGGCCTGACGTAGTTCCAGGTTAAGGTACACTCGGGTGTTGACGTTTTCCTTTTACGCTCTAACTTTTGCCGAGGCTGCCCTTCTAGGTTTTAAACCTTGCGAGCTCTGTTTTTCTTTTCTTTTCAGTTTTTTCTTTTCTTTTCTTTTCTTTGCATTTTTTCATTTTCTTTTCTTTTTTCTTCTTTTCTTTTTCATTTGCTCTAACTTTTGCCTGGGTCGGCCTTCTGGGTTTTCGGCCCAGCAAGCCTCTCAAGGATAAAAAAGTTTAACTTGGTCCATGTTGAATGGTTTTGAGTTCCCGAAGCCATCTGAATCTAGGAGAATGGCTGTTGTTCAGTGATGATGTAGGAGTCCATCCAACCGGGTCTGAATTGCCCCAAGTGTTACGGATAGGAACTCGATTGTCCTTTAACAAAATTTTTCTTCTCTCAGCTGCTAGAATTTGGCTTTCTTGCTAGTCTTCATTGACTTGCGGAATGTCCCATCTTTTGAATCTTTGCGCACATCTGACATTTTTACCCGTAGTTCAAGGGCCACTTCTGATCTAGCTTTGCAAGCTTCCTTTGATGACATATGAACTTATTGCCCCTAGTTCGAGGGCTGCTTCAAATCTGGCCTAGTGGGCTTCACATTGTGGTTGACTGTTGAACATTCCGAATCCAAGTTCAAGGTTTGAAAACAAGGGGGTCGAGTCTCGAGGCCGAGAGTGATCCTATGCTGCACAATCTCAAGATTAATTCCATGCATGTCTTCATAGAACCACGCAAAACATGTTTTGAAATATTTTAAGAAAGTGAGTAATCGCTCGCGTCAAAGACAATGTAGAACCAATCTGGATCAAGCTAGGATCCTTCTCAGTACTCACATTAACAAACATGATTTCATTCATTAAGGGCTTAGCATGCCTCTCTTTCTCTCAATTTGATCAAATTTTGCAAATCCAGAGGAATTCCTTCCTCATTGTTTTCATCATAATGTTCAAAAAGTTTTGAAAAACTTAGGTCAATGCAATGTCCTCAAGGCACAGAAAAGTAGGTGAAAAGCACTGCCGTTTCATTCAAATTTTCCAGCACAACTGGTTTCATGGCAGAAACAGACTCAAAAGAAAGAATGTAAAAGACAAACAAAAAACGAGAAAGCAATATCCGAGGTAACACCCCCACAATCACCCGACTCCAGCACAAACGGACTGACTCAATACAACAAGACAGACTCAGCACAAGAAGACTGACTCAATACAAAAACAGAATTGACCCAATACCTAAGTCAGAAAGTACAAAAATAGCATTCGCAAATTGCTCAAAACAGTGCATGCCATTCCCAAGTCTGGAGTAAATCGAGTGCTATCAGCAGGTGGTTCATCCCCCGATCAAACGATCATATCATCCCCCAAGTTTACTGATCCAGTACCGATAGACTTTGCAGAGCCTGGTGCAACGATGACCTCGTTGTCAATTAGATCTTGTATTTCGTGGCGAAGACGAAAACAACTATCCGTGCCATGACCAGTTTGTTGATGGAAGGCACAGTACTTGGCAGCATCATGCTTGGTCGGAAGGGAATCTGGGAGAGGCTAAGGCTCAAGGGGTTTGAGATGGCCTTGCCCTATAAGGATTTGAAGAGCCTTGGATAAGGTCATGTAAAGCAGGGCAAAGACCCTCTGGCCCCGGGGTTGGTACTTCGAGGTTTGTGGAGTTATGGATGTACCAACAAAGGGGTTGACAGGTGCAGACTGGGTTTGATGATCTCTTTCGAGTGTAAGATTGGAGCTGGAAGGGGTGTTTCTGGTACGACAGGCCATCTTCCAGCATGCCCCTCGATTCAAAATGCTCTTATCCAGAGTGGCAAAAGTGTTATCCACAGTTTTTCCAACAACTGCAAGCACTTGCTGTTTGTTCAGTCCTTCGGCCTTCAAAGCCTCAACAGCCCACAGAAGGTGTTCATGGGGACCAATGCCTGCCCCTACCTTGTTCTTTCTATTTTCCTCCTCTTTGCCAAAGGATTGGGCCGCTATATCAGAGCGGAGCCTAGTTGTTGTTGACATGCCATTGCCCTGACCCGGGATAACTTCAGGTTGGCCATTTTCAATTCCTACTCGGCCCAAGATTGGGTAGCCTTTTGGTGTGAAATTTCTAGCGTGTGATGTGGTTGATGACGGAGCCACAACCCCAAAGGCTAAATCTGCCACATTTCTCTAAAAATCTTCAATCATTCTCATCAACTTAGAAGTAGTAGGCACGGGTTTGAGAACATTGGGGTTCAAGTGCATCCATCATGCTTAAGTCTATGCTTTCTGGGATAAACACCTCAGGCTTGGGTAGATGGGTCGGGGTGTATATACTAGGATTGTAGGTGGGTAGCAGTGTATGGACGAGGTTGAGATGTGGATGAGGTACTTGGTCATTGGGGTCTTGGGGTGGAGCTATCGTCTGATTGTCAACAAGATTTTGGACCTCATAACGAAGGCGGTAACAACAATTGGTGCCATGGCCGCGTTGCTGATGATACATGCAGTATTTGGTGGGGTTATGCCTGGTAGGGAGTGGGTCAGGCAGAGGTTAAGGATCAAGGGGTATGAGACACCCTCTTTCCATCAAGACTTTTATTGCACTGGTTAGGCTCATATAGAGGGGAGTGAAAGTTCTGCCTTGAGCTCGGGCTGGGCTGGCTGTTTGTGGGTTGGCCTTGTATAGACACCCCATTTTTGACCATCCTCAAGACTTGGACATCATCGTTTGAACACTCGGTGATCATCCATGCTCGTGTTCGTTTTGAGTTCCAGAAGGTCTTGGCTGCGCTCCTTGCCTTAGGATCTCTGAACTTATCTGTTTTATGCTTGGTTGTGGACCAAGGTGTAGACACCCCATTTTTGACCGTCCTCAAGACTTGGACATCACCGTTTGAACACTCGGTGATTACCCATGATTGTGGTCGTTTGGAGTTCCCGGAGTTCTCGGCTGCGCGCCTTGCCTCAGGACCTCCAAACTTGACCGTTTTGTGTCTGGTTTTGCACCAAACACTTGTGCTTTGCCTTGGAGGGGCAGGGAATGCCTTCTGAGGCATCCCTACACACCACCGGCAGTGGCTAGAGGCCACCGGCTGGTTGATGTTTCCATCGGCACTATATTGTGCCGGTCGGCACTCTTTTTGGTAAAATGACCATTTTGCCCTGCCGATCACTTTACAGCTATTTTTGGAGATATTTTCAGACAGCTTTGTAGCACTTGTTTCCCCTCCATACACGTGTATGGAGGGATGAGCCTTTGGTTGACTTAGCTTGTAAGCTTTGATTCCTATCAGAGAAGACTCTCTTCTCTTGGCTCAAGGGTTGAAGGGGTTGGACATTTTAGAGAGAAAATACAGAGAAGAAGCTCTGGTTTTAGGTTAGAAATCCTATATCTATCCTATCTCTCTTTTCCTTGATCATTTTGTACACTAGGTGCTTTAGTTCATACTATTGCACACAAGCACCTAGTGTTTCACCTTCCTCTTGGAGCTGAAGTTCTAAGAGCCTATTCTTGGTGTTCTTGACTGGTTTGAGGCTTAAGGGGACATAAAGGTCACCATTGTTGAAGAAAAGCTTCAAGGGTAAGAAACTAGCCATTTTTACCCCTTTCTTGCACCTTGTTTTTACTTAGTTTAGGACTGTTTTTGTGCTTGGTGATCAACACATAAAAGTTCTATTTTTTTAGTCCTCTTGATAGTTTATTAAGGGTACTTTGTGCTTTGGGGAAGTTTGGCCCCTCTTAGGCCTCGAAAGGCCTCATTTTTGTGATATTTTGTTGAGCTCCGGGATTTTGGTGTTGGGGTCTCTTCATCACTAAAATCTTGAGGGATTTCAGTGGTGAAGATGATGCCTTGAAGTCCTAAGAAGGATAGGGCCACCCCCTCTCCTTGATGTCCTTGAAAAGGGCAAGTTTTGGTCTCTTAAGGGAGCATAGTTTTGAATGTTTGAAGAGCATGTCTTGGCTGCATTTTGTGTTTATTATGCCCTAATATGACATTGATAAGTGTTGGTTTTAGTACCCCTTGCATGTTTTGCATAGATGCTTTGTAATGCCTTATATTGCCTTAACTTGCTCTAGGTTGTTAGCCCTAGTTTGAGCATGCTTTAGGCTTAGATCCATGAAGCTTGTATGCTTATTTTGCCATGCTTTAGGTCTGTCCATACTTATTTTGGTCGACCATGGCTTGCATCTTGGGTTCTCTTTATGTTTGGCTTGTTGGCCTTAAGGGTACAAGTGTGTAGCATGCCTTGCTTGCTTTATTTTCAATGGTTTGGAACCATTTGGCATGTCATTTCAGTCCATTTAGCATGCTTGTTTGATTTCCTTGCATGCCTCTTTGATGCTTTAGAAGCTTGTGTCTTATGCCTCATGTCTTAGCATTTGTGCATGCCTTCCTAGTTGAACCATTTAGATGCCATCTAAGTGGTCCTTTGGGCTTAGTTTTACATGCTGAAAATCTGTTTTGAGTTGTTCAATGCATGCCATATTTGCTTTGCATAAGTGTAGTTCAATGCCTCATTGGTTTGCTTGAAGCGTTGAACCTATGTGCGCATGTTTTACTTGTCTTGTTTAAACATGATTTGGCATCATTTTATAGCATGATTTCAAAGCCTAAATCGCATGCTAATGGCCCATGTTTGTCCCTCTTAAATGTGTTTGAGAGTTGTTTTATTATGCCTAAGTGTTGGTGCTTTAACATGTATGTGTTTGGCCCTCGTGTCTTAGCATTTTGGCTATTGATTTTAGGACTATTTGGAGCTGCCTAGGTCATGTTTAAAACCATCATTTGCATGCTCGCATGCTAACTCATGTTCGCTTGTATGCTTGCATTTGTTTGTCCACATGTTCATATTGCATTCCTAGTTGACATGCTTAGGTTGCATGGCATCAACATGCATGCCTTGTTCCTTGACCTTGTGATAGGAATTGGGCCACACTTTGTTTGATTGGTTTGGATGCATTTGAAATTAAAGTTGCACACTTGGTTCTTTGGGCCATCATGCAGGGAAATGCGTGATTGGTGGCTCGAGAATCGAGGCACACCCTCCTTTGAGTCGTTAGTCTGATAAGGAGCGTGTTTAGTGCATATATGCTTTGAATTGCATTGCCATGCCAGTCTTTGCCCTCTGCTGCTGTGAGTTGCAGGTTCTGCAGGCATTCAGTGCCGGCCGGCAGTGTTTAGTGTCGACCGGCAGTGAATTTGCAGCCGATGGATCAATTCAGTGCCGATGAGCTCAATTCATTGCCGGTGGAAGTTTTGAGCAGCCGGTAGTGATCTTCAGTACCTAAGGAAGTATTCCTAAGGCGTGGCGATCTTCCGAGATGCAAAGCAGGAAAACAGAGGCAATCTAAGCATGGCAATGCGATTAGAAGCAAGTCCCGGCGTCGCGATGCATCCGCCCTCCCCCGGAGGGGATTTATTGTTTTGATCGAATTGGTTAATCGATTGGTTAATATAATGGATTTGTAATATTTAATTAGCTTGCGTAGTTAATTATCTGTATTATTCTTTTGGTCCCCCCCCCCGAGTGAGGGCAAATTTGTAATAAGTGTGGGTGAGTGTGTGCATGTCTTCCAACCCCCACTTTTTTCTCCCTTTTATTTACCCGCTTATGATGGTAGATTAGGGCACGTTTATTTTAGCATACCTTATGCTATGCATGCGTGCATCCATGCATTTGTTGACAAGCATCGGGCTCGGTACATCATACAAACTGCATTGTATTTTCAATTCCAAATTGAATACGTGCACTGAATAAAGTGCATTTCACATGCCATCTTTAGGGTTAACCGAGCCTACTCTAAATTGCATCTTTGCCTGTGTTGCATTAGCCATTTAACATGATCTAGGGACATGCATGTCTGCTAACTAGTTTATTGTTTTGGCACGGAGTACGATGTAAGTATTTATGCTTTAGCATATCGCATGCGTGTGAATGTTGCCATGATAGCATGACTACCATGAGGCTAAGTGCTTATGTGATATAACTGTTTGAATGCCTGTGGGTGGAGGTTGGATTGCTTGAGTTGGAAAGACTCATTGAAATCCGTGTTTTAGCCTACTTGCGAGTAGCAAATTCCAAAGCATTTTCAAAACGAACGGATATGCAATGTTTGTTTCCAAATTAGGCAATCTAGTCTATACTTGTTTGCCGTGCGCACAACATAGTAATTCTTGGCTAATAATTGGAATAAGAACATGTAATGTTTTCAAAAACGGATATCACGGTTAGTAGAGGCCGGTCTTTGGACCGGGCGAAAGGGGGTGCTCATAGCTGACCTTCCCCGATCGTACCCAAGCTCCCAAGCCAAGACCACTTTGGTGATGACGGACACGTGGCCTTCGGCACCGAGTCAGGGTTTCCTAAATTTCCCATTTTAAAATATTTAGGTGGCGACTCTGTATCTGGCAAAGCAGTCCATGTTTGGCACTTCTTTTCAAAATCTGTTTTTCTTCAAAACAATTTGCCAGAGTTGGACTCTTTGGTTCAGATTTAGAACCGCAACAAACAATAAGGGAGTCCGAACTGTAGAGCGAGGTCCCTCCGCGGGCGCGTCTACACTAGGATTTGTGGTTTTGCTTCTAAGGGAAGAGGGTGGCTTGTTGGCCATCCGCTCAACCCATCGGCTAAGGCATGTTGCCATCGGCCTTGTTTCCTTTCTATCGGCCAAAAGTGGTGGCCGGCCGGCACTCTTTTTGGTTGATCGACCATATTTTTGAGCTGAGACCTTCCCATCTACTTTTTGCAGATATTTTATGCCAGCTATGACAGCTGGTATGCACAATTCTCATCCTCCATACACGTGTATGGAGGGATTTGTTTCAAGACTCAAGCTTGTTCAACAAGCTTGAGAATTGAAATTCTATAAGAAGGGAGCCTCCCCTCCCTTTCCAGAGGTTCTGAAAATCTGAGATACAAGTTCTACATATCTCTCTCTATATTTTGCATCTCTCTCTTGTTTAGCCCTTGTTTGTGCCCAAAAGTGTAATATCTTCACATTATTGCACACAAACACCTACTAGAACACCATCCTTTTGTTGTTGAGGTCCTTAGGATTTGGTTTTGGAGTTCTTGGACTGGTTTTGATCAGAGAAGAGTGCTGGAGTTGTGTTCTTAAAGGTGTTCTTCAAGGGTGAGCCAACTACCTTTTAATCTCCCATTTTGGCTTAAGCTTCTAGACCTATTTTCATATTGTTTTAAGCTTAACTCTAAACTAAAAAAAGTTCTCATTTTGTGTGCTTGAGATCTTTGTTTAAGGTCACTTTTGTGTTGGGAGTTGTCTACCCCCTCTTAGGCCTTGTTTGGCCTTGTTTTGTGCCTTCCTTTTTGAGCTTTGGAACCATCTTGTTTTGACCTTCTCACCACTGAAATCTAGAGGATTTTCAGTGGTAGAGAGGTGGTTTTGGAGTCTCAAATAGGAGAGGGTCATCCCTTCTCCTTGTGTCTTCAATACTTACTTTGAATGCCTCATGTGTGAGCATGGTTGTTAAGTTTATGTTGGCCATATCTTAGCATGTATTTGGGGTTATTTTGCTATGGAATACCTTTGTTTTTACTTGGTTTTGTCACTCCATGCATGCTTAATACACTTGTAGTGTAAATCACACAAACTAGTCTTGTATGCTTCATGAAGTAGCATGTCATTCTAGCTTGTTTTCTTTCCATTTCAGCATATTTTTGGTGATGTTTTGCCATGTCATACCTCTGTTAGGGTTTGGTTTGGTTAGCCTTTGCATGCTCCATGCACTTGTAGTGCAATTCCATGAAATAGTCTAACATGCATGATGCTTTAACATGTCATTCTAGCATGCTCTTGGCTTAACTTTAAGAAGTTTTTGTCCATGTTTTAGCATGCTCTAACTCTGATTTATTTTGTTTTGGTCATGCATGACTTGCCTTGTATAGCTATGGTTCAATCTAGCTTGTTAGCTTTGTGCATTGAGTCCATTAGCATGTATTACTTGAACTATTTTCATGATTTGGCATCATGTGAAATGTGATTTCAGTCCATGTTTCATGATCACAAACTTGCATCTTTCACCTAATCCATGCTTTGGATAGTTTGTGTTTTGTGCTTCAAGAATGGACTATTGTGCATGCCATAATACTTAAGCTTTTGGGATGCCATCTCAGTGGGTTTTTGGGCTTATTTTGATATGTCATAACTCTGATTTTTATTGATTAAGTCATGCCATGTTTGGTTGTAATAGGTGTAGTGTAATGCCCCTTGTAATCCTTGCATGCCTCATGCTTTTTGGACTTTTGTTCTAGCATGTGTTGACTAGGTTCGAGCATGTTTTTGGTCTTGTATTGACCTGCCTTGGGACTGGTTTGGTTGCCCTTGGCCCTTTGGGACTTGCTTTGCATGGCCATGGTTTAAGTCCCTTTGTTAGTTTCAAGCTTTGAGCTTTCTTGCATGCCATACTTGCATTGTTTGGTTGATTTGGCATCATTCCTGACATGATTTCAGAGCTTATGGTCCTATCACATATCCATCCTTGTCACTCTTTAAGTGTGCTTAAGAGTTGCATCTTTATGCTTTAGTCCTTGAGCCAATTGGCATGCATGCTTGTCTTGCCTTTTCATGCTTTTCATACCATCATTTTAGCACTTTTGGCCACTGATTTTGGGCATGGCTGAGGTCTGTCCATCTTTAGTATAAGTCCATTTGCCATGTTGTTCAAAGTTGCTACTTTACATCATGTTTGCATGCTCGAGTTGAATTACATTTGCAAGCTTGTCGCATGGCCAATCATTGCATATTTTTGCATGTTGTTGCATGCTTAGTATATTGCATGTTTGCATGCTTGGTACATTGCATGTTTGCATGTTTAGGTTGCATTGCATTGGCATTCTTGTTACTTTAGCCTTATGCTTGAGTCATATTGCATCTGGCATGCTTATGTTGCATTGCATAACATCTCCATGTTGCATGTATTGCATTGTGTTTGGTTTGGGGTGTCAAACCAAACACGAGGACCGAGGGACGTTTCGTACTTGAAGTGACGAAATGTGCCTCAATCCTCGGTCGCCGACACTCTTGATCCAACATGATAGAGTGTGAGGCATTTGTGTGTTTTTTTGTGCATTCATTCCATATTGATATGTGCAATTCGGCCTCTTTGGCCATCATGCATCAAAATGCGTGATTGATGGCTCGAGAGTCGAACACTACACTCCTTCGAGTTCCAAACATGATAAGGGGTGTAGTTGCACAACATTTTCTTGCAAATGTATTGCCATGCCCATGTTTGTACTCTGCTACAGCAAAAGGAGCAGTCTGTAGGAAGAGATGGCTGATCGGCTATTTGCAGTGTTGATCAGCTAACAATTTTTGGCCGATGGATCCATAA
The DNA here is from genome assembly GCA_025200525.1 of Camellia lanceoleosa. Taxonomy (NCBI): domain Eukaryota; kingdom Viridiplantae; phylum Streptophyta; class Magnoliopsida; order Ericales; family Theaceae; genus Camellia; species Camellia lanceoleosa. The sequence goes on from CM045759.1 coordinate 162,637,041, forward strand.
GTGGTCGATGACCCTTGGCCGATGGCCATACCATTTGGTTGATGGCCTCTCAGAGTGTCGATGAGGTGGTTTAGAAGCATCACAGAAGCTGGCACAGTTTTCAGAGGAGCATAAGTGTGCAAACAGAGGCGACATGGGGCATGGCAACGGATTTTCGAGCGAAGCCGATCGAGCATGCATTTGTCCCTCCTCTTGAGGCCGCTTTAACTGTTTTGTACCTTAATTAGTTTGCTTAATCAGTTAAGAGTTTTGTAATAATTAATTAGCTAGGGTAGTTGATTAATTACTCAGTTTGTATTATTCATTCGGACCCTCCGTTGAGAGGGCAAATTTTGTAATAAGTGTGCGTGAGTGTGTGCATGTCTTCCAACCCCACGTCTTTCTCCCTTTTACTTACCTGCTTTCAGTGGTTAGTTTTAGGACACGTTTCAATTAGCATCCTTATGCTTGCATGCGTGCATGCATTCATCTATCTTGCATGCACCGGGCTCGGCGCATCATACTAACTGCACTGTATTTAAATACCACGTTGAATACAAGTATCAATTATTGCATTTCATATGCCATCTTAGAATAGTTGAGCCTATTTTAGATGCATCTTTGCCTGTGTTGCATTAGCCATCTTAACATCAACTAGGATCATGCATTGATTTCTAACTAATTCTCTGTTTTGGCTTGGAGTACACTGTAAGTGTTTATGCTTTAGCATACTGCATGTGTGTTATTGATTGCCATGAAAGCATGCTTGCCATGAGGCTAACTGCTTAAGTGTATAACTGCCTGAATGCCTGTGGGTGAAGGTTAGATTGCTTGAATTAGAACAATTCATTGAAATCCTTGATTTAGCCTACTTGCAAGTAGCAAACTTTAAACCATTTTCAAACAAACAGATATGCAATGTGTTGTTCCAAATTAGGCGATCTAGTCTATACTTGTTTGCTGTGCGCATCACGTAGTAAGATTAGCTAATTAACAGGAATAAGAACACATGTGTGTTCAAAAACAAGATATCATGCTTAGTACAGGCCGATCTTTGATCAGGCGAGCGGGGGTGCTCATTGCATGACCTTTCCCTCTCGTACCCAAGTTCCTGAGCCAAGGCAACTTTGGTGATGATGGACACGTGGCCTTAGGCACGAGTCAGGGTTTCCTAAATTCACCCAAAATAAAATATTTAGGTGGCGACTTTGTATCTGGCAAAGCAGTCCATGTTTGGCACTTCTTTACGAAAATCAGTTTTCCAAAACGATTTGCCAGATTTGGACTCTTTGGTGATTTATCGGTCTTGCATTGCACTTTGCGAGATCAGATTCAGAACCGTGACATTGAGTACAAACTGTGGTAAGCTCAAATGAACAAAACGAGATTTCGGGCCGATTTAGCGCACGGAGCCTGGGACATTCGGGTGCGTCCACACCTTGGCAAAAGGGTTGGCTATGGCGACTGTATTGGTTTTAGTGGGTTTTGGAATGGTGTTACCGCCAGCATTTTTATTCCTGGAAATCAGCCTCCTTATTGCTTCACTTGTCCTAGGAATAATCCCTCTGTTGAACGCACTCTCAATCTGAACCCCCAAGTCATGCAAAGTTTTGAAAGTGAATAGTGGAACAACTATTAACTTTTGCAGCATATCAGGCTGAAGGTTCTGCACCACTATTTACACTTGATCCCTCTCGGAAGGGCAACCTGTCATCTGTGCTGCCTTTGCTCTCCACCTTGCAACAAATTCCACAAAAGGCTCTGTTGGGTTCTGGTGGGTTACTTCAAGCTCTTAAATGGTCATTTCAACCTGGGTATTGCAAGAATACTGATCAACAAATGCCTTAGCCAACCTTTCCCAGTTTTGCTTCATTGTATCCTCCAACTTGACGTACCAAGTGATTGCCACACCTGACAGGGTTCTGCCATACAGAGAGAGTTTCTATGGCTTAGTTAGACCCATCGGTTTCAGGACATCCAAGAAAAGCCAGATATGTACCATAGGATCTCCAGACCCATCGAAACGATCAATGTATGGCATTCTGAATCTGTCTGGAAGCCTTACAGCAGCCTTGGTGTATCTATCCTCAATGTCGGGAATGAAGTTAAGGCCCCATGCCTTTTTGAATTGCTTCTCAAGATTCACAATTTTCACCGAGATCGGATCGAGATCATTAATCCCAAGGCAAAAAATCCCCTCATTAGGCTGGACCAAGGGTCTAAAAACCTGAGCTTAAGCCAACCCTTCTCGAGGATCTGGACCCTGCAAATCTTTAGCTGGTGGAAGTTGGTCAAAGTTCGGCTGGGGTCCCAAGAATGGATGTGTGGTAGGTGCCCAGATGGGCATTGCACTTCGGCATTGGTCTCATCCTGCCTAGTGATTCCCTAGTTTAATGCTGCTATCATGGCCACAACTTCTTCCGAACTCTGTGCCATCACGAGCCTGCTGAGTTTGAACAAAGGTGATGTGACTGGTGACTGTCGGATTAGTTGAACCGGTGAGCCCTGACTGGCCTTTTTTGCCTTGCCTCTAGCAAAGGAAACATTGGTTGCCCTTGAACTAAATCTCCGACCTAACAAAGTCTATCAACACAAGTCCAGTGTACCCGGGGGATATCAGAGCCTTCTAAAGCTATGGTTCCTGAACTACCTTGCCAAAGAAGAAAACAGACAGCATTTCAGCCTGATTTCACCAGAACAAATATGAGCATAGCTGAATGACTGTGCTCTCTATTGAATTCTACCCCAAAATTTTGCTTGAAAACTGATATTCGCAAACTGATACTCAAACTTGCAACTGATACATACATTCTCTGTAGAGACACACCCTAACAGCATATATCAAGCAAGTGAGAGCCAAAACACCCCTATGGTGGAGTAGGGTTTCCCTATCCTAATTTTGTCAGGAACTAGGGGTTCGTTACACAAGCAAACAGTTTCAAACAACCTACATTCGGGTGAGCAACCTGTCCAAGTTTGGAACAGTCTCTAAGGTTTCCAATATGCAACTAGGTCAATTGGTCAAAAAGGGTGCCTCAGCAAGACCACCTAATATACCTCTCACACCTAACACCGAGAAGTGAAAGGTGGATCAAACAGTACGGAGGTGATCCAGATCCAAGGTTTGTGTTCCCATCGTGGCAGAGCCCACAACCAGTCAGCCTTATGGCACGCTTTTCCAAGTGAGCCTCCGGCAAACCGCTCTGAAATAGCAGATGGCAAACACTATGACTTAGACGCACCTATGCAAATGAAAATGCAAAGAAACACGTAAATGTAGATAAAACAACATATCATGAGTTTGAGTCAAGTTCTCTAAATCCCCAGCAGAGTCGCCAGAAACTGTAGACTCGACTTTCTTTCCGCACCCCGCTTTGGGAAAGGCGCGAATTGGTCTCCTACAGTTCAGACTCCTGTCACGGTTCTGAATTTAATCTCACAAAGTGCAATGTGAGACTGATAAACACCAAAGAGTCCAATCTGGCAAATTATTTTGGAAAATCATATTTTTAAATCAAATAATGCCAAACTGGACTACTTTGCCAGATTACATAATCGCCACCTAAATATTTTATTTTGGAAAATTTAGGAAACCTTGACTCGTGCCAAAGGCCATGTGTTCATCATCACCAAAGTTACCTCAGCTCGGGAACTTGGGTACAAGAGGGGAAGGTCTTGAAATGAGCACCCCCGCTCACCCGATCAAAGGATCGGCCTCTACTAAGCATGATATGTTTTTTATAAACACATGCGTTCTTATTCCGGTTATTAGCTAACTTCCTATGTGATGCGCACAACATACAAGTACAGACTAAAATTGCAAAAATTGGAACAAAACAACTCATGTTTGTTTTTGAAAATGGTTTGAAAAAGCCACCCTCAAGTGGGCTAAAGCGCGGATTTGCCATCAAACATGATGGGCTTTAAAACATGATTTGACACTTCGCAAAGTGGGCTTAAAGGTCACATTTATCGAATTGTTCCAATTTGAAAAAGCCGACCAGTTTGCAAAATTCGGGGCAGTTTTGTTTTTTCAAGGCCGGATCTTTAAATGGAAAGCTCCAAATCACTTTTGCTCACACCTCTAAGGCCAAAATACAATTCTCTCCATCTCTAGACCCTTTTCTCTCTCAGATCTGCACTTTATACATGTTTTCCAACACCCCACGCGAAGTTGTTTCGCGAAAACTTTTGATTCTCTTCGTTTTGAACCGATTAGAATTTGTTTTCGGAGCTTCGTTCTCCATTTCCACCACTTGAGGTATGTTTGTCTCAAAGTTTAGCACATTTTCTTAGGCATTGACTTTTGTTGACTTTTCCTATTCCCGAGAGTTGACTTTTGTTGACTTTTTGCAATTTTGGCTCATTTCGCTCGTCTTTGCTCATTTTTACAGATTTCTTCAGATGGCCGACGATATTCCGTATGGCAGAGGCTCCCCGAGAGTAGAGGATGAGCCCGACATTATGTCGTTGCCTTCGAGGATACAGCCGTTCGACCCTGAGAGGTACCACCTGCGGGAGCACATCTTACCTCCTAGCACCTTCCATCATTTTACTAACTTCCCGCGACAGGCGCCCGCAGACTTACTACTATGGGAGCCGGAGTGTCATCTATTGCATCATGCGCACGAGGTGCGTACTTCACTTTTGCATTTCTTGCATATTTCATGCTTTCACTATGTATCATGTCTGCTCGTTCTGAACACATTCACATACACAGCACTTCTGCATGTTCAGAACATAACTTGCACACAGCATCCGGTTCATTCGGGCACACAGCTCTCAACATAACACTTTGTTCATCTGGCACACAGCACGCGACATAGTATTTCGTTCATTCAGCACACAGTTTGCAACACAACACTTGGTTCATCTGGCACACAGCTCATGACATAATATTCCGTTCATTCGGCACACAGCTCACAACACAACACTTGGTTTATCTGGCACACAGCTCACTTTGGGCACACAACACATTTTGGGCACGCAGTACATTTAGGCACACAGTTCTTTCCGGGCACGTAGCTCATTTGGGCATGCAACACAATTTGGGCACACAGCTCTTTTCGGGCACGCAGCTTATTTTGGGCACACAACTCATTTTTCAATTTGAACACGCAGTTCATAACACAGTATTCAGCTCAATCTGAAGACGCAGTCCATAACGCAGTATTTTGCTCAATCGGAACACACAGTCCATGGCGCAGTTTTTTTTGCTCGATCTGAACACGCAGTTCATAATGCAATTTTGCTCAATCTGAACACACAGTTCATAACGAAGTTTTTGCTTAATCTGAACACACAGTCCATAACGCAGTTTTGCTCAATCTGAACACACAGTTCATAACGCAATTTTCGCTCAATCTGAACACACAGTCCATAACGCAGTTTTGCTCAATCTGAACACACAGTTCATAATGCAGTTTTTGCTCAATCTAAACACACGATCCATAATGGTCACACAGTTCATAACGTAGTTTTTGATCAATCTAAACACACAGTCCATAACGCAGTTTTGCTCAATTTGAACACACAGTTCATAACACAATTTTTGCTCAATTTGAACACACAGTCCATAATGCAGTTTTCGGTTTAATTTGCACGCAACTCAATCATAACACACCGTTCAATCTGAACACACAGATCATAACACAACATTCGGTTTAATTTGCACACGGCTCAATTATAACACACAGTTCAATATGAACACACAGTTCATAACACAACATTCCGTTAAATTTGCACACGGCTCACAACACTGCTCAATCTGAACACACAGTTCATAACACTGCTCAATTTGAACACACAGTCCACAACACAACATTCTTTTAATTTGCACACGGCTCAGAACACTGCTCAATCTGAACACAGTTCATAACACAGCATTCTTTTAATTTTCACACGGCTCACAACACTACTCAATCTCAACACACAGTCCATAACACAACATTCTTTTAATTTGCACACGGCTCATAACACTGCTCAATCTGAACACACAGTCCATAACATAGCATTCTTTTAATTTGCACATGGCTCAGAACACTGCTCAATCTGAACACACAGTTCATAACACAGTATTCTTTTAATTTGCACACAGCTCACAACACTGCTCAATCTGAACACACAGTCCATAACACAACATTTTTTTAATTTGCACACGGCTCACAACACTGCTCAATCTGAACACATAGTTCATAACACAGCATTCTTTTAATTTGCACACGGCTCACAACATAACATTATGTTTATTCTGAAACTGAATTCATATGTTCATTCCACATACAGGTATCTTCTCGTTTCACTCAAGGATACGGATCGATCATTGCCAGGGAGTGGCACATAGAGCTCCCAGATGCTGTCCGACACATTCTGGACGAGGCAGGGTTTGGCCCATTTTGCCCGGGACTGTCGCGTCATCCGGCAAGCAGGACCCTTCTGGGCGTACTTGTGGAGAGATGGTGGGACACCACCAATTCTTTCCATTTTTCTACCACTGGGGCATGACGATGACCCCGTATGACTTCTCTATGTTGACAGGCCTAGACGTGGCAGGCAGGCCGGTCCCATACGGCGCGGACATGGGGGAGTGGGAGGCAGCTTGGACTTACCTGCTTGGAGCTCATCCGCCGCTTTGCAGATCACTGGGCATGGTTAGGTACACCTGGTTTGCAAAGCAATACAGATGACTACGCCCGAGACTATTGAGGTCGTGCAGTAGTATGCCCGAGGGTTTTTGATGTTCCTGCTTGGGACCACTCTGTTCTCTGACAGGGAGAACACAGTTGGGCTTTATCTGCTCAATGCTCTGGTAGACCTATCACAGGTCAGTCAATATGACTGGGGTGGCGCTAGCCTCGCTAACCTTTACTGCTACATGAGCGCGACCTCCCGAGAGCGGGGGACCATAGTAGGTGGCTACTGGCGAGCCTGAGCGGTACATTCTGCCCTCTTGATTTACATTTCTGCTTTTCATTATCTGTACACTACACACGGTACACATTACATTATGTATCTTCTGTATATTCTGTATTTGCATCCTGCACTCAGCATTCTGCATTTTCCATACATTCTATATTCTGACAGCCATTGTCTTGTCTTTCACAATTGTGGGTTTATGCCTACTTCCCGACACTCGCCCCTGAGCTCAAGGTTGAGGCACCTCTCGAGATCCCTTATTCACACAGATTCCATAGTTGGTGGCGGTCTAGGCCTCATGAGACTCTGCCATATCTGAGGTAGTATTTTGACATGGTGCGGGCGACTGAGGTAAACCAGAACTCTCAGTTCTTCATGCTTTCAGCCTTGATTTATCTTGCATATTTATGACATCTAATCAGTTTATACGCTTGTCATGCACAGATCACTTGGTAGCCTTGGCTGGCGATGCCCGAGTATTCTCAGTTCGAGTTCGCCAAAGCATGGGGCGCCTCCTGATACAGGGTTTTATTTGAGGGACCAGTCGGAAGAGCCTGGTTTCTTGGGGATCGCTTCATGCGTCAGACGATAGGCAATCCCACTCAGGATATCCCCTCAGCACCTCCACTAGACATGCGCTCCACAGAGAGCCTCACTCCTCAAGAGGTTGACGACCTTATGCTGGGCTCCGGTGCAGTTCTTTTCCTGGAGGAGGGGGAGTACGTGACATATGTCCACAGATTCTTGATGCCTCCACTGACAGGTATCTGTACTCCTATGAGGCGGGCTACTGCTATGCCATCGTCAAGTCACGCTCGAGCTGCACACATCCTTTCCATTACTAGGGCCAGCAGTTCAGGAGGTAGGGCTGGAGGGATGCCCTCGACTTGTCATTATGCTGGGTGGCTAGATCTTCCGACCAAGCTGACGGGCTGGCAGTATGGGACTTCTTACCTGATTCCACTAGAGCCTCCGATGCCCGACCATCGATACGTCAGTGACCATGACTCACCACCGGTATGTTCTGCAGCTTTCATTTATCACTCAGATATTTAGGCATTCATTCATTAACTGATAACTTGAAATTGCATCTGTAGCCTCCCAGAGAGTATACTGAGGGACTGCTCGGAGTGGTGGCCTCACTCGAGAGCATGGTTTTGCAGAGGGAGACGCTGCTATATGCCTCTATTGTTCGGGTACTTTTCAATTTCCTTGCATTTGTCATACTTCTGATGACATATGGAAACTGAACATTTCATTGTATTGATTCATTGCATGTGTAGAGCACATCTGACACATCACATTCACATACTATATCGGCATGCACTCACTCTATTCTTGCATTTGCATATGAGATACATACTAGCTGATGCATTCAAACTGTCCTTTTCAGGTCCCACCTCCTCAGACTGGGCCATCCAGGCCTTCTTGAGCGGCTAGGAGGGGGTCTCAGTACGCAGCCGAGGGGGGCGTAGAGCACCTGTTAGTTATGACGAGGAGTCTAGCGAGGAGGAGGAGTCAGTACATCCATAGTCAGAGACATCTGGAGGCAGGGATGACGACTCTGGTTTTGGTTCCGAGGGCGGAGGTGACACCGAGGAGGATTCCGAGGACGGTGACTCTGATTCCGATGACAGTGCCGGTGACGGTGGTGCAACGGCTGCTCAACCGAAGAGGGTGAAGAGGGCCTCTTGGTCTTGAGTTTGATGGCACTGATACAGATGTTCCTGCTTTATTTTTCTTTTTAGAAGTAGTTGTAGCACATTGTACAGCTTAGGCAGTTTTATTTTCTTCAAAACTTGTACCTTATTGTAAAATGTTGCAAAAAGAAGCTATGATGGAATGAAAATGACTTTTTTGTTCAAGAAGTGTTGTATTCGTATTCTTAGCATTGCATCGCATCATTTTGCACAAAAAAGGAATTGAATGGAAATTGAACCTCGTGTATTGCCAAGTCAGGTAGTGAACCGACACAACAAACTAAACAACTTAACTCACTAAGAAACAAAACCTTAGCAAGTTTACAACTCGATAAGCAACGAGCAACAACTCGATAAGCAAAGAACAACAACTTGATAATCAAAGAGCAACAACTCGATAAGCAAAACTTAACAACTCGATAAGCAAAGCCTATAACTCGAAGAACGAATGCCTTTTGAGACAAACAAAGTGACAAAATGCATCCGAAACAGAGGTAAACTCAGACCTTCAGTACTCTCAGCCCACAGGAAAGCTAGAGACTCCCCTCTGGAGACAAAAAAGAGCTGCAGGCCAGCTTTTTGCTCATGGCCGACCACCATAGGAGCCTGCCGACCAGTTTTTTGGTCTATAACCCAAAAAAGTAGCTGGCCAACCAGAAAAAGTGGTCGGCCGACCACTTATCCTGGGAACCTCTAGTTTTCTGACACTTGTCTTCCAAATAGTGCCTTATCCTCCACAAAGGTTCCAGCTTCATGGTTCCCTCATTCTAACTCAGTTTTGCACCAAAATAGACGCGTTTCTTGTTGAAAATCTGACAAACTGGATTATTACCTTGGTTGGCTCAGAAAAGTTGAATTTTCGGGGCTTTGGCATAAATGCACTATTCCCGTTGAGTCGCTCCCAGCTGCGTTTTCCGTTCCTTCATCTCGCAGCAAGGTTTTGGAATTCGGTAACACATGTCTTCAGCTTTGGCAGGCAAGAGATGTGTCCCACTTTCGAGGACTTCCAAGCTTTGATGGAGTCTGAACGCGAGGAAGAGTTTTTGCCGCAATTCTGCTTCGGCCACATCCAAGCCTTAGGACGGATGTGTGGGCTCACTATGCATGACGCTCGATCTTTGATTCGCGATGGGGAGTTGGACATCCCCAGCTTGGTTTATCGGTTTTCTAATGCTGGTGACCGCGGCGATCATCACTGGCAAGGTTTTCAGCGACACGCCCTTTGCTTATGTATGCTGTCACATTTCTTCCTTGCCTCAGGCTCTAGAGGATCTAGCGTCCATTTGATTGAGGTTGTCCAAGGCTTAAAGGAGGGCAAGAGCTGCATTGCCATGACACTAGCTGAGACATTGATGGGCTTGGATGCTTTTCATCGCCAAGAGACGACTAGATTCGCGGGGAGTCCACTACTGCTGCAGGTAATGTTTCCCACCCTATCTCACATATATTGCTCACATCACTCGGCCCTCAAGCTCGGTTTTTCTCACAAAAACCCTTTTCTTACTTTTCTCTCAACGTACACCTCTCTATTCTTCAATCTCTCATTTTTCATTCCTCCTCAGGCATGGTTGATGGACAAATTAAGGGTTGTGGACTCATGGCCCAACATATTCAGCTCGCGGCTATTTCTTCCGACGACATTTAGTCGATGCCCTTGATGAGGGATGGTGGTGCGAATGGATGTGCCATCTATCCGCTACCAGTGTTGCTTGGCGCTGCCCTTGGCTCAATCTGCCGATGATGAGTTACAGCATGTCTCACCAGCCTGGGATTCAGTTGATTGGTCTGACTCACTGTGCCTTTTACTTTTCGTTCTAATTCCAATGCCAGTTCGGACATGATCAGACCTACCCGAAAGAGGGGATAGAGTAACCAACTGCATTTCCGGTCTGAGACGGATAGCTAGCTCGGTATGACACGGCATGGAGGACGAGAGAGCTTCTGGTCCCTGCTCTCACTTTTAGTTACATCCTCTCTGACAAGTGCATATCCTGGCTTGATGAGGAGGCGCAGGTTGGGCCCACTTTGGCATTAGAGGCTTCAACCAGCTCTGGGAGGGGACACAGGAACACGTGACTATGCCCCGAATTTATTGCTTTATTAGTACTTTCAAGTTTTCTTTATGAATGTAATAAAAAGCAACTTCAATTTGTATTCAAAAGTATGAGAACTCTGTATTAAAATCAATGCAATTGAAGGTTGTGGGTACTGAAAATTTTCCATTTGGTCCAAAAATGGTCTAAGTCGTAAAAAGATTAATTTGAGCAAAATCAACTTTTATTAAAACTTTTCGAAACCATTTTCGATATGGATCAAAACTGGACATGTCCGAGATCTATCACTGAGATGTACAACCCCGGATCCTCAGCACCTGGAAAGTTGCCCCTAATTTGAACAGCACTGCATTGGAGATCACAAACCGAGCTCTTGAATGCAAAATAGACAAAGATGACCAACAAGATCACACGAACAAAGTTGATTGGGGAAGTGTTTATGGCTGGACTTCAAAATGAAGTTGCCTACGTATCCCAAAGATGGGAATCAAGCCTTACGTAGTTCGACTCGGGTTCACTGGTGTATTAACTCTCTCCTCTTGCGCTCTAACTTTTGCCAAGGCCGTCCTTTCTGGGTTTTCAACCTTGCGAGCTCAGTTTTTATTATTTCAAATTTTTTGTGCTCTAACTTTTGCCCAGGTCGCCCTTTCGGGTTTTTGGCCTAGCGAGCCACTAAGAGAAAGTATTTCTTCAACTTGTCCATGTTGATCGGTTGGGAGAACTCTAGGCCATCTAGGTCCATCAGAACTACAGCTCCACTCGACCAGATAAACTTGATGATGTAAGGACCAGTCCAATTGGGTCTGAACTTGCCCCTAGGGTCGTGGATGGTGTAGACAGCGCCCGCGAGGGACCTCGCTACCGCTATAGTTCGGACTCCCCTGTTTTGTTTGTTGCGGTTCTTAATCCGAACCAAAGAGTCCAACTCTGGCAAATCGTTTGAGAAAACAGATTTTTTGAAAAGTAGTGCCAAACATGGACTGCTTTGCCAGATACAGAGTCGCCACCTAAATATATTTTTAAAATGGGAAATTTAGGAAACCCTGACTCGGTGCCGAAGGCCACGTGTCCGTCATCACCAAAGTTGTCTTGGCTCGGGAGCTTGGGTACGATCGGGGAAGGTCAGCTATGAGCACCCCCTTTCGCCCGGTCCGAAGACCGGCCTCTACTAACCGTGATATCCGATTTTGAAAACATTACATGCTCTTGTTCCGGTTATTAGCCTAGAATTACTATGTTGTGCGCACAACAAACAAGTATAGACTAGATTGCCTAATTTGGAAACAAACATTGCATATCCGTTCGTTTTGAAAGCGTTTCGGATTTTGCTACTCGCAAGTAGGCTAAAACACGGATTTCAACGAGTTTTTCCAACTCAAACAATCCAACCTCCACCCACAGGCATTCAAACAGTTTATCTCATATAAGCATTTAGCCACATAAGAATCATGTTGTCGTGTTAACATTCACACACATGTAAGATGCTAAAGCATAAATACTCACATTGTACTCCGTGCCAAAATAGAAACCAGTTAGCAAACATGCATGCCCTAGTTCATGTTAGGATGACTAATGCATCGCATACAGAATGTGATTAGGATAGGCTCGGCTAACCCTAAAATGGCATGTGAAATGCAATCATTTGATGCACGTATTCAAGTTGGATTGGAAGATGCAATGCGGTCGTATGATGTACCGAGCCCGGTGCATGTCAACAAATGCATGGATGCACACATGCATTGCATAAGGTATGCTAAAATAAATGTGCCCTAATCTACCATCGTAAGCGGGTAAATAAAAGGGAAGAAAGAAGTGGGGGTTGGAAGACATACACACCACTCACTCACACTTATTACAGATTTGCCCTCGCTGGAGGGACCCAAAAGAATATACAAATTAATTAACTACACAAACTAATTAAATATTACAAATTAATTAAATCAACAAATTGATTAATCTAAGAACAAAACAGTAAACCGCCTCGGGGTGAGGGCTCAATGCATGCGTGCTCGGATTCCGCTTAGAATTGCACTGCCATGCCTAGCCTGCCTCTGTTTTCCCTGCTTTGTTCCTCTGAAAATTGCCAAAGTCTCAAGGATGCCTCTCTGGACACTGGAGAATCCCACCGGCTGGAGGAAATTACCACCGGCACTAGGATGTGGCCCATCAGCACAAAATATATCCACCGGCCATTTATTGACTGCCGGTCGGCACTAAATACTGCCGGTCGGCAATGAATTCTCGAGACACGCAACTCACAAAGAAGAGAGAGAAATCTGGCATGACAATGCTATTCAAGCTATTTATGCACCAGTCACACTCCCTATCATGTTAATGACTCAAGGGAGGATGTGCCTCGATTCTCGGGCCACCAATCACGCATTTCCATGCATGGTGGCCCAAAGAATCAAGTGTGCAATTTTCATGTCAAATGAAATGCAAACTAAACAATCAAAGAGCCCAATCCCATCACCAAATCAAAGGACAAGGCATGCATGTCTATGTGTGCAATCCTAAGCATATCAACTAGTATGCAACATGGGATGCAAATAAGAATGCTAGTATGCAAACACACATCCAAGGCAAGCATGCAAACTAAGCAAAGGAGTGGACTTAAACATGACTTAGGCAACTCCAAATAGGCCTAAAATCAGTGGCCAAAGTGCCTAAAAATGAAGGCCAAAATGCACAAACTTATGCAAGCACTCATGGTCCAATACTTTAAGCATAATGGGGCAACTTTTAAACACATTTAAGAGGGCACAAATATGAACAATTGGCATGCAAGTTAAGCTCTGAAATCATGTTATAAGAGGTGCCAAACCAACTCACACAAGACAAACAAAAGCATGCAATTGGCCCAAATACTTGAGCCAAGCCAAGAGGCATTGAACTACACTTGGCAAAACTTAACATGGCAAGACTTAAGCAACTAAAATCAGAGTTTTAGCACAGAAAATCAAGCCCAAAGGACCACTTAGATGGCATCTAAATTGTTTGAATTCAAAGGCATGCATAATGGTCAAAACATAAGGCATATAACACATGCTCTCAAAGCAATAAAGAGGCAACTAAGGCAAGCATATGAGCATGCCAAAGGGACTGATATTACATGTCGGATGGTTCCAAACCACCAAAATGATGCAATCAACACATGCTACACATTCAATCAAGCCCGACAAGCCACAAATGCAAAGGAGCTATACTAAGCATGCCAAAATCAATCCAAACGACTATGGACAGACCTAAAGCATGGCAAAATAAGCACAAAACATTCATAAGTCTAAGCCTAAATCATGCTCAAATAAAGGCTAACAACCTAAGGCATGTTAAGGGATCAAGGAGGCATTACATGGCAACTATGCTAAATACGCATGGAGCACCAAAACCAACACACAACATGATTATATTATGGCATAATAAGCATGAAATTCAGCCTAGACATGATCAACACACACTTGAACAAAGGCTTCTTTAAGAGACCAAAAATGGTCCCTTTCAAGGACAACAAGGAGAGGGGGTGGCCCTCCCCTTTTGGAGACTTCAAGGCACCATCTCCAATACTGAAATCCCTCAAGATTTTAGTGGTGGAGAGGCCCAAACACCAAAGTCTCGAAACTTGCACAAAATGGCACAAAATGAGGCCTTTCAAGGCCTAAGAGGGGTCAAACTTCCCCAAAGCACAAAACACTCTTAATAAACTATCAAGAGGGCCTAAAAAAAGAACTTTTTTATGTTATACACTAAACACAAAACAGCTCTAAGATAGGTAGAAATAGGATGCAAAAATGGGGTAAAAAGGACTAGTTTCTTACCCTTGTTGACCTTCTTCACAAAGGGTGATCTTGTTGCCTCCTTAAGCTCCAATCTAGTCAAAAATATCAAGAACTAGCCCTTAGAACCTCAGTAGCCCAAGGAAGGTGAAGCACTAGGTGCTTGTGTGCAATAGTATGGACTAAAACACACACAAGACAACAAAGAGGGGGAGGTATAGATATATGTCCTAAAGCCAAAACCAGAGGTCTTCTCCCTCTCCTCTCCAATTTCTCTAACCCTAGAACAAGGGAGAGAAGGCCTCCTCTTATAGAGGAGGCAATCTTGTAATGCTTAACTAGTAAGCAAACAAGAGGGACATCCCTTCATACACGTGTATGGAGGGGAAGCAAATGCCAAACAGCTGTCCTAAAATATCTGAAAAAGCAGATGAACAGTAGTCGGCTAGCCAAAATTGTCATTTTGACAAAAATGACTGCCGATCGGCAATAAAGAGTGCCGACCAGCAACATATATTGCCGGTGGCAAGAAAAACCAGCCGGTGGCCCCTAGCTAGTACCGGTGGTGTGTGGGGATGCCTCACAAGGCATTCCCTGCCCCTCTAAGGCAAAACACAAGTGTTTGGTGCAAAACCAGACACAAAACAGTCAAGTTCGGAGATCCAGAGGCAAGGCGCATAGCCGAGAACTCCGGGAACTCCAAACAAACACAAACATGGATAATCATCGAGTGTCCAAACGATGACGTCCAAGTCTTGGGGACGGTCAAAAATGGGGTGTCTACAATTGCCCCTCTTTGACAGAACTCGAAAGTCATAACAATGACGGGAGTGAATGTCAAAGCCCAGAGACGACCCATTTTTGACAAGGCCGAAGACTTGGACAAACATGCAAGACAAACAAGGTATGCGCCCGAAGGCAGGGGCAAAATGCAAGAGAATGCAAGAAGCCGAGCATAACTTATGATCATGCAAAGAAAGCTGTAACGAAGCACACATGCGACAGTTATAAGCTAGTATACACCAGACTACACTATAATGCAGAAAGGATGTAAGAGAAATATGCAATTCTCAATACGTCTCACTCAGAGGATACAATACCTGTGCGGCTCGTCCGGTTGCACCGGCCTCAAATGAACCGTACATACAATATCGTGCCTGAAAAGAAAACAAACTTAACAGGTACAATGTTGTTAGCAACATTCATGACAAAGCAATCGAAAGTGCGTGACAACGCAAGTCGTGCATAGAGAAATGGTAGGATTGAACACATGTGAGTAAAGCAATGCACGCATGCACGCAATGTGTATATAAAGAAACTTGAACACATGTGAGTAAAGCGATGCACACGTGCACGCAATGTGTATATCAAGGAACTTGAACACATATAAGTAAAGCAATACACGCATGCAAGCAATGTGTATAAAAGGAACTTGAACACATATCAGTAAAGCAATGCACACGTGCATGCAATGTGTATAAAAAGGAACTTGAACACATATCAATAAAGCAATGCACACGTGAACGCAATGTGTATATAAAGGAAATTGAACACATATCAGTAAAGCAATGCACACGTGCACGCAATGTGTATAAAAAGGAACTTGAACACATATCAGTAAAGCAATGCACACGTGCACGCAATGTGTATAAAAAGGAACTTGAACACATATCAGTAAAGCAATGCACACGTGCACGCAATGTGTATAAAAAAGAACTTGAACACATATCAGTAAAGCAATGCACATGTGCACGCAATGTGTATATAAAGGAAATTGAACACATATCAGTAAAGCAATGCACACGTGCACGCAATGTGTATAAAAAGGAAGATGTAAGACAATGCAAATGAGGCACGCATGCTAATACAAATGACGACACGCATGCCCATGAGAATGAGGCACACGTGCCGATGAGAATAAGGCACACGTGCTAATGAGAATGAGGCACACGTGCTAATGAGAACGAGGCACATGTGTCGATGAGAACGAGGCACACGTGCTGATAAGAACGAGGCACACGTGCCGATGAGAAGGAGGCACACATGCCGATGAGAACGAGGCACACGTGCCGATGAAGATGGGGCACACGTGCCAATGAGAATGAGGCACACGTGCCGATGAGAATGAGGCACACGTACCGATGAAGATGGGGCACACGTGCCGATGAGAACGAGGCACACGTGCCGATGAAGATGGGGCACACGTGCCAATGAGAATGAGGCACACGTGCCGATGAAAATGAGGCACGCGTGCCAATGCGAAATGGGGCACACGTGCCGATGCGAAATGGGGCACACGTGCCGATGCAAAATGGGGCACACGTGCCGATACGAAATGGGGCACACGTGCCGATGCAAAGTGAGGAGGCACATGTGCCACACGGAATGTAAAACAATGCAAGTGTGACACACATGCCACACGAAATTGTAAAACAATGCAAGTGTGACACGCATGCCACACGAATGTTTAAAAACAACGCAAGTGTGACACGCATGCCACACAAAATGTAAAACAACGCAAATGAACTCGTGTGCACGACAACGCACGTTCTTTCTTTTTGAAATGCATAATAATGCGAAACAAGGAGGTGCACGGCAACACAAATGATGTGCGGGGCAACGACAACATGAATGATGTGCAAGGTGACGTATGTATTGAGGTCCATGACGATGCATGACAACGCTTGTAATAAAATGCATGACAATGCATGAGGGATGTGTATGACGGCACGACGCAACGCACCGGACAACATGATGAATGCATGCAACACACGTGGGGCAACTTTTGAATCTTGTAAATGGCAAAAGGATACAAAAGGATACAACATTGCATGAATTTGAGTGCCACGCACAGAAGACACGGTCCAAGGTCAAAACAGAGGCCGGTTGAGCGTCGGAGATACACTTTCTTGCACTTTCTTGGGCTACAAAGACCAGAAACCACTCATATGGCCTAAACAAGGCTGTGGGAACATCACCGGCTGGGATAGGAGGCCACCGGCTGCCCACCGGCTGAAAATAAATTCCATCGGCACAAAATGTTGCCGACCGGCAAAAAGTTGCTGAGTCGGGGTAGATTTGACTTTTCACCCCGGGTCTTTTAAAATAGGGTTTCTAAACCCTATTTTCTTATTTCTCCTCCACCGAAAACCATCTCTCTCTCTCTGTAGAGCTTTTTTCTCTCCTCATTTCCTCATTTCTTTGTGTTTTCGCGCCTTTTCCGTCGTTCGATTCGCGAAGTTCATCGCGTTCCGGACATTTTCGACCGATTGAAATTTCATTTCGGCACTCCCTTTGCCATTTCCGCCTTTTTGGGACTTGTTCCCCTCGATTTCCTCTTCATTTCCATACCTTTTTCCCATTCCGACCTTTCCGGCCATTTTCCACCCTCTCGGGGGTTGACTTTTCAGTTGACTCTTCGTATTCTAACCCTATTTTCATTCCTCGGCCATTTTTCCCATCATTCTCGATATGGCCGACGATGTTCCATGTGGCGGGACTCCCTCGGATCACGAGATGGATCCCGAGGTAGAGCTCCTCCCGTTGATCGAGCACCCTTTCGACCCGGCGACCTACCGGCCGGCAATTCACGTTCTACCACCCGACGGACTACACCAGTTCAGGAGCTTCGACATGGCGTTGGATCCTGAGCTCTTGCTACGCGAGCCTGTCTCCCACCTATCCTCCGGCGCTTCCGAGGTAACTTTCTTTCTCTGCTTTACTTTCCGCGATGTAGAATGTTTAACTGCCAATTGTCATAGCTGGTTGCATTCTTTAATTGCTTAGTTCCGATACACTGATATACTGTATATTGTAGTTGATTACAAACGCGTTTGCAACTGATTATCTGTTTAACACTCACACACGCACACACTGCACTAGCCTTGAACCATTCAAACCACGGCACACACCGTATTTCACTGCAAACACCGACACCCGATACCTGTCTGAATCTGAAAATATGCACGCATGCCACATTTGCACCGAGCCACACAAACACGCTGACGTATCACACGTTATAGTTCACTAAAAGCATACCGGCACCCGGTATCTGTTTGAATCTGATGAACTTGCACACATGCCAAATTTTTACTAGACCACACAAACACACTGACGCATCATATGTTGTAGTCCACTATAAGTACACCGGCGCCCGGTATCTGTTTGAATCTGATAATTTGCACGTATGCGAAATTTGCACTGGACCACACAAACACACTGACGCATCATATATTGTAGTCCACTATAAGCACACCGGCACCCGGTATCTGTTTGAATCTGATAAACTTGCACACATGCCAAATTTGTACTGGACCACACAAACACACTGACGCATCATATGTTGTAGTCCACTATAAGCACACCGGCACCCGGTATCTGTTTGAATCTGATAAACTTGCACATATGCCAAATTTGCACTAATTTTGACTGTTTCTTCAAAACTGTACATTTTATATTGTTTCGCAATTACTTGTTTAAAAACAGGGAGACTCACATACCATCCGCGGGTATGGGAACACTGTTGCTCGTGAGTGGTACGCCGAGCTACCCGACGCAGTTCGCCGTATCGTAGACCAGGCTGGCTTTGGCGCCTTTTGCAGGGGACTCTCCAGGCTCACGACATGCAGACCTCTCCTCGCCGCTCTGGTGGAGAGGTGGTGGGACACCACCGATTCGTTTCACCTGTCTACGACCGGGGACATGACGATGACCCCTTACGATTTCTCGATGCTCACCAGCATCGGGGTAGGGGGTGATCCGATCCCCTTTGACACTGATATGGATGAGTGGACCGCAGCTCAGGTCTATTTGCATGGCGCGGCTCCGCCTCTCGCGCGTCCCGGCTTTGTCCGGTACTCCTGGTTCGAGGTGCAGTTCCGGGTCCAGCCCCTCCTCGTCGATGCAGCTCCGATGACCCTAGAGGCCGTAGAGAGATATGCACGCGGCTTCCTCATGTTCCTGTTCGGGACGACCATCTTCGCCGACCGGACGAACACAGTGCCTCTTTGCCTTCTCAGCGCCCTGGTGGATGTCAGAGACATTTTGCATTTTGATTGGAGTGGCGCCGCTCTAGCCACCCTTTATGGATATATGAGCTCAGCCTTCCGCGGCAGTGGATAGTTGCTCGGGGGTTACTGGCGTGCTTGGGAGGTACATCTCTTTTTCTGCCTTTCATTTCCGTTCTTTATTTTCTGTACTCTGCATGCACCTGCTTGTAGTCTGCTTTACACTTCTTGTATCTTGTACACAAAGACACACATACTGCATTTTAC
Organism: Camellia lanceoleosa; assembly: GCA_025200525.1. Taxonomy (NCBI): domain Eukaryota; kingdom Viridiplantae; phylum Streptophyta; class Magnoliopsida; order Ericales; family Theaceae; genus Camellia; species Camellia lanceoleosa. The sequence continues at coordinate 162,656,735 of CM045759.1, forward strand.
CTTGATCTGCTTGTACACTCTGCACAATACACTGCACAACACTGCTCTGCTATTTCTGCCTTCTATTTTGTATTCTGCTTTATTTGATAAATGCACTGGTATTTATCTTGCAGTTGTGGATTTACGCCTACTTTCCTAGGCTCGTTCCTGTACCCGACGCAGAGACCCCTCTGGTCGTCCCCTTTTCACGTTGCTTTGACGGAAGATGCACCCGGAGGCTACGGGAGACATTCAGCTTCTTCCACCGCTACTTCGACACCATCACCCCTGCCGAGGTATGTTTTACTTGCAGTTCATTTAGGTTTCGCTTTTCCACTACATATTCGCAATATCAGTAGATAACACACTGTATTTCAATTTCAGATCACCTGGCGGCCGTGGGCTCCACTACCAGCGATGATGAGGGATCGGTTCGCCGGTGCCAATGAGACCTCACGTTACCGGATTACGCCGAGGCCCGATCTGGCCGGGCTTAGTACTGGCGGCGTTTCTTGCGCCAGACCCTAGGCTTACCTGAGCAGATAGTCCCGGTGCACCCTCCTGAGCATATGTGGGATACTGAGAGGTTCAGTGCCGAGCTGATGGCAGACTACACCATCGGCTGGGAGGCAGACGATTTCCGAGGCGAGGGCGATTACTCAGAGTACGTCCGGACCTTTATTATGCGATCTCTGAGCGGCGGCCACCGAGCAGAGAGAAGACTTCTTGGCGCCAGCGGGCGGAGCGAGGCTGGAAGGAAGCGCCGAGAGGCCGAGTCCGTGGCGAGGTGGGGTTCGGCGAGGCGAGGTCCGGTTGGCTGTTCGCCTGGCTTCATTGACTTTCCGAGGACAGGATGGGGCGACCTACCAGATCCCCTTTGCTCCTCCACCGGCTGATCACGAGCTTGTCGGTGTCCCCGACTTGCCTCCAGTATGTATTACTGCATTTTTGTATAGTCATTTCATTTCAGTTTATTTGATATTCCACAGAATGTTGATGTATCTGATACTTTTGCAGGCGTCTTCTGGGTACACCCGGCAGTCATTGGAGATGAATGCCTCCATGATGGGGATGCTACAGCGGACATTCGACCTCCTAGCCCTCTACAGTATTCCGGTATTTTCTTCCTAACCACCGCCTCAAACCATATACAAACTGCTTTACATAATCTGATGCATAACACAACATCTGATAAACTGCTCACAGCATCTGATACACTGTACTCACACACTGTATTCTGCACTGATTCACTGCTCACGGCATTCACACACTGTACTCATACACTGCATTCTGCACTGATTCACTGCTCACGGCATTCACAGACTGTACTCATACACTGCATTCTGCACTGATTCACTGCTCACGGCATTCACAGACTGTACTCATACACTGCATTCTGCACTGATTTACTGCTTACAGCATTCTGATGTATTTGCCTTTCTTGCTTTTCAGCCTCCCTTCCCGATTCCTCCGGTGGGTAGCGCTCCGACTGGGCCTCCCCTTTCTACACGAGATGGCAGAGTGTATCCTCGCACCGGAGGAGGGCGCACTCATGTTGGGAGCAGCTCGCGGGCTCCAGTTCCAGATGATGAGTCTGAGGCAGAGATAGAGGCGGAGGAGACTGGTGATGGCTCGGACTCGAGCTCAGGCGGCGATGCCCCTGGTGGTGCCCCTGTTGATGACACTCCTAGACCTTCGTCCAGGAAGAGGACCAGGACAGATTGACGGCCCCGGAGCCATTTTGGACATTTGATACAGATTTTGCTGTTTTCTTTTTCTTTTCCTTTTTTGCATTTTCCCCTTTTGTTGGTAGTTAGGGTACTTTTGTACTGCCGCAGGTAGATTTTGTTTCTCAAAACTTATGTACTTGAAAAGTTGATATTGAAATGAAAGGAACTTTTTGTCTGAAAAAGTGTTTACATTTATGTATATTTCATACCTTGCACTGTATTGCATCATACATCATATTACACCTCAAATGTAAATGATATTGATCTGTTGTATGAAAATTGAGCACTTGCACTATGATAATCGGATAACCCACCAACTAATAGCAAACTCATACAAACCACTACTCAAACTGAGTAATACAGCCCATACTCTACTGGGGATTGATCTGCATACAACCCATAATACAGCACTTGGTTCATTCTGCACACAGCAAACCCTGAACAAATAACCCAATCTGACAAGACGGATCGCAAAACTAACACGGTTGCAGTTGAAACACACTCGGATGTCCCAAATTTTCCCTTTCATTCTCATGCTTCGCACGAACGTAGAGAATAGCACAGTATTCTGAGCACAAACGATTTTTTTTGTTTGAAATAAAGAGGGGTTTTCAACCGGGGTGTCGAGCCTATCACAGCGAGACAGACTCAAACAAATAAACAAAAGGCACACGACCTAACCAAAACGAGATACACTCGGAAAAGTCTCAAAGCCAAAATCGAGACCGACAGATCAAAAGACACGACACACGGACATGTTTACGAAAAGACCTCAAATCTCGAGGAGCCAATTCCTCCGGATATTGTTCCCACCCTTTCTGATTTGTGATACTCACATCACTCGGCCCTCATGCTTGGTTTTTCTCTCAAAACCCTTTTCTTACTTTTCTCTCAGCTTATTCCTCTCTATTCTTTATTCTCTCATTTTTCATCCCTCTCCAGAGCGGTTGATAGGTAAACGAGAGGTTGTGGGTTCACGCCCAACACTGTTAGCTCACGGCTATTCCTTCTGGTGAATAGAGTGCCTTTCCGGCAAGTATGTTGACGGGGGAAAGACAGAAGACCTGACTCAATTATGCCCCTAGTTCGTCACTTTGACCATTTTTTTGTTTTCTAAAACAGTTTTGATCAAAAAATGAGAGTTGGATTAACACACTTATTCGATTTTTGATTTTGAAAATCATGTGAATCAGGCTGTGAGCACTGAAAATTCTTCTTTTTGGGTCCAAACATGGTCCAATTTTGGAAAATGAAATAGTTTTCGAGAAAATAATCAACTTTAGTGAAAATTTTCAAAAACTATTTTCGCAAACAATCAACGCTCAACAAGCGTAGAACTTACCCTCGAGATATGCAACCTCGGATCGGAGGCAATGGAAAATTGCCCCTGGCTTAAAGGGGGATAAGGCAACGGAAAGTTGCCCCTGGTTTGGACGGTAACTTAGGGCAACTTATGGCAATGCATGGCAACGGAAAGTTGCCCCTTGTTTGGATGATGCCGCGGCACGTTGTAAGCCAGTCCTTGTTGACGACGATCGGACCCTCGGACGCGAAGGAGACGAAGACGGTTTGAGTCAATATATGGACACAGTCACCTGGAAAGTGTTGGTGGTTTGGACTTCAAGAGGAAGTTAAACACGTAATTCCAGGTTGCTGCAATCGAGACATTGGATTCAGAGAAGGCAAAAGTGATCAAAACCATGACATGGACTGAGACGCTATGGAAGCGTTGGAGGCTGGACTTCAGGATGAAGTTGCCTACGTATCCCAAACATGGGAATCAAGCCTTACGTAGTTCCGGTTAAGGTACACTTGGGTATTTTAACCTTCACTGTTTAGGCTCTAACTTTTGCCAAGGTGCCCAATACGGGTTTTCGACCTTGTGAGCTATGTTTTTCTTTTCCTTTCTTTTTCTTTTCTTTTGCATTTTTCGTTTCTTTTCTTTCTTTTCTTTTGCTGTTCTTTGTTTTTTTTCTTTTCTTTTTGCTTCTTTTTGTATTTTTCTTTTTTCTTTTCTTTTTCTTTGCTCTAACTTTTGCCTGGGCCGCCCTTTCGGGTTTTCGGCCCAGCGAGCCTCTCAAAGGGTAAAAGTGTAGCAAGCCCATGCCAAATGGTTTTGAGATCCTGAAGTCATCTGAATCCCAGAAAATGACTGCTGTATTGATTTGCAGAAAAGTCCATCACGGTTGTTTCACGAGCCTTGCTTGGTGAGATCTAATCTCCTTGATCTGACTTTGACGCCTCTTGCTCGAGAGCTGCCTCGAAATGGGCCACACAGGCGTTTCATGGCACTGTTGAACGTTTTGAACGGATTCTCGTTTGCAATAGATAAATTGAATCTTGAGGCTGATAGCAATCCTGGGCTGCACAATCTCAAGAGCGATTCCACACAGGTCTTTGCAAGACTGCGCGAAACATTTTGTTTTTGAAAGTTTTTAAGAAAGCGACAAATCATTCGCATTGAAGATAGTATGGAATCAGTCTGGATTGAACCAGGATCCTTCTTAGTACTCACGCCGACAAGCATGATTTCATTCATTAAAAGCTTAGTAGGCCTCTCTTTCTCTCAAAATGATCAAAATTTTACAAAACCCGAGGAATTACTTCCTCTTCGTTTTCATCACCGCAGTGTTCGAAAAGGGGTTTTATGAAAAGCTTAGGTCATTACGACGATGTTTAAGGCACAAGAGAGTAGGCGAGATGTACTGTTGTTCCATTCACATCCTGTGGCACGGCTGACTCAAATAGCAACAAATATGGAACGTGATAGCCATAGCTGTTTCGTTCAGATTTCTCAGATGCAACTGGCTCCACAGCAGAGACAAACTCAAAAGGAAAACGAAGGAGGTAATTATAAAGCAAAACGGTGTTCGAGGCAACAACCCCGGAATCACCTGGTATTCTATACAAGAGGGACTGACTCATTACAAAAAGACAGACCCATAAGCAAAGGGACTGACTCAAGACAATGAGACAGACTAAAAACAAAACAAAAGACTGACTCGACACCCAAGTCAGATTTTACAAAACTAACATTAACAGATGCCCAAAAATGCATGCCAAACGCCACATCCAAAAACGTGCCAGGCACTACCCACAGGCGGTTCACCTTCTGCTTACATACTCGCAGTGTCTGTATCCTCAAAATCCAACAACTGGGTGGTGACGGACTTCGTTGAGGTGGGGGGGGAGGATAACCTCGTTGTCAATCAAATCTTGCACCTCGTGCCGGAGGCGGAAACAATTGTCGGTAGCATGGCCGGTCTGCTGGTGGTACGCATAGTACTGAGCAGGGTCATGAGTATCAAGGAGATTCTTCGGGAGAGGCTAACGCTCTAAGGGTTTAAGGTGTCCCCTTTCAGCAAGGATCTGAAGTGCCTTGGACAATGGCATGTACAGAGCATGAAAGACCCTGCGCCCTCGGGGTAGGTACTTTGGAGCCTGAGCACTCTTGCTAGATGCACTAGCGAACGGATCGGCAGGTGCGGCCTTGGATTTCTGATCCTTTCCGGATGCAAGGTTGGGAGTGGGAAGAACTGTCTTGGCATGACGGGGCCTATCCCGATTCTCTGATTGACTGGAATTGCCCTCAGGCGGAGTGGGGAAAGCATCTTCCACAGCTTTTGACATTACTGCGGATATCTGTTGCTTGTTCATTCCCCCGGCTTTCAAAGCCTCTACTACCCACAACAGTTGTTCGATAGGGTCGGCATCTGCCTTCATCTTGCCTTTGTCTCTGGCCTCAGCCTGATCTAGAGTTTGGTTTGATGCATCATTGTCATAGCTGGAGGCCACCTCCGGTTGGCTGAGTTCAATTACAATGCGTCCCAATAGCGGGGGTTCCTAGGGTATAAAGCCTCCAACATATGGTGCAGCTAGTGGCGAAACAGACATTCCGTATGCGAGATCCGCAACGGATCTTTGAAGATCACCTATCATTCCCATTAGTTCAAACGTAGTAGGCTCGTGAGCCTGATATAGTTGAGGGGCCCAAATTGGGTGTGCGGCAGGCGACCTGGGTGGATGTGGCATGTCAACAGTAGTCTCACCCTGCGGGGTAATTCCTTGACTCAACGCGGCCGTCATGACCACGATCTCTTCTAAATTCTGCGTCATGCTCAGTCCTATCTCAGCAAAGAGAAGACGCTAGCTGTTCTGGATCGACCTTCTGAAAACTCTGAACTGAAACGGAAAACAAGCAGTATTTCAGCCGCAAACAAATCAAACACGGGTGTAGCCGAACAACTATGCTCTACTACTGATAACTGTTCCTCAAAATCACTGCTCAAAACTGAACTGATATCCGCAGATATAGCTGATTCTCAACAACACTGATACTAGTGCCCTTAGGCCTGATGCTTAGACTTTACAAACAAATATATGCGTTCCCTGTAGAGATAGACTCTAGAAGCACATAGCAGGTAAAAGAGAGCCAATACACCCCTATGTTGGGGTAGGGTTTCCCTGTCCTATTTTGTCAGGAGCTAGGGTTTCACTATGCACACAGCGGCTTCAAACAACCTATATTGGGTAAGCAACCTGTCCTAGTTTGGAATGGTCACTATGGATCCGAATATGCACTAAGTCGAATGGTCAAAAAGGGTGCCCCGGTAAAATCGGGGTTTGTGTTCCCATAGTAGCAGAGCCCGCAACCGGTCAGCCTTATGGACATGCCTTGACAAGACAAGCCTCCGGCAAACCGCTCAGGAATAGCAGATGGCCAACACGGTGTCCTAGGCGCACCAATGCACATGCAATGCAAAGAAACACATAAGTGTAGTCAAAACAGGATATCACGAGTTCGAGTCAAGCTCTCTAAAATCCCCAATAGAGTCGCCAGAAACTGTAGACAGCGCCCGTGAGGGACCTCGCTACCACTACAATTCAGACTCCCCTATTTTGTTTGTTGCGGTTCTTAATCTGAACCAAAGAGTCCAACTCTGGCAAATCGTTTGAGAAAACAGATTTTTTGAAAAGTAGTGCCAAACATGGACTGCTTTGCCAGATACAGAGTCGCCACCTAAATATATTTTTAAAATGGGAAATTTAGGAAACCCTGACTCGGTGCCGAAGGCCACGTGTCTGTCATCACCAAAGTTGTCTTGGCTCGGGAGCTTGGGTACGATCGGGGAAGGTCAGCTATGAGCACCCCCTTTCGTCCGGTCCAAAGACCGGCCTCTACTAACCGTGATATCCGATTTTGAAAACATTACATGCTCTTGTTCCGATTATTAGCCTAGAATTACTATGTTGTCCGCACAGCAAACAAGTATAGACTAGATTGCCTAATTTGGAAACAAACATTGCATATCCGTTCGTTTTGAAAGCGTTTCGGATTTTGCTACTCGCAAGTAGGCTAAAACACGGATTTCAACGAGTTTTTCCAATTCAAACAATACAACCTCCACCCACAGGCATTCAAACAGTTTATCTCATATAAGCATTTAGCCACATAGTAATCATGCTGTCGTGTTTACATTCACACGCATGCGAGATGCTAAAGCATAAATACTCACATTGTACTCCGTGCCAAAACAGAAACCAGTTAGCAAACATGCATGCCCTAGTTCATGTTAGGATGACTAATGCATCGCATACAGAATGTGATTAGGATAGGCTTGGCTAACCCTACAATGGCATGTGAAATGCAATCATTTGATGCACGTATTTAAGTTGGATTGGAAGATGCAATGCGATCGTATGATGTACCGAGCCCGGTGCATGTCAACAAATGCATGGATGCACGCATACATTGCATAAGGTATGCTAAAATAAACGTGCCCTAATCTACCATCGTAAGCGGGTAAATAAAAGGGAAGAAAGAAGTGGGGGTTGGAAGACATACACACCACTCACCCACACTTATTACAGATTTGCCCTCGCTCGGAGGGACCCAAAAGAATATACAAATTAATTAACTACGCAAGCTAATTAAATATTACAAATTAATTAAATCAACAAATTGATTAATCTAAGAACAAAACAGTAAACCGCCTCGGGGTGAGGGCTCAATGCATGCGCGCTCGGATTTCGCTCGGAATTGCACTGCCATGCCTAGCCTTCCTTTGTTTTCCCTGCTTTGTTCCTCTAAAAACTGCCAAAGTCTCAAGGATGCCTCTCTGGACACTGGAGAATCCCACCGGCTGGAGGAAATTACCACCGGCACTAGGATGTGCCCCATCGGCACAAAATATATCCACCGGCCATTTATTGACTGCCGGTCGGCACTAAATACTGCCGGCCGGCAATGAATTCCTATAGAACCTGCAACTCACAGCAGCAGAGGACAGAATCTGGCATGGCAATGCTATTCAAGCTATTTATGCACCAATCACACTCCCTATCATGTTAATGACTCAAGGGAGGATGTGCCTCGATTCTCGGGCCACCAATCACGCATTTCCATGCATGATGGCCCAAAGAATCAAGTGTGCAATTTTCATGTCAAATGAAATGCAAACTAAACAATCAAAGAGCCCAATCCCCATCACCAAATCAAGGGACAAGGCATGCATGTCTATGTGTGCAATCCTAAGCATATCAACTAGTATGCAACATGGGATGCAAACAAGAATGCTAGTATGCAAACACACATCCAAGGCAAGCATGCAAACTAAGCAAAGGAGTGGACTTAAACATGACTTAGGCAACTCCAAATAGGCCTAAAATCAGTGGCCAAAGTGCCTAAAAATGAAGGCCAAAATGCACAAACTTATGCAAGCACTCATGGTCCAATACTTTAAGCATAATGGGGCAACTTTTAAACACATTTAAGAGGGCACAAATATGAACAATTGGCATGCAAGTTAAGCTCTGAAATCATGTTATAAGAGGTGCCAAACCAACTCACACAAGACAAACAAAAGCATGCAATTGGCCCAAATACTTGAGCCAAGCCAAGAGGCATTGAACTACACTTGGCAAAACCTAACATGGCAAGACTTAAGCTACTAAAATCAGAGTTTTAGCACAGAAAATCAAGCCCAAAGGACCACTTAGATGGCATCTAAATGGTTTGAATTCAAAGGCATGCATAATGGTCAAAACATAAGGCATATAACACATGCTCTCAAAGTAATAAAGAGGCAACTAAGGCAAGCATATGAGCATGCCAAAGGGACTGATATTACATGTCGGATGGTTCCAAACCACCAAAATGATGCAATCAACACATGCTACACATTCACATACTTGAGGCATACAAGCCCGACAAGTCACAAATGCAAAGGAGCTATACTAAGCATGCCAAAATCAATCCAAACAACTATGGACAGACGTAAAGCATGGCAAAATAAGCACAAAACATTCATAAGTCTAAGCCTAAATCATGCTCAAACAAAGGCTAACAACCTAAGGCATGTTAAGGGATCAAGGAGACGTTACATGGCAACTATGCTAAATATGCATGGAGCACCAAAACCAACACACAACATGATTATATTATGGCATAATAAGCATGAAATGCAGCCTAGACATGATCAACACACACTTGAACAAAGGCTTCTTTAAGAGACCAAAAATGGTCCCTTTCAAGGACAACAAGGAGAGGGGGTGGCCCTCCCCTTTTGGAGACTTCAAGGCACCATCTCCACTACTGAAATCCCTTAAGATTTCAGTGGTGGAGAGGCCCAAACACCAAAGTCTCGAAACTTGCACAAAATGGCACAAAATGAGGCCTTTCAAGGCCTAAGAGGGGTCAAACTTCCCCAAAGCACAAAACACTCTTAATAAACTATCAAGAGGGCCTAAAAAAAGAACTTTTTTATGTTATACACTAAACACAAAAACAGCTCTATGATAGGTAGAAATAGGATGCAAAAATGGGGTAAAAAGGACTAGTTTCTTACCCTTGTTGACCTTCTTCACAAAGGGTGCTCTTGTTGCCTCCTTAAGCTCCAATCCAGTAAAAATATCAAGAACCAGCCCTTAGAACCTCAGTAGCCCAAGGAAGGTGAAGCACTAGGTGCTTGTGTGCAATAGTATGGACTAAAACACACACAAGACATCAAAGAGGGGGAGGTATAGATATAGGATAGATATATGTCCTAAAGCCAAAACTAGAGGTCTTCTCCCTCTCCTCTCCAATTTCTCTAACCCTAGAACAAGGGAGAGAAGGCCTCCTCTTATAGAGAAGGCAATCTTGTAATGCTTAACTAGTAAGCAAACAAGAGGGACATCCCTCCATACACGTGCATGGAGGGGAAACAAATGCCAAACAGCTGTCCTAAAATATCTAAAAAAGCAGATGAACAGTAGTCGGCTAGCCAAAAATGTCATTTTGACAAAAATGACTGTCGACCGGCAATAAAGAGTGCCGACCGGCAACATATATTGCCGGTGGCAAGAAAAACCAGCCCGGTGGCCTCTAGCTACTGCCGGTGGTGTGTGGGGATGCCTCACAAGGCATTTCCTGCCCCTCCAAGGCAAAACACAAGTGTTTGGTGAAAAACCAGACACAAAACAGTCAAGTTCGGAGATCCTGAGGCAAGGCGCGTAGCCGAGAACTACGGGAACTCCAAACAAACACAAACATGGATAATCACCGAGTGTTCAAACGGTGACGTCCAAGTCTTGAGGACGGTCAAAAATGGGGTGTCTACAGATGGGAGCTCGGTTGTCTTTGAGAACCAAATCTCCTTCTTTCAAATTCCTAGACTTAATCTTCTTGTTGAAAGCCCTAGCAATTCGTCGTTTATAACCGTGAACATGGTACAGTGCTTTCAGCCTTCTCACGTCAAACAACATAAGTTCTTCAAACTTGCTCTACTGCCAAACTACCTCATCTATCTGACACTTAGGCAATACCCATAATGACAGAACCTCAACTTTGATAGGCAAAACGGCCTCCATCCCATAAACCAAAGAATACGGAGTTGCTCCAGCAGATGTTCGAATTGAAGTCTGGTAGCCCCACAGAGCGAATGGCAGCTTATCTGGCCAGTCCCGGTAGGTTTCTACCATCTTCTACAGTATATGCTTGACATTCTTGTTGGTGGCCTCAACTGCTCCGTTGGTCTGTGGCCGGTATGTAGACGACTTATGAAAAGCCACATTATACTTCTCCTACAAATCGATCACCTCCTTCTTGAAGTGAGAGCCATTATCTGAAATAATCTCGTTTGGGACCCCGTAACAGCAGATGATGTTGTTCCTGATGAACTTGGCAACATGCGAAGCCTTCAACACCGCATAAGACTGGGCCTCAACCCACTTTGTGAAGTAGTCTATCGCTACCAGAATGTACTCATACCCGTTGGACCCCTTTGAAGTAACAGCCCCAATCACATCAATCCCCCAGACTGAGAACGGCCATGGCGAAGTCATGTTGTATAGCTTCGATGGCGGAATGTTCATGCGGTTTGCATGGATCTGACATTTGTGGCATCGCCGAACAAAGCCAATACAATCCTTCTCCATGGTGGACCAGTAATAACCATGTCTAAGGATATTCCGAGCTAGCATCACCCCGTTCATGTGCGTTCTGCACTCTCCTCGATGGATGGCCTCCATCAGGTGCTTGGAGTCTTCAGCATCAACACACAACTTATGCATCTCGAGATGACCTCTTGTACAGTTTTCCACCGCAGATGATGAACTAAGCAGCCATTCTTCGAATTGCCCTCTTATCCTTGGCATTTGCCCCTGGTGGATACGCATCTCTTTCCAAGAAGTTCCAAACATCGTAATACCAGGGATTTTCATCTTGCACCTCATCTATGGAAACAATTAGCTCGTAGGCTGGCACAAATTTATGTTCGATGATGATCGAACGCATCCAGGCTCCGAAAGGGATGTCTATCATAGAAGATAGAGTTGCCAATGAATCTGTGAACCTGTTGTTCTCTCTTAACAGATGAGCAAAGTTCAGCTTCTCAAACCGAGGAATCAGCACGTCCAAGGTTTGGTGATAGATTCTCATCTTTTCTTCTTTGACTTTCCAATCTCTTTTAGCTTGAGACACAACAAGGTTCGAGTCCCCGATGACGTCCAACCGTTTTGCCCCTAGTTCTAGGGCGGCTTCTAAACCAACAATACACGCTTCATACTCTGCCTCATTGCTCGATACTCTGAACCAGAGTTTGAATGCCAGAGGTATGTAGGAATTGTCGGGTGCTATCAGCAACACCGTTATCCCATACCCGTATTGGTTTGACGCTCCATCAAAGTACATCGTCCAAGTCTCTTCTTCGACATGTGGAATAGCCTCGTCTGGGAATAGGTACTCAACTGCTTCATCCCCTTCAACTGGGTGATCGGCTAGGAACTCCGCTACCGCTCTCCCTTTTACTGGCTTGCGCGTCACATACTTCAGATCAAATTCGGAAAGCAGAAGCAACCAATGAGCTAGCCTACCCATAAGTGCCGGTTTCTTGAAAAGATATTCGATGGGATCTAATCTTGAAACCAGTATTACGAAGTGAGCTAACAGGTAGTGCCTCAGCTTCCTGGTAGCCCATACCAAGGTCAAACATGCCTTTTCCATCGGAGTGTAGCGGGTCTCGTAATCCAGCATTTTCTTGCTCAAATAGTAGATAGCCTTCTCCACTTTGTCCTTGGATTCTTGTGCAAGCATGCAGCCCATTGTAGTTTCAGTAACTGAGAGATACAGAATCAACGGTTTCCTCGGCGCAGGCGGTAACAACACGGGTGGGTTCTATAGATATTGCTTGATTCGTTCAAAAGCAGCTTGGCATCGGCCGTCCCATTGGAACTTCGTTCCTTTCTTCAAGAGACCAAAGAGTGGTTCACAAGTCAAGGTTAATTTAGCAATAAACCGTCTTATGAATTGCACTTTACCCAAAAAGCCTCGCACCTCTTTTTCAATCCTTGGTGGTGGCATTTCTAAGATGGCCTTGATTTTGGAAGGGTCGACCTCAATGCCCTTTTGTTTGATCAAGAACCCCAGCATTTTCCCTGCTGTAACACCGAACGTACATTTCTGAGGATTCAGCCACAACTGATACTCTCTGATCCTTTGGAAAAATTTATGCAGGGCGGTGTAGTGGCCCTCTCTTTCCTTGGACTTGACAATCATGTTGTCCACGTATACCTCCACCTCTTTATGGATCATGTCATATAATATTGTGGTCGCAGCCCATTGATATGTAGCTCCAGCATTCTTCAGCCCAAATAGCATTACCCTATAACAATAAGTCCCCCACGGGGTGGTGAAAGCAGTCTTCTTCCGATCTTCGGGTACTATCAGAATCTAATTGTAGCCAGAAAACCCATCCATGAATGAGAGCAACGCATGCCCTGCAGTGAAGTCCACTAACTCATTGATATACGGTAGAGGAAAGTCGTCCTTCGGACTGGCTTTGTTCAAATCTCTAAAGTCCACACATACTCGAATTCTGTCGTCTTTCTTCAGCACTAGAACTATGTTGGCCAACCAAGTTGGGCATTCAGATACCAGCAGGAATCCTGCGTCAATTTGCTTGGTGACCTCTTCTTTGATCTTGAGAGCCCAATCAGGGCGGATCCTTCTGAGCTTCTGCTTAACAGGTCAGGCCTCTGCGTCAAGAGGGATCCAGTGTTGTACAATCTCAAGATTGATTCCAGGCATGTCTTCATAGGACCACGCGAAAACATCTTTGAAATCTTTTAATAAAGCGACTAAGTCGTCGCGCTCCTCTAAAGACAACGTGGACCCAATCTGGACCAGCCGTAGGTCTTTCTTAGTACCAACGTTAATTGTGGTGATTCCATCAACCAAGGGTTTTACAAACCTCTCCTACTCTTGATCAAGCAAATACTTCAAAACCAGAGGAATTTCTTCCTCGTCGTTTTCATCGAAATTTTGAAAGTCCTAATTAATGCAATAAATCAAAGGCACAGAAAAGTAATCAAAGGCCACTGCCGCACAATTCTCATTAATCACTTCTACATCATCTGATTCCTCTGTTACAATAGACTCAAAGGAAAAAGAAAAAGGCGACCTAGACAGGACTATGGCATCCGGGTTGTCACCCCCAAGAATACCGGACTCAGACTCAGACAAGTTGGAACATGATTTCGCCTCTACGGACTCAGTGGAATCAGATTCTGGCTCACTACCTGACCCGGTGCTACTCGATAAGAATCCCTCCTCGTATTGCCAGACGAGGGAGGGTGTGATGGATGCATCCAAGATGTTTGAAGATGGGCTCGCAGCCGTTTCATTCCCGATCATGGACACCGAGAAGTTATCCCCCAAGCACTCATATACGATCGGAGGATCTGAAAGTAGACAAGCCAGTGCTACCCCCATTTCAATCTCTACGCTCTCGGAATCCTTCTCCCTGCATTGCTCAACCTCAGCTAGTGGGTTTGTCTACTTATTAGCAACATCATCCCCAAACAATTGCAAGTCAAAGAATATCTCAAACCCCGGCAACCGCCGCCTTTCTGCATTTAGCCATGGCTCTGGGAAGCCGCAAAACGGGAAGTCTTCTCCCTCCCGGACAAAACGTCGGTTCAGGGTACCCTAGATGGGCCGATGCACCAACTCATAAGGCTTCCCGGCTCGCTTTGCTTTGGTTCTTCTGGCCATCTCCTTGCCTTTCCTTACCCAGTCCTCTTTGGTAGGCAGGTAACCTAAGCCGAAAGTATGCGGGTTATGCGGCACTTCAGCCGATGCTGCAATGCCTTTCCGGCCACTGTGCCCTAATCCCATCCCAGGGATGTTTGGAGCTTGTTCATGAGGTACACTGATTGTGCACTGACATATAATCCCTCGTCAATAGCTAATATGTTTTGTACAACCCGAGCCTCGGCTAGGATGAACCCCGACAAAAACACATCCTCTGTGCCATGTTCGATCTCCAGAATCAGTGTAGACACCTCTGGCGGTGGATGGACTGAAGAATTCCCAAAAACAATAGCCACCCCTTTCCCATGGGGGTACTTCAGCATCTGATGTAGGGTAGAAGAGACTGCCTTCACCTGGCGCAGCCACGGCCGCCCTAAGAGTAAGTTGAAGGTTACGGGAATGTCCAAAACATGAAAGTCAACATCGTGTTGTCCTGGACCAACCTGAGTCTGAACCTGCACAGTCTCCATCACTTCTCTGCTGGTATTGTCATATGCCCGAATCACCTGGGCAGTGGATACAAAGTCCGCGGGCTTCAACCCGATTGCATATGTTGTCCTTGATGGGCACACATTGATAGCAGATCCTGTATCAACAAGAACTACTGATATCCATTTATCTCTACACTCCACAGAGATGTAGAGTGGTTTGTTATGGTTTGCACCCTCAGGTGGCAGCTCCTTGTCAGTGAAAGTTAACGTCGGGGAAGCTCCTCCCGGAAAAACCAACCCTACTAAATGTTCAAGCATGGTGTCAATTGAAAGTTTGGCTCTGTCCATCACGGAAAGAACAGCCTGTCTACGAACTCTTGAGGCCATAAGCAGTCCCCAAATGGAGATGTCTGCTTGTATCTTCTTAAGCTGTTTCAGCACAGCTTTCTCTTCGAGTAACTTTTCTTTCTGCTTCTCTGCCTCCTTGTCCTTCCTGGACGCCTCTGGTTGATCTAGGTGTGGGGGCTTGAAGTACCGTCCACTCCTGGTCATGTGGTCCACCTCTCCAATATACCAGGTATCATCCGGCTGGTTGTTCCCCCAATCTTCGTCTGTGTGGGCGAGACATAGGTCATCATCTTCCCACCACATTCCGTCGACCATCGACAAGCAACTATCTAGTTCTGTTACAACTGTTCCTGTGCGCACAGCACATTCCGTTCCCGTGCTCATAACACATTCAGTCCCCACAAGGGCTTTGGTCTTTCCAACCCTCTCTAGATCTTCAATCTTCTCTTGCTCAAATTATTTCAGTGCAGCCTGCTACTCAGCATCCTCTGTACTCAAACTATTATGATCCTGAGCAAAATTCTTAACACCGGTGCTCTCCGGCAATTCATTTTGATCTCCGGCCATTCCGGCCACTACTGATGTCTCCATGTCTGACGGACCTTGTTCTGGCTGAGACTGCTCAACAATATCTGGCTCGTCGCTGAGCCACCCAATAACCTCTGCGGGCCCTTCCATGTCGAACCAGTTAACAGTCACATCCCCTGAATCTTGTTCTTCAAAGAATTACAGATTTGTAATCCTCCTCTAGTTCTGCCAGGTCATCTAGCCCTTGATTAGGTTCATCCTCTCAAGCTACACAGATCTCTGCCCTAACCGGGATCTCTACTCTTTGTCTAGACTGATCCATTGAAGTAATATAACCGCTCGGGTTGTACTCAAAAATTGCAGATCCCTCATACTCTGAATCCTCATTCTTTTCTACTTCCAAAGTGATCTCTGCTCTATCTTCGGTAGTTACCACCACCGGTTCTGGTTGAGTTTGGAACATGTCCAACATGCGCAAGTCAGTGCTATCAGGAATGAACACCTCCAGCTTAGGTAGGTGGGAAGAGGTGATATATATGCTAGGGTCATATGACATAACCCCAGTTTGGATGAAGTTGATGTGCTTGGGAGGTGGAGCTTGGTTATGTGGTGGGAGTAGGTTGGTTGTGACATTTGGTTTCTCCAGAGGCACGATTACCCTGTTCTCAATGAGATCCTGAATCTCATGACGCAATCGAAAGCACTGGTCGGTTTCATGACCATGCTGTTGGTGATAGGTGCAGTACTTCACCGGGTTATGGGAAGGAGGAAGTTTTTCTGGTAAGGGCCCCGGTTCTAGGGGTTTCAAGTGCCCTTTCTTGATCAAAGCCCCCAAAGCCTTAGACAAAGGCATGTATAGTGGGGTGAAGGTTCTTTGGCCTCTGGGGGCATATCTGGCTGTTTGCAAGCTACTTCTGGACACACCGGTAAAGGGTGTAGCTACAAGGTTTTGGAAGGGGTGGTGGTGACCATTCCCACATCTGAAGATCTGGCAGCTGCGGCACTGCTTGTGCTTGCATTCGTACTACAATTGAACATCCTCTTGGGCTGCTCTCTCTCAGGGTCAATCAGACCTTGTTTCATTGCGTCCTCGATCTGCACCCCAATCTCATGTAAATCTGCAAAGGTGGGTAGGGGGAGAATGATCATCTTTTGCATGAGCTTGGACTAGAGGTTGCGCACAACCATCCAAATCTGATCTTTGTCAACGGGCCTAATGGTCATCATCGAGGCTTTAGCCCTCCAGCAGGTCACAAAATCA
Organism: Camellia lanceoleosa; assembly: GCA_025200525.1. Lineage (NCBI taxonomy): Eukaryota > Viridiplantae > Streptophyta > Magnoliopsida > Ericales > Theaceae > Camellia > Camellia lanceoleosa. The sequence goes on from CM045759.1 coordinate 162,673,583, forward strand.
GAGAAGCTCTCCTTTGGCTCTTGCCTAGTGGTCTCGAGATCACGAGTTGTGACCTCGATCTGTGTATTGTAGGAGTATTGAGCTATGAAGGCCTCAACCATCTCCTCCCAACTTCTCTTAACGGAGTCTTCCAGTTTTGCATACCAAATGGCCGCTCCACCCAACAGGGTTCGGCCAAACAAGGAAAGCTTCTGTAATCTGGTGAGGCCCATTAGCCTTAAGATGTCAGAAAATAGCCGTAGGTGCACCATAGGATCTCCAGACCCATCCAAGCGGTCGATGTGCGGGATTTTAAACCGGTTTGGCAGCGTCATGGCCGAGTCGGTATATCCATCCGCTATATCTAGAATGGATTTCACACCTTGAGACTTCTTGAAAAGCTTTTCTAGCTTGCTCACTTTTAATGCCGTTGGATCTACCTCGAACTCAAACGGTGAATCCACTAGGTTGGTGGGCGCTTTGGACAACTGGGGTAGGATTGGGGGCGGAGCTGGCCCCGTTGGAACGTCTGTATTTTCCTGGACGTTGGTTGTTTCCCCGAGTATTGGAACTCTTGGTGGGGGAGGAGCTGGGTGCGAAACAGATGCTCTGGTTTGCTGTTGTAGCCTAGCAATTAACTCTGAATATTGGGCTACTACTTCTGCTTGACGTGCAGCCACTTCTGCCTGGCGGTCAGCATCCTGCTGCATTGCTTTCATACTTTCCTGGAGCTAACGCATCATCTCTTCCAAGCCTGCCATATTGTCTTGATCTAACTGAACAGCTGGTATATCTGACTCTACAGTAGAAACTGAGACCTTAGCTTGACTGTTCAAGGACCGCTGATCTGGCAACCTCTGTACTGATACACTGTGCCTTCTTGACCTCCGCCTAGCAACTGGGGGTAAAGAAAGAAACACTGATTGTCCGTCTATCAGATCCTTGGATCAATTAAGTCTTCGACCTCTAACCCAGAGTGCTCAGGGAATATCTGCTTGGTCGGATGCAATTGTGCTGAACTACCTTGCAAAAAGATAAATAAAGCATAATAAGGAAACATACAACTAGCATAACGGCATAAATAAAGACAACACACAGTTGACATGACAACATGCAGTTGGCACTTGTAAGCTGAATACTCTGTTCTCAAGCACTATTAACTATGCCCAAATGGCTGCCCCAAATCTAATATCCTCGGATAAAACTAATTCCCAAACACTGATACCCTCAGGCTTGATACCCAGACTTGCAAACGGTTACATGTATTCCCTGTAGAGGCACACTCTAAAAGCGCATAACAAGCAAATGAGAGCCAAAACACCCCTATGTTGGGGTAGGGTTTCCCTGTCCTATTTTGTCAGGGGCTAGGGTTTCACTACGCACACAGTGGTTTCAAACAACCTATAACTGGATAAGCAACCTGTCCTAGTTTGGAATGGTCCCTATGGATTCCGACATGCACTAGGTCGAATGGTCAAAAAGGGTGCCCCGGTAATAACCGGGGTTTGTGTTCCCATCGTGGTAGAGCCCGTAACCGGTCAACCTTATGGCACACAGCCTCAGGCTAACCGTTCAGGAATAGAAGACGGCGAACACGGTGACTTAGGTGCACCAATGCAAATGCAATGCAAAGAAACACATGAGTGTAGTAAAAAACAAGATATCATGAGTTTGAGTCAGGTTCTCAAAGTCCCCAGCTATAGACGCGCCCGTGGGCTTCACTCTACAGTTCGGACTCCCTTTGTGTCGCGGTTCTAAATCTGAACCAAAGAGTCCAAATCCGGCAAATCGTTTGAGAAAACAGATTTTGAAAAAAGTAGTGCCAAACATGGACTGCTTTGCCAGATTACAGAGTCGCCACCTAAATATTTTAAAATGGGAAATTTAGGAAACCCTGACTCGGTGCCGAAGGCCACATGTCCGTCATCACCAAAGTGGTCTTGGCTCGGGAGCTTGGGTACGATCGGGGAAGGTCAGCTATGAGCACCCCCTTTCGCCCGGTCCGAAGACCGGCCTCTACTAACCGTGATATCCATTTTTGAAAACATTACATGCTCTTATTCCAATTATTAACCTAGAATTACTATGTTATGCGCGCAGCAAACAAGTATAGACTAGATTGCCTAATTTGGAAATAAACATTGCATATCCGTTTTGTCTTGAAAAACGTGTTGGTTTTTGCTACTCGCAAGTAGGCTAAAATACGGATTTCAATGAGTTGTTCCAATTTACGCAATCCAACCTCCATCCACAGGCATTCAAGCAGTTTATCACATAAGCACTTAGCCGCATGGCAGGCATACTGTCATGTTAACATTCACACGCATGCGACATGCTAAAGCATAAAACTTACATCGTACTCCGTGCCAAAACAAGAAACTAGTTAGCAAACATGCATGACCTAGTTCATGTTAAGTGGCTAACGCAACACAGGCATAGATGCAATCTAGAGTAGGCTCGGGTAACCCTAAACATGGCATGTGAAATGCGCGAGTAGCACGTATTCAATTTGGAATTGAAAATTGCAATGCAGTTTGTATGATGTACCGAGCCCGGTGCATGTAAACAAATGCATGAATGCACGCATGCATTGCATAAGGTATGCTAAGATAGACGTGCCCTAATCTACCATCGAAAGCGGGTAAATAAAAGGGAAGAAAGAAATGGGGATTGGAAGACATACACCCACTCACACACACTTATTACAAATACGCCCTCACTCGGAGGGACCAAAAGAATAATACAGTCGAAAGAATAAATGAATAAATTATTACAAAATTCTAATTACTAAAATTAAATCAAGTAAATAAGAGAAAGGGGGCCTCAGCCCTGCCTCGGGGTGTGCGAATGATGCATGCTCGTCACGACTCGCTCGGAAAACCCACACCGCACCACTTCCGACTGCTTTTTCCGCCTGCTTTCTCCAAAATTTTCCAAGGTCCTAGGAAACCTTCTTGTGTGTTCCTTGTCTCCGAAAGTGCCACTGCGGGGAAATTACCATCCGCTGCTTGTGGTGGCCACCGGCTGCAAAATAGTCTGTCGGCCGTAAATACAAAGGTTTGCCGGCACTCTTCCTTGGCCGGTCACAAAATTCTGCAGAAGACAGGTTGACAAAGAATAAAGAAAAGAAAGGCATGGCATTGGATTTTTGAGCATATTTATGCATGGCCAATGCTTCCTATCATGAATGGGACTCAAGGAGACATGGCTCTTGGTTTTAGGGCTATCAATTGTGCACCTTGGTGCATGATAGCCTAAGATACCAAGGTTGCACTTTAATGTAAAAAATGCATGCAACACAACAATGATGACTAAGTCCCTATCATTCCAAAGTCGAGGGCCTTAGTGACATGGGAATTGAGGTGTGTTTTGTCACTTGGAGTACAAACACCCCTCATTTCCCACACTTGGTTTGACACCCCAAACCGAGTAATGAAATGCAATCCACGCAAACATTCATCAACAATGCAACATGACACAAAAGCGTAAGGCATGCCAAATGCTATGTAGCATGTCATGAGAAGTATACCATACTAAGCATGCACAATGCAAAGGGTGATACAAGCATGAACACCTAAGGCAATAGAATTGTCTTATGTCAAGACCATGTTGACTAAACATGCAACACACATATGCTAGACATGTAATGGTAGATTAAGCTACAATGGGACAGCCCTCAAACCTCCCTAAAACAGTGGCAAAACATGCCCAAGATGATGACCAAAACTCATGCGAGCCTGCAAGGCAATAGGTCCAAAACTAAAGGCAACAAGGAGAGTACTTTACTACCATTGCTAAGGCCACTCATGGCATGCATCTAATAACAAAAAAAAACAGACTTTTATCATGCAAAATGACACCCAAAACCCACATATGGCAGCCCCAAAATGCACCAAGTATGCAAGCATACACAATGTCAATTCCTAGACATAAAAGGGGACACCCTTGAGGCATGAAAATGGACACACATGCAAACATACACACATGATTTATGGACTGAAATAGGGTCACAAATGATCCCTAATCATGAAGATGATCAATGTTGAACATGCTTAGGAACCAAAATGCATAAAGGCTTACAAGCCTAGAATACAAAACAAACATGTCAAGCACACTATATATGGCGAAATCAGTGGCTCACAGCCCTAATACATGGTAATATGATGCTAATACCCTTATGGAACCAAGTTAAAACATGCAAAGAACATGGCCTAGATGCATGGCATACTTCTAGGCATAAGAGGGCATTACAAAGCAAGTATGAGAGGCATGTGAAGGACCATAAAAACGACCAAAAACAGAGTTAAAATATGACACAAAACATCCAAAAAAGTTCTGAAATGAAGCCAAATACAAACATTCATGCATGCTACTCTTTAGGCCAAATACAAAGGCAAGCAAAGGACAAGGGGGAGAGGGGTGTCCCTCCCCTATTTGAGACTTGGAAGTACCTCCCTCACCACTGAAAACTCACTGGTTTTTAGTGGTGAGAAGACCAAGAACACCAAGCAAGCAAAGCTTCAAGAAAAGACACCAAAATGGCCAAAACAAGGCCTAAGAGGGTGAGACTCTACCCAAACCACAAAATGACCTTAATGAATGTTCAAGAGTAGGTAAAAACAAGAGCTTTTCATGTTGAACACAAATCCAAAAACACAAAGCAAGAGGGGTAGAAATTAGTTGCAAGAATGGGAAAACTAAAGCAAAAAGTTTACCCTTGAAGATCCAATGAAGAACAGGTGGAGCAGCCCTCCTCTAATGATCAAAACCAGTCCAAGATCACACAAAACAACCTTCCAAGTCCCTCAATCTCGGAGCTAGGTGTAATGGTATGTGTACAAGGGCAAAAGTAAGGTAAAAACACACTTTTTAGGCCTAAAACACACACAAGAGAGGAGAGAGAGGGAAAATATAGAGAGAGAAAGTATATCACACAGATATATAGATATGAGCTCTGGTTTTTTGACCTAAAATGGCTAACCCCTCTCAAAGGGAGAGGGGTGGTGTTTATATAGGCAACAAAAGGGTCTAAGCTTAATGGCTAAGCAAGAGGAAAGGGGTCAAGGGACCAAGAGGATGCAAGGCTTCTTGGAGAAGCCAAAATAGCTGGCCAAACTTCTCCAAGAAGCTTGGCCAAAAGGGGTCAAGCTTCTACAAGCTTGAGGGGGTTCAAAGGGTCAAAGGGTGCAAGCCCGGACCTGGGGAGTGGTGATGGTGCATTCCAGCTGTCACAGCTGGCATGCACCGTCCCTGGGGGTGCAAAGGGGTCCCACCGACCAGCCAGAACAGTCACCGGCACAAAACACTGCCGATCGGCAACATATAGTGCCGGCCGGCCAAGGATTTGGGTAAAATAGTGCCGATGGACACTAGGGAGTGCCGGTGGATGTGTGGGGAAGCCGGTGGGCTTCAGGAATGGCTAATAAGCCTTCCCCTACCCTCAGATGCAAAACACACAAGTCTTGGTACAAAACCAAGCACAGAACAAATCGGTTGAGAGGTCTTGAGGCACGGCGCGCAGCCGGGACCTCCGGGAACTCAAAACAAACACAAACATGGATAATCACCGAGTGTTCCAGCGGTGACGTCCAAGTCTTGAGGACGGTCAAAAATAGGGTGTCTACAGTTGCCCCTCTTTGACAGAACTCGGCAGTCATAACAATGACGGGAGTGAATGTCAAAGCCCGAAGACGACCCATTTTTGACAAGGCCGAAGACTTGGACAAACATACAAGACAAGCAAGACATGCGCCTACAGGCAGGGGCAAAATGCAACTGAAAATGCAAGAAGCCTAGCATAACTTATGAAGAAAAGCTGTAACGAAGCACACATGCGACATTTTTAAGCTAGCCAAGACAAAACCAACTACACTACAAGGCAGAGGGAATGTGAGAGAATCAAGCGATTCTCGCTACGTTTCACGCGGAGAGTACAATACCTGTCCGGTTCGTCTGGTTACGCCAGCTTCAAATGAACCGTACATACAATATCGTGCCTGAAAAGAAAGCAAACTTAACAGGTATGACATTGTTAGCAACATTCATAACAGTGCAATCGAAAGTGCGCGACAACGCATGCAATGTGTATAGAAAATTGTAATTGAACACATATAGTAAAGCAACGCACGCATACGATGCAATGTGTATAGTAAGGTTGTAATTGAACACATGTCAGTAAAACAATGCACGCATACAAAGCAATGTGTATAGTAAGGTTGTAATTGAACACATGTCAGTAAAGCAATGCACGCATACAAAGCAATGTGTATATAGGGGAACTTGAACACATATCAGTAAAGCAAAGCACGCATACAATGCAATGTGTATAGAGAAACTTGAACACATATCAGTAAAGCAATGCACGCATACAATGCAATGTGTATATAGAGAAACTTGAACACATATCAGTAAAGCAATGCACGCATACAATGCAATGTGTATATAGAGAAACTTGAACACATATCAGTAAAGCAATGCACGCATACAATGCAATGTGTATATAGAGAAACTTGAACACATATCAGTAAAGCAATGCACGCATACAATGCAATGTGTATAGAGAAACTTGAAATTGAATATGGCAAACATGACGCTGAAATGCCACGTACTGCAACTCAGTATGATTGAAATGATTTAAAGAATTCGCGGGATACGAAAGGATACGGGAAGGGACATCCTTCGCATGTTCCGAGCATTGCTCTCGAAAGTTGTAGTGTGAGGTCAACTCGAAGCTCCATTTATGTTCTAAATGCGCAATCTCTTGGACTACTTTGAATGATAAGGGTGCCAAATCACACGATTGACCCCGACCAAGGGCGCAATAGGTACGTTGATCGAAAGGGAGAGGTTACCGGCATCAAACCCGGCACTCTGCTACCCTGCTATTCTTCTGCTTTACTTTCCTTTTTACTAGGAGTTTAAGCACATTGCACTGCCTCAGGTAGGTTTTACTTCTCAAAAGCGTTTGTTTTGTTTTGAAAAACATATGATGGAGATGGAACAGCTATTTGCTCAAAAGGTGTTACATTTGCGTGTTCTATGCATCGTATCGCAAGGCATCACAAGTCAATGTGATTGAAATGGAAACTGCGTCTTGAAAACAAAGTATTGCATCGTAATAATCAGGTAGTAAACCAATTACAACTCGATAAGCAAAACAGGGGAACTCAGCAAACTAGCCAAATGCAAGTACACCTTGATAAACATTACAAAGACTTAAAGAGAGTGACATACAACTCGATAAGCAAATATACAACAACTCGATAAACAAATACGCGCGACTCGGCGGGAATCAATCACCGGAGAGTGCTGGGAGTGGTGGAATTCCCCAATATTCAGCATCATCAGCTTAGAAAACACAAGGGGAAGACCATCGGTTGGACACAAAGGTCATCGGCCGAGGGGAATGGTCATCGGCACATAATTTGGTCGGTCGGCACAAAATTATGGCCGGTCGGCACTATTCTTGCCCGATCGGTCAGATTTGTCTGCACCAGCAAAATGTTGACATGTGTCCTCCACTCAACCTTATCTTCTTCAAAAGGGTCTCAACTTCATGGTTCTCTTCATTTCCACACTGATTTGCTCCAAATGGAAGAGTTTCTTGCCCAAAATTTCGCAACTTGGATTAACAACTTGGATGGCTCGGAAAAATTTGAATTTAGACTTTGGCATAAACACACTATTCACTTTGCGCCGCACCCCGCTGCATTTTCCATTCCTCCATGCCGCGGCGAGGTTCTGGAACCCGGTAACACATGTCTTTAGCTTTAGCGGGCAAAAGGTGTGTCCCACTTTTGAAGATTTCCAAGCTCTAATGGAATCTGGGCGAAATGAGGAGATCCTACCCCAATTTCGTTTTGGCCATGCTCAAGCCTTAGGACGAATGTGTGGGCTCTCGATGCCCGATGCTCGTTCTCTGATTTGTTATAGGATACTAGACGTTCCGAGTTTGGTTTGTCGTTTTACTGAGACTGGCGATCGTGGCGACCATCACTGGCAAGGCTTTCGGGGACACGCCCTCTGTCTATGCATGCTATCCTATTTTCTGTTCATCCCTGGCTCCGGAGGGCCCAGTGTCCGGTTGATTGAGGTTGCCCAAGGCTTGAAGGAGGGCAAAAGCTGCATTGCCATGGTCCTGGACGCCTTTTATCGTCGAGAGACGATCAGATTAGCAGGGAGTCCGCTATTACTGCAGGTAACGTTTCCCACCTCGTCTCACATTTTATGTTTGCTCACATCACTCGGTCCTCAGGCTCGATTTTTCTCACAAAAACCCTTTCTCACTTTTTCTCTCATCGCACTTCTCTCTATTCCTTATTCTCTCATTTTTTTTGTCCCTCCCCAGGTGTGGTTAATGGATAAATTGAAGGTTGTGGATTCTTGCCCCGCATATTCAGCTCGTGGCTACTTCTTCAGGCAACGCGTAGTTGACGCCCTTGATGAGGGTTAGTGGTTTGAATGGATGTGCAGTTTGTCCACAGACTGCATTGCTTGGCGATGCCCTTGGCTCAACCTCCCAATGATGAGTTATAGCATGACCTGTCAACCCGGGATCCAATTGATTGGCTTGACTCACTGTGTCTTCTACTTCCCATTCCGTATCTTGCGCCAGTTCGGTCATAATCAGACTTGTCCGCCGGAAGGGATAGAGTACCCGGCTACATTCCCAATTCGAGGCGCACAGTTGGCCCGGTATGCCACAGCATAGAGGATGAGAGAACTCCTGGCCCCCGCTCCCACTTTCAGTTGCGCTTTGTCTGATGAGTGCTTGGATTGGCTTAATGAAGAGGCACATGAGGGGCCCGCTTTGGCATCAGAGGCTTCGACCAGCTCTGGGAGGGGGCGCAGGGACATTTGACTTGACCATGCCCTGGATTTATTGCTTTATTAGTACTTTCAAGTTTTCTTTATGAATGTAATAAAAAGCAACTTCAATTGTATGCAAGAGCAAGAGAACTCTATTTGAAATCAATGAAATTGAAGGTTGTGGTACTGAAAATTTTCCGTTTTTGGTCTAGAAATGGTCTTAGTTGTAAAAAGATTTATTTGAACAAAGTCATCTTCATTAAAACTTTTCAAAACCATTTTCGATATGGATCAGAACTGGACACGCCTGAAATTTTTCACTGAGATGCACAACCTCAGATTCCTGCAATTGGAAAATTGCCCCTAGTTTGAATAGTACCACAGCACTGCATGGCAACGGAAAGTTGCCCCTAGTCTGAATAGCACTGCACCGGAGATTGCGATGAATGCTGATGGACAAAGATGACCAAGATGATCAATTGGCAAAGCTGATCGGGGAAAATGTTTATGGCTGAACTTCAGGATGAAGCTGCCTACGTATCCCCAAAGATGGGAATCAAGCCTTACGTAGTTCAGGCTTGGGTTCACTCGAGTATTTTCACTCTCCTTTTGTGCTCTAACTTTTGCCAAGGCCGCCCTTTGCGGGTTTTCAACCTTGCGAGCTCAATTTTTATATTTTTCTAATTTTTCTGTGCTCTGAATTTTGCCTAGGTCGCCCTTTCGGGTTTTCGGCCTAGCGAGCCTCTCAAGGGTAATATTTCTTCAACTTGTCCATGTTGATCGGTTGGGAGAACTCTAGGCCATCTAGGTCCATCAGAACCACAGCTCCACCTGACCAGATAGACTTGATGATATAGGGACCCGTCCAATTAGGTCTGAACTTGCCCCTTGGGTCGTTGATGGGAGCTCGGTTGTCTTTGAGCACCAAATCTCCTTCCTTCAAATTCCTGGACTTAACCTTCTTGTTAAAAGCCCGGGCGATTCTGCGTTGATATCCTTGGACATGGTACAGTGCTTTCAACCTTCTTTCATCAAAGAGCATGAGTTCCTCGAATCTACTCTGCTGCCAATCTGCTTCAGCTATCTGACACTCAGCCAGCACTCGCAGTGACGGAACCTCAATCTCAATTGGTAGAACAGCTTCCATCCCATAGACCAGTGAATATGGAGTCACCCCGGTAGAAGTTCTAATTGAAGTTCGGTAGCCCCACAGAGCGAACGGCAACTTATTTGGCCAGTCCCAATAGGTCTCCACCATCTTCTGCAGTATATGTTTGATGTTTTTGTTGGTGGCCTCAACCGCTCCGTTGGTCTGCGGCCGATACGTAGATGACTTATGAAAAGCCACGTTATACTTCTTCAACAAATCAATCACCTCCTTCTTGAAGTGAGAACCATTGTCCGAAATGATCTCATTCGGGACTCCATAACGGCAAATAATGTTGTTTCTGATAAACTTCGCGACATGCGAAGCCTTCAACACGGCATAAGATTGGGCCTCGACCCACTTTGAAAAGTAGTCTATTGCTACTAAGATAAACTCATGCCCATTCGATCCCTTCGGGGTTACAGCCCCAATCACGTCGATCCCCCAAACTGAAAACGGCCATGGCGATGTCATGTTGTACAGGTTTGACGGCGGGATATTCATGCGGTTTGCGTGAATCTGGCATTTGTGGCATCGCCGAACAAAGCCGACACAATCTTCCTCCATGGTAGACCAGTAGTAGCCCTGTCTGAGGATCTTTCTTGCCAGCATCACCCCATTCATATGTGCCCCACATTCTCTCCCATGGATGGCCTCCATCAGGCGCTTCGATTCATCAGCTTCCACACACAGCTTGTGCATTCCCAGATGACCCCTTTTGTACAACTTACCCCCGCAGATGATAAACTGAACAGCCATTCTTCTAATTGCCCTCTTGTCCTTGGCATTTGCCCCTGGTGGATATGCCTCCTTTTCCAAGAAGTTCCATATATCGTGGTACCAAGGGTTGTTATCCTGTACTTCATCTATGGCAGAGATTGATTCGTAGGCAGGTGCAAATTTCTGGTCAATAATGACTGGACGCATCCGGACCCCGGATGGGATGTCTATCATGGAAGATAGAGTTGCTAGTGAATCTGCAAACCTGTTGTTCTCTCTTACTAGGTGAGTGAAGTTTAGCTTTTCAAACCGAGGGATTAGCAAATCCAAGGTCTGGTGATAAATTATCATCTTTTCCTCTTTTACTTTCCAGTCTCCTTTCGCTTGAGACACAACTAGGTTCGAATCTCCAATAACGTCCAATCGCCTTGCCCCTAGTTCTAGGGCAGCTTCTAGTCCGGCAATACATGCCTCATACTCTGCCTCATTGTTCGAGACTTTGAATCGAAGCTTGAATGCTAAAGGGATACGGGAATCGTCAGGCGCTATCAGCAACACCCCTATCCCATACCCATATTGATTTGACGCCCCGTCAAAGTACATCGTCCAAGTTTCATCTTCGATGTGCAGAATATCCTCATCTGGGAATAGGTATTCAACCGCTTCATCCCCTTCAACCGGGTGGTCGGCAAGGAACTCTGCCACCGCTCTCCCTTTTACGGACTTGCGCGTCACATACTTGAGATCAAATTCGGAGAGCAACAGCAGCCAACGAGCTAGCCTACCCGTAAGTGCTGGTTTCTCGAAAAGATATTTGATGGGATCAAGTCGTGAAACCAACATTACAGAGTGAGCTAACAGGTAGTGCCGCAGCTTCCTAGTAGCCCATACCAAGGCCAAACAGGCCTTCTCCAATGGAGTGTAGCGGGTCTCGTAATCGAGCATCTTCTTGCTCAGATAGTAGATGGCCCTTTCCACTTTATCTTCCGACTCTTGTGCGAGCATGCAGCCCATTGTAGTCTCGGTTACTGACAGATACAATATCAACGGTCTTCCCGGCTTTGGCGGTGACAACACGGGTGGATTCTGTAGATACTCTTTAATCTGTTCAAATGCAGCTTGGCATCGGCCGTCCCATTGGAACTTCTTTCCTTTCTTTAGGAGACCAAAAAGTGGTTCACAAGTTAAGGTTAGTTTTGAAATAAACCGCCTTATGAATTGCTTTTTACCCAGAAAGCCGCGCACCTCCTTTTCAGTCATTGGTGGGGGCATTTCTAGGATGGCCTTGATTTTGGAAGGGTCGACCTCGATGCCCCTTTGTGTAATCAGAAATCCCAGCATTTTTCCCGCTGTAACACCAAACGTACATTTTTGAGGATTCAACCGCAGCCGAAATTCTCTGATCCTTTGAAAAAACTTTTGTAAGGCGGTGTAGTGGCCCTCTCTTTCTTTGGACTTGACAATCATGTCGTCCACATACACCTCGACCTCTTTATGGATCATGTCATGTAATATTGTGGTTGCAGCCCGTTGATATGTAGCCCCAGCGTTCTTCAGCCCAAACGGCATTACTCTGTAGCAATATGTACCCCACGGGGTGGTAAAAGCAGTCTTCTCCCGGTCTTCGGGTGCCATTACTATCTGATTATAGCCTGAAAAACCATCCATGAATGAGAGCAAAGCATGCCCTGCTGTGAAATCTACCAACTCGTCGATATGCGGCAGGGGAAAGTCATCCTTCGGACTGGCTCTGTTCAAATCCCTGAAATCCACGCATACCCGGATTCTGCCATCCTTCTTCGGCACTGGAACAATGTTGGCCAACCAAGTCGGGTATTCGGATACCAGCAGGAAGCCTGCGTCGATCTGCTTGGTGACCTCTTCCTTGATCTTAATGGCCCAGTTAGGGCGAATCCTTCTGAGTTTCTGTTTGACAGGTCGGGCCTTGGGGTCAAGAGGGATCCGGTGTTGTACAATCTCAGGATCGATCCCAGGCATGTCTTCGTAGGACCACGCGAAAACATCTTTGAAATCTTTTAATAAAGCGACTAAGCGCTCGCGTTCCTCCGAAGACAACGTGGACCCGATCTGGACCAGCCGCGGGTCCTTCTCAGTACCAATGTTCACGGTAGTGATTTCATCCATTAAGGGTTTAACAAACCTCTCCTGCTCTTGTTCAATTAGTCATTGCAAAACCGGAGGCATTTCCTCCTCGTCGTTTTCATCAAAATTTTGAAAGTCTTGATTTAAGCAATAAACCAAAGGCACAGAAAAGTACTCAGAAACCACAGTCACCTCATTCTCATTAGATACTTCCGAACCGTCCAATTCTTCTGTTACAACAGACTCAAAAGAGAAAGAAATAGACGACCGACAGATCGTGGCATCCGGTTATCACCCCAGAATCTGGGACTCAGACTCAGACGAGCTGGAACCTGATTCCGACTCACAAGACTCGGTGGAATCAGATTCCGACTCACTACCTGACCCGGTGCTGCTTGACAAAAATCCCTCCTCGTACTGCCAGGTGAGGGAGGGTGCGATGGATGCATCCAAAATAGCTGATTGTAGGCCCGCAGCCGTTTCATCTCCGATCATGGACACCGAGGAGTCATCCCCCAAGCACAACTGGTCGATCAAAGGATCTGAAAGTAGACATGCCAGTGCTACCCCCATTTCAAACTCTGTGTCCGCAGACTCCAATTCCTTGCTATATTCAGCCTCAATTGTCAGGTCTGTCTGCTCTTCAGCAACATCATCCCCAGATAACTGCAAGTCGAAGAAAATTTCAAATCCCGGCATGCGTTTCTTTTCTTTATTCAACCACGGCTCCGGAAAACCACAGAATGGGAAGTCTTCCCCCTCCCGAACAAAACGTCCGTTCAGGGTACCCCGGATGGGCCGATGCATCAATTCAAAAGGTTTCCCCATCTGTTTTTCCTTGGCTCTTCCAGCCACTTCTTTCCCTTTTCTTACCCAATCTTCCTTGGTGGGCAGGTAACCCAAGCCGAAGGTGTGAGGGTTGTGCGGCACTTCGACCAACGCCGCAATGCCCTTACGGCCACTCTTCCCTAATCCCATCCCGGGGATGTATTGGAGTTTGTTCATGAGGTACACTGCTTGGGCACTAACATATATCCCTTCATTTGCGGCCATGATATTCTGTACGACCTGAGCCTCAGCCAAGGTAAAACCTGATATGAATATGTCCTCTATGCCATGCTCGATTTCCAGAACAGGCGTGGATACCTCGGGTGGTGGGTGGATTGACGAATTCCCGAAGACGATGGCTACTCCCTTCCCGTAGGGGTATTTCACCATTTGATGCAAAGTGGATGACACTGCCTTCACCTGATGCAGCCACGGCCGCCCCAAAAGCAAATTAAAAGTCGCAGGAACTTCTAAGACGTGGAAATCTATCTCATGTCATCCCGGCCCAACTTTTGTCTGAACTTTAATCGTTCCCATCACTTCTCTACTCGTATTGTCATACGCCCGGATGACTTGGGCTGTTGGTATGAAATCTGCAGTTTTCAAGCCAATTGCATACGCCGTCCTTGCTGGGCAGACGTTGATGGCAGACCCGGTATCGACAAGTACCACCGGTATCCACTTATCTCTACATTCCACGGAGATGTAGAGGGGTTTATTGTGATTTGCGCCCTCAGGCGGAAGTTCTTTATCCGAAAAGGTCAACGTCGGGGAACCTCCTCCGGAAAAACCGGTCAACCACCGCTCTGGTGTAGTCTCTCTGAGCTTGGCCTTATCCAGGTCACAAAACAACTGCCTGTATCATGAGGCCATGAGCAGTCCCCAAATGGAGATGTCTGCTTGTATCTTTTTCAACTGTTTGAGTACAGCTTCTTCCTCAAGTTGCTTCTCCTTTTGCTTCTCGGCTTCCCTATCCTTCCCCGAGGCCTCTGGTTGATCCAAGTGTAGGGGTTTGAAATATCGCCCGCTTCTCGTCATGTGGTCGACCTCTCCAAGGTACCAAGTATTATCAGGTTGGTTATTCCCCCAATCTTCATCTGTGTGGGCAAGACATAGGTCCTCATCTTCCCACCACATTCCATCAGCAGTTGACAAACTCCTGTCCGGCTCTGGTATGGCTGTTCTCGTGCTTGCAGCACCTTCCATCCACATGCCCGCAGCATTTTCGGTTCCCGTACACACAGTAGTTTCCACTCCCACATGGGCCTTCGCTTTTCTGATTCTCTCAGAATCCTCAAAACTTGCTTGTTTTGACACAACTGACTGTTCAATCATCTCCGTACTCAAAATGTTCCAATCTCGGGCGAAATTCTTGACAGCGGCGCCTTCCGGCGATGTGTTCTACTTTTCGACCCTTCTGGCCGTTGCTGGTATTCTCATTCCTTCGAATCAGCTTTCTCGAAATTCTTCTACCACATCGGGCTGATCGTCTAACCACCCGGTGACATCCACTGAATCCTCATAATCGAACCATGCAACCACTGCGTCCTCTGGGTATTGGTCACTGTAAAATCGGAGATTGGCCAGGTCCTCCTCCACAGCTGTTACATCATCTGTTCCCTGTCCCAGACTATCCCCTTGGATCATACACAATTCTCCTTCTGTTGGCAATTCTACTCCGGGCCCATCTTGGCCCTTTGACGAAATGTAGTCACTCGGACTGTATGTCTTACTCATATAACTCCCAGACTCCGCAGATTCTGACTTAACAACTTTTTTTTCCATCGGGGTCTCCTCTCTTCTGTTCTCAGCGGTCACCACCACTGGTTGAGGTTGGGTTACGGAGATGTCCATCATGCACAAGTTGGTGCAATCGGGGAGGAACACCTCTGGTTTAGGCAGGTGGGTAGGTGTGATATAGATACTAGGGTCGTAGGACACGGCCCCAGCATGGATGAAATTAAGCCTTTTGGGTGGTGGAGCTTGGTTATGTGTGGGGAGGGGATTTGTGGTAACATTGGGTTTTTCGGGAGGTAAAATTACCCCATTATCGATAAGGTCTTGAATTTCATGGCGTAACCGATAGCACTGGTCGGTGTCGTGACCGTGCTGCTGGTGAAACGCGCAATACTTGGCCGGGTTATGGGTAGGAGGGAGTTTTTCTAGTAGGGGCCGCGGCTCCAGGGGCTTCAGGTGCCCTTTTCTGATCAAAACCCCCAAAGCTTTGGATAGGGGCATATAGAGTGGAGCGAAAGTTCTGGTGTTTCTGGGTGGGTATTTGGTTGTTTGTGGGTTGCTTCCGGATGTATCGGAGAACGGCGAAGCTGCCGTATTTCTTTGTGGGGGGTTAGTGGTGACCATGCTCACTTCGGAGGCTCTCGTAGTAGATGCGCCACTCGGGCCTGCATTTGTGTTGCGGCTGAAGGTCCTTCGGGGTTGCTCCCGATCATTATCAATCCAGCCTTGCTTCAAGGCATCTTCAATCTGCACCCCCATTTCATGTAGATCAGAAAAAGTGGCTAATGCAACACAGGCATAGATGCAATCTAGAGTAGGCTCGGCTAACCCTAAACATGGCATGTGAAATGCGCGAGTAGCACGTATTCAATTTGGAATTGAATATTGCAATGCAGTTTGTATGATGTACCGAGCCCGGTGCATGTAAACAAATGCATGAATGCACACATGCATTGCATAAGGTATGCTAAGATAGACGTGCCCTAATCTACCATCGGAAGCGGGTAAATAAAAGGGAAGAAAGAAATGGGGATTGGAAGACATACACCCACTCACACTCACTTATTACAAATACGCCCTCACTCGGAGGGACCAAAAGAATAATACAGTCCAAAGAATAAATGAATAAATTATTACAAAATTCTAATTACTAAAATTAAATCAAGTAAATAAGAGAAAGGGGGCCTCAGCCCTGCCTCGGGGTGTGCGAATGATGCATGCTCGTCGCGACTCGCTCGGAAAACCCACACCGCACCACTGCTGACTCTGTTTTTACTGCCCTATTTCTCCAAAATTTTCCAAGGTCCTAGGAAACCTTCCTTGTGTGCTGCTGAGTGCCACCGGCTGGGGGAAATTACCATCGGCTGGTTGTGGTGGCCACCGGCTGCAAACTAGTCTGTCGGTGTAACAACCCTCGTACTGACTACCGTTAAACCACTGAATTATATACAGATTACCATTAAACTGAACTGCTAATGACTGATAAGCGGCGGATGAACCTCTAATGAATCAATGAATGAAATCAAATCAAATGGCGAATGAGTTTGTCTATTGAATTGCGTGTGCATCTGTTTGAGTGCATGATTATCTGTTGCATTTTATGTTTAAAGCGCTAATTGAAGGCCTTATCGGCGACGATTTAGAAACCGTTTGATGTTTTGGAATCGATAATATTTGTGATTTAATGATATTTTTATCTGAAAATTGATTAGGAATGATTAAATTAGATTGAATTGAGTTAATTACGAAGTTTGACTTAATCACCGAAATGCCATTGAGTGGAGCCATTGTTTATTATGCACCTTTGAACCTTATACACTAAGGAGAAACATTTCATCAGCTCATTTGAGCCCCATAACCGACCATAGAAGAGGTTAGAGAGAGAGTTCATCTTGAGGGAATTTAGCTCATTGGTTGATTTTGCTAGAAGATTTGAGGCATGGATTGCTAGATTGAGCTCCTAGACTTGTAATTGAGACTTAGGTGAGTGAATTCATCTTCTCCTTGTTGAGTTTAAACCTCATTCTTGCATGTTTCATGCATCATTGTAGAGCTAAAACATGATATTGTTCATATATGTTGGATTGAAGTCAAATTCATGCATGCATGTTTATATTGGTGAGTTTGAAGTTGAGTTCATGGCAATTTGTCACATGCATGTTCATGGTATTGTCATAGTCCATGTTTTCAACTTGCTTTTCAAAGAATTGAGCTCATTTGAGCATGATTGGAAGCTTAAAATTGGTTTAAAGATCATGCATGTCATGTTTTGAAAGTGTTCTTGAAAATGGTTTGAAATTGAGTTTAATTGAAACACCCTTGGGCCTTGATTTCTTAAATTGAGTTTTAGAACTTGTTATTCTATGTGTTTGAAAGGGTTTTCCAGAAAATGGGCCCAAGAGGATCGAATTTGGAGCATCAAAACTTGGTTTGAAACTCAGAAGTCGAATCTGGATTTTCCAGATTTTGGACGTCCGCTCGAGCGAAGTGCCGCTTCGGCGGGAATGCATGCTCCTAGTATTTTCTTGCATTGTTTTACATCCGCTCGGCGAGATTTTAACGCCGAAAGGAAAATCGCGATCCAAAGATTTTTTGCACCTTTCATCAGTCCGCTCGAGCGGCGGAATGTACGCTCGAGCGTGGGCCTTTGTGTGCTTTTCCGCTCGAGCGGGGAAACCTGAGCTCGAGCGGAGGCCCTATTCACTGAAAATTCTGAAATTGTTTTCTAAGTGCATTTTTGCATCCTCATCGCATCCTAGGCATTCTTAGGCCTAGTTTAGAGCATCTTAATGAGGATATAGACATAGAACCACACCGAGGAATTTAGGGATTTAATTATCATCCTTTCCAACTGTAAACTTAGTGTGTGTTCTATTTGATTGACTGTTTAGGGTTGACTCTCGGGGACGCGCTCTAGCTACTGATAGCCCAATCACTGTGAGTAACAGATTGTGTAAAGATATGTTCAAAATGGTTATATTTTGATTACTGAACCGAACTGTTTATTGAACTGATATTGTTTATTGAATGAATGTATGTCCTGTATTTCGAACTGTATTGTGGCATCCTTAGCACCTTGTTATTATCGTTCTGAGCTCTGTCGGTTTCCTTGTGGAACCATACCGATTGATGGCCATCATTATTGTTGGGTTAAGGCCCGGTCCTTTTGGACCCTCTTGTTTATAGGCTAATGGATGTACCACATATGTGATTGATTGAAATCTTGATTGGTCGAAATCTTGAAAGATTGCAATACTGTATAATGAATTGATTTCATTACTGTAAGGACATCATTCATAACCTCTTTACACTGTATGTTATTCACTGGGCTTTAGCTCACTGTTTATATATATATATGTAGGTGCTCAGCCACTAGACCGGAGCTAGGAGCGTGGGATTGGTCCCCAGTTTTGTCAGCCAGCCTTTGCGTCTCCTTTGTGAGGTTCGAGACGCCATGCCATGGCTTGGGTGTTTTTGTGTCCCCAGGTCTCCTTCTTGTTTTGTCTCTTGTTATGCGTTCTTGTATAGACTGTTCTCTTTACTTGTTATCGAGGGTGAGTCCGTCTTGAATGTTTGTAATGATTGTGTATACTGTACTGGTAGTGAACGCATAAATGTATGAAAAATGTTTTTGGCATACAGATTAACATAGCTCTATGGACACTAGTTATTTACTGTTTTGGCTTCCGCCAGTTCTCGAACTCTGTATTATCAGATATCGACATGTGCCTTGGTAATCTCGGACATCGGCGATTCTGGTGCTAAACCCATAGGGCCGGGTTTGGGCAGGGACAGAGTGGTATCAGAGCGATACTTAACCACGAGTTATACCGCACACACGTGTCCGAATGAGCTATAGGGTGTCCTAGAAAAGCAATTAGGGCATCTCATGAATTTGAAAAGTGTGTGCTTTTGACTGACTGATTATATATTAAAGCGTTAAACTGTTTAATTGTACAACTGTTTATAATGATAACTGTTATAACTGCTATAGTGAAATGGATAATGCAAATGAAACTGAAGCATCATCCTCTGAGGCCAGAATGGCCAGACTTGAACAAATGATGGGACTGATAATGGAAAGATTAGAACAACAACCGAACCAACAGCCCCCACCTCCTCCTCCTCCGGTGCAACCGGAACAGAATGTTCAAAATGCGAATGCTAATGAGGTGGACATTATTGCACTGACTCAGAAATTTAGCAAAATGAAACCGCCGTCCTTTCAGGGAGGCTTAGAACCGTTAAAGGCTGAAGCTTGGGTTCTTGAGACCGAAAAGTTGTTTGAGGTTTTTCCGTGCTCTGAATCAAACAAAGTATTGTTGGCAACCTTCACCCTTCAGGAAGAAGCCAGAAGGTGGTGGATGTTGACCCGTGATGCAAATACCATTCTGACTTGGGCTCAGTTCAAGGAGTCCTTCTTTGAAAAGTATTTTCCCAAAGGCATCGTGACGTAAAAGTGGCCGAGTTTGAGCAGTGAGACAGGCAAAACATCTCATTCGAGTATGAAAAGCAATTTACTGAACTTGCTAGGTATGCCCCACACATGGTGGATACCGATTATAAGAAGGCCAGGAGGTTTGAAGGCGGCCTTAGTGTTGCTATCCAGGACCGGATAAATGTTTTGAAAATGCCAACTTATGTAGGTGTTCTCGACCGGGCATTGATGGCCGAGACAAATATTGCAACAGTGAAACAATCTGAAACACCGACAAGTGAGTGGCAAGGGAAAAGACAGGGTTTTAAGTTTAAGAAAGGGGTGTAAAGGATATCTGTGTTCTGTATTGACTGTACCTGCTAATGATAATGTTAAACCGATGAATCAGATTCCTATAGTCGAGAATTCCCGAAGTATTTCCGCATTTAATTGCGGAGAATTTGATTGACAGGGAAATTGAATTTATTGTGGATGTGGTTCCGTACCAAATGACATCTAAAGCCCCTATAGAATGGCTCCAATCGAATCGAAGAATTGAAGGTACAATTGCAGAACTGTTAGACAAGAAGTTTATCGGACTCCAAAGATTTCACCGTGGTGCACCTGTTTTGTTTGTAAAGAAGAAAGACGGCTCACCGAGACGTGCATTGATTACCGTGGAATCGAACAAGGTAATCAGAAGAATAAATATCCATTACCGCGTATTGATGATTTATTTGACCGATTGAGGTGCACAAGTGTTTTCCAAGATTGATCTTAGATCGGGTATCACCAATTGAAAGTCAAACCGGAAGACATTGATAAAACGGCTTTCAGAACGAGGGATGGCCACTTTGAATTTTTAGTTATGCCTTTCGGAATTACGAATGCCCCTGGCGCATTTATGGGCCTCATGAATGTAATTTTTAAACCATACCTTGACGACTTTATTGTGGTATTTATTGATGACATATTGATCTATTCTAAGATCAGAGAAGAACATGAACACCATCCGAGACTTGCCTCGCAAACCTTAAGAGAATGTAAATCAGATGCTAAACCGTCCAAATGTGAATTTTGGCTTGATCATATAATGTTTTTGGGACATGTTGTTAGCAAAGATGGAATTTCTGGACCCGAGAAAATTGAAGTCAGAGTGAATCGCCTAGACCAACCAATGTAACTGAAGTCCGAAGCTTTTTGGGATTGGCTGGATATTACAGAAGATTTGTCAAAGATTTCTCTAAGATTGCCCTACCACTGACTCAATTGACACAGAAAGGGATATCGTTTGACTGGACTGACCAGAGGGAATCAGCATTTCAAGAATTGAAAACCAGACTTGTGACTGCACCGATTTTGACTCTACCTTCAGGTACGGATGGTTATACTGTTTTTAGTGATGCTTCTCATAAGGGTTTGGGGTGTGTTTTAATGCAGAATGGGAGAGTTATTGCTTATGCTTCCCGACAGTTGAGACCGCATGAAAAGAACTACCCGACCCATGACCTAGAACTTGCTGCAGTAGTGTTTGCACTGAAAATTTGGCGTCACTATTTGTACGGAGCAACATGTGAAGTGTATACTGACCACAAGAGCCTGAAGTACTTTTTCACTCAGAAAGAATTGAATATGAGACAGCGGAGATGGCTTGAACTGATAAAAGACTATGACCTACAGATTTTGTACCATCCGGGAAAAGCCAACACCGTTGCCGATGCATTGAGCCGAAAATCGATTGGAAACTTAGCTTTGTCTTGACCGACGAAAGAGTTGCTTCTTGATCCGAAAAGTCGAAATTGAAATCGTTTTGAGAGAATAAGGTGGAACTTTAGTCGCTATTTACGCTCAACCAAAGATTGATTGAGGAAATTAAAGAAAAACAACAACTAGATGATTTCTTGAAAAAGGTTATTGAAGAAAGAGATTCAAAACCGAGACCGGGGTTCAAATTTGAGAACAATATACTGAAATTTCAAGACAGATCAGGTGTAAAATTTAATGACACTGAATTGAAAAGAAGAGTTCTACAAGAAGGCCACAGTTCGAAGTTTTCGATTCACCCAGGGAATACGAAAATGTATGAAGATCTGAAACAGAATTTCTGGTGGCCAGGAATGAAGAAGGAGATCGCTGATTTTGTGTCCAAGTGTCTTCATTGCCAACAGGTCAAGGCTGAACATCAATGACCTGCCGGATTATTGCAACCCTTACCCATACCAGAGTGGAAATGGGAGCATATCACGATGGATTTTATCGTTGGACTACCTCGCTCCAGGAAAGGTATGGACTCTATTTGGGTTATTGTGGATAGACTGACTAAATCTGCACACTTCCTACCTGTCAAGACAATTTTTAATGCGGATAGATTGGCTGTTATCTATATTGATGAAATTGTGAGATTGCATGGAGTGCCTGTATCTATTGTTTCTGACAGGGATTCGAAGTTTACATCGAGGTTCTGGCAGAGCCTACAGACTGCATTGGGTACTGAATTGAAGCTGAGTAGTGCCTATCATCCTCAGACAGATGGACAGTCAGAGAGGACCATCCAGACTCTAGAGGACCTACTGAGAATGTGTGTCCTTGACTTTCAGGGAAATTGGGAAAGTCATTTGCCGTTGGCTGAATTCGCCTACAACAACAGCTACCATTCGAGTATCGGAATGGCGCCTTTCGAGGCATTGTATGGCAGAAAGTGTAGATCTCCAATCTGCTGGGCAGAAGTTGGAGATGGGCCGTTGCTTGGGCCCGAGATTGTATATGAGACGACTGAGAAAGTGAAATTGATACAGCAAAGACTGAAAACTGCACAGAGTAGACAGAAGAGTTATGCAGATGTCAGAAGACGGGATAGAGAATATGAAGTGGGTGATCACGTGTTTGTGAAAGTGACACCAATGAAAGGCCAGACTCGCTTTGGAGTCAAAGGCAAGTTAGCACCGAGATATGTCGGACCGTATCAGATTATTGAGAAAATCAATCCGGTGGCGTATCAAGTTGCACTCCCTCCTGAAATGGAGCATATGCATAACGTCTTCCACATTTCGATGTTGAGAGACTATCTTCGGGATCCGTTTCATGTGATTGAGCCTACCCGTATCGTGTTGAGTGATGACTACACTTACGAGGAACGGCCTATACAGATTGTAAACCGACGGATCAAGAAACTGAGAAACAAAGAGATTCCGCTAGTGAAAGTTGACTGGCAGAACCATGGTGGTGTGTATGCCACTTGGGAAAGGGAAGATGACATGGCTAGGCGATATCCGGATTTGTTCCCGCTGAATCCTGTTTTCTTCCAGACTGAAGGTAACTCGAGTTTAGAGGACTAAACTCCTTATAAGGAGGGGAGACTGTAACAACCCTCGTACTGACTACCGTTAAACCACTGAATTATATACTGATTACCATTAAACTGAACTGCTAATGACTGATAAGTTAATCGGATGAACTTCAACGAATCGAATGAAATCAAATCAAAACCGAATGAGTTTGTCTATTGAATTGCGTATTGCATCTGTTTGAGTGCATGATTATCTGTTTGCATTTTATGTTTAAACTGCTAATTGAAGGCCTTATCGGCGGCCGATTTAGAAACCGTTTGATGTTTTGGAATCAGCATAATATTTGTGATTTAATGATATTTTTATCTGAAAATTGATTAGGAATGATTAAATTAGATTGAATTGAGTTAATTACGAAGTTTGACTTAATCACTGAAATGCCATTGAGTGGAGCCATTGTTTATTATGCACCTTTGAACCTTATACACTAAGGAGAAACATTTCATCAGCTCATTTGAGCCCCATAACCGACCATAGAAGAGGTTAGAGAGAGAGAGAGTTCATCTTGAGGGAATTTAGCTCATTGGTTGATTTTGCTAGAAGATTTGAGGCATGGATTGCTAGATTGAGCTCCTAGACTTGTAATTGAGACTTAGGTGAGTGAATTCATCTTCTCCTTGTTGAGTTTAAACCTCATTCTTGCATGTTTCATGCATCATTGTAGAGCTAAAACATGATATTGTTCATATATGTTGGATTGAAGTCAAATTCATGCATGCATGTTTATATTGGTGAGTTTGAAGTTGAGTTCATGGCAATTTGTCACATGCATGTTCATGGTATTGTCATAGTCCATGTTTTCAACTTGCTTTTCAAAGAATTGAGCTCATTTGAGCATGATTGGAAGCTTAAAATTGGTTTAAAGATCATGCATGTCATGTTTTGAAAGTGTTCTTGAAAATGGTTTGAAATTGAGTTTAATTGAAACACCCTTGGGCCTTGATTTCTTAAATTGAGTTTTAGAACTTGTTATTCTATGTGTTTGAAAGGGTTTTCCAGAAAATGGGCCCAAGAGGATCGGATTTGGAGCATCAAAACTTGGTTTGAAACTCAGAAGTCGAATCTGGATTTTCCAGATTTTGGACGTCCTTCGGCCGAAGTGCGCCGGCGGGAATGCATGCTCCCAGTATTTTCTTGCATTGTTTTACAGTCCGCTCGAGCGGGGATTTTAACGCTCGAGCGGGAAAATCGCGCATCCAGCATTTTTGCACCTTTCATCAGTCCGCTCGAGCGGCGGAATGTACGCTCGAGCGTGGGCCTTTGTGTGCTTTTCCGCTCGAGCGGGGAAACCTGAGCTCGAGCGGAGGCCCTGTTCACTGAAAATTCTGAAATTGTTTTCTAAGTGCATTTTTGCATCCTCATCGCATCCTAGGCATTCTTAGGCCTAGTTTAGAGCATCTTAATGAGGATATAGACATAGAACCACACCGAGGAATTTAGGGATTTAATTATCATCCTTTCCAACTGTAAACTTAGTGTGTGTTCTATTTGATTGACTGTTTAGGGTTGACTCTCGGGGACGCGCTCTAGCTACTGATAGCCCAATCACTGTGAGTAACAGATTGTGTAAAGATATGTTCAAAATGGTTATATTTTGATTACTGAACCGAACTGTTTATTGAACTGATATTGTTTATTGAATGAATGTATGTCCTGTATTTCGAATCAGACAGGCATCCTTAGCACCTTGTTATTGGTATTCTGAGCTCTGTCGGTTTCCTTGTGGAACCATCTTGATTGATGGCCATCATTATTGTTGGGTTCATAAGGCCGGTCCTTTGGACCTCTTGTTTATAGGCTAATGGATGTACCACATATGGTGATTGATTGAAATCTTGATTGGTGAAATCTTGAAAGATTGCACATCAGTATAATGAATTGATTTCATTCTTGTAAGGACATCATTCATAACCTCTTTACATCGTATGTTATTCATCGGGCTTTAGCTCACTTTGTTTATATATATATATGTAGGTGCTCACCACCGCATCGAGCTAGGAGCGTGGGATTGGTCCCCGATTTTGTCACCACCTTTGCGCCTCACCGTGAGGTTCCGAGACGCCATGCCATGGCTTGGGGTGTTTTGTGTCCCCATAGGTCTCCTTCTTGTTTTGTCTTGTTGTATGCGTTCTTGTATAGACATTCTCTTGTCTTGTTATCGAGGACCGAGTCCGTCTTGAATGTCTGTAATGATTGTGTATACTGTACTGGTAGTGAACGCATAAATGTATGAAAAATGTTTTTGGCATACAGATTAACACAGCTCTATGGACACTAGTTATTTACTGTTTTGGCTTCCGCCAGGCCCTGAACTCTGTATTTATCAGATATCGATTGGTGCCTTGGTAATCTCGACATCTTGGCGATTCTGGTGCTAAACCCATAGGGCCGGGTTTGGGTCGTGACAGTCGGCTAGAAATACAGTGCCGGTCGGCACAAAATTCCTGCAGAAGACAGTTTGACAACAACAGCAGGCAGCAGTGCATGGCATTGGATTTTTGAGCATATTTATGCATGGCCAATGCTTCCTATCATGAATGGGACTCAAGGAGACATGGCTCTTGGTTTTAGGGCTATCAATTGTGCACCTTGGTGCATGATAGCCTAAGATACCAAGGTTGCACTTTAATGTAAAAAATGCATGCAACACAACAATGATGACTAAGTCCCTATCATTCCAAAGTCGAGGGCCTTAGTGACATGGGAATTGAGGTGTGTTTTGTCACTTGGAGTACAAACACCCCTCATTTCCTACACTTGGTTTGACACCCCAAACCGAGTAATGAAATGCAATCCATGCAAACATTCATCAACAATGCAACATGACACAAAAGCGTAAGGCATGCCAAATGCTATGTAGCACGTCATGAGAAGTATACCATACTAAGCATGCACAATGCAAAGGGTGATACAAGCATGAACACCTAAGGCAATAGAATTGTCTTATGTCAAGACCATGTTGACTAAACACGCAACACACATATGCTAGACATGTAATGGTAGATTAAGCTACAATGGGACAGCCCTCAAACCTCCCTGAAACAGTGGCAAAACATGCCCAAGATGATGACCAAAACTCATGCGAGCATGCAAGGCAATAGGTCCAAAACTAAGGGCAACAAGGAGAGTACTTTACTACCATTGCTAAGGCCACTCATGGCATGCATCTAATAACCAAAAAAAAAGCAGACTTTTATCATGCAAAATGACACCCAAAACCCACATATGGCAGCCCCAAAATGCACCAAGTATGCAAGCATACACAATGTCAATTCCTAGACATAAAAGGGGACACCCTTGAGGCATGAAAATGGACACACATGTAAACATACACACATGATTTATGGACTGAAATAGGGTCACAAATGATGCCTAATCATGAAGATGATCAATGTTGAATATGCTTAGGAACCAAAATGCATAAAGGCTTACAAGCCTAGAATACAAAACAAACTTGTCAAGCACACTATATATGGCGAAATCAGTGGCTCACAGCCCTAATACATGGTAATATGATGCTAATACCCTTATGGAACCAAGTTAAAACATGCAAAGAACATGGCCTAGATGCATGGCATACTTCTAGGCATAAGAGGGCATTACAAAGCAAGTATGAGAGGCATGTGAAGGACCATAAAAATGACCAAAAACAGAGTTAAAATATGACTCAAAACATCCAAAAAAGTTCTGAAATGAAGCCAAATACAAACATTCATGCATGCTACTCTTTAGGCCAAATACAAAGGCAAGCAAAGGACAAGGGGGAGAGGGGTGTCCCTCCCCTATTTGAGACTTGGAAGTACCTCCCTCACCACTGAAAACTCACTGGTTTTCAGTGGTGAGAAGACCAAGAACACCAAGCAAGCAAAGCTTCAAGAAAAGACACCAAAATGGCCAAAACAAGGCCTAAGAGGGTGAGACTCTACCCAAACCACAAAATGACCTTAATGAATGTTCAAGAGCAGGTAAAAACAAGAGCTTTTCATGTTGAACACAAATCCAAAAACACAAAGCAAGAGGGGTAGAAATTAGTTGCAAGAATGGGGAAACTAAAGCAAAAAGTTTACCCTTGAAGATCCAATGAAGAACAGGTGGAGCAGCCCTCCTCTAATGATCAAAACCAGTCCAAGATCACACAAAACAACCTTCGAAGTCCCTCAATCTCGGAGATAGGTGTAATGGTATGTGTACAAGGGCAAAAGTAAGGTAAAAACACACTTTTTAGGCCTAAAACACACACAAGAGAGGAGAGAGAGGGAAAATATAGAGAGAGAAAGTATATCACACAGATATATAGATATGAGCTCTGGTTTTTTGACCTAAAATGGCTAACCCCTCTCAAAGGGAGAGGGGTGGTGTTTATATAGGCAACAAAAGGGTCTAAGCTTAATGGCTAAGCAAGAGGAAAGGGGTCAAGGGACCAAGGGGGTGCAAGGCTTCTTGGAGAAGCCAAAACAGCTGGCCAAACTTCTCCAAGAAGCTTGGCCAAAAGGGGTCAAGCTTCTAGAAGCTTGAGGGGGTTCAAAGGGTCAAAGGGTGCAAGCCCGGACCTGGGGTGTGGTGATGGTGCATTCCAGTCACGGTGGCATGCACCATCCTGGGGTGCAAAGGGTGCACACCAGCCGGAAGCGATCCACCGGCACAAAACACTGCCGGTCGGCAACATATAGTGCCGGCCGGCCAAGGATTTGGGTAAAATAGTGCCGATGGACACTAGGGAGTGCCGGTGTATGTGTGGGGAAGCCGGTGGGCTTCAGGAATGGCTAATAAGCCTTCCCCTACCCTCAGATGCAAAACACACAAGTCTTGGTACAAAACCAAGCACAGAACAAATCGGTTGAGAGGTCCTGAGGCACGGCGCGCAGCCGGGACCTCCGGGAACTCAAAACAAACACAAACATGGATAATCACCGAGTGTTCCAGCGGTGACGTCCAAGTCTTGAGGACGGTCAAAAATAGGGTGTCTACACCAGCAAAGTCGCCAGAAACTGTAGATGCGCTCCCGAGAACTCTCCGATATCCACGCTCGCGATGAGGGCGCGAATCTCGTTTTGTTCTAAGCTACTACAGTTCAGACTCAATGTCACGGTTCTAAATCTAATCTCGCAAAGTGCAATGTAAGACCGATAAATCACCAAAGAGTCCAAATCTGACAAATCATTTTTGAAAAACTGATTTTAATAAAGAAGTACCAAACATGGACTACTTTGCCAGATACAGAATCGCCACCTAAATATTTTATTTTAGGGAAATTTAGGAAACCCTGACTCGTGGCTAAGGTCACATGTCCGTCAACACCAAAGTTGCCTCGACTCGAGAACTTGGGTACGAGAGGGGAAGGTCATGCAATGAGCACCCCCGCTCGGTCGATCAAAGATCAGCCTGTACTAAGCATGATATTTTGTTTTTGAAAACACATGTGCTCTTATTCCAGTTAATTAGCTAATCTTACTATGTGATGCGCACAGCATACAAATATAAACTAGATCGCCTAATTTAGAACGAAACATTGCATATTCGTTTGAAAATGGTTTGCAGTTTGCTACTCGTAAGTAGGCTAAATCAAGGATTTTAATGAATTGTTCCAATTCAAGTAATCCAAACTTCACCCACAGGCATTCAGGCAGTTAATCACATAAGCAGTTAGCCTCATGGCAAGCATGGTTTCATGGCAATCAATAACACACATGCAGTATGCTAAAGCGTAAACACTCAAAATGTACTCCGAGCCAAAACAAAGAACTAGTTAGAAATCATGCATGACCCTAGTTCATGTTAAAATGGCTAATGCAACACATGCGAAAATGCAACTTAGATAGGCTCGGCTATTCTAAGATGTCATGCGAAGTGCAACTTGATAACATGCTGTTTGAACACGTATTCAAGTAAGTATTGACATACTCTGCAGTTAGTATGATGCGCTGATGCCGGTGCATGCAATATAGATGAATGGATGCACACATGCAAACATAAGGTATGCTAAACGAAATATGCCCTAAAACTAACCATCGAAAGCAGTTAAGTAAAAGGGAGAAAGAAATGGGGGTTGGAAGACATGCATCACACACACGCACGCTTATTACAACAGTTGGCCCTCTCGACGGAGAGACCGAATAATAAGCTAACTAGCTAATCTAAGCTAATTGAACTAATTATTACATCACAACGAAGCTAATTAACTAATCCTAGTTAACTAACTATTACAAAACAGACTGAATAGTTAAACGCATTAACTACTTCAATGACAAGCCAAAGCATAAACTAACTAATCACATTAGCTAAGTAAAACAGTAAACAGAAGTGCCCTCAGAGGGAAGAACGCATGCATGCCCGGTCGCCTCGTTCGAAAATCCGTCGCGATGCCTCAACTTGCCTCTGTTTGCAACTGTTCTCAGAAACTTGCACCAAGCTCCAGAAAGCTTAAACTCCACCATGGGAACCTGTGGGAGGGTGGCCAACCAGTTGTTAGTGTTTTATAGCCACCTACCGACCACTTTTTGCTACTGCAAACTAGAAAAAGTGGTTGGCCAGCTAGTTTTTCGGGCTAGCCAACCAGTTGTTGTTGCATTCCTCCAGTTTGCTGCAACAGAGAGCAAGAAAGGGCATTGCAATGTATTTGCAAGGTATGTGTGCACAACCACCCTCCCTATCATTTCATAAGCCCAAGGGAGTGTGGTTCTTGACCCTCGGGCCACCAATCACGCATCTCAATGCATGATAGCCAAGAGGCGAAGTTGCACAATTCAATATGAAAATGAATGCACAAGTAAACACATAAAGCCTCTAACTCTATCATGTGTGATCAAGAGCGTCGGCGACCGAGAATTGAAGCACGTTTCATCACTTCAAGTATGAAACGCCCCTCATTTCCTGTGTTCGAACTAACACATATTCCAAACACAATGCAACACGTAACCTGGCACACACGACGCGACTCAAGCATGCAAAAATGCCATGCAACTTAAACATGCAAGCATGCAATACAATAAAACAAACATGCAAACATGCAATAGACTAGCATGCTAACAACATGCAAGGCAACATAACATAGCATACTCAATGCTCAATGGCATGCATGCTCAATGCAAAGCAACTTAAGATCTTAAATACAATGTAATGCATGCATGCACAATGTAATGCAAAAAGGGCAACTTATGAATGCTAGGGACATGCGTACTCAATGCAAATGGCATGCACAATGCAATGTAAGATGGTATACTCAAGGCAATAAATAATAAGCATGCACAATGCAAACAACATGAAAACCAACAAGCTCAATGGACTTAAACCAAAATAGACAGACCTCAGTCATGCCCAAATCAGTGGTCATAACACCCAAAACAAAGGCATAAAATACAAAGCATGCATGCACAATGCATTGGCCAACCAAGTAGGCCTAAGAGCACAAACCTCAAGAAGGCTCAAGGAGTGATAAATGTGGAAGTGTAACAACACTAAATGCACTGAGATTAAGTAAGAAATGATGCCAACTCATTCAAACAAAGCAAGCATGGCATGCAAAGGTCCTAAAGCATGAAAGCTAATAAGGAGGACTACAAAGGGGGCATGCAATACATGGCACATATGCATGAACCAACCACAAACAGAGCTCAAGTAGGTCAAAACATAGACCAAAGCATGCTAAGATAGAGGCTCAAAGGCCTAGGCAAGATGGCATACATGCTAGGACATAAGTAAGGCAACAATGCACAACATTTAAAGTCATTCAAAGCATGAAAGAAGTGGCAACATGGAAATGCTATAAGCTCTTAAATGAAGTATTAAATGATGCCAAATCATCAAAATAGCTCAAAGATAGCATGCATAAGTCAACAAAACACAAAGCTAGCCAGGCCAATTGCACTACAACTATACAAAGCATGAAGGATATGGAAAAGGCAACCTAAAACAATCCTAGATCATGCCAAAATGATACTAAAACATGCACGGAAGGAAGCCAAAACAAGCTAGCATGGAGGGCATAAGGCATGATGCATACAAGGCAAATAAGGTGGATTACACTACACCTATTAAGACCAAGCATGGGATGACTTAACCAACAAAAAATCAGAGTTCTATCATGGCAAGGTAACCCCAAGAACACATTGAAATGATGGCTCGCAAGCTAAGGGATAAAGGCATATGCAATGATTCATGTTAAGGCATAAAAGGGCAAACCCTCCAACGCATTGAATAAGTGATAAATGCAAGTGCATGAGCATGAAACATGGGCTGGAATCACATATGAAACGATGCCAAATCATTCAAATAGTCCAAGCAAAGCATGCTAATGGACTTGACACACAAAGCTAACAAGCTAGAATGCACTATAGCTATACAAAGCATGGCATGCATGACCAAAACAACACAAAATCAGAGCTAGATCATGCTAAAACATGGACAAAAGCTTCTTGAAGTTAAGCCAAAAGCATGCTAGAATGACATGTTAAAGCATGATGCATGTTAGGCTAATTCATGGAAATACACTACAAGTGCATGGAGCATGCTAGAGGTGACCAAACCAAACCCTAACAGAGGTATGACATGGAAAAATATCACCAAAAACATGCTGAAATGGACTCAAGCCAAGCTAGATTGGCATACTACTTCATAACGCATACAAAGCTAGTTTATGAGATTTACACTGCAAGTGTATAAACCATGCATGGAGTGACCAAACCAAGTAAAAAAAGTGGTATGCCTCAGCAAAATAAGCCCAAATACAAGCTAAGATATGGCCAACATAAACTTAACAAACATGCTCACACATGAGGCATTCAAGATAAGTATTGAAGACACAAGGAGAATGGATGACCCTCTCTTTTTTAGGACCTCAAAACACCATCTCCACCATTGAAATTCATCTGGATTTCAGTGGTGAGAAGGCCAAAGCAAGGTGGTCCCAAAAGCTCACAAAGAAGGCACAAAAGCAAGGCCAAACAAGGCCTAAGAGGGGGTAAAAAATCCCAAATACAAAAGTGACCTTAAACAAAGATCTTAAGCACCAAAATTCAGAAATGTTTTTAGTTAAGAGTTAAGCTTACAATAGCATGCAAGTAGGGCTAAAAGCTTAAGAAAAAATGGGGGTTTAAAAGGTTAAAAGCTCACCCTTGAAGACCACCTTCAAAGCTGCAACTCCAGCAGCTTCTTTAAGCTCAAACCAGCCCAAGAACTCCAAAAACAACTTCAAGGGACCTCAGCTCCAAGAGTATGGTGTTTAAGTGTGTGTTTGTGTACAAAAGTGAAACAAAATGACACTTTAAGGCACAAAAATGAAGCAAAGAGAGATATAGAGATAAAGATGTATCTATCACTCTCTAACCCAAAAAAAAAAACTAAACCTAGAGGAGGGAGGGGGAGCCTCCCTGTTATAGAGAGCAAAAGCACAAGCTTCTTCAAGAAGCTAAGGCTCAAGGCCATCCCTCTTGTGCTCTCCAGCTGTGCCAGCTAGCCAAAAATATCTCCAAAAAGGTGACAAAAAGTAGCCGACCACTTGAAGTGGTTGGCCAGCTACTTTAAGTGGTTGGCCGACCACTTTAAGTGGTCTCCCAAGAAAACAACTGGTTGGCCACGGTGGGAGCTGGTCAGCAGCATGAAAACAAGCAAAATGTGTGGTAACTGACCAGAAAATGTGGCCCAAAGACCAAAGAGACCAGTTATCAGACCAGAAAACTGGCTCGCAGGAAGGAAAGTGGTTTGCAGGGAGAGAATCTAGTCTCTCACCCTTGTACCACCTTCCAAACAAGGAAAACAAGGTTTGTACTAAAAACAAACCAAAACGGATGCAAGACGAAAGTTCGAAAGGCAAAGTGCGCAGCCGGGAGCCTCGAAAACTAGCTGACGAGCACCAAAAGTGGTTTACGACCACAAAAGTGGTCTCCCAAACCACAGTGGCCCCCGAGGCCAAGGAAACAAGGTGTGGTTCAAAAACCATGCCAAACAGAGAACATTAAGCGGTCCCGAGACAAGGCGCGCGGCTGAAGGCTCCGAAAACTAAAAACTGGTCTCCAAATGGGAAAAGTGGTCTACTACCACGAAAAGTGGTCTACAACCACACGAAAGGGGTTTACAAGACCTCTCCTTCCCTCAAGCAAGGAAAACAAGGCTTGGTCCGCAAACTGAGCCGAAGCACAAAGAGTTCAGTGGCTCGGAGGCAAGGTACTCGACCAAAACTTCGGAAACTCGAAACGAGCCCGACATGCACTATCACCGAGCACTCAATCGATGACGTCTGAGTCTTAAGGTCGGTAAAAAATGGGGTGTCTATATATGCGCTTAAGATTTGTCAGCTAACTTCAATTCCATTTTACGACCATTTTCTCCCTAAATCGTTTTAAAAGATCAAATTTCATCTTATCTGCACATGAAAGATGGTTGTATATTTCTAAGTTCTACTACCTCTCTCTTTATTTACAAGGTTCATAACTTGTTGATCAAGATTTCATTGATGAGTCATGTTTGATCTTCAATCTAGATTTTTTTTTTAAAAAAGAAAAAAGAAAAAAAAAGATTGAAATGAGCAAAATTGTTTCACCTAGATAGCATCTCTACAAACCAAAACCTTCACGCAATTATTCATATCCTATAACACCATGACCGATCAACATTGGAGTCATTAACGAAAGAGATTAGAGTGAGGAACAGTAGAGGTTGACATCATCAAAGCCACTTTAGAGTGGAGATCAAGCTTGTTGAAGCTTGTGGTTGGGTAGGAGTTGTAATTATTTCATCTCAGTCTTGTAACTGTTTGATTCATTAGTGGATTTGTCGTGGGTGTTCGGATCATGGTTCCAAGTAACTTTAGGGAATCATTCTCATCTTAGATTTGAGGAATATAAACTAGATATACACATTAATCTCAATACAACAAGAAGAAAACAAAGACTTACATGACGAAAGAAAAAACACCCCTACTTAGTATCCCAAAAGAAAAGGGTTTTCTCTTGAAATGGTCGATGTGAATCCAAGCACTAAAACATTGAGTTGTAAGGTAGATCAACAACCATTCTATAAAACTAGTAGTTGATTTCTCCTTCTAGAACAAGAGTTAGAAAGAGGGTATAAATGGGTGGGTTTCTCTCTAGGGTTTGAAAAAAGTGTTTGTGAGTATAAAAGTTGATGAAACTGAGTAAGAATGAGTGGACCCACAATCTGTAGATGACAGAGAAAACAATGCGGCAAATTTCCTGGCTAGTCAATCGATCGGTCTGCAAAGAAGTTGGCATCTCTAAGAACCATGACGAGATCCCAAGAGGACATCATCCATGAATGACGAGCCAGTTGACTGGTTGATCGACCTCTTGGTTGACCTCTTTAGGCAAAAATCAACTCCTTAATCTGGAATCTCGTCGAATATAATTCGAAACCTCCACAACTCTTAACGTCAATTAGAAATGACTAACTACATTCCCCAAATAACCAATTAACATACCATAATGGATTTAAAATGACAATATTTTCAAAACAAAAAAGATTAATAATCTAAATTAAATAATTAGGATTGTTACATTCCAATTATGGGGCTCATTATTTCTTGACTAGTGTAGATAATTATAGTTGTTGCACATGGGTATATTTGATGTGTCATAAATTTAAAGCATGTAATCTCCTAAAATCTTTTATACAACTTGTTGAAACTCAATTTTCTTTACAAGTCACGACCACACAAAATGATAGTGCCCAAGAATTTGTGTAACGACCTAGACATCCATATCATTTTTACATATTATTTCATTGGGCATAATTTCCATAATTATGTGTTTATTTTATACTTATTTGTTTATTTGTGAATTATCTATTTAATTGCCAACATAGAATTCGAAATTGAAGACCCAAACGGATTCATAAACCAAAATTGATTAATTCAATAGGTTAGTTGGAATATTTAGCACCATATGGTAAGTTTGATTAAAATTTGATTCGGATCAAAATAATTACAATAAAATAATCATAACTGATTAGACATAGCCCAATTCATTAGTCTTAATCACATGTGATTAGTGAGGACGTAATCAACTTATATATATGTCCATATTGAGCTTAGGAGCTCATTTTCTTCAACTCTTTGTGCTAAAAATTTAGAGATAGAGAGAGTACTCAACATTGTAGAGAGAGAGAAGAAGAATTCAAGAGAATTAAGGGGAGCTTGAAGAGATTAAGCTTAACTAAGGCAAATTCAAGCTCTAGATATGCTCCTTACCCATAATTCATGAAGATAATCCGTGTAGGAAGATGAATTCACCAAGTTGTACGATTATTTGCATGTATTTGAAAGGAATGAGCATGAATCATCAAGAATTTAGTGAGTTTGAGTGAATTATGTACATACATGCATAATTCTTCACTTTTGAACTTGGTTTTCTACAAATTCATACAAATATGTGACTTACATGAGTTACTTCTTAAGGTCCATCATGGTTTTGCATTCAACATCTCATATAATCATGTTTTGTAAAGAAAAGAGTTGGATTTCCTATATGCATGTCAAGAACATTGTGTTTTGAGTTTGGATTTGAAGAATTGAAAGAGGATTTGATATCATGGCTTTATATTTTCCAACAATCCATGTTCATAAAGTGTTTCTAAGCTTTTCAGACCAACCACGCAACTTTTGAACTTGAAAGGCATGTTTTTGAACTTCAAACACAAATCTGGAAAACCCAGAATTCGTCCGGTTCGCTCAAGCGAAGGATCTTTCACTCGAGTGAAAAACGAAGGCATCTAGTACTTTTATAGATATTTGGCCTTTAGCTCGAGCGACCAAGTGTCCACTCATGCAGACCCACTTTTGTTCAACACTTGGCTCGAGTGACCATCGAGCATAAAATTCGAGCATCCAATACTTTTGCAGGCAAGCCACACCGCTCGAGCGACCAAGTGTGCGCTCAAGCAAAGACCCTATTTTATGCAAATTTTGACTTACACTTATAAGTGCATATTTGCATCCTCATGCCCATTTAGGCATTCCCTTGCATCTTTTAGACATCCTTAATCATGGGATAACATAGAAACACACGTAAGAGAATAAATTAAGATACGATCCTTGTTTCAAACGTGTGTTCAATGTGTATTTCTGTTATGTAATTTGTATAGGTGGTTAACCGAGGTAT
This sequence comes from Camellia lanceoleosa, assembly GCA_025200525.1. Classification (NCBI taxonomy): domain Eukaryota; kingdom Viridiplantae; phylum Streptophyta; class Magnoliopsida; order Ericales; family Theaceae; genus Camellia; species Camellia lanceoleosa. The sequence goes on from CM045759.1 coordinate 162,709,778, forward strand.
ACATTAGTACCCTCCCGTTGTGAGTAGTATCTTTATAAAGATATGTTGTTAAAGTGTATTTTGAATTACTGCAAGAGTATTATTTTGAAATGCAATTGCGGCATCCTTAGTGTAGCCCTCGCCTAGGGGTACCAATACCGTGGCCTTTGTTATATGGCCCTTGCCCAGAGGTAACAATACCATGGCCCTTGCAATGCGGCCCTCACCCGAGGGTAACAATACTATGGCCCTTCATTATAGAGATCTCTGACCTAGACCCAAGTGGTCCCTTGTTAGACCTACATGGTCCCTTCGTTAGACCTATGTGGTCCCTTTGTGCACTAATGGATGTACTACCTATGATTATGATTTATGAACTTTGATACGACAAGTATTCAGTTATGATTTTCTTTGAACTCATGTGATATGATTTTGCACTATGATAGACATCATTCATTTAACCTCTTTATACTGGTATTACTCATTGGGCTTTAGCTTAGCCCTTCCCCATATATATATATATATATAGGTGAGCAAATGGAGTGTCAAGCATAGAGCAACCTCAGGAGTCTACCCTTTTCTCAGCCGTTTTAGAGTGCCTCCGAGATGGGGCGATCTTAGACTCATTGGAACCAAGTTGCGTCAACCATGTGGACCAAGTTACTTTGTTTGTTTTCTTTTATTTTTGGAAGCTTGTTATGTATGGATAATTTGTACAGTGTTAAGATGTTTTGACATACCATGTGTTTATACCTATGAGAAGGTGGAAGTTTAAATTTCACACGGACTCATGTATGCACTGCTCAATGGACATGTTATATTTTAATATTGCTTCCGCAAGGCCTCGTTATTATTATTAATTATCAGTTTTGTCTATGAGGTCGGAGATAATCTGGGACTATTGGCCGGTCACGGCCTAAACCTTTAGGGACAGGTTCAAGTTATGACAATTTGGTATCAGAGCATGAGTTATATCTTACTCACTTGTCCATTCAGCGATAAGGTGTCTAGAAAAGACTAAATGAGAAAATTTTGAAAATGTGTATATATATGTATACATATAATGTATTTGTTATGAAACAAGTTTCATATAGATAATGGTAAGAACAAGAGGGGATGAACTGGAGGAGTTTACCTCCAATGGTCTTGATCGAATGGAGAGAATGATGCATGACATGGTTGAAAGGCTAAGACAACAATAGCAATGGTAGCAACAACAACCACTACCCCCACCTCTGATGCTTGTACCACCAGTACTGGACCATCAAATGGAAGACAGAACCATTGCCCTCACCAAAGAATTCAAAAGGATGAAACCGCATTTGCTTCATGGGGGATTTGAACCGCAAAAGGCTAAGGCCTAGGTATTGGGGATTGAGAAACTGTTTGAGGTGTTTCCATGTACGGAGACACAAAAGGTATTGTTAGCCGCTTTTACTACAGAAGACGAAGCAAGAAGATGGCGGATGTTAGTACGAGATACTAATCAGGGAATTAATTGGGCTCAGTTTCTAGAAATTTTCTACGAGAAATACTTCCTACAGTGTGTTCCGGACAGAAAGGTAACAGAGTTTGAACAATTGAAGGAAGGTAACAAATTAGTGGCAGAGTATGAAACCGAATTCACTAAATTAGCATGGTTTGCGCCACATATTGTCGATACGAACTACAAAAAGGCTAGGAAATTTGAGGGAGGTCTTCGTGATGCAATTCTTGATGAAATTAATGTTTTAAAATGCCCAAATATGTGGATGTTTTAGACAGGGCTCTTATGGTAGAGACAAATTTGGCTATTCATAACCGAAATTTTGAATAGAAGGGTAAAAGGAAGAATTTGAATGTGGACAAAGGGGTAACCTTAGCAACGGCCAAGAAAGCAAAGTCGAGAAATTCAAGCAGTTCTACTTAGAGTGGCAATTCAGTACCTGTTTGTCCAGACTGTGGGAGAAAGCATCGGGGTGTGTGCTACTGAATCACTAGGGCTTGTTTTCAGTGTGGAAAGGCAGGATACCTAGCAAGGGAATGTTCGTAATCACAGCAACGTGACAATTGGGGTGCTATAAGCTTAATTGCATTGGTGCCAAATGTAAGGGCCAATGCAACCGGCTACAACGAGGGACAATCAGAGACAAGGAAGGGTATTTGCTCTTATACTGGGGGACACTCCAAATGCAGAAACTAGTCTCGAGTACACTCTCCATTTGTAGGCAGTATGCTTATGTTTTGATTGATTCAAGGTCTACCCATTCTTTTGTCTCTATGCAATTTTGCTCCTAGATTGAATAGACCGTTGGAAACTTTGGGATATATATTATGTGTATCATCACCATTAGGGGGATCCATGCTATGTTCAACCTTTTACCCTGCATGTAAAATCTTAATTGAGAATGCTACACTATATGTTGATTTATTGCCCTTAGACATGACTCACTTTGATATTGTTTGGGAAATTTAAGAAATGTGAATTCTTGTTGAATGAAGTTACATTTTTGCGACATGTCATTAATAGAGAAAGGATACTTTTCGACCAATAGAAAACTGAGGCAATCATTAATTGGCCTACTCCGACTAATGTAACAAAAATTCGTAGTTTTATGGGTTTGGCAGGTTACTATCGAAGATTTGTCGAAGACTTCTTTAAAATTGTTGTGCCATTGACACAATTGACTCGAAAGGGAGAACCATTTACGTGGACAGATCACAGGGAATCCGTATTCCATGAACTGAAGACGAGATTGACTACAGCCCCAATCTTCACTTTACTATCAGGTACTGAAGGGTTTGTAATTTGTAATGATGCATCTTATAGAGGTTTGAGTTGTGTTTTAATGTAGAATGGCATAGTGATTGTGTACACATCCCAACAATTACAACCACATGAAAAGAACTACCCAACACATGAATTGGAGCTTACTGCCGTAGTATTTGCATTGAAAATTTGGCGCCACAACTTGTACGGGGCTAAGTGTGAAGTGTACCACAAAAGCTTGAAATATTTCTTTACCTAGAAAGAACTAAATATGCGGCAATCACATTTACTTGAGTTGATTAAAGATTATGACCTGCAAATTCACTATCATCCAAGTAAAGCTAATACAGTGGCTAATGCTTTGAGTAGAAAAAGTACGAAAACTTTGACATGTTTGCTAACAGACTGAAGGGAAATTTTGCAAGATCTAGACAAACATAAAATATAAGTTGTGTATTGTCAGGACCCAAACCCGTTCCTATAGGTTTAGCGTCATGACCAACCAGTAATCATAGATTATCTATGGCCTCCATACAAATAAACATTTTTGAAATAAAGTACGGGGCTTAGCAGAAGTCTAAAATAACATAAAAATTATCCATTGAGCCATGCGTATATGAAAAGGACTTCACTTCATAAGATTCACTCTTTATGTACATACACCACATTAGTTCCAAACATCCACATCTTATAGTTATACAAAACCACAAAGTATGCACACATACAAAATCATTTATCAAGCAAAAAGTGGTTTAACTAGGATGGCTCCACCTGAGCCTAGTTACTTCACTTGGAAGCACCTCAAAATGCTGACCCAGGTAGACTTGAGGCTTTCTTAACTCTGATGTTCAGCTTGCCCACCTACATATATATAAATAAATAGTGAGCTAGGGCCCAGTGAGTAATAACAGAATAAAGAGGTTATATGAATGAAGTTCAATAATATTGCCCATCCATATCTCAATAATCAATTCTCATTAATCAATAAATTCCATCATCGATATCTTTCAATATTAAATTAAGTGGCACATCCATGAGGCAACAATATTTCACTAACAATGGACCATAAAGGTCAATCCAATGGACCACGAAGCGTCAAACCAACGGACCACGGAGGGTCAATCCAATGGACCACGGAGGGTCGATCCAATAATCTCTGTGTTTCAGTTAATCCAATAATCATGGTATTGTTACCCCCAGGCAAGTGTCTATGTTCGAAGGATGCCACAAATAGTCTCAAAAGTGAACTTCATTCATCGATAGAAAATAACATTGTAATAAACCATCCAATCGATCGCATATTGATTTCAAGAACAATAACAATTTCAAAAATAAATATAACTTGAACATATCTTTATAATGTTACTACTCACAGTGGTTTGTGTTGTCACTAAGCCTCGGATGTCTACCTAAACAAAACACATAATAAAAGCACAATTGAAGCACCAATTCATTTTAATTCAATTCTATTCTTCTCACGTGTCTCTAACTCATTCTATGATTATAGGAGTCCATTTGGTGCTTAAGGATGCTAGAAATGACTTAAGAATGCAGTTATGCACTTAAAAAAGTTAGTCAAACTTTGCTGAAAAAAGGGTCTCCGCTCGAGCACAACTTCCTTCGCTCAAGCGGGGGTTCAAAAATAAGGATGGTCGCTCGAGCGCAACTTCGATCACTCGAGCGGTCTGTAAACTTCGTAAAAGTATCGGTTGCATGAAATTTTCGCTCGACAGTCGCTCGAGCAGAAGACTAAGTAAAAGGGGTCCTCGCTTAAGTGCCACTTTGGCCGCTCGAGCGGTCTATAAACTTTTGTAAAACTTTTGGGAGCTCAATTTTCACGCTCGAGCGACATTTTCTTCGCTCCAGCGGACTGGTCGAATTCTGGAATTTCCAGAGCTGTGGTTGAAGTTCAAATTTGGAATTCAATGGTTTCAAACTCATGTTTAAGGTAGAAAAACATGGGAAAACATTATAAGAAAGGAAACATAATTAATTTGAAGCCAATTGCTCAAAACCATGGCAAATTCTCAACCAAAAACTTCAACTTCAAGTTATAAAGCAAGATTGACTCAAATTGAGTTTTCATTTCTTCAAAACATGATCAAGTGATATGAGAAGTATGAAAACATGAAGGACTCTTCAAATTGAGGTGTAAAAGTGCCATGCATATAGAAATTTCATGAATTTTAACTCAAATTATGCATGCATATACATGATTAACTCTTAACTTCCAAATTCAAGGTGATTCAAGCTTTTACTAAACAATTTCATGCAAATAAACTCAAAACTTAGATGAATCCAATTCCTACATGTTTTATTTTCAAGGATTAAGGTTAGAGATCATACCTAGGGCTTGAATTTAAGTATATACTAGCTTAAATCCCCAAGTCCTCCACAATTTCCTTCAAATTCTCCTCTCTCTCTCTCTCTCTCTCTCTCTCTAAATGTTAAGCTTAGCTTCCTTCTCTCAAAATTTTAGCTCAAGTGTTTGTATAAGTGAGTTCAAAACATGTGTTAAGCTTATATACAGTGTAATTAACTTAGCCTAATCAAAGTTGATTAAGGTTAATTAATTACGCTTACTTCTAACTAAGTTCAATCAGTTCATTCTAATTATTTTGATCCGAATCAATTTTCAATTAAAACTGCCATAAGATTCTAAATATTATAATTAGTCTATTAAGCTAATCAATTTCAGTTTCTGAAGTAGTCTAGGCACTCAATTTCTATCGCAAAGTTACCAGTTCGAACAGATATTCCATGTAATAATAGATAACTACAAAATTAAGCATGTAATAACAATTAAACTTATTGAAATAATATAATATAATAGTTCAGAGGTCGGGGTCATCACATGTATCATGGGCAAGACAGCGCTTTGGCCGCAATGTCTGCACAACCGGCGATTATTTGAGAAATTAAACAAAAATAGAGACATGATTAGTTTGTAAAGAAAGTGTGTGATGTGTTTGAAACTAAGCCCAAATCGGGATTTACAATTGAAGAACAAGCTTTGAAATTTCGAGGAAGACTTTTGTTCCTGATGATGCAAAGCTGAAAAGAAGAATACTAGAAAAGGCTCATAATTCAATGTTTGCTATGCATCTGGAGAATACCAAAATGTACCAAGACTTGAAACAAATGCACTGGTGGCCAAATATGAAGAGAGAAATTGCAGACTATAATTCTAAATGCCTTCAATGGCAACAGGTAAAAGCCAAACATCAGAAACTAAGAGGTTTACTTCAGTCTCTTCCCATTCCAGAATGGAAGTGGGAACATATAACCATGGACGTTATTGTCAGTCTAACTCGGATATATAGAGGTATGAATGCTATTTGGGTTATTGCTGATAGATTGACGAAATATGCTCATTTTCTTGCTATGAAAACTTCATTTAATACCTATAGACTTGCCACTATTAATACTGATGAGATCATTCGATTACATAGGGTTTCGGTATCTATTGTGCCAGATAGGGACCCTAAATTTATTTCTAGATTTTGGCAAAGTTTGCAACAGGCAATGGGCATAGAATTGAGATTCAACATAGCCTTTCATCCATAAACCGATGGGCAAACTAAAAGAACTATTCAAACATTGGAAGATATGCTTCGTATGTGTGTCTTAGAATTTCAAGGCAGTTGGGAAACTTAATTACCATTGGCAGAATTTGCTTACAACAGTTTTCACTCAAGTATCGGCATGGTACCTTACGAGGCATTGTCTGGAAGGAAGTGTAGATCTCCAATTTGCTAGACGAAAGTTGGTGATGGAGCTTTGTATAGGTCTCAACTTGTGCAAGAGACATCTGAGAAGATAAAGATCATCCAATATAGGCTAAAAATTGCTCAGACCTAACAGAAAAGTTATGCTAATCAGAGAATGAGAGATTTGAAATACGAAGTGGGAGATCACGTGTTCATTCGAGTGACACAAATGAAAGGGCAAACACGGTTTGGCAGAAAAGGGAAATTGACTCCGCGTTACATTGGGTCATTTTAGATTTTGGAAAGACTTGGCCCTATTTCTTATCGTATTGCTTTATCGGCAGGAATAGAGCAAATACATAACATTTTCCACATATCAATGCTCTGCAGATACCTTAAAGACCCATTTCATGTCATAGACTACCACAGAATAGTGCTTCATGAGGATATGATCTACACAGAAAAGCCAATAAAGATTATTGATCGACAAGTAAAGCAGTTGAGGAATAAATCCATCTCTATGGTGAAAATGGAGTGGAAAGAACACTACAGGAAAGAAGAAACATGGGAAAAAGAGGATGAAATGAGACAACGCTATCTGGAGTTGTTTCTGAATGGAGATAACTTAAGTTTGAAGGACCAACTACCTAAGGAGGGAAAGACTATAATGACCCCGACCTCTGTATTATTTTTACATATTATTTTGTTGGGCATAATTTGCATGATTGTGTGTTTATTTGATACTTATCTATTTATTTGTGAATTATCTATTTAATTGCCAACTTAGAATTCGAAATTGAAGGCCCAAACGAATTCAGAAACCAAAATTGATTAATTCAATAGGCTAGTTGGAATATTTAGCACCATATGGTAAGTTTGATTAAAATTTGATTTAGATCAAAGTAATTAGAATAAAATAATCATAGTTGATTAGACTTAAGCCCAATTCATTAGTCTTAATCACATGTGATTAGTGAGGCCTTAATCAACTTATATATGTCCTAATTGAGTTTAGGAGCTCATTTTCTTCAACTCTTTGTGCTGAAAATTTAGAGATAGAGAGAGTACTCAACATTGTAGAGAGAGAGAAAAAGTATTCAAGAGAATTAAGGGGAGATTGAAGAGATTAAGCTTAACTAAGGCAAATTCAAGCTCTAGATATGCTCCTTACCCATAATTCATGAAGATAATCCATGTTAGAAGATGAATTCACCAAGTTGTAGGATTATTTGCATATATTTGAAAGAAATGAGCATGAATCATCAAGAATTTAGTGAGTTTGAGTGAATTGTGTACATGCATGCATAATTCTTCACTTTGGAACTTGGTTTTCTAGAAATTCATACATGCATGGGACTTACATGAGCTACTTCTTAAGGTCCTTCATGGTTTTGCACTCAATGTCTCATATAATCATGTTTTGTAAAGAAAAGAGTTGGATTTCCTACATGCATGTCAAGAACATAGTGTTTTGAGTTTTGATTTGAAGAATTGAAAGAGGATTTGATATCTTGGCTTTATATATTTTCCAACAATCCATGTTTTATAAAGTGTTTCTAAGCTTTTAAGACCAACCATGCATGCTTTGAACTTGAAAGGCATGTTTTTGAACTTCAAACACAAATCTGGAAAACCCAGAATTCATCCAGTTCACTCAAGCGAAGGATCCTTTGCTCGAGTGAAAAATGAAGGCATCTAGTACTTTTACAGATACTTGGCCTTTGGCTTGAGCGACCAAGTGTGCGCTCAGGCAGACCCACTTTTGTTCAACACTTGGTGAGTGACCATTGAGCGTAAAATTCGAACATCCAGCACTTTTACAGGCAGACCACATTGCTCGAGTGACCAAGTGTGCGCTTAAGCGAAGACCCTATTTTATGCAAATTTTGACTAACACTTATAAGTGCATATTTGCATCGTCATTCCCATTTAGGCATTGTCTTGCATCCTTTAGACATCCTTAATCATGGGATAAAATAGACACACGTAAGAGAATAAATTAAGATATGATAATTGTTTCAAACATGGGTTCAATGTGTATTTGTGTTATGTGATTTGTGTACGTGGTCAGACGAGGTCTACTATCAGTAACCGCCCACTGTGAGTAGTATCGTTGTAAAAATATGGTGTTAAAGTATATTTTGAATTACCACAAGAGTATTATTTTGAAATGTAATTTCGTTATGAATGAATGATTGTCTCTTTTGAAATGTAATTATGGCATCCTTAGTGTAGCCTTCGCCTGGGGGTACCAATATCGTGGCCTTTGTTATATGGTCCTCACCCGGAGTAACAATACCATGGCCTTTGCTATGTGACCCTCGCCCGGGGGTAACAATACAGTGGCCCTTCATTATAGATATCTCTGATGTAGACCCAAGTGGTCCCTTGTTAGACCTATATGGTCCCTTCATTAGACCTATGTGGTCCCTTTGTGCACTAGTGGATGTACTACCTATGATTATGATTTGTGAACTTTGATATGACAAGTATTTAGTTATGATTTTCTTTGAACTCATTTGATATGATTTTGTACTATGATAGACATCATTCATTTAATATCTTTATATTAGAATTACTCACTAGGCTTTAGCCCACCCCGTTCCCCCTATATATATATATATATGTAGGTGAGCAAATGGAGCGTCAAGCATAGAGCAACCTTGACAGTCCACCCTTTTGTCAGCCGTTTTGGAGTTCCTCCGCGATGGGGCAATCTTGGACTCATTGGAGCCAAGTTGTGTCAAACATGTAGACCAAGTTACTTTGTTTGTTTACTTTTTATTTTTGGAAGCTTGTTATGTATGGATAATTTGTACAACGTTAAGATGTTTTGACGTACCATGTGTTTATACCTATGAGAAGGTGGAAGTTTAAATTTCATACAGACTCTCATGTATGCACTTCTCGATGGACATGTTTATATTTTAATATTACTTCCGCAAGGCCCCGTTATTATTATTAATTATCAACTTTGTCTTTGAGGTCGAAGGTAATATGGGATTACTGGTCGATTATGGCCTAAACCTCTAGGGGCTGATTCGGGTCGTGACAATTTGACATGCTCATTTGTTTCTCAAGAAAGGGAATTGTCCACCAGTATAGTTGTAATTCCACTCCAAAACACCTATGGGATCTTTAGAAGGTATCCAATGCACCCAACTATTCACCCATGTCTTGTTTACAATGTGCAATGTGAAACGAGTGATGGTCTAAATCTGGAAAATTGCAGAAAAATCAAAATCCCAAATAGAGACCATATTGCTAGACTCGAAGTCGCCACCTAATCTTTTTGGAGAAACTAGGAACCCCAGACTCCTACCAATATAGGTCACTATCTGTCACAGCCAAAAAGTCCAGTCTAAGAGTTTAGGTATGAGAGAAGAAGGTCACGGTTTGAGCACCCCAACTCACCCGATCGAAGGTCAGCCTCTACTAATTCTTGGTATGAGAATCATTACCAAAATATGTTCATCTAACCCAACTATTAATGCTAACTTTACTAGATAAAGCTAGCATTAATAATTGGGTTATATCTATATATTTTCTATTATAAAAAAAAAAAAAAAAAAAAAAAAAAAAAAAAAAAAAACTGCACAAAATGTAGCAAACAAATATAGACCAAATCACATATTTTGGAATATTCCAATCTCATAAAAAGGGGAAAGGGGGGGGGGATAACTCATATGCAAAGAGATCGAAACAATCCCAACTTAGGTGTGATGCCCTCTAAGGAATAAGCAAACATAGAGATATCTCAAGTAAGCAAATGGCCTCATGATAATATGCAAGACATAGTAAGGAAGTAATCACACTCCAGATGCAAAAGAAAATAGCGAACCTCACCTAGCACTCTATAGCACTGAGCCAAGAAAAAAATGGGTTAAAAAGACAAAAAATATGCATGATCGTAGACACAAAAGTCTAAAATTCAATTAAAATATATATATATATAAAAACCTCATGAAATGAACCTATTGGTCCGGTTGCCACTAGAATGTCATGTGAATCATCTCAAACATGTAAGTCACCTTGACAAATAATCAATATAACAAACTAGTGACAATATCTAGTAAATGCGATAAATAGGGCTGCATGCAAATGATTACAAAAACGTGGATGTGGAAAACATAAAACAGTAAGAAAGAAAATAAAACAGTAAAAAGTGAGAGAGAAAAAAAATATAAACATACAATAACTAATCCAAGAAGCTAGACAATAAGAAAAAAAGCGAATAAATGAAAGGGAAAAGAAGATAACAGTGACCAAGATCATAACAACTATACTAGGAGCAAAAGGAAAGCAGGTAAATGCAATTGGAATCTATTCCCAACACATAGGAATAAACATGTGAGAGTCCAAACCCATGAATAAAGGTTTCGTGGGGTAGATTCCAACATTCATCCAAGCACTAGGCTAAGAACAAGTAATCAAAGGCTATTCTACTCAATGAAAAGCAAAAGAGAAAGGGAATAAGATAGATAATGGGATGAACATACTCCAAAAAGACATGGAAAAAGGCATTTCACAAAGCAAATGCCTCGATCTATGAAAAGTGACATGTAAGGAGCATATTCAAACCAAAATCTAAGAGAAGTGAGCTAATAAGCAAGAAAATGATAGCTAAGGCATAGAAAATGGAAAAAGTCTGTTCTCTACATCATGGAAATAAGTATAGGATACCCAAATACATGCAATGAGGTAGTTTGAGAGAATATACTCAACCATTTTCAAAAAAAAAGAAAGCAAAATTGAAAGAGGCTAAACTACTAACAAGGGAAAGAAAAATAGAACATAGAAAATAGAAGGGAAAAAAATACTCTCTACATGATGGAAATGAGCATAAATGCCCAAATCCATGTAACAAAGGGTTAAGAGAGTATATCTCAACTATTTTCAGATGGAAAGCTCATGTTGGCTTCCAAGAAACTGCAATAAAGAGATAGAAAATAAGGATAATGGAATTTAAGCAATACAAATAGGATTTGGCTAGAATCTAACTTATACAAGCCCAATATTCAACTAAGAAAAGAGAAAGAGAGAGAAAATAAGTGTTTGGCTACCAAGAAATTGAGAGAGAGAGTGCTACCAAAGTAAAGACAATCCAATCCAATATAATCTAGCAAATATGGAGGATTTGGCAATAATCCCCAAACTACGCCCAATCCATCAACACTCTTTGACAAAACCAATAAATAGATAGTGTTTGGGAGAAGAGGATGGAAAAGAAACGAAAAGAAAAGAAAATACAAGAGAAAATGCAGGATTTGCTCAAAGTAAAGAGATTTGGCAAGGATCTCAACTATACATGCCCAAATACTAAGATCAATCCACTAATATAATCAATCTCAAAGCAATAATAATATGTTTGGATATCAACAAAAGAAAATAAAATACGAGAGAATGATAGATATACCTTCCCTAAAGCTTTGAGCAAAGGGAGATTACACCAAGGTAATGGATGTAGCCTTTCAAGGTTCTCTCAAGGCTTTAATAGAGATAATGAAACTCAAGAACCAGTCATCAATGGAGGGAGAGGAGAGTTGAGAGTAAATTTTGGCATAAATTTTGCTATGTGAGGGAGAGGGAAGTTTTTTCCTATTTCTCTATTCAAATGGGTGTATATATATGTCAACAGAGTCTTTAAAATATGCTATTTTGCCTGGATATTTAGAATATGTGTGAATGGCATATTCCCAAATGCAAGGGGAAACATACAGAACATTTTGCCTGAGAAAAACTGAATTCGGTGGTTGTAGGTCCACCTACAATGTTTTTTTTGGATAAACTTCAAATAGGTGTATCTCCCTCTTCCAAAGTCGAAATTACGTCAATTTTGTGTCGAAATGAAGCCCTGAAAGTAAGCTTTCCAATGGTTTTAGTCTTGCATCAAGATTCAAAGAGTGGAGAGACAAATGAGTAAGAGACTAAAGACTACTCAACAAATGCCCAAATTTTGGAATTTTGAAAAGAAAAACTTGGATCAATCGAACATGTGAAGTGAATATTTGAAATTACTTTTGAAAAATAGTTGTTTTGGGTTTAGAAAACATTTTGGCTAAAAGAGAGGTTAGGTTTGAGAACTCTCTCTCCAACAAAAAGTAGTTCCGAGAAGATCAAAATCGTCTATCTTTGTTTCATCATCGAGAAGTTTTGGAAGTTGCCCAAGTCTCAAGGCCTGTCAAAAATGGGGTATCTACAACACTATCATCTCCTTAGTGTAGCACATGCTCTACTTTTCAAGCCAATTTACCCAAACAATTATGGGGAGATGCCATTTTAACAGCTACTTATTTAATCAACATAATCCTCACACCTACTTTATTTGGAAAATCACCATCTAAAATGTTATTTGATGTCATGGATGCTTGTGTCTTGCATCCACCCATGTAGAAAGACCTTCCAAATTTGATGCTCATGCTTCACAGTGTATTTTTCTTGGTTATCCTTATAGGCAAAAGGGGCACCAAGTATATGAAATTTGCAATCACAAAGTTTTTACTTCACGAGATGTAATTTTCCACAAAAATCACTTCCTTTTTCTAGTTTTGTTGAGCTATGTAGTTCATCTATCTTGCATTGTCCATGTGATGCTCTGGATGAGAATATGTCAACAATTTCATCAATAAGCTCTTTCTTGATCCAACTCCCTCAAGTTCATTTATCAACCCTCTAACTTATTTGCAAGATTTTCATCTTGGATATGGGCTCCCGTCTCGATTCACTCATCCATCAGACCCAACAATGGTGATTGTTATCCATTGAGTTACTCTCTTTCTTGTGATCATTTATCTTCTCTTGTTGTGCTTTCATGACCTATATTTCTCTTAAAATAGAACCTAGGAATTTTTTGATGGCCATTCGAGATCCTAAATGCAGTGAGAGCCAAGATAGATGCTCTTGAAACCACTCAAACATTGACAATGACACTACTTCCACCTGACAAGAAATCCAGTCGTTGCAAATGGGTGTACAAGATAAAATATAAACTCGATGGCGCAGTGGAGAGATATGAAGGCCACTTGGTTGCTAAAGGCTACAATCAAACAAAAGATATTGACTATAGAGAGCCATTTGCACCTATTTCCAAATTAACGACTATTGTGTCTTGCTTGCTTTTTCATCCATTTAGGGATGGCATCTTGTAGACCACCCGAACTCTCTCCGTGCAGCCCCCCCTTTCGAAGATGCTGCGAATTGGGTTCTAGCTGCTACAGTTCGGACTCCTGTCACGGTTCTGAATCTAATCTCACAAAGTGCAATGTAAGACTGATAAATCACCAAAGAGTCCAAATCTGGCAAATCATTTTGGAAAAGCGATTTTAATTAAAAAGCACCAAACATGGACTACTTGGCCAAATTTCAGAGTCACCACCTAAATATTTTGTTTTGGGAAATTTAGGAAATCCTAACTCGTGCCTAAGGCCACGTGTCCGTCATCACCAAAGTTGCCTCGGCTCGGGAACTTGGGTACGAGAGGGGAAGGTCCTGAAATGAGCACCCCCGCTCGCCCGATCAAAGATCGGCCTCTACTAACATGATATGTTGTTTTTGAAAACACATGCGTTCTTATTCCGATTTATTAGCTAACTTACTACGTGATACGCACAGTACACAAGTATAGACTAAATCACTTGATTTGGAACAAAACATCTCATGCTTGTTTTTCGAAATGGTTTGGAATTGCTACTCACAAGTAGGCTAAAGTGCGGATTTGCCACCAAACAAGGTGGGCTTAAAACATGATGATTTGCCACTCCAAGTGGGCTTAAAACTCACATTTTGATGAATTGTTCTAATTCAAGCAATGAAGCCTTCATCCACAAGCCTTCATGCAATTCAATACTTCAGCAAATTGCCTCATGGCAAGCATGCTATCATGGCAGTCACTTACATGCACATAAGAATGCCAAAGCATAAACACTCACAGTGTACTCCGAGCCATAAAAGAAGCTAGTTAGTAATCAATGCATGATCCTAACTATGTAAAGATGCATAATGCAACACATGCAAAAATGCAACTAAAATAGGCTCGGCTATTCTAAGATAGCATATGAATGCAACACTCAATAACATACTTTGAAACACGTATTAAAGAAAGTTTATTGAAATACAATGCAGTTTGAATGATGCGCCGAGCCCGGTGCATGCAATACAAATGAATGATGCACGCATGCAAAGCATAAGTATGCTAATTGAAACATGCCTTAAAACTAACCATCGAAAGCTGATAAATAAAAGGGAGAAAGAAATTGGGCTGGAAGACATTCACACACACACGCACGCTTATTACAGCATTTGCCCTCTTGATGGAGGGTCCGAATAAATAAACTGAGGTAGCCATGCCAAGCTAAGCTACTTATTACAAATCACCTAACTAACTATGCTAAGCTAATTAATTATTACAACACAAATGAATTTGAACAACTAGCTAATCTAAGCTAATTAAGAAATTACAATAATGAATTAAATTAGCTAAACACAGTAACTAATTAGTTACAAAACCGACAAATAAATCAACTAAGTAAAGCAGTTAAATGGCCTCGAGGGTGAGGGAGAAATGCATGCTCGGTTTGCTTCACCCGGGAAATGCCTTGCCTTGCCATAAGTTGTCTCTGTTTGCACTCATGGTGACCTCAGAACATCAAACACATTTCAGGTTGCATCTGCCCCAAAACAGGAGCATTCAGGACAAATTTGCTGCAAGTGACCGGCCGGCCACTTTAACTAGTCGGCAGGCTACCTCAACTGGCCGGCCGACCACTTCCTTTTCCAGAACCTCAACTTTGCTGCTACAGAGACCAACAAAGGCACAACAATGCATTTACAAGGAAATGTGTGTGCAACTACTCTCCTTATCATTTCTCAAGCTCAAAGGAGCGTAGTACTCAGCTCTCAAGCCACCAATCACGCATCTCAATGCATGATAGCAAAAGAGCTAAGCTCGCACATTATTAGTGAATGCACAAACAACACATAAGAGCCCCTGCCTTTATCATGCATGATCAAGAGGGTTGGCGACCAAGAAACGCAACATGTTTCATCACTTTGAGTGTGAAACGTGCCACATTCCTTGTGTTTCGATTAACATTCGATCCAAATACAATGCAACGCATACAACATGCCTATCTATCAATGCTAATGTGGCATGCACAAGGTTCTATCATGTGAACAATGCATGCATGGCATGTTTAGGAGCTAAGACATCAAAGCTAATGAAGTGTATTACACATGAGGCATGCACTACAATGCTCAAATGATCAAACCACATATGGACAGACCTAAGATGCTCCAAAACAGTGGCCAACACACCAAAACTTAGGCACAAAAAAGCAAGGAACGCATGCTTATTCGTTTGCTTGCAAGCAAGGCACAAAGCTTAATTTTCAAACACATTGAAAGAGCGACATCTATGAGAGCACGGCATAGGTACAAGCACTAAAATCATATGCCAAGGGATGACATATCATGCAAACAACACAAATATGGCATGCTAGGGTCCTTAAGCATTAAAGCTAGCAAAGTACACAACACTAGGACTATGCAATGCAATGCTCAATGGACTAAACCAACCCTAGACAGCTCTCATGCATGCTAAGATAGTGGCCAAAACACTCTGAAATGATAGCATGAAAGTCAAGATAGTGATGCTCATGCATTAGCTCACCAACAAGGCATAAGGGCACAACTCTTAAACACAATTAAAGAGTAATAAACATGAGAGTTTAGGAAAACTATATGCCCTGAAATCATGTGAGAAATGATGCCATATCACATAAACACCACAAATAAGGCATGCTAGAAGGCCTAAGGCACAAGGCTAGTAAAAGGGACTACACAAGAGGCATGCAATACATGGCACAAATGATTAAACCAACCATAGACAGAGCTCAATTAGGTCAAAACAAAGACCAAAACATGCTGAGATAGGAGCTCAAAAGCCTAGACAAGCATGCACACGCATTGGCCCATACATGAGGCACAAAGCACAACTCACAAAAGCTATGAAAGAGTTGAATATATGAGAGTGTGACTATGCTATAAACACTGAAATCATGTGAGATATGAGGCTAAGGCATGCAATCACCACAAGTAAAGCATGCAAGAGGCTTTGAAACTCAAAACTAGTTAAGGCTCTTACACTACAATCATACACAACAAGCCCCACATGGCCAAGACCACTCAAAACAGAGCTAAGACAGGTCAAAATAATAGCAAATACATGCTGAGATAGAGCTAACACAAGCTAGGATTAGAGGCAAGAAACATGGAGCATACTAGGCCAACAAAGAGGATTACACTACAAGTGTAAAAACCAAGCAAAAGGTGACTCCACCAACCAAAATCAGAGTTAAGCCATGTTAAATAATGACCAAAAACATGCTGGAATGGAACCAACACATGCTAGAAAGATGAGCTAAAACATTAAGCATACAAGGCTAGTTTGCAAGGATTACACTACAAGTGTAAGAAGCAAGCAACCAACGGCCAAACCAACCAAAAACAAAGCTAAGGCAGATCCAACAAGTCACAAAAACAAGCTTGAGCTAGATCATAAAAGAGTAAAAGAGCATGCTCAAGTATGAAGCCAACAATGCATACAAGCAAGGCAAAAGGGGAGTAGGACCACCCCCTCCTATTTTGGACCACAAGAGCAACTTTTTACCACTGAAATTTCTCTGAGTTTCAGTGATAAAAAGGCCAAGCAAGAGAAGAAACAAAAGCTTAGAGAGAATGGCTCAAAAGCTTAGCAAATAAGGTATACAAGGGGATGAAACACCCCCAACTCCCACAAAGCCTTAAACAACCATCTTTAACACTTAAAAACAGAGTTTTTTGTAGCTGACAACTAGGCCAAAATAAGCATGCAAAGGTGGCTTATGCTAGCATACAACAAACAAGCTTAAGAGGAGAAGAAGTTTACCCTTGTAGCACAGCAAGAAGACAGCAACTTCAGCAACAATTTCAGACCAAAACCAATGCTAAGACCTCAAAATAAGCCCCAAGGTACCTCAGCTCCAAAGTTATGGTGTTTGACTAGGTGTTTGTCTACAAAAGTGTGAAGAAATAACACTTCTAAGCACAAAATAGCACAAATATATATATAGAGAGAGAGAGTGTGAGAACTCTAGAGAGAGGGGATATTTTTGCTCTGAAAATGCTGAACCAAAATCAAGGGGGAGGAAGCTCCCCTTTTATAGAGCAAGCAAGCCAAACAGCTTGTTCAATCCCTCCATACACGTGTATGGAGGATGAATTCAGTGAACCACAGCTGGCTCAAAATATCAATAAATATTTAAAAAGGAGAAAAAGTGGCTGCCGGCCAATTAACTGGTCGACCGGCCACTTTCCCTAGCCAGCCGGCCACTTAAAGTGGCTTGCAAGGGAGAAAAGTGGCCGGCAAGTGCCACAAGTGGCTGGCAAGGCCCTCTCCTCTCCCCAAGGCAAGGAACATCAAGGGTTGGCACAAAAACCAAGGCCAAAACACAAAGTGTTAAGAGGCTCAAAGACAAGGCACTCAGCTGAGACCTTCGGGCGCTCAAAACAAGCACAAACATGCACAATCATCGTGTTCACAAACATTGACGTCTGAGTCTTAAGGTCGGTCAAAAATGGAGTGTCTACAGTTGCGCCTCTTTGACAGAACTCGGAAGTCATAAAATGACTGGAGTGAATGTCAAAGCCCAGAGACGACCCATTTTTGACAAGGCTGAAGACTTAGACAAACAGGCAAGATAATAACACAGGTGCGCCTGCAGGCAGGGGCAAAATGCAAACGACATGCACAGTGCAGAACATAACTTATGATTGTGCAAAGAGGGCTGTAAAGAAATATCTAGATGCAAATGTTATGCAAAGAAATGCTACAGCAAACTCGTACACAAGCAAGTAAGTAAACACGCCACGCGTGGGAATTACAGACCGAACTACACTTCATGTAGAAAGGATGTAAGAAATTTATGCAATCTTCACCGCACTTCACATGGGGAAGGCTCAAAGCGACTATCGGGAACACCCGAAGTCTCAAACGAAACACCTTCTAGCATATCAAACGCAAAAGGAGAAGGACTGTGCAAGAAAGCACAGTCATCCAAACGCGTCTCAAATGCAAGAGGAGAAGGGCATCCAAACGCGTGTCAAACGAGAAAGGAGAAAGGCATCCAAACGTGTGTCAAATGCGAAAGGAGAAAGGTATCCAAACACGTATCAAATGAAAGAGGAGAAAGGGCGTCCAAACGCGTTTCAAATGCGAGAGGAGAAAGGTACGTCCAAACGCGTGTCAAATGCGAGAGGAGAAAGGTACGTCCAAACGCATGTCAAAAGCGAGAGGAGAAAGGTACATCCAAACACGTGTCAAACGCAAGAGGAGAAGGGTACGTCCAAATGCATGTCAAACGTGAGTGGAGAAAGGTACGTCCAAACGCATGTCAAACGCAAAAGGAGAAAGGGTACGTCCAAACATATGTCAAACGCGAAAGGAGAAAGGTATGTCCAAACGCATGTCAAACGCGAAAGGAGAAAGGTAACCGAATGCGTGCCAAACGCGAACATGTGTGATAGATAGCAGTCAAACTAAACCAGAACTTCTCTTGAATGAACCGTACATACAATATCATCTGGTTTCACCAACTTCAAATGAACTGTACATACAATATCGTCTGGTTTCACCAACTTCAAATTAACCATACATACAATATCGTGCCTGCACAAAAGAGAGATTTCGACAAGTACAATGTAATAGGAACACCTGATCAACGCTATATCAAAATACAATTTTAATACAAGATAAACGCGTGCACATATGATGCAAATGGAAAGGTTCATAACAATGCATGGGAGATGTGCACAACAATGCAAGTGAAACAGTGCATAACAATGCAAGTGAAAAGGTGCATAACAATGCAAGTAGAACCGGCATAACAATGCAACTGGAATGTGCAAAACAATGCAGGAAAACGGTGCAAAACAATGCAAGGAAAACGGTGCATAACAATGCAAATAGAAAAGTGCATAACAATGCAAGTGAAAAGTGCATAACAATACAAGTGATGCGGTGCATACAGACTTTGCAGACAATAATCAATGCATATTCGATGCAATATACTCAAGGAAGAAATACACGTCTTAGCAAGACCAATTTAGTTGTGACCTCCTATTTACCTCTTGGAGGCGTTACAATGTACTCTAAAAGGATACACCTCGTGCATGCCAGCTGACGATGAACCACGCATCGTAGACATGAGTTGAAACTTCCACAAAAACATTTTGTACTGAAAAAGTGGACTCTTCTTGCACTTTCTTGAGAACCAAGGACTCAAAACAGTCTGAAAACACTCAGAGAGGACATTGGGAACCTGCCTGCCACTTTTCAAAATTGCCGGCCACTTTTCTTAATTGTCGGCCACTTTAGTGGACGGCCGGCCACAAAAACTGGCCGTCTAGCCAGTTTAGGAAAATTGGGGCATATTGGTCATTCAACGCACAGGTCTTTTAAAACACAACACAAAATCACTTTTGGTCACACACCCATTGCCGAAAAACCCTTCTCCTTGCTCCTAGGCACTTTTTCTCTCTCAGATCCACACTTTATACGCGTATTCCAACGCCCCCGAGAAGTTGATTTGCGAAAAACTTTCAATTCTCTTCGTTTTGAACCGAACAAAAGTTGTTTTCGGAGCCTTTTTCTCCATTTTCACCATTTGAGGTATATTTTTCTCAACTTTAACTTGAGTTTTGCACTCTTTTCTCGTGCTTTGACTTTTTTGACTTTTTGCATTTTTCACCAATTTAGCTCATTTTTGCCTATCTTTCACCCTCTTTGCAGATGGCAGATGATGTGCCCCACAACGGGGGTCCTCCGAGGATAGAGGGAGAGCCAAAGCATATCCCGTTGCTGCCTCGAGTTTGGCCATTTGATGCAGCGGCCTACCACCCTCAGGTACCCGTGCTACCACCTAGCACGGCGCACGCCCACAGATCTCCTGCTATGGGAGCCAGAGTCCCATCTATCCTATGATGCCCCAGAGGTACACACTGCACCTTTACATTTTTTTGTGATGTATGTTGCATTTCTTGCATAGATTCGCACCTTTTACACTGTATTTGATCTGCTCATTCTGAACACATGTACATACTGTAATCCTGCTCATCCTGAACACTTTCACACACTGTATTTCCGCTTATTTTCAACATTCATACTACCCACTGTATTTCTACTCATTTTGAACATTCATACTACACACTATAATCCTGCTCATCCATGCAGGTTGACTCCCGCTTCACCCACGGGTGTCGGGCCACCACGATGAGGGAGTGGTACCTGGAGCTCCCTGGCAGTGTCCAGCAGATCATCGATGAGGCGGGGTTTGGCCTGTTCCGTACAGGGCTCTCGCATCTCTTTGGACGTAGGACCGTCTTGGGTGCATTGGTAGAGAGATGGTGGGACACTACCAACTCCTTCCATTTCTCTACCACGGGGGATATGACTATGACCCCGTTCGACTTTGCAATGTTGACAAGCCTTGAAGTGGGAGGCCAGCCGATCCCATATGATGCCGATATGGGTGAGTGGGAGGCAGCTTGGACCTATTTATTGGGAGTACATCTGCCCATTTATCGCGCATTAGGCTCCATCTGGTATACCTGGTTTGTCGACCACTTCAGAGGGAGAGAGCCCACAACAATCGTGGAGATGGAGCAGTACGTTCATGGTTTTCTCATGTTCCTCTTTGGCACGACTCTGTTCGCCGACAGGTCGAACACTGTGGGGCTGTATTTGCTAAGTGCCTTAGTAGACCTATCCCAGGTATGACACTACGATTGGGGAGGTGCTGCTCTCGCCACTCTTTATTGCTATATGAGTTCGACCTCCCGCCGGAGCAGGAACAGAGTAGGCAGCTGTTGGAGGGCCTGGGAGGTATGCTTTAATTTTCAGCTTTACATTCCTGATGTGCTTTCTGCTTTGCACTTTCTGCACAAACTGCACACTGCACACACAGTCTCATTTCTGTTCTGCACTTGTGCTTTCTACACGCTGCATACTATACTTTCTGCATTATCTGTATGCTGTATTTTACTCGGCTTTCTGCATTATCTATATGTTGTATTTTCACTGCCACCCTTCTATTTTTCTCAGTTGTGGGTATACGCCTACTTCCCATTGCTTGCACCTGAGCTAGAGGTTGAGACACCTCTGGATGTACCTTACTCACGTCGCTATGATGGTCGGTGCCAGCCGAGGCCCCGAGAGACTCTTCCCTATCTATGCCAATTTTTTGACACAGTGAGACCGGCTGAGGTAATTCAAAACTCACAGTTTTCTCTTGGCTTTTAGCTTTACTTCATTTTGTATATCTACTAGCAACTAATCCACTTACTATCTGTAGATTACGTGGCAGTCTTGGGAGGTGATGCCAGAGTTCGCCCGATTCCATTTCGCTAGAGCCTGTGGTGCCTGTTGATTCCGAATCTTGTTCGAGGGACCAGTGGGTCGACCTTGGTTTCTTGGAGAGCACTTCAGGCGCCAGATATTGGGCTTGGAGATTCAGTCGATCCCTTTGCCATCTCCATTATCCATGCGGAGCACAGAGAGCATCTTCCCTCAGGAGCTTACTGATGTTATGCAGGGCATGGACGCAGATCGATTCATTGAGAACAGGGACCACATAGCCTACATCGAGGCATACCTCATGCCTCCATTGGTAGGTGCTCGCGCTCCCACACAAAGTACAGCTACTACTGCTTTGTCGAGCAGGGCTGGAGCGGCGGGTACCTCCTCGACGAGTAGGTCTCAAGGACAGAGAGCCAGAGCTAGAGAGATGCCTGCCACTAGACAGAGTGCTGGGTGGCCAGACTTGCCTACGTCACTGACTTACCAAATACGTTCTGGGGAGAGTTGCTAGATCCCCATCGAGCCTGCACTGGCCGGTCGTGCACTTACTGGAGTTCGAGGCCGGGCCCCAATATGTACCAAACTTTACATTATGCATATTTACTTTATTTCAATTATGCTTTGTAGAATACTAATCCTTTCAACGCACTGGTAGGCACCTATTGAGTACACAGGACAGGCTCTAGACTTGGTAGCTTCGTTGATAGGGATGACGCAGAGGAGCCTGGATCTACTCAGCCTTTATGGGATCCTGGTAATCTTTCTTCAATTTGCATTTCATGCCATGAGATTCTCTGCTAACACATTAGCATTCACACAATTCCATATTACGCTGATCTAATACTTTACACTAAAACACTGCATTAATACACTGTTCACATACACTGCTCACAGCATACACACACTGCAACCATTTACTGCTCACGGCACATCATCTCTTGCATCTAATTTACTGCATCTTCTATATATCGCAATTAATACCTTCTAATACACTCCTTTCTTTCAGGTCCCTTTCGAGACATCAGCTCCATCAAGTGCCCCAGCAGGAGTGGTGATTGGACCTTCAATACCACCTCGAGCAGCACACAGCCGAGGGAGACGCCGGAAGCCTACCAGACGTGGCGAGGACGACGAGTCCAGTGAGGATGAGGAGGCAGCGATTCCTTAGTCAGGGTTAGCTGAGGACGGCTCCGAGGATGAGAGTGGAGATACCTCTGGCTCAAACAGCGGTGCTGGCGGTGATGATGCTCCAGAGTCCTCTAAGGGGAGGAAGAGGGTGAAAAGGGCCTCTCGGTCCTGATTTGGATAGCATCGATTCAAACACTCTTGCTTTTTGCTTTAGTATTTGCGCATTGTACAGCCTTAGGCAGTTTTATTTTCTTTAAAACTTTGTACTTTGTAAAGAGAAACCATGATAGAATGAAAACAGTTTTTTGTTCAAAAAGTGTTGCATTTGTATTCTAAGCATCGCATCGCATCATTTTGCACAAAAATGAGATTGATGAAAATTTGACATTTGTTTATTGCGTAGTCAGGTAGTGAACTGACACAACAAACAAAATAAAACATTTTAAAGAACAACTCGATAAGCGAAACAATGACTCGATAAACCAATTGCAACAACTCGATAAACGAAGTTCAACAACTCAATAAATAAAGTTTCAATAACTTGATAAACAAAGTTTCAACAGCTCGATAAACAAAGTTTCAACAACTTGGCAAACAAAGTTTAACAACTTGATAAACAAAGCGACAAACTTGAAGACAAGTCACCAAAACCACAGCAGAACGCATCCAGAGTGGAATAAAACATGAATTTTCAGCACTCCTAGCACATAGACAGACCAAGACAGATCTGCTGGGGCCAAACAAAGGTTGCCGGCCACTTATAGCCATTGTCGGCCACTTTTTGCTCCTGTGAACCACTTAAGTGGCCGGCCAGCCAGTTAAGGTGGCCGGTCGGCTACTTGAACTGGCCGACTGGCAGTTTTTCTGGGAGTCTCCAAATTTCTACCATCTATCCTTCACTCAATGCTTTACCTTTTATAAAGGTTCCAGCTTCGTGGTTCCCTCACTTGAACTCCATTTCTTCCCCAACTGGAAGCATTCCTTGTCCAGAACCTCACAAATTGGATTGGAAACTTGGATGGCTCGGAAAAGCTGAACTTCCGGGGTTTCGGAATAAATGCACTATTCACGTTGAGCCGCACCCCGCCGCATTTTCCATTCCTCCATGCCGCGGCAAGGTGTTGGAATCCAATAACTCATGTTTTTAGCTTTGGCGGACAGGAGATGTGTCCCACTTTCAATGACTTCCAAGCTTTGATGGAGTCTGAGCGTAAGGAAGACATCTTGCCCCAATTCCGTTTTGGCCACATCCAAGCCTTAAGACGGATGTGTGGACTCACTTTGCATGATGCTCGGTCTTTGATTCGTGATGGAGAATTGGACATCGCCAGCTTGATTCATCGATTTTCTGATGCCGGTGAGCGCGGCGATCATCACTGGCAGGGTTTTCGGTGACATGCGCTTTGCTTCTACATGTTATCTCATTTCTTGCTTGCCCCAGGCTCCAGAGGATCTAGCGTTTGTTTGATTGAGGTTGCCCAAGGGTTAAAAGAGGCCAAGAGCTGTATTGCCATGACACTAGCTGAGACACTGATGGGCTTGGATGCTTTTCGTCGACGGGAGACGACTAGATTCACGGGGAGTCCACTACTACTGTAGGTAATGTTTCCCTCCCTATCTCACATATATTTCTCACATCACTCGGCTCTCAGGCTCAGTTTTTCTCTCAAAACATTTGCTCACTTTTCTCTCCACGTACACCTCTCTATTCTTTAATCTCTCATTTTTCATCCCTTCCCAGATATGGTTGATTGACAAATTGAAGGTGGTGGACTCATGCCCTGCATATTCAGCTCGTTGCTATTTCTTCCGGCAACGTCTAGTTGATGCCCCAAATGAGGGATGGTGGTGCGAATGGATGTACAGTCTATTCGCCGTCAACATTGCTTGGCGCTACCCTGGCTTAATCTGCTGGCGATGTGCTATAGCATGTCCTGGCAGCCAGGCATTCAGCTGATTGGCCTAACACACCGTGTCTTTTACATCCCATTTCGATTCTGGCGCCAATTTGGACATGATCAGACTCGCCCAGAAGAAAGGATAGAGTACCTTACTGCGTTTCCGGTCCGAGGGGCACAGCTAGCTCGATATGCCACAGCATGGAGGACGAGAGAGGTTCTGGCCCTCGCTCCCATTTTCAGTTACACCCTCTCTGATGAGTGCATAGCTTGGCTGGATGAAGAAGCGTGGGTTGGACCTACTTTGGCATCAGAGGCTTCCTCAAGCTCTGGGAGAGGGCGCAGGGACACCTGACTATGCCCTGAGTTTATTTGCTTTAATCAGTGTTTTCAAGTTTTCTTATGATTGTAATAAAAAGCAACTTCAATTTGTATTCAAGAGTAAGAGAACTCTGTACTGAAATCAACGAAATTGAAGGTTGTGGGTACTGAAAATTTTCTGTTTGGTCCAAAAATGGTCTAAATCGTAAAAAGATTAATTTGAATAAAATCAACTTTTATTAAAACTTTTCAAAACCATTTTCGATATGGATCACAACTGGACACACCTGAGATCTATCACTGAGATGCACAACCCCAGATCCCAACAACTAGAAAGTTGCCCCTAGTCTGAATAGCACTGTACTGGAGATCACAACCGAGCTCTTGAATGCAGAATAGACAAAGATGACCAGCATGATCACATGGACAAAGTTGATTTGGAAGTGTTTATGGCTGCACTTCAGAATGAAGTTGCCTACGTATCCCGAAGATAGGAATCAAGCCTTATGTAGTTTAGCTTAGGTTCACTCGTGTATTAACACTCACTTTTTGCGCTCTAACTTTTGCCAAGGCCGCCCTTTCTGGGTTTTCAACCTTGCGAGCTCAGTTTTTATTATTTCAAATTTTTCATGCTCTAACTTTTGCCTAGGTCGCCCTTTCGGGTTTTCGGCCTAGCGAGCCACTCAAGGATAATATTTCTTCAACTTGTCCATGTTGATCGGCTGGGAGAACTCAAGGCCATCTAGGTCTATCAGAACGATAGCTCCACCTAACCAGATTGATTTGATGATATAAGGACCAGTCCAATTGGGACTGAACTTGCCCCTAGGGTCGTGAATGGGAGCCTGGTTGTCTTTGAGCACTAGATCCCCCTCTTTCAAATTCCTAGACTTAACCTTCTTGTTGAAAGCCCTGGAAATTCTTCGTTGATAACCCTGAACATGATACAGTGCTTTCAGCCTTCTTTCGTCAAGCAGCATGAGTTTTTCGAACCTCTTTTGCTGCCAATCTGCCTCAGCTATTTGGTACTCAGTCATAACACGTTATGATGGAACCTCAACTTCGATAGGTAGAACAGCCTCCATCCCATAAACCAAGGAATACGGAGTTGCCCCAGTAGAAGTTTGAATTGAAGTCCGGTAGCCCCAAAGAGCAAATGTCAGCTTATCTGGCTAGTCCCTGTAGGTTTCCACCATCTTCTGCAGAATGTGCTTGATGTTCTTGTTGGCAGCCTCAACAGCTCCATTGGTTTGCGGCCGATATGTGGATGACTTATGAAAAGCCACGTTGTACTTCTCCAACAAGTCGATCACCTCCTTCTTGAAATGGGAACCATTATTTGAAATAATATCATTCGGGAACCCGTAGTGACAAATGATGTTGTTCCTGATGAACTTAGCAACGTGCGACGCCTTCAACACCGCGTAAGATTGGGCCTCAACCTACTTCGTGAAATAGTCTATCGCCACCAAAATGTATTCATGCATGTTCGACCCCTTTGGAGTGACTGCCCCAATCACATCAATCCCCTAGACTGAAAACGGCCACAGTGAAGTCATGTTGTACAGCTTCGACAGTGGAATGTTCATGTGATTTGCATGGATCTGACATTTGTGGCATCGCCGAACAAATCCAATGCAATCCTCCTCCATGGTTGACCAATAATAACCCTGTCTAAGGATCTTCCAGGCTAGCATTACCCTGCTCACGTGCGCTCTACACTCTCTTCCATGGATGGCCTCCATCAGGCGTTTAGAGTCTTTGGCATCAATACACAGCTTATGCATCCCCAGATGACCCCTCTTGTACAATTTACCTCCGCAAATGATGAACTGAGCAACCATTCTTTGAATTGCCCTCTTATCTTTGGCGTTTGC
Organism: Camellia lanceoleosa; assembly: GCA_025200525.1. Taxonomy (NCBI): domain Eukaryota; kingdom Viridiplantae; phylum Streptophyta; class Magnoliopsida; order Ericales; family Theaceae; genus Camellia; species Camellia lanceoleosa. Next base: position 162,736,831 of record CM045759.1, read on the forward strand.
CCCTGGTGGATACGCTGCCTTTTCCAAGAAGTTCTAGACGTCGTAATACCAGGGGTTTTGATCTTGTATCCCATCTATGGCAGCAATCAGCTCGTAGGCCGGCACAAATTTCTATTCAATGATGATCGGACGCATTCGGACTCCAAAATGGATGTCTATCATAGAAGATAGAGTTGCTAATGAATCAGCGAACCTATTGTTCTCTCTTAACAGATGGGCAAAATTTAGTTTCTCAAACTGAGGAATCAGAATGTCCAAGGTCTGGTGATAGATTCTCATCTTTTCTTCTTTAACTTTCCAATCTCCTTTAGCTTTGAGATACAACAAGGTTCGAGTCCCCGATGACATCCAACTGTTTTGCCCCTAATTCTAGGGCGGCTTCTAATCCAGCAATACATGCCTCATACTCTGCCTCATTGTTCGATACTTTGAACTGGAGTTTGAATACTTAGGGTATGCGGGAATTGTCAGGTGCTATCAAGAACACCCTTATCCTATACCCGTACTGGTTTGATGCTCCATCAAAGTACATCGTCCAAGTCTCTTCTTCAACATGCAAAATGGCCTCGTCTGGGAACAAATACTCAACTGCTTCATCTCCCTCAACTGGGTGATCAGCTAGGAACTACGCTACCTCTCTCCCTTTCACTGACTTGGGCGTCATGTACTTCAGATCAAATTCAGAAAGTAGAAGCAACCAACGAGCTAGCCTACCCGTAAGTGTTGGTTTCTCGAAGAGATATTTGATGGGATCTAATCTTGAAACCAATATTACGGAGTGAGCTAACAGGTAGTGCCTTAGCTTCCTGGTAGCCCATACCAAGGCCAGACAAGCCTTCTCCAGCGGAGTGCAACAGGTCTCGTAATCCTGCATTTTCTTGCTCAAGTAGTAGATAACCTTCTCCACTTTATCCTCAGATTCCTACGCAAGCATGCAGCCCATCGTCATTTCGGTCACTGACAGGTACAAAATCAATGGTTTCCCCGGCTCAGGTGGTGACAACACAGGTAGGTTCTGTAAATATTGCTTGATCTGCTCGAAACCTACTTGGCATCGGTCATCCCATTGGAACTTCTTTCCTTTCTTTAGGAGACCAAACAGTGGTTCACAAGTCAAGGTTAATTTTGCAATAAACCATCTTATGAATTGCACTTTACCCAAAAAGCCTCGCACTTCCTTTTCAATCCTCGGTGGTGGCATTTCTAAGATGGCCTTGATTTTGGAAGGATTGACCTCAATGCCCCTCTATGTGATCAAGAACCCTAGCATTTTCCCTACTGTAACACCGAAAGTACATTTCTAAGGATTCAGCCGCAACTGATACTCTCTGATCCGTTGGAAAATTTTTTGCAAGGCGGTGTAGTGGCCCTCTCTTTCCTTGGACTTGACAATCATGTCGTCCACGTACACCTCAACCTCTTTGTGAATCATATCATGCAAATCGTGGTTGCAGCCCGTTGATATCTAGCCCCAGCATTCTTCAAGCCGAACGGCATCACCCTGTAACAATAGGTTCCCCACGGGGTAGTGAAAGCAGTTTTCTCGCTGTCTCCGGTTGTCATCAAAATCTGACTGTAGCCTGAAAGCCCATCCATGAATGAGAGCAGTGCATGCCCAGTAGTGAAGTCCACTAATTCATCGATATGCGGTAGAGGAAAGTCGTCCTTTGGACTAGATTTGTTCAAATCTCTGAAATCCACAAATACCTGAATTTTGCCATCCTTCTTCGGCACCGGAACTATGTTGGCCAACCAAGTTGGATACTCAGATACTAACAGGAACCCTGCGTCGATCTGCTTGGTGACCTCTTCTTTGATTTTGAGCCCGATCGGGCGGATCCTTGAGCTTCGCTAATGAGTCAAGCCTCTGGGTCAAGAGGGATCCAGTGCTATACAATCTCGGGATCGATTCCAGGCATGTCTTCGTAGGACCACGTGAAAACATCTTTGAAATCTTTTAATAAAGCGACTAAGCGCTCGCATTCCTCGGAAGACAACGTGGACCCAATCTGGACTAGCCACGGGTCCTTTTTAGTACCAACATTAATTGAGGTGATTTCATCAACCAAAGGTTTTACAAACCTCTCCTGCTCTTGATCAATCAAACATTTCAAAACCGGAGGAATTTCTTCCTCGTCGTTTTCATCAAAATTTTGAAAGTCCTGATTCATGCAATAAACTAAAGGCACAGAAAAGTACTCAGAAGCCACAGCCGTACCATTCTCATTAATAACATCCAGTCCGTCTAGTCCTTTGCTTACAACAGACTCAAAAAAAAAAAAAAAAAAAAGACGGCCTGGACAGGATAGTGGCATCTGGGTTATTACCCCCAGGAATACCGGACTCAAACTCAGAAGAGCTCGAATCTGACCGACTCCACAGACTCGGTGGAATCAGATTCTGGCTCACTACCTAACCCGGAACTGCTCGATAAAATGCCCTCCTCGTATTGCCAAACAAGGGAAGGTGCGATGGATGTGTCGAGAATTCCTATAGATGGGCCCACAGCCGCTTCATTCCCGATCATGGAAACTGAGAAGTTATCCCCCAAGCACTTTGGTACGATCTGAGGATCTGAGAGGAGACAGCCAGCCCTACCCTCATCTGAATTTCTGTGCTCTCGGAATCTTCCTCCTTGCACTGCTCAGCCTCAGCTGGTGGGTCTGTCTGCTCTTCGACAACTTCATCCCCGGATAACTGAAGGTCAAAAAAGATCTTGAAGCCAGGCAAGCGCCGCTTCTCTAAATTCAGCCAGGGCTCCGAAAAGCTACAAAACGGGAAGTCTTCCCCCTCCCAGACAAAGCATCCATTTAGGGTTCCCTAGATAGGTCGGTGCAACAACTCATAGTGCTTCCCGGCTTGCTTTGCCTTGGCTCTTTCGGCCATCTCCCTTCCTTTTCTGGCCCAATCCTCTTTGATAGGTAGATAACCTAGGCCAAAGGTATATGGGTTGTGCGGCACCTCAGCCGATACTGCGACACCCTTCAGGCCACTTCGCCCTAATCCCATCCCGGGCATGTGTTGAAGCTTGTTCATAAGGTAGACAGACTGTGCACTGACATATAGCCCTTCATCAACAGCTAGAATATCTTGTACAACCCGGGCCTCAGCTAGAGTGAATCCTGACAAAAACACATCCTCCACGCCATGCTCAATTTCCAGAACTGGTGTAGAAACCTCTGGCGACGGATGTATCGAAGAATTCTCAAAAATGATTGCCACTGCCTTCCCGTGGGGGTACTTTAGCATCTGGTGTAAGGTAGAAGAGACGACTTTCACTTGGTGCAACCACAGCCGCCCAAGGAGTAGATTGAAGGTAGTTGGGACATCCAAGACGTGGAACTCGATATCCTGCTACCCCGAGCCAACCTGAGTCTTAATCTGTAAGGTCCTCATCACCTCCCGACTGGTATTATCATAATCCCGTATCACCTGGGTTGTAGGAACGAAATCCACAGGCTTCAACCCGATAGCATATGCCGTTCTCGACGGACATACGTTGATTGTAGATCCCGTGTCGACCAGGACCACCGGTATCCATTTCTCTCTACACTCCACAGAGATATAGAGTGGCTTGTTATGATCGGAGCCCTCAGGCGGTAGCTCTTTGTCGATAAAGATCAAGGTCGGTGAAGCCCCGCCTACAAACACCAATCCTACCAACTGCTCGGGTGTCGTATCAATTAAAAGCTTGGAACTATCCATGGTTGTAAGGACGGCCTATCTGTGAACCCTTGAGGCCATTAGCAGTCCCCAGATGGAGATGTCTGCTTGAATCTTCTTTAGCTATTTCAGTATAGCCTCCTCCTCCAGCAGTTTTTCTTTCTGCCTCTCCGCTTCTTTATCTTTCTCAGACGCCTTCGGCTAGTCCAAGTGTGGGGGCTTGAAGTACCACCCGCTTCTAGTCATATGGTCAACCTCCTCAACATACCAGGTATCATCCGACTGAGTCTACCCCCAGTCCTCGTCAATGTGGGCAAGACGTAAGTCATCGTTTTCCCACCACATGCCATCAGCAACCGACAGACAACTGTCCGGCTCCGTTTTAACTGCTTGTGTGCTCACAGCACACTCCGTTCCCTCGGGTGCCTTGGCTTTTCTAGCCCTGTTGTCATTATCAACCTTCTCCTGCTCAAACCGCCTCAGTATGGCTTCTTGCTCTGTATCTGCTATACACAAACTGCCCTGATCTCGAGCAAAATTCTTCGCACTGGTGCTCTTCGGCGATGCTTCTTCATTCTCGACCACTCCGGCCACTACTGATGTTTCTGTTTCTGATTGCCCCTGTTCTAGCTGATGCTCCTCAGCAATATCTGGCTCGTCACTAAGCCACCCGATGGTCTCTGCTGATTCATTCTAATCAAACCAGTTGATGCTCATATCCCTTGGGTCCTGCTCATTAAAGAACTGAAGGTTGGCAATATCCTCTTCTAGCTCTACTAGGTCATCTAACCCCTGACTAGGCCCATCCCCTCGAACCACACTGATCTCTGCCCCAACCGACAATTCTACTCACGGCTTAGCCTGATTCAATGATACGATATAACCACACAGGTTGTATGCTCCCTCGGTAAAGCTCCCAGACCCCTCAGCCTCTGAATCATCATTCTCATCTTCCTCCAAAGTCAACCCAGTTCTGTCTTCAACAGTCACCACCACCGGTTCAGGTTGGGTTAGGGAGATGCCCACTATGCACAGGTCTGTGCTTTCGGGGATGAACACCTCAGGCTTGGGTAAGTGGGAGGGTGCGATGTACATACTTGGGTCATATAGAATGCTGCGGTTTGGATCAAGTTGATGTGTTTGGGTGGTGGAGCTTGGTTATGTGGTGGGAGTGGGTTGGTGGTGACATTCGGCTTTTCTGGAGGCACAATCACCTTATTGTCAATGAGATCCTGAATCTCATGACAAAGTCCGTAACACTGGTCGGTGTCGTGACCATGCTGTTCGTGAAAGACACAGTATTTGGCCTGGTTATGGGAAACAGGAAGTTTGTCTGGTAATGGCCGCGGCTCTAGGGGCTTCAAATGCTTCTTTCTGATTAAAACCCCCAGGGCCTTGGACAAAGGCATATATAGCGAGGTAAAAGTCCTCTGGCCCCAAGGTGGGTATTTTTCTGGTTGAGGGGTGGCACTAGATGTGCCAGTAAAGGGTGTGGCTGTTGTTGGCGTGGTAGTGGTGACCCTGCCCACATCGGAAGTTCTGGCAGCTACAGCACTACTCGTGCCTGCATTTGAACTATGGGTAAATGTCCTCTTGGGCTACTCTCTCTCATGGTCAATCAGACCCTTGCTTCATGGCATCCTCAATCTGTACCCCAATCTCGTATAAATCAGCAAAGGTGGGAAGGGGTAAGACGATCATCTTTTGCATTAGCTTGGGTTGGAGGTTGCGGACAACCATCCTTATTTGATCTTTCTCAACCGGCCTGGTGGTCATCATAGAAGCTTTAGCTGTCCAACAGCTTACAAAGTCAGAGAAGCCCTCTTTCGGCTCTTGCCCAGTCGTCTCAAGATCACAGGTTGTGACCTTAATCTGGGTATTATATGAATACTGGGCAACAAAGGCCTCGGCCATTTCCTCCCAACTTCTTTTCACTAAGTCCTCTAGTTTGGCGTACCAGATGGCCACGATACCCGACAGGTCCGGCCGAAGAGTGAAAGCTTTTGCAGTCTGGAGAGGCCCATTGGCAGTAGGATATCTGAGAACAACCGCAGATGTACCATGGGATCTCTAGAACCATCAAAATGGTCTATATGCAGCATCTTGAACCGGTTCGACAACGTCACCACTGAGTCGGTGTATCCATCCTCTATGTCCTGAATGGAATTAACGCCTTGAGCTCTTTTGAACAGCTTTTCTAGCTTGCTCACTTTCAGTGCTGTTGGATCCACCTCAAATTCAAACGGTGTATCCACTGGATTAGCCGGTGCTTTGGACAGTTAAGGTAGGATTGGAGGTGGAACCGGCCCCGTTGGAACCTCCGTATTTTCCTGGATGTGAGCTACATCCCCGAGTATCGGAACCCTAGGTGGGAGTGGGGGTGGATGCGAAGCAAATGCTCAGGCTTGTTGGGGTTGTTGCTGCTACTGTAGCCTGGCAATCAACAATGCCTGTTGAGCTACCACTTCTGCCTGACGTGCAGTAACCTCTGCCTGGCAGGCAGCATCCCGCTGCATGGCTTGCATGGTTTCTTGGAGCTGACGCATCATGTCCGCCATACTGGCCATAAGGTGCTGATCTGACTGAACAACAGGTATATCTCTCTGCGGTAGAAAACCTCAGCCCGACTACACACTGGTGGGGTGGATAAGGACCGCTGATCTAGTAACCGCTGCACTGATGAACTGCGCCAAATGGACCTCCATCTAGTAACCAGGGGTAATGAAAAGAACACGGTTTGTTCGTCAACTAGATCCTCAGATCGATGAAGCCTTCTACCTCTAACCCAAAGTGCTTTAGGGGAAACTACCTCCTCGGAAGCAATGATGCAATACTACCTTGCAAAAAGATAAATAAAGCAAAATAAGGACACAACAACCAGAAAAACGGATAGCATTTCGGCTTAAAATAAAGACAACACACAGTCGGCATTGTAAGTTGAACACACTGTTCTCAACGCTGATCACTGCCCCCAAATCACTGCCTCAAATCTGATACCCTCAGGTAAAACTGATTCCCCCAAGTAGTGATGCCCGCAGGCCTGATATCCAAACTTGCAAACTGATACATACAACCTGTAGGGACACACTCTGACAGCACATATCAAGCAAGTGAGAGCCAAAACACCCCTATGTTGGGGTAGGGTTTCCCTGTCCTATTTTGTCAGGAGCTAGGGTTTCACTACACACGTAGCGGTTTCAAACAACCTACATTCGGGTAAGCAACCTGTCCTATTTTGGAATGGTCACTATGGCTTCTGATATGCAACTAGGTCGAATGGTCAAAAAGGGAGCCTCGGTAAAAACCGAGGTTTGTGTTCCCATTATGGTAGAGCCCGTAACTGGTCCACCTTATGGCACACTTTTCCAAGCAAGCCTCCGGCAAACCGTTCAGGAATAACAGATGGCAAACACTATGACTTAGGCGCACCTATGCAAATGCAATGCAAAGAAACACATAAGTGTAAACAAAACAACATATCATGAGTTCGAGTCAAGTTCTCTAAATCCCCAGCGAAGTCGCCAGAAACTGTAGACCGGCCGAACTCTCTCCGCTCAGCCCCCCTTTCGGAGAGGGCGCGAATTGGGTTCTAGCTACTACAGTTTGGACTCCTGTCCCGGTTCTGAATCTAATCTCACAAAGTGCAATGTAAGACTGATAAATCACCAAAGAGTCCAAATCCGACAAATCGTTTTGGAAAATCGATTTTAATTAAAAAGCGCCAAACATGGACTTCTTTGCCAAATTTCAGAGTCGCCACTTAAATATTTTGTTTTGGGAAATTTAGGAAACCCTGACTCGTGCCTAAGGCCACGTGTCCGTCATCACCAAAGTTGTCTCGACTCGGGAACTTGGGTACGAGAGGGGAAGGTCCTGAAATGAGCACCCCTGCTCGCCCGATCACAGATCGGCCTCTACTAACATGATATGTTGTTTTTGAAAACACATGCTGTAGACACCCCATTTTTGACCTACCTTAAGACTTAGACGTCACCGATTGAGTGCTCGGTAATGTTGCGTATTGTGCTCGTTCAAAAGTCTCAGAGTCGCGGCCGTGAGCCCTACCTCCGGACTCCCGAACCCTCTTCTGTGCCTTGCCTCGGTTTGCGAACCAAACTCGGTTTTCTCTGTTTCTTTTCCTGAGGGGAGGGAGAGGTCCCATAGAGCATCTCTCAGTGGCCGTGGGCTACATTTTGTGGCTGTAGGCCATTTTGCCCATTTCGGAGCTCGGTTCCCGATTTTCGGAGCCGTCAAGCCGTGTGCCTCGGTTCGGGACCTGACTATCTCCGATTGCTCCGATTTTTGGCATGCATCTTATTTACTCCCTTTTGAGGGACACTGTGGTCTGAGAGACCCACTTCGTGGTCGAATATCACTTTTGGAGCTTAACAGGCAGTTTTCGGGGCCCCAAACTGCGCGTTCTGACCCCCGAACATTCGTTTTGCATCGATTTTTGTTCATTTTTGGCAGGTACCTCTGTTCCATCACCAGGAAGGCCGTAGAAGGGTGGGAGGCCAGCAATTGTTTCAGCAACCAGTTATATTCCTCCGGCGCCCTCCGACGCCCGTTTTTCTCACTTCCAAGCCAATGTTGACCACCCTAGGGTCACTTTCTTCAATCCTAAACCCCATATTTGTGTTGTACACACATGGGAGGACACCAAAAGTTGGTGGCCGGCCAGTAATTCCACCTGACCCTTTTGAACCCCTCCTAAAAATGGCCTATTCTCTCTCTTGTTTTACAGTTGCCAATTTTGAACCACAGGGTTGTGTTGAGGGCACCTGGGAGGACACCAATTTGTGGTGGCCGGCCAGAAAATCTTTTTGACCATTTTGATCCTTGGCCGGCCGGCCACCTGCAACTCTGAAAGTTGGCCGACCATGATCCTTGCAGTGTGTATATTACAGCTGTATATCTTTTTTCCCTCCAAAAGCTGTATCCGGAGGGAACTCTTTTGGAGGGAAAACTTGGAGTGATTTCCCTCCACTTTTTCCCCCCATTTCTCCCCCATTTTTGTCTACATAACAGAGCCTCCAGCTCTGTCTTGAGGGTTGAAAAATTTTCTTGGAGCTCATACATACATATCTCCCTCTATCTCTCTCATTTCCTTCAAAAAACACCAAGTCCTACACCTCATTTCTTCATCACCACCAAGCACCACCACCACTACTCCATTTCCAGCAGCTTGGGGAGTTTTTTAGAGGCTAGGAGGCAACATTTTTGGTCCAAGAGGCAGCAAAAGGGTTGGTCTACAAGGGTAAGTTCATTTCCCCTCTTTTTGGTCTCATTTTTGCAACATTTCTTAGCCCTCTTTGCTTACTATTTTGGGATCCGACCCTAACTAGAACTAAGCTTATTTTGAGCCATTTTTCATGTTTGTTTAAGGGATCAACACTGTTTGAGCCCCCCATGTTGCACTTGCTTCAATACCCTCTTGAATGCCATTTTCTTGCATGATATTTTTAGCTTGTGTGTGATCTGTTTTGGGGCCTGATGTAAACTGTAAATAGGCCTATTTTGAGCCCCTCTTCAACATTGAAGAAGGACTCATCCTTTTTTGGGACCTCCATGTATCACTTGCCATTGTACCCCTCTTTGGTCCCCATTTTTGCATGATTTGTTAGCTTATCTTTCTTCTGTTTTTCATCCATGATCAGAACTGAACCCTGTTTTGACCCCCTTGTCATGTTTTATTAAGGGTCTTTGGCTGTTTGATGAATATCTTGTGTACTTCATGTTATAGCTCTCTTATGGCCTTAAACTTGCATTGCATTTTGAGCATGTTTGTATCTATTTTTGGGGCTTTTCATCTACGGAAAAACATTATATTTTTGGTCCCTCTTCAGTGTTGTAGAAGGGTCTTTTTCTGTTTGGGCTTTGCATCTACCACTTGCTTCATTGCCTCCCTTGCGGAGCCATTTTTGTATGCCATTTTAGCCCTATTTGTGCTTACTGTTTGGCCATGCTTTGAACTGTAAAAATGTTTTTCTCGGGGCTTCCTTGCTTCTGTCTTTTCATTGCATGTTCAAATTATGTATGCATTGTATGGCTATAGGCCATTTCATGCACCAAAATCCATGTTTCGGGGTCATTCCATGCATCGGGTTCTATTTTACCGGGTTTCGGGGCTGTTTTACCCCTCATTTTGCTACTGGTTTGTTTTTGCATGTCTACATACTATATTTCATGTCTTGCCACGTCTCATTAGAGTGGCATTTCGGTGCCTGAGGGTCCGTCCTTGGTTTGCGTGCACACGGGCACGCATTTCGAGTTGTCTTGTTTTCATCTGATGGCCTCTTATGTGAGTGTGGCTGAGGCTCTCTCATGTTGGTGTAAGCCCATATTGCATTGCATATGCCATTTCATCCATAGCATTGTGTATGCTCGGTTGTGTATCACCTCGTGTAGCGTGTATGCCATTCCATAAAATTGTGTATGTTAGGATTGTATCTTAGTTGCATTTCATGCATGTCATACATGTTGCATCGTGTTCGGCATAGGAGTTAGCCCGGGCACGGGAAATGAGGTACGTTCCATACTCCGAGTGACGGAACGTGTCTCAATTCCCAAGTCACCGACACTCCGGATTATCCATGATGGAGTTAGGTTTTGTTGCAGTGTTCATATGCATTCATTCTATATTGAGTTCTGCAATTCAGCTCCTCGATTATCATGCATCGAGATGCATGATTGGTAGCATGAGGATTGAGGCATGCGTACATTTGTGAAAATACATTGCTATGCCCCTTTCCTACTCTCTGTTGCAGCATATCAAGAATCAGCGGTCTTCCGAGGCTTGGCGCGCTTTTCAAGAATCATTGCAAAACAGAGGCTAATTGGGGCATCCCAGTGGATTTCCGCGCAGGACAACCCAAACATACATCATTCATCAGAATCAAGCCAGTCCCTGGCTTGCATGCCAGTTTTACAACTTTCTTGGTTAATTTGTAAATTAATTAGGAATTTGTAAATATTTGGACTGTATTATTCGGACTGTACTATTCTTTCATTTGGGACTGTATATTTATTTGGACCCTCTGCGTGAGGGCAAAATTGTAATAAGTGTGTGTGAGTGTGATGTATGTCTTCCAACCCCACGTCTTTCTTCCCTTTTATTTACCTGCTTATGATGGTTAGATTAGGGCATATTTCAATTAACATACAGTATGATAGCATGTTTGCATTCATTCATCTGTTTTTGCATGCACCGGGCTCGGCGCATCATACAAACTGCATTGGTATTTCAATTCCAAATTGAATACGTGTTAGTTGTAGCATTCCATATGCCATGTTTAGAATAGCCGAGCCTGCTATAGTTGCATCTTTGCATGTGTTGCATTAGGCATTTCTGTATATTTAGGATCATGCATGATTTCTAATGAGCTTCTGTTTTGGCTTGGAGTACTCGGTGAGTTTTATGCTTTAGCATCCTTGCATGCGTGTGAGTGTTGCCATGAATAGCATGCTTACCATGAGGCTATGTGCTTATGTGATATAACTGCCTTGAATGCCTATGGGTGGAGGTTGGGTTACTTGGAGTGGGACAATTCATCAAATGTTTGTTTTAAGCCCACTAGATAGTGGCAAAATCATGTTTTCTAAGCCCACCCGAGGGTGGCAAAATCTGCATTTTTAGCCTACCTGCGGGTAGCACCATCAAACCATTTTCAAACAAACAAACATGAAACGTTTTGTTCCAATTCAGGCGACTCAGTCTATACTTGTATGCTGTGCGCATCACATAGTAACCTAGGCTAATAACCGGAATAAAAACGCACAATGTTTTCAAAATCAGATATCATGGTTAGTAGAGGCCGGTCTTTGACCGGGCGAGCGAGGGTGCTCACGAAGTGACCTTCCCCAATCGTACCCAAGTTCCCAAGCCGAGGCAACTTTGGTGATGACGGACACGTGGCCTTTGGCACCAAGTCAGGGTTTCCTAAATTTCCCATTAAAAAACATTTAGGTGGTGACTCTGTATCTGGCAAAGCAGTCCATGTTTGGCACTTCTTTCAAAAATCAGTTTTCTCAAAACGATTTGCCGGATTTAGACTCTTTGGTTCAAGATTAAGAACCGTGACGTTTGAGTCCTTGAACTGTAGTGACCCCAATATGAACGGAACGGGACTTAACCCTCCCGGGGCGTTCTGGGACGTCTACACATGCGTTCTTATTCTGATTTATTAGCTAACTTAGTACGTGATACGCACAGTACACAAGAATAGACTAAATCACTTGATTTGGAACAAAACATCTCATGTTTGTTTTTCAAAATGGTTTGGAATTGCTACTCGCAAGTAGGCTAAAGCACGGATTTGCCACCAAACAAGGTGGGCTTAAAACATGATGATTTGCCACTTCAAGTGGACTTAAAACTCACATTTTGATGAATTATTCCAATTCAAGCAATGAAGCCTTCATGCAATTTAACACTTAAGCAAATTGCCTCATGGCAAGCATGCTATCATGGCAGTCACTTATATGCATGTAAGAATGCTAAAGCATAAACACTCACAGTATACTCTGAGCCATAAAAGAAGCTAGTTAGTAATCAATGCATGATTCTAGCTATGTTAAGATGCATAATGCAACACATGCAAAAATGCAACTAAAATAGGCTCAGCTATTCTAAGATGGCATATGAATGCAACACTCGATAACATGCTTTGAAACACGTATTAAAGAAATTTTATTGAAATACAATGCAGTTTGAATGATGCGCCGAGCCCGATGCATGCAATACAAATGAATGATGCACGCATGCAAAGCATAAGTATGCTAATTGAAACATACCCTAAAACTAACCATCGAAAGCTGATAAATAAAAGGGAGAAAGAAATGGGGTTGGAAGACATTCACACACACACACACACACACACACACACACACACACACACACACACGCTTATTACAACATTTGCCCTCTTGACGGAGGGTCCGAATAAATAAACTAAGCTAGCCACGCCAAGCTAAGCTACTTATTACAAATCACCTAATTAACTATGCTAAGCTAATTAATTATTACAACACAAATGAATTTGAACAACTAGCTAATCTAAGCTAATTAAGAAATTACAATAATGAATTAAATTAGCTAAACACATTAACTAATTAGTTACAAAACCGACAAATGAATCAACTAAGTAAAGCAGTTAAATGGCCTTGAGGGTGAGGGTGAAATGCATGCTCGGTTTGCTTCACCCGGGAAATGCCTTACCTTGCCATAAGTTGTCTCTGTTTGCATTCATGGTGACCTCAGAACATCAAACACATTTCAGGTTGCATCTATCCCAAAACAGGAGCATTCTGGACAAATTTGCTGCAAGTGGCTGGCCGGCCACTTAAACTAGTCGGCAGGCTACCTCAACTGGCCGGCCGGCCACTTCCTTTTCCAGAACCTCAACTTTGCTGCAACAGAGACCAACAAAGGCACAACAATGCATTTGTAAGGAAATGTGTGTGCAACTACTCTCCTTATCATTTCTCAAGCTCAAAGGAGCGTAGTACTCGGCTCTCAAGCCACCAATCACGCATCTCAATGCATGATGGCCAAAGAGCTAAGCTCGCACATTATTAGTGAATGCACAAACAACACATAAGAGCCCCCGCCTCTATCATGCATGATCAAGAGGGTTGGCGACCAAGAAACGCAACACGTTTCATCACTTTGAGTATGAAACGTGCCACATTCCTTGTATTTGGATTAACGTTCGACCCAAACACAATGCAACGCATACAACATTCCTATCTATCAATGCTAGTGTGGCATGCACAAGGTTCTATCATGTGAACAAGGCATGCATGGCATGTTTAGGAGCTAAGGCATCAAACCTAATGAAGTGTATTACACATGAGGCATGCACTACAATGCTCAAATGATCAAACCACATATGGCAGACCTAAAATGCTCCAAAACAGTGGCCAACACACCAAACCTTAGGCACAAAAAAGCAAGGAACGCATGCTCATTCGCTTACTCGCATGCAAGGCACAAAGCTTAATTTTCAAACACATTGAAAGAGCGACATATATGAGAGCATGGCATAGGTACAAGCTCTAAAATCATATGCCAAGGGATGACATATCATGCAAACAACATAAATATGGCATGCTAAGGTCCTTAAGCATTAAAGCTAGCGAAGTACACAACACTAGGACTATGCAATGCAATGCTCAATGGACTAAACCAGCCCTAGATAGCTTTCATGCATGCCAAGATAGTGGCCAAAACACTCTGAAATGATAGCATGAAAGTCAAGATAGTGATGCTCATGCATTGGCTCACCAACAAGGCATAAGGGCACAACTCTTAAACACAATTAAAGAGTAATAAACATGAGAGTTTAGGAAGGCTATATGCTCTGAAATCATGTGAGAAATGATGCCATATCACATAAGCACCGCAAATAAGGCATGCTAGAAGGCCTAAGGCACAAGGCTAGTAAAGGGGACTACACAAGAGGCATGCAATACATGGCATAAATGATTAAACCAACCATAGACAGAGCTCAATTAGGTCAAAACAAACACCAAAACATGCTGAGATGAGAGCTCAAAAGCCTAGAGAAGCATGCATACGCACTGGTCCATAAACGAGGCACAAAGCACAACTCACAAAAGCTATGAAAGAGTGGAATATGTGAGAGTGTGACTATGCTATACACACTGAAATCATGTGAGATATGAGTCTAAGGCATGCAATCACCACAAGTAAAGCATGCAAGAGGCTTTGAAACTCAAAACTAGTCAAGGCTTTTACACTACAATCATACACAACAAGCCCCACATGGCCAAGACCACTCAAAATAGAGCTAAGGAAGGTCAAAATAATAGCAAATACATGCTGAGATAGAGTTAACATAAGCTAGGATTAGAGGCATCAAGCATGGAGCATACTAGGCCAACAAAGAGGATTACACTACAAGTGTAAAAACCAAGCAAGAGGTGACTCCACCAACCAAAATCAGAGTTAAGGCATGTTAAATAATGACCAAAAACATGCTAGAATGGAACCAACACATGCTAGAAAGATGAGCTAAGACATTAAGCATACAAGGCTAGTTTGCAAGGATTACACTACAAGTGTAAGAAGCAAGCAACCAATGGCCAAACCAACCAAAAACAAAGCTAAGGCAGGTCCAACAAGTCACAAAAACAAGCTTGAGCTAGATCATAAAAGAGTAAAAGAGCATGCTCAAGTATGAAGCCAACAATGCATGCAAGCAAGACAAAAGGGGAGGGGGACCACCCCCTCCTATTTTGGACCACAAAAGAAACTTTTTACCACTAAAATTTCTCTGAGTTTCAGTAGTAAAAAGGCCAAGCAAGGGAAGAAACAAAAGCTTGGAGAGAATGGCTCAAAAGCTTAGCAAATAAGGCATAAAAGGAATGAAGCACCCCCAACTCCCACAAAGCCTTAAACAACCGTCTTTAACACTTAAAAATAGATTTTTTTTTAGTTGACAACTAGGCCAAAATAAGCATGCAAAGGTGGCTTAAGCTAGCATACAACAAACAAGCTTCAGAGGAGAAGAAGTTTACCCTTGTAGCATAGCAAGAAGACATCAACTTCAGCAACAATTTCAAACCAAAACCAATGCTAAGACCTCAAAATAAGTCCCAAGGTACCTCAGCTCCAAAGTTATGGTGTTTGATTAGGTGTTTGTGTGCAAAAGTGTGAAGAAATAACACTTCTAAGCACAAAATAGCACAAATATATAGAGAGAGTGAGAACTCTAGAGAGAGGGGATATTTTTGCTCTGAAAATGCTGAACCAAAATCAAGGGGGGAGGAAGCTCCCCTTTTATAGAGCAAGCAAGCCGAAAAGCTTGCTCAATCCCTCCATACATGTATGGATGATGAATTCAGTGAGCCACAGCTAGCTCAAAATATCAACAAATATCTAAAAAGGAGAAAAAGCGGTTGCCAGCTAGTTAACTGGTCGGCCGGCCACTTTTCCTAGCCGGCCGGCCACTTAAAGTGGCCTGCAAGGGAGAAAAGTGGCCGGCAAGGCCCTCTCCTCTCCCCAAGGCAAGGGGCAACAAGGGTTGGCACAAAAACCAAGGCCAAAACACAAAGTGTTAAGAGGCTCAAAGACAAGGCACTCACCCGAGACCTTCGGGAGCTCGAAACAAGCATAAAATGCACAATCATCGCGTGGACAAACGATGACATCTAAGTCTTAAGGTCGGTCAAAAATGGGGTGTCTACACATCTTCACCAACTTGAGGTCAATAGTGCATTTTTACATGGATATTCCTTGTGGCTTCGAAGGAAATGACAAGACCTGAGTATGAGAGCTCAACAAATCATTGGTCGGTCTCAAGCAAGCATCATGGTAGTTGTTTGTAAAGTTTTGTTTAGCTATTAGTGTTACGGGATATCGGCAACGTAAGCAAAATTATTCATTATTTGTTCACTCCAAAGAAAGTAGCTTGACTTATGTTCTTGAGTATGTAGATGATGTCATCCTGGAAGGAAATTATTTAGAGCAATTAAAGAACTTATGAAATTTATAAATGATCTTTTCAATCTCAAGGATCTTGGAAACTTGAAATTTTTCTCGGGCATAAAGGTTGCTCATTTAACAAAGGGAATTTTTCTATCACAAAGGAAGTATGCACTTGAGATTTTGAGATATAAGATTCTTTGGTGCAAAACCACCTAAGCTTTCTATGGAACAAAATTTGAAGTTGTATGATAATGAAGTTGTATGATAATGATAGAGAACCTATAGCCAATCCTTTTTTATATCACAAACTTGTTGGTCGCTTGATTTATTTAACCATCACATGACTAGATTTGGTATATGCGGTGCAAGTGTTAAGTTAGTTCATGGACAAACCACATGTACCTCATTGGGATATGGCTCATCAAGTATTAAGGTACATTAAGCAAATGCCAGGCCAAGGAATTCTTTCATCATCCACTAGTTTAATGCAGTTAAAGGCTTTTTGTGACGTAGAGAGACTCCTCTAACTGCATCAAACTAGTGGCTAATAAACGAATATTGGATATTGCATATTGCCCAATGTAGAGATACACGATAGTCAATTATTGGATATTGCATATTGCTTGGACAATCTCCTATATCATGGAAAACAAAATGGTAAACAACCGTTTCTTGCTCCTCAACTGAAGCAAAATAGAGGTCTGTGGCTACAATTTATCACAAGATAACTTAGTTGAAACAAGTGTTAGATTAAAGGGTTAAACTTCCCCAACTAGCCAAGCTATATTGCGACAATAAGGAGCTCTTCATATTTCTTCAAATCGCGTTTTTCATGAACGAACAAAACACTTAGAATAGTGAATTGGGGTTGGTATTGTGAAACCCATTGGGGCAGGTCTCAAACCTATTTTGGTGATCCGAACATTCATAATGTAGGGTTTATCGAGTAGATTATCAAAGAAAAAATCAAATTAATTGGACATCTATAGCCCCATAACAAGACCTCATTTATGTTTTAAAAAAATAAATGATTGGCATGATTTGGATAACTTTTTAGAAAACAATTAGAGCCTAATCATGGGGCCACACATGTCCGACTAATCTCATTTTTAAGGATAATATGCTCGACAAACCCTATAATATGAACGGTTCGGATCATCAAAATAAATTTGAGACAACTCCCACGAAGTGTCACAGCACCCACTCCAAGTGTGTGAGAAACTCCAAACATGTGTTGTTCAAACAGTTCATGTGTCGACAACTCAACAACTAGAAGATCTCTTAACTATGGGCCTCAATGCAACAAATTTTCATTTTGTACTTGTCAAGTTGGGTGCCATGAATAGACATTACAACTTGGGGAGGAGTATTAAGGATGATCAAGTCAACACCACATGACTTGTACCTATAACTTAGTGCACAAGTAAAATATGGTTTCCTTATTTACTACACAGCTTAATTATAGGATGTAATTATAAGGATCTGATAGACAAAACTATAGGGATGTGATGTGCATAATGTCATGACCTGAACCCGCCCCTATAAGTTAGGATCATAACTGGCTAGTAATCATGAGATTACCTATGGCCTGTATAGCTCAACTTTTTCATGCCCCCTTTCGGAGAGCTCGAATTGGTTCTACAGTTCGGACTCCTGTCACGGTTCTGAATCTAATCTCACAAAGTGCAATGTGAAACTGATAAACACCAAAGAGTCCAATCTGGCAAATCTTTCTAGAAAATTGATTTTAAATCAAATAATGCCAACATTGGACTGCTTTGCTAGATTACAGAGTTGCCACCGAAATATTTTGTTTTGGGGGAAATTTAGGAAACCCTGACTCGTGCCAAAGGCCACGTGTCCATCATCACCAAAGTTGCCTCGGCTCGGGAACTTGGGTACAAGGGGGGAAGGTCATGACATGAGCACCCCCGCTCGCCCAATTAAAGAATCGGCCTCGACTAACCATGATATGTCATTTTATAAATATTATGCGTTCTTATTCCGATTATTTAGCTAACATTACTATGTGACACGTACACAGTCAAATATAGACTAAAATTGCGAGAATTGGAACAACTCAACTTATGTTTGTTTTCGAAAATGGTTTAAATTTGCGACTCCCAAGTGGGCTTAAAAGTTTGCGGATTTGCCACCTCAAGTGGGCTTAAAACATACATTCGTTGAATCGTTCCAATTCAAACAATCAAACCTTCATCCACAGGCATTCATGCAGTTAATCAATTAAGCAAATAGCCTCATGGCAAGCATGCTATCATGGCAATATGGAAATCGCACTCATGCAAGCATGCTAAAGCATAAAACTCACCAAGTACTCCAAGCCAAAACAAAAACTAGTTAGAAAGATGCATGATCCTAACTATGTTTAGTGTCTAATGCAACACATGCAATAATGCGATTAACAAGCTCGGCTACTAATATGGCATATGATTTGATTCAATGATGCGCCGAGCTCGGTGCATGCAAGATAAATGAATGGATGCAAACATGCAAGCATAAGGTACGCTAATCGAAACATAACCCTAAACTAACCATCGAAAGCGGTTAAATAAAAGGGAGAAAGACATGAGGTTGGAAGACATACACATACGTACGGACACTTATTACAACATTACGCCCTCTCGAAGGAGGGTCCGAATGAGTAAGCCAACTAGCTACGCTAATTAATGCTAACTAATTAAACTAATTAGACTAATTATTACAAACCAAAACTAATTAACTATTCTAAGCTAATTATTACAACACTTGTATGAATGAAATAGCTAACTTATTCTAAGCTAACAAAAGAGACTAAATGGCCTTGAGGGCGAGGGACGCATGCATGCTCGGTTGATCCACTCGAAAATGCCATTGCCTTGCTATCGGATGCCTTTGTTTGCACTCGTTTTGATCACTGAAAATTGTACCAACTCCCAGAATGCCTCTGCTCCAACTCAAGAGCACACTTTGTGCAAAATTTCACTGGTGGCCAATCGGCTACAAAAAGTGGCTGGCGGCTACTACAACTGGTCAGTTGGCCACTTTAAGTGGCCGTCGGCCACTAAAACTGGCCGGTCGGCCACCCCATCTCTAGACTTCTCCTTTTGCTGCAACAGAGAGCAAACAGAGGCAAAGCAATGTATTTTCAAGGAATGTGTGTATTGTTGCCCTCCTTATCATCACACAAACTAAAAGGAGGGTAACTCTTGGCCTTCGAACCATCAACCAAGCATTTTCAATGCATGATGGCTATAGAACCAAGCTTGTACAAGCTTAATGAATGTACAAACAAGACCAAAACAACCACCACCCTATCATGCATGATCAAGGGTGACGGTGACTAAGAAAAGCGGCATGTTTCATCACTTTGAGTATAAAACGTCCCATTTTTCTCATGTTCAGATTACCGTCCGATCCGAACACATGCAATGCAACACAAAGATGCTTTATCTTGCCTCTTTTACTTGTCCAATTTTATTTACTCATTTTAGATTACCAATCTATTCTTTAATTGATTATTCCAAAAGTGAGTGTCCTCTAATTGAAAGTAGGCTTAAACCACAAGTGCCTTGAGCATGAAAAAGTCCTCATGTCATTGGTTAGTAGAAACCCTCAAAAGAGGATTAAAACCAGTAAGAACAAGTGTCTCAATTTCACACTCAAGCCAACGAAGGGTTCAAAGTCACTTTCAAAGTAAATGAAAGAGTGAAGAATAGAGGGAGATTGCAGAGATTTCAGTGCTGAAATAAAGTACAAAAAGACACTAAAACATGCAAGCAACTCATGCAATTCATGTTTAAAAGCCTAAAACATTAAGTTAGTGAAAGAGATTGCACTACAACCACACAATACAAGCCGTAAAAGGCCAAACCAGCTCAAAACAGAGCTAAGACCAGTCCAAACAATGGCAAAATCAAGCTGAGATTAAGGTACAAAATGCTAGAAAAACATGCTCACATGTTAGCTTGCAAACAAGACTCAAGAGCAACTCTAAAAAGCAAAGAAAGAGTGAAACAAATGAGCATGTGATAGAGCTATATATGCTGAAATTACATGTAAAAAGACACTACAACATGCAACCAACTCAAGCAAAGCATCTTTAAAGGCCTAAAACACAAAACTAGTGAAGTCATTTGCACTACAACTATGCAAAACAAGACTCATATGACCAAAGTAGACTAAAACAGAGCGAAATCATTCCAAATCAAAGGCAAACATATGCTGGAAATAAGCTAAGTTAGGCTACAAAAACATACTACCATGTGATGCTAACTAGGCATGCAAGTAAAACACAGGGAAGGGAGGCCAACCCCTCCATTTTTGGACTTCAAAACATGTTTTCCACCACTAAAATAACTTTGAATTTCAGTGGTTTAAAGGCCCAAAAAGTTTGATTTGAAAGCCTTGAAAGATGGCACAAAAAGCTTCACAATTAGGCAACAAGAAAGGTCGACTACCCCTTTACACAAAATGAGCTCAAACCATCATGTTAAGGCTCAAAAATCAGAGTTTTTTGTAGTTGAAAACCATGCCAAAACTAGTACAAAAAGGTGGCAAAGCAGGTAATCAAAACAAAGCCTACAAGGTAAGTCTTATACCTCTTGAAGCACAGCACAAAACAGGCACAAATTCCATCTCAAACCTCCCTCAAGAGCTCAAACTAAACCTCAAAGAACCTCAGCTCCAAGGTGAGAATGTTTGGTTAAGGGTCCTTGTGCAAAAGTGTAGAGAAATCTAACTATAAGGCACAAAATAAGAAGAGAGAGAGAGAGAGAGAATTCTAGAGAGAGGAAATTTTGATCCAAAATGTCCAACCTCCTCAAATGGGGGAGAGCGTCCCCTATATATAGAAAATCAAGAGTAAGGCTTGTATTGATCCCTCCATACACGTGTATGGAGATGCACTTCAGTGAACAATAGTTGGCACAACTAGCAAAAAAATATCTGAAAAAGGGGACAAATGCCACTCTAACTAGCCGACTGGCCACTTCAAGTGGTTGACAAGAACAAAAAGTGGCTGACAAGGCCCCTCCCCCTTCTAGGCAAGAGGCAACAAGGTTTGGCCCAAAAGCAAGCACAAGACAAAATGGGTTTAGAGGTTCAAAGACAAGGCATTCTGCCGAGAACTTCAGGCGCTCAAAACAAGCACAAACAAGCACAATCATCAAGTGCACAAACGATGACGTCCAAGTCTTGAGGTCGGTAAAAAATGGGGTGTCTACAGCCTCAGACAGAAATCCATTAAAAATTAATAATATGGGGCAAAATATGGAAGTAGAACTTTAAATTTTGTCCAATGAGATGTGCATACATGGCATAACAAAAACTTTTCTCATGTATATAATAACGCACACTAGGTAGTCATTTTGAATATATATACATATGTCCAGGATCATTCAAAAACAGTCTTAACAAAATCCAAGGTTATATACAAACTTGGTCACACATGATCACAAAATAAACAAAAGGAAAATCAAAAGTAAAGCCTCTTGCATATGGCGACTGTAGACACCCCATTTTTGACCGCCCTTAAGACTTAGGCGCCTCCAATTGATCACCCAATGATGAATTTATACATTGAACAAACGCTCTATTTCCTCAGCATGAAGCCCCAACTTTGTGCCTCAGAAGTTTACAAACCTTGCACCACTTTTGAACCAAAAAATTATTTTTCCAAGCCTGACCACTCGGAGGCCTACAGGCCGACTAGTGGCCGGCTGGCCAGAAATGAGTGGTCAGCCGTCCCCCTAGTGGTCAGCCAACCAGTTGTTCTGGTAGAATAGATATTTTGCTGGCAGCTGTGCTAACTGTCCCCATAGGTGAATACACTGCACCAGTTGTCTCTATATTGATATTTTTTAGATAGTAACATATTTTTCTATATATACTTGACCACCCCTCTAGAATTTAGGTTAGAAAAATTTTAAAATATTTCTCTCTCTCTCTACCTTGCAACTTATATACACCTTACCTAGACTCCCTAAACCAAATTTTTAGGGCTCTTTGCTAAGGTTGTTGAGCTTGAATTTCAGCTCCTGAGGGTGGGAATGTTGGTTTGAAACTTAAAGTGTTACTCCTCTTCGAGAGGTATAATTCCTAGCTCTTTTACGCCACTTCTTTCCTATCTTTATTTTCTGTCTTTGGACTGTTTTTCAACTGTTTTTATGGGCTGAAACTTGTGGCTTAAAGCTATTAAAGGTAAAGGGGTTAATCATCCTTCTTTAAACCTTATTTCCCAAGCTTTTGCCCTTGTATTTCCCATCTTTTTCTCAACTTTTTACCACTATTTTTTAGAGGTTTTTAGAGGCTAAAAATGTTGTTTTGAGGTCCCAAAAATGGAGGGATTAGCCACCTCTCCTTATGCTTATTTACTATCTTAATTTCTACATTGTTTTAGCTAACTTTTTCAAGCTTTTCCATGTTATTTCCAGCACTGTTTTTAGCTATTTTAGGACTATTTTAGGTAAATTTCATTTATTCTTTGTATAGCATGCTTGTAGTGTAGTTGTCCTCGTAGGTTTGGTGGTTTAGGCTTTAGCCACCAATCTATTTGAGTTGATAGCATTTATTTCATGTTTTCCATACTTATGCTCACACATAATCACCTCTACACTCTCTCTCTTTTCTTGGCTTTTTGTTTCTTTGAGGGTTGTTTCAAACAAGTGTTGTTTCAGCTTGAGAAAGAGACCCTTCCATGCTTAATGGTTTAATCTCTTTGAAGGTTCATTTCAAGGCATTATATCTCTCTCATGCCCAAAACAACTTCTTGTTTGACACTTCTGTCCATTTAGTGAACTTAACTTTCATTTTTGGACTAAAATGACTAAAGAATGGAAAGGTAAATAAACGAGGCAATAAAATTGGGCTAAAATGGAACAAAATAATAAAATCAAGTTTGGGGTTCAATCAGACGTTAGTTGAACCCGTTGAGTCTTCAGCCATTTCATACTCTTTAGTAATAATGGCTCAAGATTTAAGGTCTACCACTTCCCTTGATCAATTCCATGATAGGGAGGAGCTTTGTTGGTCTTTTCATTTATTGAGATTTTGTCTCTTGATTCATACACCATCACGCAATAAGTTTGCATCGATTGATGGCCTGTGAATCAAGCCTACCTCTCATTTGATCTGTTTGATGATAAAGAGAGACAGGGTGGACAAACATCCCCTAAAAATACTCTGTTTGTGCTCTGTTTCTTTTTTGTTGCAGCAAGGGAGAACCCAAAACTAGTAGCCGGCTGGCCACCTCTCTATATGGCCGACCACTTTTACTGGCCGTTCGGCCACCTCTTTTCAGCCAAGCAGTATATTTTTCCTTGCAAAACAGAACAAAGGTTGGGGCAAAAACAGTTCAATTTTCTGACTGCACAACAGAACCATTTTGGTAGCAGAACAGAGGCATTTTCAGGTAGAAATCCACATTCATCCATGAGCCATTCCTCACTTCTCGAGGCCCGTTAAAATTATGTTTAATAGTAGTATGTTGTACCTAAATAGTGGGCTTGTAATAATTAATTACTTAGTTAATTGATTCAATATTGTAACTAATTAGTTAGTTTAATTCTAATTTGTATTAATTAGTTAGAATAGCTAGTTAATTTTTGTGTTGTAATTAATTAATTATTAGAATAGCTAGTTAAGTTTGCATTGTACTTTATTGATTAGTTGGGATAGATAGTTGATTTTGGCATTGTAATAATTAGTTAGCAGGACATTTATTTGGACCCTCTTGTATCAGGGAAAAATTGTAATAATGTGTATGTCTTCCAACCCACACTCCTTTCTCCCTTTTATTTACTCGCTTATGATGGATAGCATAGAGCATCATGTTTTAAATTAGCATTTTCCATGACTTGCATCCATTTGTCTTGCATGCATTGGGTTGGGCACATCATTCTAACTCTCACATTCTTCATTTGAATACGTGCTTAATTGCATGCTATGAAATTAATCCACATGCCATGCTAGTAGCCATGTGATAACCCCGTTCCGTATTGTGCTAATTGGCCTTTATTATGAGTATGATTATGTGTTTAATATGATTTTGTGTGCCATTGTGTGAAAATATGTGGTTTTGAATTTCTATCTGTTCATGGTAGGAATATCTGTCTGATTATCAGCTTTGGAAATTAAATTGAAGACCTTATCAGCCACAAAATCCGAAATTGATTACGCCATTGTGATTGGCATAATTTCTAGAGCCTACGGTGAAATTTAATTGAAAATTGATTTGGGTTAGATTAAATTGATTAAATTAATGAATTGGTGCCCAATTACTTTATTATTATTATATTGGCATTAGTGGAATTTGTTGTGTGAGGGCACTACACCCTCTATTCTCTCTTCTTTGTTTCATTTGGCTGATTTGAACTCAAGGTTAGAGAGAGAGGGAGAGAAGAATTGGGCAATTTTGGTCTTGAGGCTTGGAAATTTGGAGGCTAACTCAAGATTTAATCATAAATTGGGAAGATTAAGGCTCCTAGGTGAGTGAATTTATGCATATTAGTTTGTAATTTTTGTGAATTCAAGTTTGAAAGAGGGTCAAGAACATGGATTAGTTTGATCATAAGGAAATTGAGTTGAATTTGTTGTAATGAAGACCCATATGTGCATGCATGTGTGTAATTGCTTTGAATATTGCATGTTTGAGTTCAAAGAGTATGATCCTTGTAAATTTGTAGTTGAAGCTCATGTTTTGATTACCTTTTCATCATCTAAGTTGAGAGTAAGGGTTATATAGCACATGCATGTACAATTCATGAGAATATGAGCTTGAATGCATGAATTTGTTATGTTAGAATGAGTTTGATGGGAGATTGGGGCATGCATTTGATTTATTTGTGAAATTGAGCTTCATTGGGTTGTAATTTGGGGTTTATACCATGTTAGTATAATCATATTTGAGATTTGAGCCATTGCATGCAAGAAATGTTAGCTTGAAGGTCGAATTTGAGCTCAAGAACACAATCTAGGAAACCCAGAATTTTGATGTCCGCTCGAGCGGGGTAATGGCTGCTTGAGCGGGGAAAAACGTGCTCCCAGTACTTTTTGCAGACTTGGTGTCCGCTCAAGCGGGTGAGTTCACGCTCGAGCGGCGGAGCTACGTAGACAAGCCTTCCGCTCGAGCGCCCTATTTCATGCTCGAGCGTATTTTTCATGCAACCAGTACTTTTGTAGGCCTTAAGGGCCCGCTCGAGCGGGGACCCTGTTTTCTGAAAATCTGAAAATGCATTTTGTGTCCTGTTTTTCCGTTCCCTTTCACTTCTAAACACTCTTAGGCATACATTGAGCATTGTAATTGAATTAAATGGATAAGAATGAAGCCTAAAGAGGAATGTGTGAATTAAAGAACGGATTGAATTATTTGTGACCCATATGTGTTATGTGATGTGTAGGGTCAAGCTCCAGGGCAAATTCACAAGCCGATCACTGTGAGTAATATCTGACTTATGTTATTATCCAATTGCTACTTCTATGTAAGTTTTGTAAAGTTCATTAATTTGAATGGTGGACATAATTTTTGTAAAGTTCATTAATTTGAATGGTGGACATAGTTTGATCTGAAAAGTTTGAAAGGCCTATGAGCCAGTCTGATATAAAGGCCTATGAGCCAGTTTGATATAAATGAATGGACCGAAGGTCGTTTTGACATAAATGAATGGACCGCAGTTTTGACATAAATGAATGGACCGCAGGTCATTTTGACATAAATGAATGGACCGAAGGTCGTTTTGACATAAATGAATGGACCGCAGGTCGTTTTTGCATAAATGAATGGACCGTAGGTCGTTTTGACATGAATGAATGGACCGAAGGTCGTTTTGACATGAATAAATGGACCGAAGGTCGTTTTGACATGAATGAGTGAGGCGAAGGCCGTTTTGACACAAATGAATGGGCCAAAGGCTGTTTTGACATGAATAAATGGGCCAGAGGCCGTTTTGTCATGAATGAAAGTCTGAATGGGCCAAAGGCCAGTTTAACACAAGTGATAGTTTGACATAAATAACAGTTTGACACGAGTGATAGTTTGACATAAATAGTAGTTTGACACGAATGATAGTTTGATATAAGTAATAGTTTGACAAGAATAACAGTTCAATTTGAATAATAAAATGAATGGGCCAGAGGCCGTTTTGACATGAATGAATGGGCCAAAGGCCGTTTTGACATGAACGAAAGTCTGAATGGGCCAAGGGCCAATTTGTTATGGAAAGATAAATGGGCCAAAGGCCAGTAGGTTCGGAACCACAGTCACTTGACCTAAATTATGTATATATATGTTAAATAAAAATATGAATTGTGCCCAAGGCCGTTTGGAGCATGTTGTTCTACATATTGTTTGTATAACTTCTGTATTTGATATTATTCAATGTGCTATCGCTCACGCTCATTCATGTGTTTGTAGGTGAACCAAGAGAAGTCCAAACCCAGCCCCAGTGAAGTCTGTCAGGAACAACAAAAGTTTTGGAGAGTCAGCCCTTGTGTCTCACGTACGAGACCCGTCTTTGCCATTTTGTTACGTATTATATTTTGTCATGTGGGCGAGGACTTTGTGTATATCTGTATATAGTTGAGATGGGTTGACTTAGACTCGAATGATCCTGTTGTGTAGAACTTTTTGGTACTATGTTTTTGTTGTGAGTTATTAACGTGCATATGTATGGTTTGTTTTGATGTGCATATAAGCACGGCTCTATGGACAAAGTTTAAAATTTTTGCTTCCGTTGGCCCCTATTCTCTGACGAGTTACGTCTGTTTTGGTTTGAGGCCATAGGTAATCTCAGGATTACTGGCCAGTTATGTCCTTAACCCATAGGGGCGGGTTCGAGTCATGACTGAGTGGTATCAGAGCACGTGTTAATAACTCACGCACTTGTCCAAAAGAGCAATAGGCGTCTAGAAAAGATCTAGGATGCATTCATGTGATAAGTATGAATCTAAAAGCATTAAGAATACGCTTAAATGTTTAATGTGAACGGTTTTATGTTATAAGTTTGTGATTTGCTTGCATTGCAAATTCTTTGAATATGTATGCTCTTTCGTATATGCATACTTGTGTATCTTTTGTATAAGGTATAATGCAAGTTTAATTAGATGAAGAGAACATCTGATTATAT
Organism: Camellia lanceoleosa; assembly: GCA_025200525.1. NCBI lineage: Eukaryota > Viridiplantae > Streptophyta > Magnoliopsida > Ericales > Theaceae > Camellia > Camellia lanceoleosa. The sequence continues at coordinate 162,764,065 of CM045759.1, forward strand.
GAGATATGAAATGTTGCACTACTGTGTACAACAAGTTTGTTTTGATATAATGCACATACATGAACATATGAATTGTGAAAAGTTGCATATGTGCATTCGATTCTGAAAATGAGTGTCTATGTGAAATATGAATATGATTTGAGTATATAATTAGTGAATGCTTAGCATGCGATAATTGATAAGTGTGTAATCATCCGTTGCATATGTAATTAATTATGTCTGGATGATACACAAAATGAGAATATAACAATGTGCGAATGTACCCATGTGTATCCGTGCTTATTTTCGTATTGGGCACCCCAGTATTTGGCAAGGCTTAATAAGAGATCGTGTAGAGTATAGATAAAGTAAGGGCATACGGGTTGGAAGGCTCTTCCACAGCCCGACTTTGTAGTCTGGAAAGAACAGTACAAGAAATGGCAGAGATCTTAAGACAACAATGTCAGTTGCCGCTACGGCAAGAACCTTTGCCGCCACCAGTGTGGGAAACACCGAGGACTTTGTTATCGGATTTCTAGGGTTCGTTATAAATATGGTAAAATAGACCATATGGTAAGGAACTGTCCCCGAACTGAACAAATGTGAATAAATCTTCTGCCTCGGTTGGATCCGTGCCAATGGTAGAAGTTGCTAATCAAGATAGAGTAATTGCACTCGTCCCAGAAAGCACTCAGAATACTACGACCGCTATCCCAGGTATCTATATCGTTTATAAACGAATGCCTATGTGTTGATTGATTCTGAATTAGTACATGTGTACATCTTTGCTTGGGATATTATTTGATTCGGATCGGCATATTCTTTCGTATCTACTGCATATGTATCTAGATTGGTTAGACCCACAAGATCGAGACCGTATTCATTGAGATGCTCCATTTGGGAAATTTGTGAAATATGTATTGGGATATCGATTAACTCTGCACATGCACACGTACATCTAAACCTATGCTCAGGGTGATTTGTTATATTATTATCTTCAATGACTAAACCACTGGAATTATGACTCTATGATTGTAGGACCGAGTTGAACACCCCAAATAGTGAACTCTATAAATTATGAGATCATGCATTTTGATTAGTAGAGAATTGACTGGACTATGTGACTATATTAAGCTTGACTCGTAAACCTACGCTTTTGTGACGGATTTGGGATTTTTGTGTAACAATCCTATGCTATGTACAACCGAGGAACCTCGTTTACTGTGTTACTGTGACGAGTTACGTCTGTTTTGGTTTGAGGCCGTAGGTAATCTCAGGATTACTGGCCAGTTATGTCCTTAACCCATAGGGGCGGGTTCGGATCATGACAAGCCAAGCCTAGTAGTTGCATCTTTGCATGTGTTGCATTAGTCATTTGCATTGTTAGGATCATACATTTTTTTAACTATTTTCCTTCTTTGGCTTGCCTTGGTTGAGTACTATGTGAGTATTTATTGCTTTAGCATATTACATGTTTGTTAGTGTTGTCATATCAAGCATAATACCATGAGACTAAGTGCTTAAGTGACATACATATTTGAATGCCAGTGGATGAAAGCTGATTGCATAAATTGGGATGTTTTGACAATTGTATATACAAGTTCACCCTTTTTACGTGATGCGTATTCAAAACTCTTTTCAAACAAACATAAAATCAAAGTGCTCCAATTTTTGCAAATTAGTTTACACTTGTGTGCATCACATAGTAACAATAGCCTAATAATCGAAACAAGAGCATATATTGATAGCTTATTCTCTCATTCTTATGGATAGTAGAATTAATTGCAACTAACTATGAATCGAGAAACAGAGATGGCAAGAAGAGTATTGTCATGTTTCAACTAGATGCAGTTAAATGTATGGAGAATAAAATTAACTTGAAGGTGCAGGGGATTAGCACTTACTAGTTAAATTTGTGACTTAGAAGCACTTGATATCTTCATGACATCCTTTTATGATCTAGTGAACATGAATTAGTCATGAGCTATTACCTAGTTGGGCCTAAACCTTTACACCTGTCTTTAAGAGCTCACACATTAGGATGATTGGAATTAGTTTATGACATTGGTCATGAGCTGATGGCTTATTATACTTAATCACATTAATGAGAAGATGACATTGATGGTTTGAGTAGGCCCTTATGGACCCACTCGCTTGTGACATCCCGCTCTCATGTGAATGTGTAACTTTATTCACAATGGTTGCGCACAAGTAAGTAGGAAAGCCGCAGAATGGCATCTATATTGGTGCATTTAGTCCACTATGATATTTGTGACTAGATATGTGTAAGGATATGATAGTTAGCCCCAATCTCAACACATTTATAGTTTACAATCCACATCTTAGTCAAGACTATTTGATCTCCCATAAATCAAAAGTTTTGAAATGATTTTTGACATTGCACATATGAGGTCGAGATCAATTAGATAAGAGCTTTCGTGCTTTTAGTTTTAACCAAGGTGGCGAGTATCTATTTGAGTTGTTTTTTAGAAAGCTCTGTGAAGAAAAATGGATGCTTAGAAAATTGATTATTCCTAATACTCAGCAACACAATGGTGTAATAGAGATAAGGAATTAAGTATTGTTTATGTTAGGTGGATGATGGCGCAATATGTTTCTCAATTGGGAATTGCACTTTAGTTTGTTGCCTATGTCCCTAACTAAGTACCATCCATATCAAATTTTACACTCTATTTGAGTAATGGTTAGCAGAGAGCCATTTATGGGCGATTTGTAACCATCAAGCAGCTTATCTTTATTTTACTTCTCATACGGTTGCAAAGTTAAGACCTAAAGTTCTAGGGCGTAATATTGTATGTTGTCTTGTAAACGCTTAGGGTCATGTGGCACATTATTGTATATTGTCACGTAAACCCTCCAGGTCATGTGGCTATAGGTGAGCAGTTTTGTGGGAATGTAACTAAAAGTCATATAAAGTTTTCTTAGTAAAGGTGGCATGAATAGAGTTTTGAAACTCTATAAGATAGAGAATTCTAAAGTATGGCACTTTATGTAGCCTAATTGAGAATGGAAAGAAATTTTCAATATCCTAGGGATAATGGGAGCGATGTGCCTACTAGTGAATTACTCCATTAGAGAAGAATACTCTACTTTCTTAGTTGCTTGGTAGCGAATGTGAAATTTTTTCATGTCATCACTAGGTGATTGAGAGAGAAATATTCATGATTGCTCCGCAAGATGATAAAGGATAATGACAAAGGCTCTCAAGTCCTCTACTTTTAGAAAAGTGGATCAATTTTACACATTTTAAGACAAAGTCTTTGAGAATTAACCATTTCTAGGATTTGGTTGACTTTCCATTATGATGGAAAACTGTTCTAAAGTTATGCACGATTTGGATAGTCACTTTTTGAAGCATAAGTAGATATTGAAAAATCGCACCATTGAGGAAGGTGTAGACCATGAGAAGACTTCCTCCTGGGGAATGAGGTTACTTCGACTTAGGCCATGATTGACATGAGTTCGGAACTTTGATTTGTAGACGTTGTGACCCAATTTCTCGTTGAACAATTGGATAAGTAGATTTGTAGGGATTTACCTTCTGCTTTTATGGCGAAGAGTTAGGAATGCAAAAAGATTGCTAGTTTCAATAAATCTTTTACAGCCTAAAACAATTATGCAAATAGTGGTTCTTAGATTTCATTGAGCCATGATAGACCAACGATGATCGGTGAAGACCACAGAGGCATGATCAATGGTCCAAAAGAAGTTTTTCCTTACTTAGTCATTATGAGCCAGGAATTTATAAGGTTGTCGCCATCTACGGTTGGCAATCCTCTACTTTAGACATGATAGACATGGGTGATGTAATTTATATGCTCAGATGTATGATCTTTATGGATTGTTTTGAGAGAATTCTCAGTTTGTCTTTGATGACTTACATAAGGAATATCCTAAAATGATTCTAGATGTGAAATTGCAAACCCATTGACTTATCTATCCATAAAAGCTAGAGCCTCAGTTATTGAGTGAATCCTCATATTATCTTTAGGAGAAACAGATGACCTATGTTCCTTGATCTTTTGTTGTGGGAGCCTGAAGTACGTTATGTCGGCGTATTTGGCATGATGAGTGTTATCTTTTGATAAATGGTCAACTGAGTAGTTTAGACTTTGACCTTGCTTATTAGACAGTGAATAGGATGCTCTACTGGTAATTTATAAATTTGCCCCTTGGAAGATTCAATGCGCTTGTTAGACACATCTTGAATGAAAGCAAATTAGTCACCAAAATATCTTTAGAGAGGTAATTGCACAAAAGGTAGTGATCTTGAACCACTTCATGTGAGGCACACAAGGTGGATTCTGTTGTATAAGCTTATCTCAAGAGGTGCTGATAAGGCTTATGTTTGGAATCTAGAATTGCACAAACTATGGTTGTGTATTTTTTTCAATCAATCACTTATTTGTTGTGAGATTATGGGATATTGATACTATTATGCTTTGTGTCATAATGATTAGTAGATGATGATGTCAACAAGCAAGATTGACTCACTCACTCGAGCAATCGCCATTGGCGCTCGGGAACGAGCAAGGATGAGACTAGTGGTTTATTTTATTTGGAGCTAAGAGAGGCTTTAATTATCCACTATGTATGTCGCCTTGGTTACAACCAAGATGAGGTCATGTTAAAGACCAAACATGGATGTTAGTGCCCACTTTCTATGTTGTGCCTATTATCATTAGCCAGATACGAGATCTCATTTGGTGCATGGAAGGCAAGCAAATAAAGAATTCGGGTTAGGCACTAGAAAGCGACTAGGCTAAGATCTGTACAGTGTATCAAGTATGATGTCACTCTTTGGAAGAGTTACTCCACCATAGTATGTATTCATAGTACATGTGCTTGGCAACTGAGTAATGAGGTGAGAGCATGGATCCCTATTTTCTCATCGTGTGAGTCTTACGTGTCATTATTGATATGACTTTCACTTATGTACCCTTTTGTGACCTTTGACTATGTCATAAGATAAGGGGTTGATGTTCTACTACTTTGGTATGTTGCCTGCGGTCATGTATGATTCGACCTTAAAGGACATCATTGGGAAAGCAGTCAATTCTAAACTAAATGGCATGGGGGCGAAAGGAAGATCATCTAGTATTACACCATTACTGTGTATTCACTGTCGGCAACTCACACCGCTTTGTATGATAGGCAGATTGAGAGTAAATATATTGCAAGAATTGAGAGGGTCAAACATGCTCTTTTGAAGGATTAGAGATGTTTTTTAGACCAGTGTAATTAGATGGGTCTAGGGTATATGTGTCACACCCCAAACCCGGGTATGACCGGCCGTGGCCCACAGGGCCTTTGCCCAAGGCACATGTAAGCCTAAACACAAATCCAAAATCACAAAAAATAAATGTGATGATAGCCTAGAAATAAATAAATCAAAACCCAATCTAGTGACAAGTCAAGTATAAATGGCAAAACCAGCCATAACCAACTTCCAAAAATATATCATAAATGGAACACAAATCACCTACAAAATAAAATAATTCTAAATAAAATCCAACCACAATGAATGCACAAAACCGACATAACAAGCTAAAACAAAATCAATTAATGTTCTAGATGTCCATGCAATTAAGTCCCCGCTACGCCATGAGTCCACTCTAAGTCCTTCTAACACCTGGAAATGATAAACAACTAAGTCAACTGATAGCTCAGTGAGTAGCAACATGGATAGTAAATACAGTTTTGAAAATAGGGTTCAATTCCAAAATAAGATATATATCATAGAAACTAGATTGGCATAGAGTTTGGTAAAGACAATCTATTTCAAAAAGAAGGTTCCACAATTCAACAGTTAAAATACTTATGTCTCTCAAAAACATGATAAATGACATTTTCCACTTAAAATAAATAACAACATGAACACCAATAATTTTCTAGGTACCAAGAAATAACAAGTAACATGCCACACAGTTCTCAAGACTATAAGCCCTGTTGAATCCAATACCGAACTAAGAGTCATCCTCGGGGTGGCAATCTAGGCCTTTTCACTAAGATGATCTGATTAAAGGTCACCAAACTTAACCTAGGTCTTTTCCTTACAATCGTTGAGCGCTAGAGTCATCACGGCCCAACCTGGATCTGTTCCCTAGTGGCCAGAGTCACCACACACAGTGGAATAATTTTCCTATACTAAAATACACAGATGGTCCCAATAATCAATACACATCAGTTTCACAAAACATGGTAGTTCACCATTATAAACATGAGACCAAAACAAATAGTTTACAATATGCCAAGTTCACACATGTTTCAAAAATAATTTGACTCCATTGATAATATAATAATTTATCAAAACAATTTAGTCTTGAAACAACAATTTAATTTTCCAACAGTTCAGGATAGGGAAACATTTATAAAAATATGTAGCATGAAACTACTCACCTGAAAACAGAATAATGTAATCCTCAAATAGAGTATAAAAGTCCAACTAGTGCCCTGAACCAAGTATGAAGACTACACGTCACTACTAATTTAAAAATACTAAAGAATAAAAAACAAAGTAACCCCAAACTAAAGCGCACTAACATGGCTCAACCCAACTCACCGTTACTCTTAAATATTACCTAAGCTCATGTTCTTCAAGGTCTAAAATTACCCGAGACATGGGTTCCGATCGAAACTTAACTAAAAGTGACTTTAAGATAAAAATAAAATTTTAAACAAGCCTTCTCAATCTATTCGCTAACTTTGAAAATTACAAAACCCACTCCACGCTAGCCGAAAAATTCCAAAACTCTCCAGATATCAACTAATATATCCTAAGTTTCAAACCCAATTGGTTTAACTTGATTTGCTTATCAAAATAATTATTTACAATTAATTACACCCAAACAGGTTGTTTTCTGCAGCACTTTAAAGAAATTATTGGTTCTCTTAGTATACATGAGCAATCAATGCAAGGCCAAAAATTCAAGAAACTAGACTCGTAACCGGTTCTAATGACACTAATTTGATAATTTTCGGATTTATACCCAAAGAGAACAACACTTCCAAAGTTACTGTTTCGTAGTGGTTTCCTGGACAGATTTGAATACCTCAATTTATATGGATTTTGGCTCCCAAAAAATTATGAGAAAATTCTGATATGGGGTTCAATATTTAATAAAGTTACTGTAAAAATTTTAGCATAAAATTTATTCGTTTGATATATTTCCTAAACCTCTATTCATGGTTGTAATCTGTAACAAACAGCAACAATAGTGAATATATTAAATAAAAAATGAATATGCTCCTATATTTGACACCATCTACATCTCCCAAAGTCTACGGCTGAAACATAACAACTTGCATGAAGTAATACATAAAATATTTACCTATTTATGAGAGTTCCTTCCCCTCCTTTGACTTTTTCACTAATGATTCTCCTTCTCCCTTTCTCTGCTTCTCTCTCCCTATCTCAGTCTCGCGGCTGCTGCTAGGAGAGCTAGGGTTGATCAAAATTATAAACACAAAACCTTTAGGGTTTACCTTTCCTAAATATATATAACCAACGGCCCAACTTAAATATTATTATTATTATTATTATTATTATTATTATTATTATTATTAACCTTTAATATTATGTGTTTACAATTAATTAACATACCCTCTAACAATATTTAATTTGTACTTTAAGATTCAATAGTTTTTAAAATTATAAAATTATTATTATTATTATTATTGTTACTATTATTAAGATTATTATCAATAGTTTTTAAAATTGTGGACTTCCATAAAAATTTATTTATAGTTTAAAATTAATTAAAAGATTGTTCAGTAATATTTAATTTGTACCTTAAGATTTACAAGTAAAATATTCGAGGTTTGAAAAATAATTATTATTTAATTATTTATTTAATTTTTATATTCGGGTTCTCACAATATGAGACACTATTTTTATTTTCAGGTTGATGTCTCTATACTGGCTCCTTTTTGAGTTTCTAGTGTAGAGCTCCCATATACAAGTATTCTCAGTGGTCGCACTGTCCATTGGCCAATATGATTGCATTTATTAGGTAGATTGAGATACAAAAGGCGCGATGTCATGCTAGTGCATGTTCAAGTGGGAGATGTTAGAAATTGGGTTGGGTTTAGAACCCGGACCCAATTGGGTCGCCCATGGTGGCATGACCCGATTAGAAGAGATCTAAATAATATAATATACCATATTTCAAGATATGAGATAATCTTGATATGGATAATTGTCAATTATTAAATAATAATTATTAATTAGATATTATTGATATGGGATATATATTAACTGGGATAATATGTCTATTCTACGGGTCTCCTAACTTTCCTATAGAAACAGACCTTGGGTTCTATATTTCATACAACAAAAATAATACGTTCTCTCTTCCCATAAACTATTCCGCCTTTGTACTGTGAATAGTATGGGTAGTTCTCTAGTAGTTCTACTCCACTACAGAGAATTATTCGAAGACATCAATGGAGGCACGTGATTCACCCACATGATCCATAGATTTGGTTTGAGCGTAAAAAGTATGCCCCGAATCTGTTGATTTCTACTAATTAGTATTTCTTATTTTTCAGACAATGTCTTTATATGCATATTATGCATATAGTTCTGCATAGATGATTTCGTAAAAGGCCGGTATGCTCAAATAGAGATGACAAACACAAGATTCCTCTCTAACTTTTAATAATAAAAGAGATCCACAATATTTTATTTTGTAACTTAAGGTCCCTTACCCACTCAACTCAACTCACCCACACCGAAACACACCTCTCTTTTTTGTGCTCTCTCTCTCTCCTTCCTTTTTCTTTTCTCTTCTAATGACTTTTCTCTCATCCTCTCCTCCCGCCACTAATCAGAGTCAAATTTGCATCATTGGAGTAGTCTACCATCTCCAAAAGGGGTACAGGAAAGAAAACCGAGTTGCCATTGATTACTTTACATGTTGCTTTTGATGTTCCAGCACCCACAAGCAAACCCTCAACTTGCCTCATATGTCTTTTTCAAACAGTAGAGTACTAAAAGTAAATTACATTATCCACATACATACATACACATATATATAACAAGAATAGTTATGGGCATCTCATCGAAGTACTATTTTAATTGATACTGAATGGAATTGTAGAAGTTTGAAAATTAGGCATAAGAATTGTCTTCCCCAACCATTGATTGGTTGTCCTTTTTGCTCTCTGTTTCAAGTTGAGAATTGAAAAAAAATCTCTGGATTTTGTTTTTGAAAGTTTCTCTTCACAAGGGAAATTTCTCTAAAATCTCTTTGAAATTTCTCTGTGAATATTCTTGAGGCGAACGGTTGTGAGAACCCGAATATACAAATTAAGTAAATAATTAAATAATAATAATTTTACAATCTCAAATATTTTGTTGGTGAATCCTAAAGTACAAATTAAATATTGTTGGAGGGTCATTCAATTAATTTTAAACCTAAAAAATTTATGGTGGAAATCTCTAATTTAGAGGTAAGATTTATTATTTAAAAAAGGGGGGGGGGCAAGTTAGTAAGTATATTTTGATCTAATAATGGTTGTATTTTATTTAAATTAATGATGAGAGGAAATATAATAAAACAAAAACAGGATATTAATTTAGAATCTTTTAAGTTTAGATATATATAAAGCAACCCTAGTTTTCCTAACAAAAACCCTAAACTCTCATATTATTCAACTAGCAGCCATGAAGAGGAGATTGGAGTAGCTTTTGGTGAAAATTGAAAAACTAGTTTGGTGCTTGAATAACTCCATCTCTAAGGTAGAAACCAATATTCTGTGAATATAGTTATTTTGTATATATGTTTATGTGCATTCATTGAAAGAAGAAGAAATGAAAGCTTAAGTGATTAGGTGGCTTGAATATCTATCAGATTAATAGTTGGTGTGAAAATGGGTATAGTGGATGTATGAAGAACAAGTATATGGCATGGGTTATATTCAATGGGTGTTTTTGCTTGTAATGGTGGATCTTGTGAGTGAAACGTAGGTTAGGTAGGAGTACTTGGCCGCCAATATTTGTGAATATCATGTTTCTTTTATGTAGTTTGAGGAATTAAATGGTTACATATATAGTTGAGGGTACAATCTATGAGTATGAAATTCTGCACAGAACTACAAACTTTAAAAATCAAGAAACCATATCAAACGGATGAATTTTGAACTGAAATTTTTACAATGGATTAATTACATATTGAATTGCATATCTGATTGTTTTCATAATTTTTGGGAGTCAAAATCCATATAAACTGATGCATTCAAATCTATCCAGAAAAATGGTTTAAAACTGTAAATTTGGGAGTGTCGTTCTATTTGGGTATAAATCCAAAAATTATCAAATTAATGTCATTAGAACCGATTACGAGTCTAGTTTTGTACATTTTTGGCCTTGCGTTGATTGCTCATGTATACTAAGAGAACCATTAATTTCTTTAAAGTACTGCAGAAAACAACCTGTTTGGGCATAATTAATTGTAAATAATTATTTTGATAAGCAAATCAAGTAAAACCAATTGGGTTTGAAACTTAAGATATATTAGTTGATATCTAGAGGGTTTTGGAATTTTTTGAATAGTGTAGAGTGTGTTTTTAATTTTCAGAGTTAGTGAACAGTTCGGGAAAACCCATCAAAAATTCTATTTTATCTCAAAGTCACATTTAATTAAGTTTCAACCAGAACCCATGTCTTGGGTGATTTTAGACCTTGAAGAACATGAATTTAGGTAATATTTAAGAGTAACGGTGAGTTGGGTTGAGCTATGTTAATGCGTTTTAGTTTGGGGGTACTTAGGGGTGTTTTGAGAAGTTGGTAAAAAGCTAGCTTTTGGCTTTTTATCAAGCTTTTGGGCTTTTTGGGAAGTGATTTGGGCAGTTGGTAAAAAGCTGGCTTTTTTTATTTTTGGTTTAATATTTTTTAAAAGTGCCACATCACTCCAAAATGACCAAAATATCCTTACTTTTTGATTTTTGAATTAATTAATTAAAATGTTTCAGAGGATAGTTTGGTAAATTTGGGTGTTGCTTTTTTGGGTCTTCCCAAATGGGATTTTCAGCGTTTTGGGATGGTTTGGCATTTTTGAACTGCACACAAACCGCGGCTTTTTTTGTGTGTTGCCAAAACGGCACTTAGTTTATTATTGCTTTTAGTATGTTTGAATTAGTAGTGACGTATAGTTTTAATACTTTGTTCAGGGCACTAGTTGGACTTTCATACTCTATTCGAGGATTATATTATTTCGTTTTCAGGTGAGTAGTCTCATGTTACATATTTTATAAATGTTCCCCTACCCTAAACTATTGGAAAATTAAATTGTTGTTTCATGACTAAACTGTTTTGATAAATTATTATATTATCAATGGAATCAAATTATTTCTGAAACATGTGTGAACTTGGCATACTGTAAGCTATTTGTTTTGGTCTTATGTTTATAATGATGAACTACCATGTTTTGTAAAACTGATGTGTATTGATTATTGGGACCATATGTGTATTTAGTCCAGGAAAATTATTCCACTGTGTGTGGTGACTCTGGCCACTAGGGAACAGATCCGAGTTGGGCCGTGATGATTCTAGTGCTCAACGATTGTAAGGAAAAGACCTAGGTAAAGCTAGGTGACCTTCAATCGGATCGTCTTAGAGAAAAGGCCCAGGTTGCCACCCTGAGGATGACTCTTAGTTCGATATTGGATCCAATGGGGCTTATAGCCTTGAGAACTGTGTGGCATATTACTTGTTTTTTCTTAGTACCTAGAAAATTATTGGTGTTCATGTTGTAATCTTTTTTAAGTGAAAAATGTCATTTATCATGTTTTCGAGAGACATGAGTATTTTAACTGTTGAACTATGGAACCTTCTTTTTGAAATAGATTCTCTTTACCAAACTGTATGCCAATCTAGTTTCTGTGATATATATCTTATTTTGGAATTGAACCCTATTTTCAAAATTGTATTTACTATCCATGTTGCTACTCACTGAGCTATCAGCTAACTTAGTTGTTTATCATTTCCAAGTGTTAGAAGGACTTAGAGTGGACTCGTGGTGTAGTGAGGACTCAATTGCATGGACATCTAGGACATTCATTTATTTTGTTTTGAGAGTGTTATGTCAAGTTTGTGCATATTTATTTTTTTTTATTTTTATTGGAATTCATTTAGGATTATTTTGATATGTGGGCTGTTTATATTGCATAAGTTTGGATGGCTTTGATTACGGTTGATTTTACCATTTATACTTGTGACTTGTCATTGGATTGGGTTTTGATTTATTTATTTATGGGCTATCATCATATTTATTCTTTGTGATTTTGGGTTCATGTTTAGGCTTACATGTGCCTTGGGCTGAGTCCCTGTGGGCCACGGCCGGGCATGCCCAGATTTGGGGTTTGACAACGGTGAAGGTGCTGGTGAGAGAAGAAAGCTCCAGTGGTTAAACGAGCAATGCAAGAACAGAGATAAAGAGAGAGAAGATGTTGATGTTGAAGAAGACAAAGGTGATGAACCAGAGAAGCCATATATCAATGGCATCATCTGGCTTCTTTCTTATCTGTTTGCACCATTCTCTGGTTGAGTCAAATTTGGTCAAAACACAGAGAAAATTGTGAGCATAAAGAAATTTGTGAGCAAACCAAAGAAAATTCAAATCAATGAAATTTCAAAACACATGAAATTTAAAAGTACAGAGAAAATCAGAGAAATCAAGCAAACTAGAAAAATTTCAAAACAAAGAGAAATTTGTCTGAAAACATGTTGAAGGACACTAACTGCTATGAAAATATTGCATGTCCTTTATTATTTAAAATCTTAATATCAGGGACCTCAAAAAAAATCTCAAATTTTAATTAAGTTAAAATTCTTTATAAAACTGTTATTCATATTAAATGAGAAGAGTAAAATTAGGATAAGATACACCATTATAGAGAAATGGACCTTTTGGGAATATATATATATATATATTGGTAGGTAATTCATATATTTTATACCAAAAAATTAGATATTACATTGAAATTCATTACACGCCTGAAATGCAACACACCCTTCAAAAAGGGAAACACTTCTAGCTACTAACTCACAACATAATCAACTAAATAGATTTAAATAAGTCCACAACTAAGCTAAAATAGTACAACACATTAAACAAATAAATTTTGAATAAAGTTCCGTCCAATCAACATTATTCAGACAAGAAAGCCAGTCAAGACTTTCAAACCAGCCCATGATTCAGAGCAAATCAGCCCATGATTTTCACCAAACCCAGTCCATGGTTTGAAAGTAAGTAAAAAAATAAAATAAAATAAAATATCTTTTTTATCATAAATTGTAAAATAATTTATGTTTAAAAATTTTGTATGTTAATTTTGTTTTTTTGTTATCATAGTGGATACTATTTGATGGACAAGTCTCACTGCTTTTATATTCACTCAACGTTTTTTTTTTTTCTCTCTCTCTCTCTCAAACTCACATTCCTCCAAACGTCGTTGTATGACTTGAAATCACAAATGTGAGTTAGCCGGCGGATGTTTGCAGGAAACCCTTTCGATGCCTAAGTGAGCAAATATGACAAGGAGGAAAAGCTCTACGAATTCAAGTACTAAAATTACAATACCTGGAATTAGGTTAGGTTTGAACTTTTATAAGTTTTGCATAGCAGAATCCTAATAGGACTCTAATTCCTATTTGTAGAGTCCTTTTAGGAATCACATTTGTAAAGGATAACGTCCATCCTTTAACACCCTCCTCACTGCAAACCATGTGATATGGCATAACTCTTTGTACAGCTTCTAGCTAAGCAGCAAAACTACATTTTCCTTATCGGTTCTTCTGTTAACCAAGCTATATGGAGTTCCACATGAAGCCAGTGCCGCGCGAAACCATACTGATGTTGCGCGGTGCTCAAACTATCACAGTCTCACCATGTGAACAATTACGCTCGGCTAGTCAAATGAAGACAGCTCAGTTCAATCTTGATCGCCACATTAATTGAAGACAACTAAATCGGCCTAATCTCAGGGCATCTTCACCAACTTAAGGTCAATAGTGCTTTTTTACATGGATATTCCTCGTGGCTTCAGAGGGAAGGAGGAGACTTGAGTAAGAGAGCTCAACAAATCATTGTTCAGTCTCAAACAAGCATCATGGCAGTGGTTTGTAAACTTTTGTTTGCCTGTTAGCATTGCGGGATATAGGCAATGTAAGGAAACTTATTCATTATTTGTTCACTCAAAAGCAAGTAGCTTCACTTATCTTCTTGAGCATGTAGATGATGTCATCCTGGAAGGAAATGATTTGGAGCAAATTCAGGAACTTAAGAAATTCGTAAATGATCTTTTCAAGCTCAAGGATCTTGGAAACTTGAAATTTTCCTCGGGCATAGAGATTGCTCATTTAACAAAGGGAATCTATCACAAAGGAAGTATGCAATTGAGATTCTTAGAGATACAAGATTCTTTGGTGCAAAACCATCTAAGCTTTTTATGGAACAAAATTTGAAGCTGTATGATCATGATGGAGAACCTATAGCCAATCCTTTTTTATATCACAAACTTGTTGGTCGCTTGATTTATTTAACCATCACATGACTAGATTTGGTATATTCAGTGAAAGTGTTAAGTTAGTTCACGGACAAACCACATGTACCTCACTAGGATGTGGCTCATCAAGTAGTAGGGTACATTAAGCAAATGCCAGGCCAAGGAATTCTTTCATCATACACTAGTTCAATGCAGTTAGAGGCTTTTTGTGACGTAGAGAGACTCCTCTAACTACATCAAACTAGTGGCTAATAAAAGAATATTGGATATTGCATATTGCCCAATGTAGAGATACTTGACAGTCAATTATTGGATATTGCATATTGCTTGGACAATCTCCTATGTCATGGAAAACAAAATGGCAAACAATGTTTTCTTGCTCCTCAGCTAAAGCAAAATAGAGGTCCATGGCTACAATTTGTCGCGAGATAACTTGGTTGAAACAAGTGTTAGATTCAAGGGTGAAACTCCCCCAACTGGCCAAACTATATTGCGACAACAAGGAGTTCTTCATATTGCATCAAATCCTGTTTTTCATGAACGAACAAAACACTTAGAATAATGAAGTGGGGTTGGTACTGTGAAACCCATGGGGGCAAGTCTCAAACCTATTTCGATGATCTGAACATTCATATTGTAGGGTTCATCGAGTATATTATTAAAGAAAACAATCAAGTTAATTGGACATCTATAGCCCCATAACGAGACCTCATTTATGTTTTAAAAAAGTAAATGATTAGCATGATTTTGATGACTTTTTAGAAAACAATTACAGCCTAATCATGAGGCCACACATGTCCGATTAACCTTATTTTTATGGATAATATGATCGACAAACCCTATAATATGAACGGTTCGGATCATCAAAATAGATTCGGGACAAATCCCACAAAGTGTCATAGCACAAGTGCTGTGGCAACACCCACCCCATATCCTATAGAATAGATTGCCACCTAGTGTGTGAGAAACTCCAAACATGTGTTGTTCAAACAGTTCATGTGTCGACAACTCAACAACTAGAAGATCTCTTAACTAAGGCCCTCAATGCAACAAAATTTCATCTTGTACTTGGCAAGTTGGGTGTCATGAATAGACATTACAACTTGGGGGGAGTATTAAGGATGATCAAGTCAACACCACATGACTTGTGCCTATAACTTAGTGCACAAGTAAAATATGGTTTCCTTATTTACTGCACAGCTTAATTATAGAAGGATTTGATAGACAAAACTATAGGGATGTGATGGGCGTAATCATGGGAATATGACCATAATTCCTTTGTATATATATTTCAGCGTATGGAATAAAAACTGATTTATCTTTTATGTCATAATTGTCTTCTTTTCACACACACACCCTCCAAGCACAATTCAATTGCTATTAAAACCATTTCATACTTGTATAAAGGTGTTAGCTCAATGTGCATCCAAAATGTCCCAAAATCAAATAGAAACTGAAATCTCCAGAAATTACTGTTCAAGTATTTGACATTGAAATTTAATAATGGTTGAAGATTTAAGCTTATGGAAAATCCCAAAGTAATTGGGATAAAAAACTTGTTGAGTTGAGGAGAGTTTTTTAAGCTTATGTGTTTAAATTATAACAAGTTTACAATCAAGGCCTGTAATGAACCCTTGTTCTTTTAATATATAGTTACCTTAGTTGCTTGGTCATGATTATTGTCTGATAGTTGTGACCATGGGAACTTTTACCAAACCGTCTTAGTTTTTTAGATTGAACGGTGATCGATTCATCCATGGTGATGTATTGTATGGTGGGGGAAATCTTCACCTAATAAATTGTTTCAAGGTTTTCCACAAAAGGATTCTGGTAGAATGTGTGAGAAAAATCATAAAAAGCCATTAGATAGTGATGGCAATTTTTATTCAATATAATTTTCTTCCAAAACAGTTGATGCAGTGAAATTACATGGTAATCTGATTTTTTCACAGGTTGGTTTATACATCTGCATATGAATCAAACTTGATCACACGTATGGATATGGGACTCCTCACAAAGTGTTTTCCATCTGTCCATACTAAGCTTCCAAATCTGTAATCTCCGTGCATCTTTTGAGTTGAGAAAAAGGTAACTTTGAAGGGAAGAGCTCGGATGGTTGAATTGAAATGTAGAATTTGAGGTTCAACTACCATTTGCACACCATACGGAGCTTCTACTAGGACTTTATATTCTGAATTAATGTCTCCCACATTAGACACAATTCTCAAGACTGTTACTTTCCTCTTCAAGTTGGGAATGGTGATAGAAGGCAGGTTGAGGTTAAGTATGAAGTGATTGCTTTTCATGCAGTTGGTTGTTGTTTTGGTTAATCTGCTAATGGATATGTTGCTGTAACCCATGGCACACATAAATTGAATGTAGTCTTGTTTGCTAATATTGTAAATAAGTCCTGGATTTATTGCTCTGTTGGGATTGACATGCCCACCACCAATGTCAAATGGATCAGCCTTCTTGAGCGTTGGTCCCATCTCGGTTATGTCCATTCCATCTGTTCCCTTTTGTGATGCTGGTGATTGCATGTCTATTAGAGTCAAGTGTGGACTGCAAGAAGAAGAAGAAGGGGGGGGGGGGGGGAAAGAAATTTTACTGAATGCGACTCACCAGTAGTGACGAGGGCTGATCGTATGGCTGCAGGTGACCAATCTGGGTGTGCAGATTTAATGAGAGCTACTATTCCAGTGACATGAGGACAAGCCATTGAAGTTCCTGACAGGAATGCATAGCCACTTTCATGCTTTGTACCCATTGGTGGGTACGCAGCTAAAATGCTCACTCCTGGTGCAGCTACGTCCGGCTTTTTCAATTGAACCAAAATTGGAATGAGTTCAAACTTGGCATGTTATATATCAACATCAATAAAAGCACTGGAGAGAATTAACATGCTCTGTTTGCACTCTAAACTATTCAATCAGTGGGTAATATTCCAAATTCTTTTTGTAAATTTTTGGGCAAATTACCGATAGGCAATCCATATTTTGGCTAAATCTCAAGGGTGTGTTGGTAGTTTGCCCTCAATTTGTCCATCTTCAAATAAACCAAACATTTCATAAAGGAAATATATATGCTTTGAAATATGTTTACGCATTCCAACAATTACATTTTTATTTATATTTTCTATTGAAGGGACATTATGCTTTATAAGCATAGCATATAGCATTGAGAACAGCTCGTTCAGTTTGTTTTTTTTTTTAATTATTTATTTATTTATTTTTTAAGGTTACTTCTGCTGAGAATTTATTGTTTCAGCATTCCTGTTAATTTCACCAACCATTCATACTTGTGTTTATGTTTGAACCCACTGCCTTACCATTTTTCCTATAGAATCTAAGTTGATTTCCACGCAAAGCCTGAATTCTTTAATGCAATAAATATTGACGTAGTCGCTGGATATTTATTTTGCATTCTTTGAGGCTACCCATTTATCATATGGCAAGTTTGGCAACCAGCAAACCTTCCACTGAACTGAAGTAGCCAACAAAAATCAAATAAAATATAATTTAGCATATTAGGCATACCTTTAGTACAGCTGGGCTCATGGAACTGGGTCCTCTGGAAGAGAAATATGCAACACGAGGAGACATAGTTTCCCCTATCACAGTCCTCGGGAAACTCAGCTTCACAGTAGGATTCCTTCATGGAGATACAAGTGGACTTGTGGTTAATTTCTCAGTCTGTTTTATAAGCATATCATAATGATATGCACTTTTTTGTTCATGTCTTAATTAAACCTCTCTATCAGCTATCTCCTCCTTCCTTACCGTGTTTTTCTGATGTAGGTTAGAATCCGTGTCCCTGCTTCATAATCTACTCTAATACAAGGCATTACATCACACGAGTCAAGCAGATTAGCATCAAACTGTGCGTATATCAGTCCGATCCCTCCTGCATTTTTCACAGCCCTCGATGCAGAAACCATATTCTGTTGGTTTGGTAGTGAGAAACACAGCACAAATTTTCCAGCTGCTAATGTTGTGTTGAGACTCCCAAGATGACAACCCTTGCTGGACAAACATCAATAGGATAATAAAACAGTATTATATACACATAGCTTAGGTACAAGGTGGCAAGAAGAAGAAGTAGAAAAAGAAGAAAAGGAGAAGGTCAAACGCCGAATCATCTGTTGAGTCTGATGCTATGCGTTCAGAGTAAACAAGGCCAGTGAATTTGTGTTTGTGTTTGTGTTTACCCGTACTAAGAGATTGACCCTGCAAATTAAAAAACAAACCATTTGCAAGAAAGCTCATGAAGATGCCCTTCTGCAGTTACACATGATTCTTAGAATATCTCTAGTAGTAGTACTAGTACTAATACCATAAGAGTGTGGTTGTTTCCAAATGTAATGGCTGTTGGGAAGTCCCTGTCAATGGTGGTTGCTGCCACAGTGATGAGCCAGGGAGCAGTGTTGACAATTGTTTGTGAGAAGGGTCCATCATTTCCTCCTGAAGAGACTACAGTAATGCCCTTTGTGGTCGCATGGAAAGAACCAATAGCAATTGAATCACGCCGATCAACGTAAGAAAACAATGGAATCTCAATGCCAATTGACACGGATAGGATGTCCACTCCATCTTCTATGGCTTTGTCAAATGCTTTTAATATATCAGCGTCTGTGCATCGTCCTGTACCAATGGCCCAACAAGCTTTGTAAATTGCTAAGTGAGCACGAGGTGCACCTCCTCTAGCTACACCCCAAGCTAGTCCTTTATAGTTTGCTTTCTCCACAAAACCACCAGCTGCTGTGGAGGCAGTATGAGTGCCATGACCAATTCTATCCCGTGGCGAGAGAAATTCAATGTTGTTAGTTGTGTTTATTGGGATCGTCATTTGGTCCCTGAGTCCCTCAATGAACCAGCGAGCTCCGATCAATTTTTTATTGCAATTGCTGTGGTTGAATTGCTCTCCGTGCTGGCAAGTTCCTTTCCAATGTGGTGGAATTGGACCCATGCCTTCATCATTGAAACTTTCAGACTCTGGCCAGACTCCTACAGAGTTGCAGAATCATCTATCCAAGTTTAGAACATTTTTTTTTGAAAAAAAAAAAAAAAAAAAGCTTTGGGTGAAGCTTCAGATTATAATTTTATGAGGTCATATATCATCACCTGAATCTATGACGCCAATGATTGTTCCATCCCCCATATTGCTCTCTGTTGTTAAATTTTTTTTTCGAGAATAATGATGGAGTCCAAGAAAATCCCAGCTTCGAGTTGTATGGAACTTTTGGATGCGATTTGGAAACACTTGGACAACACCTGGGAACTCTGAAATTCATAGCCCCAAACTGTTAAGGCTGTGTTTGGATCATGGATTTAGGTGGAGATTTGGATAGCAAAAGGGGAAAAGGTGAAACAAATGTGAATCAAATATAAGCTAAATTTTTTTTCCACTTCCATTTCCCTTTCCAAATCCGTATCCCAATCCATGATCCAAACAAAGTGTAAAGGTGGCTGAAAAATATGAGTTCCCTGTGCTTAGTAATTAAAAAAATCTTGCAAGGTAGATTTTCTTAGCTGAAAAGTACCTGCAATCTTTTCTGCTTGGGATTTTGTTAGCCTCGCTGCAAACCCTGAAAATCCATGCTTGTAGCTGTAAAGAATTGAACTCCTGGCAGCTTCTTTGCTTCAATACAAATTGACAGCTTTAGTTTCAATCACACTATTATTATCAGTAAGGAATAAGGATGACAAATTGTATCAACATTTGTAATCAACAGGGTTATCTGAAACCATATCTATATATATACACCTTCCAAGCAGAGTTGAAAGCATTTTGTGGTGCAATTTCCTGACACTTGCTGGATCCTCATACTGCCTCTCTCCCATATACACAATGTGCACCTAAAGACATGCATATTCTTCAACCAGTTACGGGAAATAAGGCTGGAACTGGAACTTAAAATACTAAAATATGATAGCTTACATTACTTGTGGCCTGAACAAACATTACCGAGGTATTTGGATAGTATTGAAATACGAAGAAGAAACTAAAAATAGCTAGGTAAAGCTTTTTACTTGCCCCTTGCCAGCTACTTGATTTTGTATCCATTGTTCACTCACAAGTATGGTTTTTTGTGTTTTTCTATTGCAGTGCAAGTCCAGCATCAGTGAATGACGTGGTTTTAAAATTTAAGGAAATGAGAAAAGTGGAATATACTTCTTTCTTCTTTTTTTTTCTTTTTTCTTTTTTAGTGGTTTTTTTTTTTTTTTTTTTTTTTTTTTGGGAAAACTACGTACAGGTGGAAGAAAGGGAAAAAATTACTAGCACATGAGGGGTAGGGTGCAAATGAAAGACTGTGCGGGTGCACCCCTCATGTATTGGTAATTTTTTTCTTTCTCCCACCTGCATGTAGTTCTTCCTTCTTCTTTTTTTCTTTTTTTTCTGTTTATTTATTTATTTTTTTTCCTTCTCTCTATGATCAATCAATGGCTAAGAAATCCAGACTTATGTACTACTGATTCATTAACAATCATTAGGGTGGGAAGATGATTGGGCAATATGATCTATTGAATAATATAATATTCCAAGACATGTGATGCACACGCACAAAGTGCAAAGATGGATTTGCTGGAAGTTTGTAAATGTTTGCTTTGTAATTCGTGATCAACATTTTCTCCACTTTTGATGTCTGTCAAGTGTCAACTTAAACAGGAGGCACAAATGCACTTGAGCTGGATCCATTGAACATCATTTCAGTACATCCAAGCTTTTTATCTTTTAGGGGACCGTCTCAGGCATAATCATACTTATCAACCATTGTTTATATATTTTCCCCCCATATGAGATCATTTACCTTGTGGTATTCTGAAATTTTCTTTTTTTTAGCAGATACAGAAAAATGAATACAGAACAACTGTTTTTGTAACTGACATGTCATTTCTCTTAAAATTGTTAGCTTTGAGTTATTAGTTACCTGTAAAGGTGTTTTATGTTTGTGCCCAATAATTTAAGGTAATATAGAGTGATCTTCACGCTCAATGGTCCAGAGTCCAAACACTTTTTGCCAAAAGCTAGTGGCAAGGTAAGCTTTTTCCACCGACTAGTTGGGCACTACCGTGGCGTGCTTTTCCATTATTAGCAGTGGGTGTGGGGTTCTTCCTTTTTTTCTGAAGCAAAAATAGAAAGAAAGTTAATAATTATGGTGGTGTCACTCAGGGCAAAGGTCTATAACATGCACCAAGGGAAAGGAGCACTATATATAAATAATGCTTATATATAAAGTTGTAAAGAGAACAGGGGTGAGTCAATGATAGCAAAGGCACCTTGGTCTGGTCCCTATATCATCAATGATAGCAAAGGCACCTTGATCTGGTCCCTATATCATCTATCATCTTTAATCTATAATAATAATGACATGCTTGTTAAAGTTGTAAAGAGCGATGATGCATAATGCTGAAAAAATGGTTTGCCTGCAAGTACCATTCTGAATGTAACAAAATTTCGTGGGGAAAGCTAGATTTTTAATTTCAATCAGTAGGATTTTTAATTATTTCTTGAGAATTTAGTTGCATTTTTAACACACAACTGTTCTGATTCTTCTCAGAGGGAAACAACCCAGTTCCAATTGAGGGTAGATAAATTAAATGATACAGCTATGTCAATGTACAAGTAATATCATCCTTTTGGGATGAAGGATGATACCATATTTCCACAAAATTTCCCATTGCCACCTAGGCTGTGAATTCTTCCACCCAAACATATATATAGTATAGGGGAAATAAACCATCAGTGGATGGTTGGGAAAAAGAAAAAAAGAAAAAAATCGGATTAATGATAAAGTTTATAAACTTTAATTATATAAACTTTTCATGGGTACATAATTATTTTTGAAAGCTCTACTTAATTTGTATTTCCCCTAGAGCATATGGGGGTGACCCTTGCTATAGGCCCGATTAGTCAGTCGCCCAAGGTCTCCAATTTTTGTTAAGCCTCCAATTTTCATACCCCATAAGAAACATTCTCTTTGTTCAAAAGCTTAACAAAGGGAAAAAAAAAATTCTTATCTAAAAGCTTAGAAAAGTAGGGAGATCACAGGGCTAAACATTGCCTTGTTTTTGGTAGATTAATTTTTATTTTTCACCATCTAGCTTGACCATGGAATTGCAACAGCAAGAAGAGGAATTCCTCTGTGGATTGTGATACCAGGGCATTCAGTCATGTCCAAATCCTCAGCTTTGGCTCCACCAGGCAACTCCCAATCAAACTTGTGCAGCAGATTTGCTAAGACCAGCTCATTCACGGCCATTGCAAAAGAGATTCCTGGGCAACCCCTCCTTCCAGCACCAAATGGAATCAATTGGAAGTCCATCCCTTTGTAATCAATAGCAGAATTTAAGAACCTCTCTGGCCTAAACTCCTCTGGCTCATCCCACACAGCAGGGTCTCTCCCAATCGCCCAAGCATTAGTCATAACCATTGTTCCAGCAGCAATATCATAGCCCATCACTTTGATGTCATGCCTTGCTTCTCTTGGCACCAGTAATGGAACTGGGGGATGAAAGCGGAAAACTTCCTTAATCACGGCTCTCAAGTAGTGCATTTTCTCCAAATCATCATCTGCTATGTCATGTTTTCCTCTAACAACTTCTCTCACCTCGTTTTGTGCTTTCTTCATGACTCTAGGGTACCTCAACAATCCTGTCATTGCCCACTCTAGAAATGTTGGCGTTGTATCAGTTCCAGCTGCAAAGGTAGTCTGCAAGAAACGGAAAGATAGACAAGTGTCACATAGTTAATCAGTCTTGAACCCCAATTTGAATGGTAAGAAATGCACAAACACACACACACACACACACACAGAGGGAGAGAGAGTTACCAAAATGACAGCTTTAATGCTATCTTTATCAATAGAAATACCAGCACTACTATCCTTATATATCCTAAGCAAAATATCAAGAAAGTCCTCCTTGCCTTCATTACTAGAGATCTCTTTTTCCAAGCAATTCATTCGCTCTACAAGTATACCCTCAAGGAATTCATCAAGCTCTATGGCTACCCTCTCTACTTCAGCGTCCAATCCATTGACTCGGCTAACAATCCAACCCAGCCATGGAGAAAAGCTCCCAATGTCAAAACGACTTAATAGCCCTAAAAAATCCTTCAACAGCTGCTTCATCTTCTTACCACTTTCGCCATCGCCGTACTTCCTCCCAAAAGCTGCCATGCTTATCACATCATTCGTAAGTGATGTAAACATTTCGCTTAAATTCACTGGCAATGACAAAGAAGAAGACTCTTTGATCTTGTTCATCATGAGGGCTATTTCTTCTGCTCTTAGATTGTGGAAAGACTGAACTCTTCTGTTACTCAGAAGCTGGAGCACAAAAATGCTCTTCATCTGCCTCCAAAACTCACCATAAGGAGCCACTGAAACATCCTTGTAGTCGTACATAAGTCTCTTCAATATTTTTTATTTGGGCCTATTTGCGAAGCTGAGATCATGGTTTTTCATGATCTCAGAAGCTGCATCAGCGGATGAAATTACTAGTGTTGGTTTACTGCCCAGGTGAAGCAGCATAATTGGACCGTGTTTTTCAGCTAAGGATCGGAGTGAGCGGTGTGGAAACAAGCCAATTTGATGGAAGTTTCCTATAATTGGGAGCTTCGGTGGTGAGGGTGGTCGATTTTTGTTGCTATTTGCAGTATTGGTGAGCCATTTGATAAAGAGGAGGAACAAGAAGAACATGGAAAGGAAAGAGAGAGATAAGGGATTCAACAAGAACAAAGAAGGTGCTTGCTGCTCTAACAATTTCAAAAAACTAGACATTTTTGCTACCTGTGTTTCTTTCCCTGTGTCTGTGTGTGTCTTCTCAATTTTTCTGGTGTTAGTCATGCTCTTTATGTCATTATATGCATAGAGAAGACAAACACAAGATGCCCCGTTGAAATAAACAAAAACGCAAGATGCCAATTCATCATAATTCATAGTATATTTTATTTTAATTTCATTTTTCTCATTAAAATATGAACCAATAATTTCATTAATAATTTATTTTATATAAAATTGTATAATAAAAATATTTTTAATTTTTGAAATTAAATGAATTTTTATAAACAAAAACATAAGTATAAGATTTATCAACTATTTTATGCATTAAGAAATATATAAATTTGCCATAATATTTTTTTTTTATAACTCTTTGTAGTTTTAATAGAATTATCCCTTTTAGATTTTTTACACTAAAAAAATTCATAATTTTAAATAACAAAAAATCATGCATTTTATACTATAGTTGAAATTTGAAATTTTAAAAGAACTAGCCCCATCATTATTTATTGTTTTTAATATAATATTAATAATTTCTACAATTAAAAATTTTAATTTTAATGAGATATTTAATCTAATATTCCTCTTCAACTTTTGATAATAAAAAAAATCCATAATATTTTATTCGATAACTTAAAGTCCCTCACCCACTCAACTCAACTCAACTCACCCACACCTACCTCTTTTTTTTTGGCTCTCTCCCTCCTTTTTCTTTTCTCTTCTCACACCTTTTCTCCAATCTCCTCCCCTGGCACTGATTAGAATTGAATTTGCATCATCGAAGTAGTTTACCATCTCCAAAAGAGGTGTAGAAAGGAAACCGAGATGTCATTGATTCCTTTACATGTTGCTTCTGATGTTCCAGCACCCACAAACAAACCCTCAACCTGCTTGTCTTTTTCAAACAGTAGAGTACTGAAAATAAATTACATTGTCCACACACACATATACACACACACACACACATATATATAACAAGAATCGTTAATGGCATCTCATCGAAGTACTACTTGAATTAATACTTGATGGAATTGTAGGAGTTTGAAAATTAGGCATAAGAATTGTCTTCTTCAACCATTGATTGGTTGTCTTTTTGGCTCTTTGTTTCAAGTTGAGAATGGAAAAAAATTCTCTGGATTTTTTTTTCAAAATATCTCTTCGCTGGGGAAATTTTTCTGAGATCTCTCTGAAATTTCTTTGTGAATATTCTTGAGGCGAGCAGTGAAGGTTCTGGTGAGGGAAGAAAGCTTCAGTGGCTGAATGAGCAACTCGAGAATAGAGAGAGAGAGAGAGAGAGAGAAGATGTTGACGTTGAAGAAGACGAAGATGAAGGTGATAAACCAGAGAAGCCATGTATAGATACAGATGAATATGTATGTATGTATGTATGTATGTATATCAATGGCATCATCTGGTTTCTTTTTGACCCCCTCCAATCACCACTCCCTCCACCCCACACACGTGGCGGGTAGTGATTGGAGGATAAGGAAAAAAAAATAAAAAGAAAAAAGAAAAACTGGTCAATGAGAGAAAAATGGGGTCAAAGGGAGTGGAAGGGAAAGGGAATATCAAACATTTTTGTTTATCTAATTTGCTCAAAACACACAAAAAAAAATTGTGAGAATAGAAAAATTTGTAAGTAAATAAGAGAAATTTTAAAACTCAAAAAATTTAAAAATACAAAGAAAATCAAATAAATTGAGCACACTAGAAAACCAGCCAAGACTTTGAAACCAGCCCATGGTTTAGGGCGAATCAGCCCCTAATTTTCACCAAACGCAGTCCATGGTTTGAAAGTAAGTAAAAAAAATTTAAGTAAAATATTTTTTTTATCATAAATTATAAAATAATTTATATTTAAAAATTTTGTATGTTATTTTTGTTTTTTTTGTTATTACAGTGGATACTATTTGATGGATGAATAATCACTTGGACCCCCTTTTTTTCTCACCCCCTTGACCCCCTCTTCACTTGATTGGCTACTTTTTCTTTCTTTTTTTTATTATTTTTTATTCCTTCTCCTTTAATCACCACCTGTCACGTATCTGTGGGGGGTGGTGGGGGTGGTGATTGGAGGGGGTCTCAATCATCACCCTTGATGGATAAGTCTCATTGCTTTTATATTCACTCAACGTTCTCTCTCTCTCTCTCTCTCTCTCTCTCTCTCTCTCTCTATATATATATAGATATTTAACATTTTGGGCAATTGATAGGAATTAGGTTTCAAAATTTTTATTTTTGTTGCATTCAATACTTGTCTTATTTTATTTTTGAGTAATAATATATGTACGAGCACAAAATAATCGTCACTTGTTTAATCTTGTTGACCAAATTTGCGTATCTCCAAACGTCGCCGTATGATTTGAAATCACAAACGTGAGCTAGCCAGTAGATGTGTCTCGAAAATCCCTTCGATGCCTAAGTCAGTAAATAAGACAAAGAGAAAAAGCTTTATGAATTCGAGTACTAAAATTGCAATACGTGGAATTAGGTTAGGTTTTAGCTTTTATAAGTTTTGCATGGAAAAATCCTAATAGGTTTCTAATTCCTCTTCGTAGATTCCTCTCGGGAATCACATTCGTAAAGGATAACGCCTATGCTTTAATACCCTCCTCACTACAACCAAGTGATATGGCATAACTCTTCGTCCAACTTCTAGCCGAGCAGTTGAACTGAATTTTCCTTATTGGTTCTTCTGCTAACTGAGCTATATGGAGTTCCATATGAAGCCAATACGGTGTGCAACTGTCACAGTCCAAACCCAAGCATGACTGGCCGTGGCTCACAGGGCCTTAGCCCAAGGCACATGTAAGCCTAAACCCAAAACCATAATCACATAGAATACATGTAATAATAGTCCAGTAATAAATAAATCAAACTCAATCCAATGACATGCCACAAATATGCATGGCAAAACAAGTCATAACTAACTTCCAAAAAAAAAAAAAAAAGGATATATACTAAATAGGACACAAACCGCTCACAAAATAAAATAATTCTAAATAAAATCTAACCACAATATATGCACAAAATCCGACATAACATGCTAAAACAAAATAAATGAATATTCTAGAGGTCCATCCAATTGAGTCCCCGTTACGCCATGAGTTCACTCTAAGTCCTTCTAACACCTGGAAATGATAAACAACTAAGTCACTTTGATAGCTTAGCGTGTAGCAACATGAATAGTAAATACAGTTTTGAAAACATGTTTCAATTCCAAAATAAAATATATATCACAGAAATTAGATTGATATACAGTTTTGATAAAGATAATATGTTTCAAAAAGAAGGTTTCACAGTTCAACAGTTAAAATACTCATATCTCTCAATAACATAATAAATGATATTCTCCACTTAAAACAGATTACAACATGATCACCAATAATTTTTTGGGTACCAAGAATAACAAGTAAGCACGCCACACAATTCTCAAGACAATAAGCCAGTTGGATCCAATATCGTACCAATCGGAAACAACCCGGGCCCTTTCTCTAAGATGATCCGATTAAAGGTCACCTAGCCTAGCCCAGGTCTTTTTCTTACAATCGTTGAGCACTAGAATAATCACAGCCCAACCCGAATCTGTTCCCTAGTAGCTAAAGTCACCACACACAGTGGAATAATTTTCCTAGACTTTTATATACAAATGGTCCCAATAATCAATATAATTCAGTTTTACAAAACATGGTAGTACAGATTTTGATGATAGATTTTAATGCACCTGTTAATATAGATTTTGAATCCCAAAAATTATGAGAAAATTCTGATATGAGAAATTTCCCATTGCCGTCTAGGCTGTGAATTCTTCCACCCAAACATATACATCATATAAGGGTAATAACCCATCAGTGGATGGCTTGGGAAAAAAAAAAAAAAAAATCAAATTAATGATAAAGTTTATAAGCCTTAATTATTAAAGTCATAAAGTTTCCATTGCTACGTAATTATTTTTGAAAACTCCACTTAATTTGCATTTCCCCTAGAATATATGGGGGTGACCCTTGCTTTAGGCCGATCAGTCGGTCGCACAAGGTCTCCAATTTTTTTACAGCCTCCAATTTTCGCCCTTTAATTTTTGTACCCCATAAAAAACATTCTCTTTGTTCAAAAGCTTAACAAAGGGGAAAAAAATCTTATCTAAAAGCTTAGAAAAGTAGGGAGATCACAAGGCCAAACATTGCCTCGTTTTTGGTAGATTAATTTTTATTTAGCACTATCTAGCTTGACCATGGAATTGCAACAGCAAGAAGAGGAATTCCTCTGTGGATTGTCACACCAGGGCATTCAGTCATGTCCAAATCCTCAGCTTTGGCTACACCAGGCAACTCCCAATCAAACTTGTGTAGCAGATTTGCTAAGACCAGCTCATTCACGGCCATTGCAAAAGAGATTCCTGGGCAACCCCTCCTTCCAGCACCAAATGGAATCAATTGGAAGTCCATCCCTTTGTAATCAATAGAAGAATTTAAGAACCTCTCTGGCCTAAACTCCTCTGGCTCATCCCACACAGCAGGGTCTCTCCCAATCGCCCAAGCATTAATCATAACCATTGTTCCAGCAGCAACATCATAGCCCATCACTTTGATATCATGCCTTGCTTCTCTTGGCACCAGTAATGGAATTGGGGGATGAAAGCGGAAAACTTCCTTAATCACGGCTCTCAAGTAGTGCATTTTCTCCAAATCATCATCTGTTATGTCATGTTTTCCTCTAACAACTTCTCTCACCTCGTTTTGCGCTTTCTTCATGACTCTAGGGTACCTTAACAATCTTGTCATTGCCCACTCTAGAAATGTTGACGTTGTATCAGTTCCAGCTGCAAAGGTAGTCTGCAAGAAACGGAAAGATAGACAAGTGTCACATAGTTAATCAGTCTTGAACCCCAATTTGAATGGTAAGAAATGCTCAAACACAGAGAGAGAGAGAGAGAGAGAGAGAGAGAGTTACCAAAATGACAGCTTTAATGCTATCTTTGTCAATAGAAATACCAGCACTACTATCCTTATATATCCTAAGCAAAATATCAAGAAAATCCTCCTTGCCTTCATTACTAGAGATCTCTTTTTCCAAGCAATTCATTCGCTCTATTAGTACACCCTCAAGGAATTCATCAAGCTCTATGGCTACTCTCTCTACTTCAGCATCTAATCCATTGACTCGGCTAACAATCCAACCCAGCCACGGAAATAAGCTCCCAATGTCAAAACGACTTAATAGCTCTAAATAATCCTTCAACAGCTGCTTCATCTTCTTACCACTTTCGCCATCGCCGTACTTCCTCCCAAAAGCTGCCATGCTTATCACATCATTCGTAAGTGATGTAAACATTTCGCTTAAATTCACTGGCAATGACAAAGAAGAAGACTCTTTGATCTTGTTCATCATAAGGGCTATTTCTTCTGCTCTTAGATTGTGGAAAGACTGAACTCTTTTGTTACTCAGAAGCTGGAGCACAAAAATGCTCTTCATCTGCCTCCAAAACTCACCATAAGGAGCCACTGAAACATCCTTGTAGTCGTACATAAGTCTCTTACAGATTTTTGATTTGGGCCTGTTTGCGAAGCTGAGATCATGGTTTTTCATGATCTCAGAAGCTGCATCAGCGGATGAAATTACTAGTGTTGGTTTACTGCCCAGGTGAAGCAGCATAATTGGACCATGTTTTTCAGCTAAGGATCGGAGTGAGTGGTGTGCAAACAAGCCGATTTGATGGAAGTTTCCTATAATTGGGAGCTTCGGTGGTGAGGGTGGTCGATTTTTGTTGCTATTTGCAGTATTGGTGAGCCATTTGATAAAGAGGAGGAACAAGAAGAACATGGAAAGGAAAGAGAGAGATAAGGGATTCAACAAGAACAAAGAAGGTGCTTGCTGCTCTAACAATTTCAAAAAACTAGACATTTTTGCTTTCTGTGTTTCTTTGCCTGTGCCTGTGTGTGTCTTCTCAATTTTTCTGGTGTTACTCATGCTCTTTATGTCATTATATGCATAGAGAAGACAAACACAAGACGCCTCCTTCAAATAAACAAAAACACAAGATGTCAATTCATCATAATTCATAGTATATTTTATTTTAATTTCATTTTTCTCATTAAAATATGAACCAATAATTTCATTAATAATTTGTTTTATATAGATTCATCAACTATTTTATGCACTGAGAAATATATAAATATGTCATAATATACATATATTTTTCATAACTCTTTGTAGTTTTAATAGAATTAGCCCTTTTACATGTAAAGGAATCAATGGCATCTCGGTTTTCTTTCTGCACCTCTTTTGGAGATGGTAGACTACTTCGATGATGCAAATTCGACTAGATTAGAAAAGGTGTGAGAAGAAAAGAAAAAGAGTGGTGAGTGTGGGTGTGGATGAGGGTGAGGGTGAGTTGAGTTGAGTTGAGTGGGTGAGGACCTTAACCTACAAAACAAAATGTTGTGAACCTTTTTCATTATAAAAGTTGGAGAGGAATGTTAGACTAAATATCTCATTAAAATTAAAGTTAATTGTAAAAATTATTAATATTATATTAAAAATCATAAAAAATAATTGGGCTAATTCTATTAAAATTTAAAATTTCAACTATAGTAGAAAATGCCTCATTTCTTGTTATTTGAAATTATGAATTCTTTTAGGTCATGTTTGATTCACAAGATTAATAGTGAAGTATTAATAATCCTATTAAATTAGTGTAGTAGTCATAATTTCAAATAACAAGAAATGATGCATTTTCTACTATAGTTGAAATTTTAAATTTTAATAGAATTAGCCCAATTATTTTTTATGATTTTTAATATAATATTAATAATTTTTACAATTAACTTTAATTTTAATGAGATATTTAGTCTAACATTCCTCTCCAACTTTTATAATGAAAAAGGTTCACAACATTTTGTTTTGTAGGTTAAGGTCCTCACCCACTCAACTCAACTCACCCTCACCCTCACCCTCATCCACACCCACACTCACCACTCTTTTTCGCTCTCTCTCTCTCTCCTTTTTCTTTTCTCTTCTCACACCTTTTCTCTAATCTCCTCCCCTGGCACTGATCAGAGTCGAATTTGCATCATCGAAGTAGTCTACCATCTCCAAAAGGGTGCAGAAAGGAAACCGAGATGCCATTGATTCCTTTACATGTTGCTTCTGATGTTCCAGCACCCACACGCAAACCCTCAACCTGCCTGTCTTTTTCAAACAGTAGAGTACTGAAAATAAATTACATTGTGCACACACATACATACACATATATATAACAAGAATAGTTAATAGCATCTCATCGAAGTACTATTTGAATTGATACTTAATGGAATTGTAGGAGTTTGAAAATTAGGCATAAGAATTGTCTTCTTCAACCATTGATTGGTTGTCCTTTTGGCTCTTTGTTTCAAGTTGAGAATGGAAAAAAATTCTCTGGATTTTTTTTCAAAATTTCTCTTCGCAAGGGAATTTTCTCTGAGATCTCTCTGAAATTTCTCTGTGAATATTCTTGAGGCGAGCATTGAAGGTTCTGGTGAGGGAAGAATGCTCCAGTGGCTGAACGAGAAACTCGAGAATAGAGATGAAGAGAGAGAGAGAGAGAGAGAGAGAGAAGATGTTGACGTTGAAGAAGACGAAGATGAAGGTGATAAACCAGAGAAGCCATATATAAATGAATATGTATGTATGTATGTATATCAATGGCATCATCTGGTTTCTTTTTGATTTGTAGTCAAAACACAATTTTATCTAATTTGCTCAAAACACAGAGAAAATTGTGGGCATAGAGAAATTTGTGAGCAAATCAGAGAAATTTCAAAACACAAAAAATTTAAAAATACAAAGAAAATCAGATAAATTGAGCACACTAGAAAAATTTCAAAACATAGAGAAATTTGTTTGAAATTTGTCTATGTTTTGAAATTTCTCTAAATCGAAATTTCTCTGAAAAATATTTTGAGACTCCAACCATTATGAAAATATTGCATATTCTTTATCCTTTAAAATTTTAATATCAAGGATTTTAAAAAAAATTCAAATTTTAATTAAGTTAAAATTCTATATAAAATTGTTATTCATATTAAATGAAAAGGGTAAAATTAAGATAAGATGCACCATTATAGAAAAATAGATTTTTGAAAACATTATATTATTTTTTTTGGGGGGTTGGTAAGTCATATTTTTATACCAAAAAAATTAAGTATTATAATGAATTCATTACATTTCTAAGAGGTAACACACCCTTCAAAAAGGGAAACACTTACTAGCTAATAACAAGATAATTTACTAAATAAATTTAAACAAGTCCACAGCTAAGCTAAAATGGTACAACACATTGAACAAATAGATTTTAAAAAAAATTCTATCCAATCAAATACTATTAGGACAAGAAAACCAGCCAAGACTTTGAAACCAGCCCATGGTTTAGGGCAAATCAGCCCCTAATTTTCGCCAAACGCAGTCCATGGTTTGAAAGTATGTAAAAAAAAATTTAAGTAAAATATTTTTTTATCATAAATTATAAAATAATTTATGTTTAAAAATTTTGTATGTTATTTTTGTTTTTTTGTTATCACCGCGGATACTATTTGATGGATAAGTCTCATTGCTTTTATATTCACTCAACGTTCTCTCTCTCTCTATATATATATATATACATTTAACATTTTGGGCAATTGATAGGAATTAGGTTTCAGAATTTTTATTTTTGTTGCATTCAATACTTGTCTTATTTTATTTTTGAGTAATGATATATGTACGAGCACGAAATAATCGTCAGTTGTATAATGTTGTTGATCAAATTCGCATACCTCCAAACGTCGCCGTATGATTTGAAATCACAAACGTGAGCTGGCCAGCAGATGTGTCTCGAAAACCCCTTCGATGCCTAAGTCAGCAAATAAGACAAAGAGAAAAAGCTTTATGAATTCGAGTACTAAAATTGCAATACCTGGCATTAGGTTAGGTTTTAGCTTTTATAAGTTTTGCATGGAAAAATCCTAATAGGTTTCTAATTCCTTTTCGTAGATTCCTCTTGGGAATCACATTCGTAAAGGATAATGCCTATCCTTTAACACCCTCCTCACTGCAAACCACGTGATATGGCATAACTCTTTGTCTAGCTTCTAGCCGAGCAGTTGAACTGAATTTTCCTTATTGGTTCTTCTGCTAACTGAGCTATATGGAGTTCCATATGAAGCCAATACGGTGTGCAACTGTCACAGTCCAAACCCAAGCATGACTGGCCGTGGCTCACAGGGCCTTAGCTCAAGGCACATGTAAGCCTAAACCCAAAACCATAATCACATAGAATACATGTAACAATAGTCCAGTAATAAATAAATCAAACTCAATCCAATGACATGCCACAAATATGCATGGCAAAACAAGTCATAACTAACTTCCAAAAAAAAAAAAAAAAAGGATATATACTAAATAGGACACAAACCGCCCACAAAATAAAATAATTCTAAATAAAATCTAACCACAATATATACACAAAATCCGACATAACATGCTAAAACAAAATAAATGAATATCCTAGAGGTCCATCCAATTGAGTCCCTATTATGCCATGAGTCCACTCCAAGTCCTTCTAACACCTGAAAATGATAAATAACTAAGTCAGCTTGATAGCTTAGTGTGTAGCAACATGAATAGTAAATACAGTTTTGAAAACCGTTCTCAATTCCAAAATAAAATATATATCATAGAAATTAGATTGACATACAGTTTTGATAAAGATAATATGTTTCAAAAAGAAGGTTTCACAGTTCAACAGTTAAAATACTCATATCTCTCAATAATATAATAAATGACATTCTCCACTTAAAACAGATTACAACATGATCACCAATAATTTTTTGGGTACCAAGAATAACAAGTAAACACGCCACACAGTTCTCAAGACAATAAGCCCATTGGATCCAATATTGAACAAAGGGGAAGCAACCTGGGCCCTTTCTCTAAGATGATCCGATTAAAGGTCACGTAGCCTAGCCTAGGTCTTTTCCTTACAATCGTTGAGCACTAGAATAATCATAGCTCAACCCGAATTTGTTCCCTGGTAGCTAGAGTCACCACACACAGTGGAATAATTTTCCTAGACTTTTATATACAGGTGGTCTCAATAATCAATACAATTCTGTTTCACAAAACATGGTAGTATAGATTTTGATGACAGATTTTAATGTACCAGTTAATATAGATTTTGAATCCCAAAAATTATGAGAAAATTCTGATATGGGGTTCAATATGTAATTAATCTACTGTAAAAATTTTAATTCAAAATTCATCCATTTGATATGATTCTTCGATTTTTAAAGTTTGTGATTTTGTGCAAAATTCTTATCTAATGATTTTAGCTCCTTAATTTGCTTTAAAATATTGCAAGATAATAATATACACAAAACACTATCCCAATCAGGCAAACCGTTCCTTTTTCTTCCAACAGCTCACAACACCCGCATGTACCATAACTATGTAAACCACACACTATAATAGAACAATAATAGATTTATTGTTACCTTAGAGTTGTTAAGCCACAAAGGTGCTGGAAGTTTCTTTCTCTCCCTTTCTCTTTTCTACCTCTTGCTCTCTCTTCCTCTCTGACGTTGTTGTTGCTGCTGCTATAGAATTGCTAGGAACCCTAGGGTTGTTTTATATATCTAAACAAAACTCTAAATAATTATCCTTTGTTTTATTTATATATATATTTTCCTCTCACCATTAATTTAAATAAAATATAACTTTGTTATATTAAAATATACTTATTAACTTGTCCCCTATTTATTTATTTATTTATTTATAATAATACATCATACCTCCAAATTAAAGACTTTCATCATAAATTTATTTTAGGTTTAAATTTAATTAAAAGATTGTTCAATAATATTTAATTTGCACCTTAAGATTTACAAGTAAAATATTTGAGGTTTGTAAAATAATTATTATTTAATTATTTATTTTTTTTGTATATTCAAGTTCTCATAGTAACCATACTGACATTATGTGGCACTCAAACTATCCTAGCCTCACCATGTGAACAATTACGCTCGGCCAGTCAAATGAAGATAGCTCAATTCAATCTTGATCGCCACATTGATTGAAGACAACTAAATCGGCCTAATCTCAGCCTAAAGCCTAATGAGGCTTAGCCAGGCCAGTTAAGACAACACAGACCAAGGCAGATCGATCAAACCATGCAATACGTTTGACTAGCTAGACCTCCTCTACATGGCCCAAACCATGCAGCCCTCTAATCCATAGCTCGGTCAATGGCCAAGGTATGATTAGCCCGACTTAGATATCTTGGCACAAATTCCCTTATCGCCCCTTAATTTCGTCTGCAAAAGCATGACCAAAATTATTTCATCCAGCCAGGATATATCGTAACCCGGTCCAATTATTTGGCCGGTCTAAATCATTTCGGCGCTCTATTCAATCGGCTTCTTTATCAATACATTAGGTCTAGAACACATGGCACACACTTATTGGTTCTGTGCACCTGGTACAGTCGTCACGCACAACTCTAAAAAAAATTGAATCATGGCGCCTTTTCACTTTCTATACATATAACCAATACATATAGAACATCTCTACACATTGTTCATCTTCTTCTCACATAGAAACCTTACAAATCAGAACCCCCCACCTTTGATCTCTTGCATTTAATAATCAAATCCACAGATTCTTTCCTCAATAATTGACTTGCCATCATCACATGAGCCCTTTCACCGATTGGATCACAGTTCGACGCCCCAAATCGTAAGTTCTCCACACTATTCTATATTTCCCATTATTGTTCTTTATGTTGACAGTGTTCTTTGAGAGAATTCGAATATACAAATCAAATAAATAATTAAGTAATAATTATTTTACAATCTCAAATATTTGGCTTGTGAATCTTTAAGTGCAAAGTGAATATTATTGGAGGGTCTTTTAATTAATTCTAAAACAAATTAATGGTGAAAGTCTTTCATTTAGAGGCAAGATTTATTATTAAAAAAAAAAATAAGGGACCAATTAGTTAGTATATTTTGATCTAGTAATAGTTGTATTTTATTTAAATTAATGGAGAGAGAAAATAAAATAAAACAAAAGATAATAATTTAGAGCCTTTTGTTTAGATATATATATATAGGAACCCTAGGTTGCCTAATACAATATAGGGCAACAGTAGCAGCCACGGGAGAGAGAGAGAGAGTTTGAGAGAAAAGAAGAAGAAAAAAAAAAAGATTGCAAACAAGGAAGGACTTTTGGTGTGTGGTATGTTTCTAGCTTCATTCTTTCTTTTATTTTTGTTCTTTATCCTTATTCTATCATTATTTAATTCATTTATGAAGAGGTTGTAGGTTTATGTATTTTGTATATATACATTGTTAAGAAACCTGAGGAAATAAATTGTGTAAAGAATGATGTAATTCTTAGTTTAAAAATTCTGTATAGAACTACAAACTTTAAAAATCGAGGAACCATATCAAACGGATGAATTTTGAACTAAATTTTTACAGTAGATTAATTACATATTTAATTGTATACCAGAATTTTCTCACAATTTTTGGGAGTCAAAATCTATATTAACTGGTGCGTTCAAATCTGTCCAAAAAACTGGTGTAAAGTAGTAAATTCGAAAGTGTCGTTCTCTTTGGGTATAAATCCGAAAATTATCAAATTAGCATCATTAGAACCGGTTACGAGTCTAGTTTCTTACATTTTTTTCCTGGCATTGATTGCTTCTATATACTAAGAGAACCATTAATTTCTTTAAAGTGCTGCAGAAAGCAACCTGTTTGGATATAATTAATTGTAAATAATTATTTTTATAAGCAAATCAAGTAAAACCAATTGGGTTTGAAACTTGAGATATATTAGTTGATATCTGGAGGGTTTTCAAAATTTTCAAATAGCGTGGAGTGAGTTTTGTAATTTTCAAAATTAGCGAATAGATTGGGAAAACTTGTTTAAAATTCTATTTTATTTTTAAAATTATTTTTAATTAAGTTTCGATTTGAACCCATGTCTTGGGTAATTTTAGACCTTGAAGAACATGAACTTAGGTAATATTTAAGAGTAACGGTGAGTTGGGTTAAGCCGTGTTAGTGCACTTTAGTTTGGGGTTACTTAGTTTCTTATTCTTTTGTATTTTTAAATCAGTAATGAATTGTAGTTTTCATACTTGGTTCAGGGCACTAGTTGGACTTTCATACTTTATTTGAGGATTATATTATATCGTGTTCAGGTGAGTAGTTGCATGCTATATATTTTTATAAATGTTCCTCTACCCTAAACTGTTGAAAAATTTAATTGTTGTTTCAGGACTAAACTGTTTGATAAATTATTATATTAGCAATGGAATTAAATTATTTCTGAAACATGTGTAAACTTAACATACTGTAAACTATTTGTTATGGTCTCATGTTTATAATGGTGAACTAGCATATTTTGCGAAACTGAATTGTATTGATTATTGGGACCATCTATATATTTTAGTCTAGGGAAATTATTCCACTATGTGTGACGACTCTGGCTACTAGGGAATAGATCCAAGTTGGGCCATGATGACTCTAATGCTCAATGATTGTAAGGAAAAGACCTAGGCTAGGCTAGGTGACCTTCAATCAGACCGTCTTAGAGAAAAGGCCTGGGTTGTCACCTTGTGGATGACTCTTGGTTCGATATTGGATCCAACGGGCTTATTGCCTTGAAAACTGTGTGGCATGTTACTTGTCATTCTTGGTACCCAGAAAATTATTGGTGTTCATGTTGTAATCTTTTTTAAGTAGAAAATGTCATTTATCGTGTTCTTAAGAGACATGATTATTTTAACTGTCGAATTGTGGAACCTTCTTTTTGAAACAAATTATCTTTATTAAAACTATATGCCAATCTAGTTTCTGTGTTATATATCTTATTTTGGAATTGAACTCTGTTTTCAAAATTGTATTTACTATCTATGTTGCTACTCACTGAGCTATCAGTTGACTTAGTTGTTTATCACTTCCAAGTGTTAGAAGGACGTAGAGTGGACTCATGACACAGCGAGGACTCAGTTGCATGAACCTCTAGGACATTCATTATTTTGTTTTAGTTTGTTATGTTGGTTTTGTGCATATATTGTGGTTGGATTTTATTTAGAATTATTTTATTTTATGCGCGGTTTGTGTTCTATTTAGTATATATTTTTGGAAGTTGGTTATGGCTGGGTTTACCATTTATACTTGTGACTTTCATTGATTTGGGTTTTGATTTATTTATTTCTAGGCTATCGTCACATTTATTCTTTGTGATTTTGGGTTCATGTTTAGGCTTACTTGTGCCTTAGGCTAAGTCCCTGTGCGCCATGGTAGGTCATGCCTGGAGTTGGGGTGTGACATTAATCTCATTAATCTCACTCAAAAACAAGGTCATGGTGCAAAAAACTACCAAAATTTGGGAAAAACAAGATCTGAAACTAAGTTAAAGGATTAAACAACCCTTAATTTGTCGTTATGTAGTATACAATCCACTTTTTGAGATGAGCACTAAAGAATCTGGGCTAAATTGGGCAAAAAAGCTTTGTTTTTTATCCAAAACACCTAACTGACCAAATTTTTTGTTTGCGAGTGGTTTAGTTATTGTGGAACCGAGCGACGCCCCTAAATTGAGCTAAAATCCAGCTCCACTGATTGGCCGAGTTAAAACCTCACGTGAGCAAGTGATCAAGCTAAAACTATGCTCGTGCTCTAATAGCTGTTAAATTTTCACCATGCAGAATCCTAAGATTAGCCAAGCACACTAACACGCTGAGCGGCTCTGCCAGACCGAGCAAGCATCGCTTAACTAGGAAGGCCACACGCAGCTGGGCTAACAACACACAAATATCCACTTATGTTAATAAATTAACCAAGTGTGGGGAAGTGATTTGTTGGAAATACTCTTCCGATCCGGGAAGACGCTCTTGATTCTCAGCTAGTCACCTGCAAAGACAAATATTCCGGTAGAGGGTGCCGGGATTAGCACTCCGACGGGCAAGTCAGTTCCTCTACTTAAGAAAGCTTGTTTACTAAGTTTAGGGAAGTGTATTTTTTTTTTACATACCTTTCTGGATTTGCGGTTCTCATATTTATACTCACTTCCTGGACCTCGGGGCCTGAGCCTACTTTTATCTTATTCACCTTACATTCATTCGGATCTATTGATCCTCGTCTTATTCAGCTCTGTTAACGTATTCGGCACCCTAGTTACGCAATACGAGGCCGAGTAGTACCCAGTTTCCGGGGTATGCGTCTTTCGACTCTTCCAAATATTCGGCTCCCACAATTGCCCCCCGAACTCCCTATTGACGGTAGTTAATCGGCGTGTTTGGTCTTGAATTGGAAAAGTTGGAACTGGTCAGGCGGCTTCACATATCCCAATATAGATACTGCTGGCCGGGGTGCTTGGTTCCGGGTTCTGAATACTCCACCAAAATTTTGGCAATTGAGCCCGCACAACATTCGTCTAAGTACACCCCCTTTTGGTTGTCGTACCGACTTCCCGTCTCGTCGTACATGCCTATTCATTGTGATTTTAAAGATTAGCGTCCCTTCGGGTTCACATTCCACAGTACTGGTCACTAGGTTGCCTTTTGGATCGTTCTTGCAATTTTGTCTCCTCCAATATCTTTTTCTCCCTCTGTAAGTTTTCCACTTCTTTGCTTTGAGAAGTATTCCCATTTTATTCTTTGGCATATCTGTGTCAACTTTAGGGCATGGCGAAACATTTGAAAGACCTCCTTTCATCACATCGAATCGCTGGTTTTAGACGCCATTTCTCTATTCCTGATGATGTCCGTCTGTCGCTTTTGGCAGACGGTACCCTTGACACGGAGAGGGAGGACGAATCCTCAATCGTCTTTTCTCTTTTGTCAATCGCGGAGGGTGGAGTCCGCTTCCCCTTGCATCCGTTTCTTAGGACTGTGCTTCGCCATTGGGATTTAATCCCTTCCCAACCTAACGTGAATTTCTTTAGAATTATAATGGGGGTTGTAGCGTTGAATCGTCGCCTTGGAATTAACCTTGGCATTCCGGCTATCCGGCACTGCTATGCCTTGGCTAAGTCCTCCGGCCGGCAAGGACGTTACTTCCTTAGAGCTAAGGACACCGACCATCAGCTAATCACTATGCTTTCCAGCTCTGGGAAACGAGTTGATGACGTTATGGTCGTTGTCCAGGGTAACTGGGAATTCGGCGAAGGGGAAGATCGTGTCGACCCTGTTCCTAGACGGAGGGGCGAGCCAGGTCGCCGAGTATCCCCTTGTTTTTGTCATGTGTTCATTTTTATTGTAGAACCTATTTCATTGAAATCTCACGGCTTCGTTTCGTGCAGGAAGGGGTCTGAAAAAGATATTACCTTCAACCCACGACGTCACCCTTTCAGATATCAGGGTCGCTCTCAGGTATTTCGGCCGGCGAAGTCTTCAGAAACAGGGGAGGGCGGCTCATATTCTGCTTTGTTATGAACCGACATACACAACCTTCTCGGCGGCTGAAAACATACCGATTCCAAAGGGTGAAGATTCCCTTACTGCTCTTATTCTGTCTGACTTCAAAAACTTGAGGCAGATAGGCTTTGAAGGGTCCGATTCGGAACGGAACGAGGTAGTTGATATCGCCGAATCAGATCAATCCGAGGCCGAGTTTGAGGAAGTATTGGATTCCGCCGCCCCTCTATTTACGTCGGGACCAGGGAATCTTCCTTCTGCCGACGTTTTTCGACACACAGAGGATCTTCCCGTCTCGAACTCCACGGATATGGCCGGAATGAGTCTGACAAAGCTTGCCAAAAAGGCGAATGCGGAGAGGTTAGCCACACGGCGAAGGGCGGAGGGCCTTTCGTCCGAGACGCCGCCCACCACCGAATCTCGACTTCCCCTGCCAGTTGTCAACGCCGAGTCTTTGGGGGTTATAGAGGAGACAGAAAAAGGTCAGGATGCCGAATCGCCGTTGGTTGAAGTCGGTAGAAAAGTTGAGAAAAGCGGAACGCCCCGCTGACCTTAAGGCCGGCTCAGACGAACAAGGTGGTAAGCGTCCTCGATTAGAGGGGTCTAGTGAGGCTGTTCCTTTTGTCATTCGTCCAATGGTAAAGGGCATGCCGGTTTCCTCTAACGCTTCGGCGCTTATAGATCCAGAGGTCGCATTCAGTGTGGCTACTTTCGTGTCATTGCCGTCTGATGTCGAGGCTTTCCGGGTGGAACCAGATATAAATGCGACAGCATTGGCCGAGCAATCGGCACTTCTGGTACGTATTTTGACTTTCCTTTACCTTATCCAAGTACTGTTGAGTTTAAGTTTTTTGGGTTCTTTTGCAGACCGTCGGCAGGATAGCCGACATGGGACGCCGGCAACTCGACGCCGTCAAAGAGATTGGCCGCCTATGAAAGTAAGTAGAGGGCCAGAGGAAGAGGGCCAAGGATGCAGCTTTGAGAGCGGACAAGGAAGCTTCTTGTGCCGAGGCCGAGGTAAAAAAGGCTCGTATTGCAGATCAATCCCGAGCGGACGCCGAGAATAAGGTGGACGCGAGAGAAACGGCAACTGATTTGGATTGTCGAGGCGGTTACCGACTGGAGGCTATTGCTTCCAAAGCATTTGGAAAAGATCTTTGGGCTCGCCGAATCGTGGACCGTGTCTCACGCCAAGCAGCGGGTTCAAGCACGGCTAGCACAAAGCCCTTGCTGCAACTGGAGTTTCATTGACTATACCAGTGCCGTATAAGCAAGTGGATGTCGAGCCGTTGGAGACTGATTCTGAAGGCTGAGCTGGGCGAATGGCTTAGATTTCATAAATGTATTAAGAACTTACAACTGTATTAGGATTTTACAAATGTATTGTTAAGCTTTATCAGACATTTTTGTATTGATTTTGTATATATAAAAAATGTCGCGAGCCGACTATATAAATGAATGAATCTTGACATTTTTGTTCGGCTTATGGCTTATTGTCTACATATAAAATGTCTCAAGCCGAATATATTAATGAACCTGCCCTTGCCTTGGCCAGGGAGCGAGCGAGGGGCCGAATGAGCTGATGGCTCTGAATCGGGGGCTGGCAAGGCATAAATTATTCGGCGTGGTTGTTTGAAAATCCAGCCGTCTAGGTTGATGAATCTAGCCCTTGCCCCAGCGATAGCGCTTGACATTCAGCCTAATAGATTAATGAACCTGCCCTTGCCTTGGCCAGGGCGCGAGCGATGGGCCGAATGAGCCGATGGCTTTGAATCGGGGGCTGGCAAGGCATAAATTATTCGGCGTGGTTGTTTGAAAATCCAGCCATCTAGGTTGATGAATCTAGCCCTTGCCCCAGCGATAGCGCTTGACATTCAGCCTAATGGATTAATGAATCTGCCCTTGCCTTGGCCAGGGCGCGAGCGATGGGCCGAATGAGCCGATGGCTTTGAATCGGGGGCTGGTCAAGGTATAAATTACTCGGTGTGATTGTTTGAAAATCCAGCCGTCGAGATTGATGAATCTAGCCCTTGCCCCAGCGATAGCGCTTGACATTCAGCCTAATAGATTGGGGAAGGGGCATGCGACTTTTGACGTTCTCTCGGGGGAGCTGCATGTACCCAAGAATAAATGGGCGAGTTCATGCCAATAATTTAACTCGTTCCTTATTCAGGCTTGAACCAGACCTGGCAGAGGCCAACTTTGGCTGGGTTTTGAGATTGAAATGAGTCGCAGAAACGAGCCTAGTCGCACGGGAAGGAGAGCGTCCGTGGATCGGGAAAAAGAGCGGTCCCCCAGTCGTCAAAGCAGATCACCCCAAAAGGATGGACCACAGGGAGGTTCCCCGTGCCCACGACCCTCGGTTGAGCTAGACGCGGAGCCACGACCGTTGAGTTTTGCGGTTTGCATGAAGAATAGACCAATGACGGAAGTGGATTCTATAATTAAAGACTCGGATGTGGCGGTCGAGTTCGCCCGGCAGATTTTTTCGCCAGAGGTACAACAGTCGATGGTCGGGCATCGAGATTTCGAAGTATTTCGGGATGGCATTCATGGGGCTATCAAAGGACTGTATAGCGCTTATGAAATCGGGATGCGTCTGCGCGAAGCCCGCCACGAGAACGAGAAGATCAACGAAAAGAATCGCAGTCTGGAGGCTCGTGCGCAAAAAGCTGAGAATGAGCTTCGGGAGCTAAAGAGTGTTCGAGCGGCCAAGTCGGTGGTGGACGGTCAAACGAAAATCATGGGGGAGAGGGCGAACTGAGAGGCCCCGAGTTATGAGAGCGGATATAAGGACGGCGTAAAGGCCGGGATGAGGAAGGCCAAAACGGACCTAGCAGAGGAGGTCTGCCGATGCGAAAACTGTGGTTTCAGGCATGGCTAGATCAAGGTCCTTCAAACTGTGGAAGCTCTTGGGTCGGTGGGCATAAATTCGGCTTCGCCCCTA
Organism: Camellia lanceoleosa; assembly: GCA_025200525.1. NCBI lineage: Eukaryota > Viridiplantae > Streptophyta > Magnoliopsida > Ericales > Theaceae > Camellia > Camellia lanceoleosa. The sequence goes on from CM045759.1 coordinate 162,807,742, forward strand.
TATCATCGGCATTACCTTCCGTATTCCGAGTTCGATATTGAGAAAAGTGACGACGAAGATGCCTACTGAGTGCGCCACAATGTGGAGTAAATAGGACTATCTTATCGAAAGCTCGAAATGTATAGCGGCCTTCGAATAAATAGCAGATTTTATTATTATTGATTTTTTTTTTATTAGCAGATTTTGAAATGTTTTGCGTGTAATTAAACGCCCTATGTCAATTTATTGTCAGCTTTTGTACTGCGTGATGTAAACGTTCAGAAATACATTGATCGGCTCCAATGTAGGAACCATGTATTTGGTCAGTTAAATCGTGCCAACGAAGGGCATTCCGAATCCGGAGACTTATTCAGCCAATCGTGGTGTCCATGAAGGGCGCTCCGAATCCGGAGACTTATTCGGCCAATCGTGATATCCATGAAGGGCGCTCCGAATCCGAAGACTTATTCGGCCAATCGTGATATCCACGAAGGGCGCTCCGAATCCGGAGACTTACTCGGCCAATCGTGATATCCACGAAGGGCGCTCCGAATCCGGAGACTTATTCGGCCAATCGTGGTGTTCACGAAGGGCGCTCCGAATCCGGAGACTTATTCGGCCAATCGTGATATCCACGAAGGGCGCTCCAAATCCGGAGACTTGTTCGGCCAATTGTGGTGTCCACGAAGGGCGCTCCGAATCCGGACACTTATTTAGCCAATCGTGATATCCAGGAAGGGCGCTCCGAATCCGGAGACTTATTCGGCCAATCGTGGTGTCTACGAAGGGCGCTCCGAATCCGGAGACTTATTCGGCCAATCGTGATATCCACGAAGGGCGCTCCGAATCCGGAGACTTATTCGGCCAATCGTGGTGTCCACGAAGGGCGCTCCGAATCCGGAGACTTATTCGGCCAATCGTGATATCCACGAAGGGCGCTCCGAATCCGGAGACTTGCTCAGCCAATCGTGGTGTCCAGGAAGGCCGCTCTGAATCCGGAGACTTATTCGGCCAATCGTGGTGTCCACGAAGGGCGCTCCAAATCCGGAGACTTATTCGGCCAATGGTGGTGTCCACGAAGGGCGCTCCGAATCTGGAGACTTATTCGGCCAATCGTGATATCAACGAAGGGCGCTTCGAATCCGGAGACTTACTAGGCCAATCGTGATATCCACGAAGGGCGCTCCGAATCCGGAGACTTATTCGGCCAATCGTGGTGTCCACGAAGGGCGCTCCGAATCTGGAGACTTATTCGGCCAATCGTGATATCCACGAAGGGCGCTCCGAATCCAGAGACTTGTTCGGCCAATCGTGGTGTCCACGAAGGGCGCTCCAAATCCGGACACTTATTCGGCCAATCGTGATATCCAGGAAGGGCGCTCCGAATCCGGACACTTATTCGGCCAATCGTGGTGTCTACGAAGGGCACTCCGAATCCGGAGACTTATTCGGCCAATCGTGATATCCACGAAGGGCGCTCCGAATCCGGAGACTTGTTGGGCCAATCATGATATCCATGAAGGGTGCTCCGAATCCGGAGACTTATTCGGCCAATCGTGGTGTCCACGAAGGGTGCTCCGAATCCGGAGACTTATTTGGTCATGAAGAAGCATATGAACTGAAGCATGAAAACGAGCAACTTTTTCATTACGGTAGAGTATGTACAAGTACCAAGCCCACAAATTGGGTCATTGGTAAAATTTTCATAGGTGCGTTGAATTCCAAGGCCGTGGCAGGCTTCTTCCTGACATGTCCGAGAGCCGATATGCCCCTGTTCCTGCAATGGAGTCTATTTGATAGGGGCCGTCCCAATTCGGACCCAGCTTTCCGTCGGCCGGTCTCCGGTCGGCTGGAAGCGCTTTCTTTAGGACCAGCTCTCCTGGAGTATAGCGATGCAACTGAACTCGTTGATTGTATGACTTAGCGAGCTGCTGCTGATACCGTGCCATGGAGGCCAGGGCGCGGTCTCTTCGTTCCTCGATTAGATCCAGGTCCAGGGCGAGCATCATGTCATTTCGGCCTGTATCAAAGGCTTGTGATTTCAAAGTCGGGAAGCCGATTTCCAGGGGTAAAATTGCTTGGGTTCCAAAGCATAGGGCGAACGGTGTTTCTCCGGTGGACCTCCTTAGCGTTGTCCGGTGCGCCCACAATACACTTGGCAATTCTTCAACCCATTTGCCTTTAGCTTTTTCCAGCCTCTTTTTGATGCCGTCCAAGATGGTTTTGTTTGAGGCTTCGGCTTGACCGTTGCTCTAGGGGTAGGCGGGCGTAGAGAAGTTGGACGTGATACCGTATTTGCCGCATAGTTCTCGATATACGCCACAATCGAACTGAGTGCCGTTGTCTGAGATGAGAGCTCTTGGAATACTGAATCGCGTAATGATGTTCCTCCATACAAATCGCTTTATGTCGGCATCCCGTATGTGCGTTAGAGCCTCCGCTTCGACCTATTTTGTAAAGTAATCTGTTGCTGCGATTAGGAATCGCTTGTTTCCTGGGGCCCTGGGCAACGGTCCTACAATATCAAGCCCCCATTGAGCAAACGGCCAGAGAGTTCAACTCTTCGGCGGGCAAATGGGTTAGTGGGGAGAACTTTTGGCATTGTTCGCATCTTTTAACATAATTTTCTGCGTCGGCTCTCATTGTCGGCCAATAATACCCCTGTGTTATAGCTCGATGGGCGAGAGAGCGTCCTCTGGAGTGGGCTTCACAACTGCCCTCATGTATCTCAGTTAGAAGTTCCTCCACTTTATCCGGGTGTATGCATTCCAAATAGGGACCGGAAAGGGACTTTTTGTAAAGCCCTCCCTGTGGATCCAGATAGTATCGCAAGGCTTTATTGCATAGCTTATGTGCTTCTTTTTTGTCCTCTGGGAGTTGTTCAGAAGAGAGGAATCCGGTTATGGGGTCCATCCAACTTGGTGTGGATTCTATAATATTAATGTGGATCTCCTCCGAAGGGCCAATGCTCGACTCCGGGATGAAACCTACTTCAATGGTCCGTTTGAGTTCGGAATTGATAGCGGAGGCTAGGCATGCCAGGGCATCTGCGTGTGTGTTCTGATCGCGTGTTATTTGGTTCAGTTCGTGATGGTCAAACTTCGTTAGCAAAGAGTTGGCCGTTTTCATATAGGCAGCCATACGGTCGTTTTTTGCAGCGTACTCCCCCTTTAGCTGGTTGATGACCAATTTTGAGTCACAAAACACTAGCAAACACCGAGCGCCAAGAATATGTGCATTTTGTAGGCCGGCTAAGAGGGCTTCATACTCGGCCTCGTTATTTGATGCTTCAAAGCCAAGCTTCACGGCCTGCTCTATTATTGCGCCGTTGGGAGACATGATTACAACGCCGGCATGACCAGATTGATTAGACGATCCATCACAGTATAGCTGCCAAATATCCCCGACATAAATTCTCCAATTCGACTTTGATCGAACTTCAGCCTTTGGAAGAACGTCGGCAAGTTTAAGGTCGGAAAGCCCGCCTGTGAATTCAGCCACAAAGTCGGCAAGCACCTGTCCCTTGATTGTGGTTTTGGGTAAAAACTGAATGTCATATTGGCCGAGTTCAAGAGCCCATTTTGAAACACGTCCTAATGCTTCCGCGCTTCGTAGTACTGATCGGAGGGGGTAATCTGTTATCACCCCAATGCTATGCCCCTGGAAGTAATGCATCAGTTTTGTTGCTGCCATGACCAGGGCTAGGATGAGTTTTTCCAGTGGAAGATAACGTGTCTCGGCATCGACCATTGCCTTGCTCACATAATACACTGGCCGCTGTTGCCTTTCTTCTTCTTTTAATAATACGGCGCTAACGGCCCTATCAGAGCGCTAGATCTGAGAATGAGGGGTCACCGGCGGTGGTGTTGTCAAGAGAGCCTTGACGGAGGTAAGTCTTGAGCGGTGAAAGCTTCGCATTCGGCGGACCATTCAAAAGCTTTGCCTTGACGTAACGTCTAGAAGAATTGTCTGCATCGGTCTGTTGACCGACTGATGAATCTATTGAGTGCAGTGGCCATCCGCATCAACTTTTGGACTTCTTTTACTGATCAGGGGGAATCGAGTTCCAAGATCGCTGTGACTTGCCTCGGGTTGGCTTCGATTCCGCAGTGGTTGACAATATAACCCAGGAATTTGCCGGAGCCGATTCCAAACGCGCACTTCGAGGCGTTCAGTTTCATTCTATATTTGCGCAAGATGCCGAATGTCTTCTCTAGATCGGCTATGTGATCCTCCTGTTCTTTGGACTTGACCACCATATCGTCGATGTAGACTTCCATGGTGTGGCCGAGTTGTTCTTTGAACATGGCGGTGACCAGCCTTTGGTAAGTTGCCCCTGCGTTCTTCAGCCCAAAAGGCATAACTTTGTAGTAGTAGGTCCCTTTTGGGGTGAGGAATGTAGTTTTGTCCTGGTCAACTGGATGCAGGGCGATCTGATGGTAGCCTCTATAAGCATCGAGAAAACTCATGCGTTGATGGCTTGCCGTGGCATCGACGAGTTGGTCGATTCTAGGTAGGGGAAAGCAGTCCTTGGGGCAAGCTTTGTTCAGATCCGTGAAGTCGACGCACACTCGCCAAGTTCCATTTTTCTTCTTCACTACCACTGTGTTGGAGAGCCACGTGGGGTAGGTGACTTCTCTAATTGCCCCAGCGTCAAGCAATCTGTCGACTTCTTCTATGATGGCAACAGTGTGTTCTGCGGCAGACCGACGGCCTTTCTGAATGACGAGCTTGCAGGTGGGGTCGACGTTCAGGTGGTCTTTGTGGCGAGGGTCTATACCCGACATCTCATATGGAGTCCACGCAAAGACGTCGAGGTTGGTAAGTAGAAAAGAGATCAGCTGTTGTCTATCGGCTTGGTGTAACGAGGTGCCGATCATGAAGAAATTTTCCGGGCTTCCGTCAATGTCAACTCGGTCTAAACTTTCTGTGGCCTTTTCGTTTGGCTGCCGCCCGACATCATCCAGGATTTCCCGATTGGGTGCCTCGATGGAGTTTACTTGCAATTCCTTTGGCATTTTGGCGGCCAAGAGGTAACATGCTTGTGCTGATATTTGGGAGCCGCGGATCTGCTCAATGCCGTGTTCTGTTGGGAAACGTAACAATTGATGGTAGGTGCTTGGGACGGCCTGCAAGGTATGCAACCACGATCGCCCCATAATGAGATTGTACGGCGACGGCAATCGGACAACCAGGAATTCGACATCCACCGTTCGGGAACACCTTTCGACGGGTTAGGTGATTTTTCGATGGGTATTTGGGATTGGCATTGAAGCGAATAGTGGATAAGGGCGAGTCGGATCGATTGATGAAACCGAGTTTGATGAAGGTTTTATAATACATGACCTCGGAAGTGCTGCCCTGGTCTATAAGAACGCGTTCGACGGTGAACCGGTTAACGCGTAGCGCGACAACCAGTGGATCGATGTGAGGGAGCGTTACGCCGATCAAATCAGAATTGTCGAAGGTGATGCTTGGTGACTCTCGGGGTCGCTTTGCTGGCGTGAATTGCTGCTGAGGGCCTAGGAGAGACTGGATTGCATGTATAGCCGGGGTTTCCCGCAGGCTGTATATCATATGGATGTTATCGTGCGGAACACTTCGTCGGAGACGTTCGTCTTGTGTCAATTCCTCAGAGTAAGCGGTTGAAACACAATGAGCATCCGTGTTTTGCTGTCTCGCCCGATATCGTTGGTTTCCTGCCCTTGGGGGTCGCTTAGAGACCTGGCGCACTGTTTGTTTGGGCTTTGCTGTTTCCGAGGCCAGATCGCGGCGAAGGCCCTCGTTCTCAGCGATGGTGCTGTCCAAACTTTGTTTGGTCTTTCTAGCTTGTTCCAAGATGGTTAGCATCAAGGCGGTTTGTGAATCGACATTCAAGACACGTCTTGCAGCAATGATTTCCTTCTCGAGTATGTTTGCCGGAGTGAGGTCGACTCTCTGTGTGATCGCAGCGGTGGCCATCGGAGAATCTTGCGTCATGCCTTCCATGGATGTATTTGAGTATTCCCACAGACGGTGCCAGTTGTGGGGAAGTGATTTGTTGGAAATACTCTTCCAATCCGAGAAGACGCTCTTGATTCTCAGCTAGTCACCTGCAAAGACAAATATTCCGGTCGGGGGTGTCGGGATTAGCACTCCGACGGGCAAGTCAGTTCTTCTACTTAAGAAAGCTTGTTTACTAAGTTTAGGGAAGTGTTTTTTTTTTTTACATACCTTTCTGGATTTGCGGTTCTCATATTTATACTCACTTCCTGGACCTCGGGGCCTGAGCCTACTTTTATCTTATTCACCTTACATTCATTCGGATCTATTGATCCTCGTCTTATTCGGCTGTGTTAACGTATTCGGCACCCTAGTTACGTAATACGAGGCCGAGTAGTACCCAGTTTCCGGGGTATGCGTCTCCCGACTCTTCCAAATATTCGGCTCCCACACCAAGCTTCATGGGTTGGTATCACTTATTGGTATCTATGCTGGGCGCAATAGTCGAATTTCGAAGAGATTATGACATCCCAAATAACGTCCACTTCCAACTAGGCGAAGAATGAATCCTATCCCAAGGAAAAATCAGGGTTTGCCCCTTCACCGTGCTATCCATTGTCGAGGAGGGTCCCCGCTTTTTGGTGCAACTCCTAATTTGTGAATTCCTAAGGCAGAGTAGACTCTGCCCCACACAAGTATCCACTAACACATTCTGAATAATAAACCGAGTAGTCGAGTTAAACCGTCGGCTAAATCTAAACCTTAGTTTAGCCAAGATATTTTGTCAATACACGCTCAGCGACACAAATGACAAGTTTTGTTGGTACTTAAAAATCAAGAGGGGTCGTGAACGTCTAGTAACCGGCACAATGGTTAAATACTTGTGTGACGATGACGTCCTTTGGGTGAACGACCATTATGAAACGGCCGATGTACCCAATAGGTACATTAACCACAACAAAGGAAAAGCGATAAGACGAACAGTTCAAAAACCAAGCAAACCAAATCTTACATTCGTTGCACTGAGCTAACTGTTGTCTTTTTTTGCATATTTGAGACAACTCCAGAATCAATATTCACATCTAAATGAAAGCACAATCAGGGTCGTGCTAAATTACAAGCAGCATGACTGCCATGACCTCCTATGCTATGAACCGAACTACCGTTATTTCGCTTCGCACAAAAACAAGGTAATAGACTTCTTCTTTGAGCCTTCTTCTCCCCCAGGTCTAACTTTTCCAAACGTACCCCTAATCTACCTGACTGACGAAGAAGGCATGGTCAAGAGGAACTGAATTAAGAATCTGATGCTTGTCACATCCAAGGAAACAACTACCACTTCAACTGCTTTACCAAGCCAAAAGGTCGAACAAAATTCAGGAATAGCGCTAGCTCTGGCCTGTACTGTGGTTTAATTAGTCAGCATGGAGTCATATTAGACAAGCAAGAGGGCTTGTACATCTTATTTATCTATGGATCTTATAACCAAGATGAGCACCGAGTAACTGGTTGTTGAAGTTGCCCCTACCAAATAACCAAAATAGAATAAGCTGAAACCGGAGCCAGGGAATCCGCGGAAGAAAGGAGCGGGGAAGAAGCATCTAGTTTAGAAGTAGAAGCAGCAATCGAGAGGCATTTCATTGAAGTTACCCAATTCCTACTGCTTTTGCTTTCGAAAGAGCTTTTGGGTCTGTTTCTACGTAAAAGAATTGCTATGCCCTATAGCCCTGGAAACCAACTCTGACACACTAGGGGTAAGATTATCATCGAGAAAGACTCCATTTCTGACAACAATGAGCATTTTCTTAGTTATAATCTTTCAAAGGCCTTGCTCCTACTGGCCGACATGCAGAAGTGCAACCATATCCCTAACACCCAGGTTATCAAATCTACAATGAAATCTATGACTAGGGTAATGCCTCAATTGATCATACTTTCTAACTTTTTACTCAACCTCCTTCATTAACTCTTATTTTTAAGCCATTCAAAAATCCCACATGGCCATGGAGTGCCTGGTAAAACTGAGGTAGAAAATGCATAAGAACATCGACAGCATAAAAAACCTTGAAACTGATCTAGGTTGTTCTCAGTCTTCCTTAGAAATGGCCAATGCTAACAATACACAACTCATTAACCAAGTAGTTGATGCCGAGAAAAAATGGATGTCACATTGGCTGAGCTGGAGAAGCTGAAAAAGAAAAGAATGCCATGGTGTAAGTTGCAGAAGATAAGGGCTTCAACGAGGCCGAGGAAAGCTATGCCAAGAAAATTAATGTTCCTAAGGACATCTTTTTCTAGTTAGGCTGGAAGGCCGCATGCAAAAAGCTGGGACACGGCCGCGATACCGAGATATTCACCACTCCACCCTTCTGCTTCTTGTCGGACTATATGGAAGCTTATCCCAATAAGATCTTCAAAGCTTTGGCTTCAGAATAAGACAATGAGAAAGGTGAAGATGGTGCTGTATAGAACCAGGCTGGTGATGAGGAAAATGTTGTGGTCGACCAAGAAAATGCTACTGAAGAAGAACTTGAACCTCTTTCTTAACTTTTTTTTTTTCTCTTTTCTTTGTTTGTTTTTCTTTTGGCACTAAAATGCTATAACCGGGTAGATGACCTCTTCTCTTGTATTCCCAATTCACATGAATCAATCATCTTTTTACTAGTATTGCTCAATCACTTGTCTGCTTTCTTAATTTGTTATGTCGCCCTATTTTGTCAAGCAAAATGCCACTCAACAAAGATTTTTTTAAGTTGGACAAACGTTCCAACTTACTTTCTTGAGCAAAATGCTGCTCAACAAAGATTTTCAAAGTTGGACAAACCTCCCAACCTACTTTGCCGAACAAAATGCCACTCAACAAAGATTTTCAAAATTGGACAAACCACCCAACCTACTTTGCTGAGCAAAATGCCGCATGGAAAAGATTTTCAAAGTTGGGCAAATCTCCCAACTTACTTTGCCGAGCAAAGTGTTACTCATCAAAGATTTTCAAAATTGGACAAATCTATTAACCTACTTTGCTGAGCAAAATGCCGCTCGGGCCAAGATTTTCAAAGTTGGACAAACCTTCCAACTTACTTTGTCGAGCAAAATGCCGCTCAGCCAAGATTTTCAAAGGTGGACAAACCTCCCAACCTACTTTGTTGAGCAAAATGCTGCTTGACAAACATTATGCATTGCAATGAAATTTGCTGCCCTTAGACCAGGCTAAAATTGCTTGGTAATTCCATCCAAGTACATCATGTTAAAAACAACAAAGTTGTAAAGGAAAAGCTGTCTACTTGTTTTATTAATGAAAAGTTAAAAAATTACAAAGATAAAAGCTATAAATAGAACAACTTCAAGTTCGCAGTATTCTATGGTCTTGGAACAACTCGGAGTAGACACCCCATTTTGATTGACCCTAAGAGTTTGGGCACTTGCAAGCCTCCCAATGATAAAATGGTACTTACTTCATCCCTAGAATGTTTAAAGTCGTTCAGAGTTGCTGTACAAACCCGTTTTGGCTAAAAATCAACTTTTTGTGAAAATGACCATTTAACCCTTGGATCCATTTTTAGCCCAAAAAAAAACCAAATTCTTAACCCCAAAAAGTCCGATTATGCTTTGATTGATTGTATTATCCAAAATTAGTGACCTGTTTTTATCAAAAACATTGATCAGAATTCAATTCGAGCTTACCTATGCCTCAAGCAAGCCAAGAGCATAGGCCATGTACTTGTGCATGCATCCATGGTATGTTTACTGAGGCAAAATGCGCGTTCGCACGTTAGATGTGAGTGTGCACATTGTTTTTATGTGTATATGATCACTGTGCATGTGCACTTGGTTTATACGTACGTACATTGAAGCATTGCAGAGTTATTTTTGGTAACTCAATTTTGGTGGGAACGGCGAAGGGGGAAGTGATGAAACCCTAGAAGGGTTCCAAAGGCTTCCCCCATCTCTATAAATAGAGCCTCTTCCCCTTTATTTGAAGGGGTTAAGGAATTGAATCGTTTTCCAAAAGTTTTTAACAAAACCACCTCTTCTCTTTCCTTTCTAGCCTTGACTCCAAAATTCCCACCCCTACAGCAGCTCTAAACACCAAAAACTACTGTAAGGACTTAGAAAACCTAAGTGTAACAACCCCATCACGTATAATGATTAGCACTTAATTAATTAAGAAGATTTGGAATTTAATTGTCAAGTATTATAATTTAATCTAGGATTCACGAAAATTATGGAGATTGATTCACATATGATTCTATTAAAGATTTATTTTGAAATTAGAAATTAAGGGTCCAAATGGTTTAAGGAAGTGAAGTTAAGAAGTTGAATCAATTTAATCTTAACTACGGATTCATTTGGGAGTTTAATTAAATATTCGATTCAGTTTAGTAAAATTGAGATTCGATTAATTGGGTTCGAATTGGAGTTAATTAAGTTAAGAGGATTGGGAATTAAGATTATTATGAATTAAATTCATTTATGTGGTGCTTAATTTGAATATGTAATTTATTAACGAAATTATGAGTTTGATCAGAAATTGAAGGTTTAAATGATTTAAGAAACAAAAATTGAGGATAAGAATAAGTTGAATTTGATATTTGGAGCTTTTTGAGAGTTTAATTAAAACCTGATTCAGATTGATAAATTTAAATATAATTAATTGGGCTCTAATGGAAGTCAAATTAGATTAATTAAATTATGTGAGATTGTGATTAGTTATGATTAATTTAATTATGTGTTAATCAAGATTTATTGAGAATATGTGTTATTTAATTAAATTAATCTTAGCCATAAATTAAATTGTAGAATGATTTAAAGTTTTGAGAGTGTATGTGGGTGTGTGTACAAAGGAGTGTGTGTGTGTGTGTGAAGAGTAAGTGGTGTGTGTGCATGTGTGCTGTGTACTCATCTACTGGAGTATACCAATGCTTGAGATTCATTTCAATCCTTTGACATTCTAAGGAATAGAAAGTATAGAGAGAGAGGGAGAGGGCTTAGTTCAAGAAAAAGATGAACTAAGGAAGATAAACTCAAGAAAAATTTAAAGAGAGGAAGAAGATCCAAGAGGAAATCAACCATAAATTCTGAAATCAAAGTTTAAGGTAAGGAATTTATACTCAAATCATGTAGAATCTATATATAATACTTGAAATTAAGGAGACTTTGGGATCAATTTCTTGTAAATTTTAAGAAATTGGGTTTTGAGTAAGAATTTAAAGCTAGGCTCATGGTTATGGAAATGAATATGGAAATTGATTATTTTTGGTTTGATGTTGATTATCCTACATGAATTTGGGTCTCATTTCTACATGCATGTAATTTTAGAGGAATTAAAGAATAAATATGGGTTTTGACTTTGATTATTGACCCATGCATGTAATGTAATTTAAGAGTTTGATTCAAATTAAACATATTTTGGAACATCTATGTTTTAAGGAAGTAAATTTGAAAAATTAATTAGTTTGAGTTTGATCTTCATTATTCTTCATAAGTTTGAGGCTCATCCTTACATGCATGTTAGAGTTTCAAAGTTTTAGATTTAATTCATGTGCAAAAAAGAAAAAAGAAAAAAGAGACTTATGAGTTTAAATTTGGGTTAGATATGAAGAAAATTAATAAAAATCTAAATTGGAGTAATTCAAGAGTTAAATTATGATTTGCTTGGGAAAAATATAAAATCAATAGTTTTGATCCTAATTTCATATATGCAATTATTTCTTTAAAAGAGTTTATAATTTCAATTTCATGATTTAAGAGGAATTAGTAAAATGAAGAAGAAATTGAATTGGATTCAAAATTATGGAAGGAATTTGGTTTGATTTAATCTCTAATCCATGCAGGTAATGTAATTTAAGAGTTTTATTTAATTTAAACTTGTTATTGAATATATTAAATTAGTTAATTTTATTGGAATTACATATATGCAATGTTGGCTAGGAGAATTGACAAGAAAATGAAGAATTAGAGCCAAGATCAAGTTTATGAAGTAAATAAGAAATTAATTACTTTGGGTTTGATTTTGGAATATCATGCATGAATTGAGTCTAATTTCTACATGCATGGATAAATTCTACAAGTTTTAATATTCTAATTGTACATGCATCATGGATTTGTAATAATTGATCTCATGTTTTGATGAGATAAGAATTAAGCTTTGGAAATTTATGGGTTTATGAACAATGAGCTTAATTTATAAATTAAAGGAGTTTTGATGTAAATGATTCAAAATTGATCCTATTTTCTTGATTATTAAAGAGTTTGCATGTTTTAGACAAGCCATGTATGAACCCAAGTTTTGAAGTTATTTTGAAAGCTTAATTTAAGATTTAGAATTTGTAAGTTTAGAATTGGGCTTGGTATGAAGAATATGAATTGAATTGAATTGAATTTGATGAGTTTGATATGATTCGAGTTTATGAAATGGATTTATGTAAATTTAAGATTCAAATCCTGTAAAATTGGCCCTTATACTCATGTTAAAGGTTATGTGGTGGAAATATGAGTCTTATGATGTTAAATACATTGGTTAGAACCAAGTTTTGAAGCTCAAGCATAATCTGGAAAAACCCAGAATTCGACCTGTCCGCTTGAGCGTGGAGAGTCCTGCTCGAGCGTACCCTATTTTACTTGACTCCTCGCTCGAGCGTCAAAAGTCTCGTTCGAGCGTAATTTGCAAGCAACCAGTACTTTTGCAGACTAAAGGGGTCTGCTCGAGCAGCCGAAGCTACGCTCGAGTGGAGGGCCCTGTTTCAGAAATTTGGAAAGATGTTTTATGCTTCGTTTTCCGTTTTCTTTCATTTCAAAGCACTCTTAGGCATGCATTAAAGATTGTAAATGAATTAAAGAACGTGAAAGGAGCCTAAGAATGTTAAACAAGTTAAAGAACGGAATGAATTGTAATATGACCCAAAGTGTTATGAATTATGTAGGGTCAAGCGCAGGGACGAATCAAGCACCAGAACACTGTGAGTAATAACTTTGTAGATTTATGTACAATGTTAAATATTTTCTAAACATTACGACATGAAATGATTAGTCTTCTGAAATGCTTCGCTATGTTTTGAATGAATAAATGATTGTCCAAGATTCTGAAAGTTATTTGTGGCATCATTAGCATCATATGATATGTGTCTCTTTATGGGTCATCGGATTTGTTAACGCTAATGGATGTACCACGCACGATTATATGCAAAATCTGAATATGGAAATGATCATGAATATGTATATGAATCTGTTTTTGATTTGGAATCTGAATATGCATAAGACATTGTTTCTGATAAGAATCTGATTTCTAACTTTGTGATGGACATCGTTCAGTAACCCTTTACTCTGTTATTATTCATTGGGCACCAGCTCACTGTTTATATATATGTATGTAGGTGATCAGGGCGTGACCAAGCTTAGAGGCGCCTGGAATCAGTTTTTGACAGCCAACCCATGTGCCTCCCGTGGAGGTTCTGGACATATCTAGTGGTTATGGCTAAGTGCTTTAGGTTCAAGTTTTGTTTTCCTATTCAGTTAGACAAGTCTTTGTGTATTTTGTAAATAAGGTTAAGTCCCTTTTTGCCTAGTTAGAATATGTATATATATGATGATGTGCATATGTACGTAAATAAAGTTAAAAATTCTATGTCTCATATAAGTCTGCACAGCTCAATGGATGTTGTATATTTGTTATTTGCTTCCGCTGATTGCTGGTCGGTTACGATGCTAAACCTATAGGGGCAGGTTTGGGTCGTAACACTAAGCCAAACTCAGAACCTAAGCTTGAGGAAGGCTTAAAAGCAAGGAACTTGGCTCTTCTTGCATTATTCTTCATATTTTTTCGAGTTCAAGCAAACCATCAGGTATTTTCTTATCATTTTCTTAATTTAAGTACCTAAACTTTGTCTACTTTTAGTGGTTAAGCATGTTAGGGTGTTAGTCTATCATAGCGTCATGTAATCTCTCAGCTTCATTAGTATTCTTGCCTCTCTCTTGCATATTCTTTTCTTCTACTTAAAACAACATGTTTTAGGTTTGCTTTTAATCATATAATAACCATGCATGGCCCGGTTTGATCATCATATAGGTAGGTCAAATTTTTCTTTTGTACTTTTACGTGTTAGTTGTCTTTTTATGCATGTTCAATATTCAGTAGCATCAAACTAGGCCTAGGTTCATATATTGTATATATTAGTTGCATTTAGGCCATGTTTATTTTATACATGCATGTAAGACATGTGTAACAACTTGTTCTGGGCTACCACTCAAGTAGTAACTTGAATAGTGAAACAGAGCTCCCTATATCTTGCCAATTTGCAGGTAAGACCGGTCGAGCCGTAAAGTTGTTGCTTAAGCATAGAAATAAAGATTCCAGTATTTTCATTGTAGCTCTGTAAACTTCTGAGACCTTGTATTTACCACTTAAGCGATGTTTAGTTAGCTTGAGCGGTCTGTTTATATTATGTGCATCGCTCAAGCAATGGAAGTTGCTCAAGCGGTCTGTTCAGGACAACAATTTTAAAACTCGATCTAAACACTTTTTGGGGTCACTTTTTCACTCTTTCTCTCTTTATCACTCTTTTCTGAAAACCCTAGTATTAAACCACTAGATGTCATCTATTTATATTAAGGATCCATCCTTGTTCCTTTATAAAAGTTGTTAATCTCGCCGAAAGCTACACTTTAAACCGATTGGATTGTGTTATTTTGGAAGCTCATTTCTTGGGTCTTCATCTCTTCTCTCACAACCTTGAGGTAGGAATATTTTTACCTTTGTATATCTATAGTTTGGTTTGAATATGTATTAATCTTATGAGATGGATGTGTGATTTGGAATGGATGATACATATATATATATATAGTCATTAATGCTGATAGTGAAGTTTTGTCCAAAGATTTGACTATTGCTTAATGAAAAATAATGTATACATCAATAATCTGGAAAAACAAAAGGTTGGAAGGAAAAGCCCTCAATTTCATGAGAAACCCTAATTGTTGTTCACAGGTCTTGGTGGGTAATAGAAGAGGAATTGATGGGTTAATTGGAAATGTATTGAGATTCCTTGTGTTCAGATGAAATTTGAGTTTTTGGATTCTTACTGTTGTGTGATATGGTTTTACCCACATAGGGAAATTGAGGTGCCCACTTGCCCGGTCGTGTGAGGATGACAAATGTGTGAATGTTTGAGGTCTCCACACACCTGATTGTGAGAGGATGATAAATATGGAAAATGTGAGGTGCCCATTGACCATCCGTTTGAGGATGGAGAAATGTGGAATTATGTGGTATGATGTATACTGGGATATGAGGTTGGGAAATTGATGTTATGTGTAAGGGGTATGGTTATGCATAATTTAAATCAAACATTTATATATGTTGTTAAATGAATTCTCTATTGGGTGATTGCTTGTTCCTATCTAATAAAATTTCAGGACTTAGTGAACCATAACCACCCCAATGAAGAAGAAACTGGCCAACTTTTTGTCTAAAATCCAATGATATTTTGAAGTTGTAATTTAATAGTTGAACTTTTATGTTGTTTTGGAATCAAGGGCTCTTTTGTTCATTGAAGGCAATGTATTAAATATTGTAAGCCCGTGGGGCATTTGTTTAATTTGCTCTAGTTTCTTGAACTAAGAAAGCTCAACATGTATTTTGTAACTTTGCAGTTACAGTTCAATGAGAAAGAGAACTTGTAGGTTTTTGTTGTGAATTTGAGTTCGCTACTATATGTATATCTATGTTGTGTTGGATAATCTATAGTTTCAGTTTTATAGGTGTTACAAATTGGTATCATAGCAAACCGGGTTTGAATACTTGGAGCTCCTGGGATGTGGCTCATGCCATAATGGGTTAACATGTTGGGATGGAACATTACTTGCCTCACATGTTTGGATATTTGCATGCTTGTGTGACTATTTGGGTCTGGGGTGAAGTTTCTAGGATACAACTAGTGTGCATTACATTCATCAAAGTCCCTTTGGAAAGGCACCTGATCAATGCCTCTTTCGCTTGGAAATCTTTGAGCGTCATGGGACGAGTTGATAGCTTAGGAGGGTGATCCGTATGTGCTTGGAGGAGGTAGCGTGTGAGGTGATGAACTAGTATGTAAATTTTGAGTTGATCTTGCTTTACATCTACTCTTATATAAGTGGCAGAGGCCGTGGTAGACCTCACTGAGGTGGCTGGGACATTTCGGCCCAACCGGAGATCCATCCTCAAGAAGAAGGAGTGGGTTAAAATAAAGTGGCCGCTCCACCGGCCCAAGACGCTATGGGGGCATTAGCCCGAGTGATGGCCGGGGCTTTTAAAGAGCCCATGGATATTCTTAGAGCCAAGCAAGCGGTAAGGACTATTGAAAGAGAGTCTAGGGCTTCATCTTTGAAAAAGGAGTTTTTCCGCTCTAATCCCGTCGAATTTCACGGTAGCGTTGATGTAGCATTCTGAGATTTTTCTCCATCACTCGAGTGATGGATTGGTCACTCGAGCAGTCTGGCGTGTTATCCAGTACTTTTGCAGGTCTGTGATTCTGGAAGTTGTTGAAGTTCGCTCGATCGCAAGATTGGTGGCCCGAGTGGTCTACCTTGTATAGTCTGAACTTTTGGAGCTTGCATTCTTCGCTCGAGCGATGGTTTCACCGCTCGAGCGGTCTGTTCAAATTCGGCATCTATAAAAGTCACTTTTGGTCACATATGGATCACTTTTCTATCTCCCTTCTCTCTTCTTCCGCCATTTTTGAGCTTCCAAGCTATTCATTCCTTGATTTCATCTACTTCTACCCATCTTTGATCCATAGTTCTTTAGACCAAAATGTAGAGCTCGGGGAGGGCTTTCTTTTAATCTGAGTGGATCGTTGTTTTGTCGCCGGTGATTTTTGGGTCATCCTCTCTTTGCTTCAAGAGGTAGGGATTTCTTTGTTCCTCTTCAATACCTTTTCTGTAGATACACATGTGGTAGATTTTATTGCATAAAAATCATATTTACTATGAATTTTCGAAAAGCATGAAAGAGGGATCTATGGTTTGATATTTGGGGGTTTTAATTGTAAATTGATTGTTGGTTGGATTAATTGGGGAGTACCTTAACACGTTTATGTGGAGAGTAAGAAAAAGCCCTAATTTAAAATTTTGACTTAGTGAATTAAAAAGGGATAAAGTTGAATAATATTTGTGTTTTGTTAATATGGATTGCGACATAGTGTTAATAGTTAAAAGGGAGAATTAACCATGGTATTGGGTTATTTTGGATTAATCATGTTAAGTTGAGTTGGGTTATGGTTTTCATACCCATGCATTTAGTTTTGTGAAATAAAGAGAATGGATTTTGTATAAAGATTGGAGTAAGTTAATTTGGAAAATAAGAAAACTGATTTTTTTTGAAAAGGGAAAGAAACCATAATGTTTTGTAAATTCAAAAAAAAAAAAATGAACTTGAGGTTGGATTTTGAACACTTTAATTATTGTTACTATGGTTGGGCTTAAGGTCTCGTGAGGATTGGATCATGGTTTTACAGTGTTAAGTACATGTGCTTAGAAGTTTTGTCCTTGGTCATCTGTGGAGGATGACATTGTGATGTTGAATATATTTTTGTGTATGCAGTACACCTAGGTTATCTATGCTTGTTGTATATTGTGATGGTTGGAAATGTGCATGCGTTGAGAATAACCGGTACCATTACCTTTCAACTAGCACTTAGAGAATTGGCTGCGCTTAGAATGAGAGGTGCTAGTACCTTTCAACTAGTGCCTGGAGAACTTGGCAGAGGTACTATGATGACCCCCCACATCTAATATTTCGCATTTAATTAATCAAGGAGATTTGGATTTTAATTAGTTATTATTCTGATTTAATTTTGGAATTGATGAACATTATTGAGTCTGATTTGTATATGATTTTATAAAAGATTTATTCCAGAATTTGAAATTGAAGGCCTAAATGGCTTAGGAAGGTATAATTGGTGAGTTGAATCAGTTTAATTTTAAGTATGGAATTATATGAGAGTTTAATTAACTATTTGATTTAGTTTAATAAAATTAACATTTGATTAATTGGGTTCAAATTGGAGTTAATTAAGTTATAAGGATTGAGAATTATGATTATTATGAATTAAATTTACTTATGAGGTGTCCAATTTGAATATATAATTTATTGACGGAGATTTTGAGTTTGATTTGAAATTGATGGCCTTAGCGATTTGAGAAACAAAACTAATAATGGCATAAATTTAATTTAGTATTTGAAGCCTTTTGGGAGTTTGTTAAAAATTTGATTCATTGGTAAAATTAAATATGATTAAATTAAGATTAATTAAGTTAATTAGTGATTATAATTAATTAAGATTATGTAGTGGTTCATTAAGTTAATATGTAATTAGTAGACTAATCTAATCTTATTCAAATTAATTAGGGATGTTGATATTAATTAGTGAGAGTTCTAGAGAATTTAAGAATGTTGTCAAGCCTTTAAGTTTTATGTACGTACATGAGGAGAGAGAGTACTCAATTTATTTGTTGGCTAGAGCATTAAGAACTCCAAAGAGAGGGAGAGAGGAAACCGTACAGAAGAGGAGAATTCAAGAAGAGAGGAAGAACGAAAGGAGAAGACGATTTTGTGGGATACTAAAATTCAAGTTAAAAATTGTGGAAAAGTCATCTTAAGGTGAGAAATTCCATCATCTTTCTAGTATTGTTTAAATAATCTACACAAAAATTGATTGAAGGTGGATTTTGAGAGAATTATTTGAAGAAACTTTGAGTTGAGATGGGTTTCAAGAAAGATTCATTGAGAGTATGTTTTAAATCAATTAATCTCCAAATTCCTTATAGATAAATGTTCTCCTAAAGATTATAATCTTCTATACATGAATGAAAAACATAAATATGAAATTGAGAGTCAATTTAAGAAGATGGAAGTAAAATGATAAAAATCAAAATTAGAGCAATTGAAGAATTAAATTATGATTTGATTTTGAAAATAGAAAATTAGTTAGTTTTGATCTTAATTTCATACATGCAAATACTTTTCTAAGAGTTTTATAACTTCAATTTCATGATTTAAACGAAAATAGAAAAGAGTTAGAAATCAATTTCATGTAAATTAAAAGGAATTAGAAAAAGGGTGAAGAAATTGAATTAGATTCACGATTATAGAAGTTAAATTGAAGATAATCATTTTTGGTTTGATTTTTGTTGTCTTGCATAAATTAGAGTTTCATTTTTACATTCATGTAATTTAATTTAAAAGTTTTATTCAATTTAAACATATTTTGGAACATCATGGTCATAAATTAAATTTTGGGTTAAAAATTGAATTAAGTTCAAATTCTAAGAAATTGATTTTTGTAATTCATCATTCAAGTTTGATTTTTGTTATTTATCATGAAATTGAATTTCATCCTTACATGCATCATAGATTTTCAAGGGTTTTTAATATTTAATTCATGTTTTAGAATTTATGAGTTTAAAATTGGATTTGATGTGAAGAAAATTAATTAAATATAATGTTGGACAAATCAAAGAGGTTTTTCTATTAAAATCAAAGAGGTTTTTCTATTAAAAATTAGTCATGGGTTCTTGTTTATTAATAAAATTACATGTTTAAATTGAGTCATGCATGGGTTTATGTTTTGAAAATATGTTTGGAAACTATTTTTGTTGATTTTTGAAACATAGAAAATTGCAGACTGCTCAAGTGGTAAAGTCACCGCTCGAGCGAATATTGAGGCCATCCAGAGTCCACTTTTGTAGACCAAACTACTGACAACCTATAATGCCCCAAAAATAATTACCATAATCCATCTACAGTATTAATAAACCACAACGACACTAACATAATTACCTTCCATTGAATCCAACGTGATTTGCAAAAAAGAAACATATGCGGTATACATTCAATATATCAAGTCATGAATTGATATATGTTACAAATATAAGAAAAGAATGGGAGTTAAATAGATAAGAAACGCCCTAAAAGCTTACAACTTTCTAAGATAGTTCTTGATTACAACAAAAGTGAACTTTAGGTCCAATACATTTAAAGCCCTTGGCTATACAAAAATGAATACAACAAAAGAAGCTTTTGCTCCAAATTTTTCCAAGCTACTACCTTGGCGGAGGCATATCATCAGCACCTGAAATTTTTTTTCCATATAAGGTGAGCCAAAACCCAGTAGAAATAATCCAACGCAATGTATGAATTTTAACAAAGCTATAAGGAGAATGCATATGCCATGTTCTTGCCAAAACATATTTATATCCCTTTTCAAAACTATGCAATGCCAAGTTAATATCTTGATTCACAATTCATTTCCATTTCAATAGAAAATAAGGTGGTGATTCACGCTTTGAGAATTTCAAAACAATACAACCTTTCTCGGAAATTTTGTCTGGAGGAAACTGTAAACTGAGACCCATGTAAACGTAGGCTATACAAGCACTACTATTGCCATTTCACGAAAATTTTGTCCGCGGGATCGACACTCATGTATACACACAGTTTTTAGGACTTTCACCCAGGACACTTAGGCCAACTTAGTTTAACAACACAATTCATGTTTTTCTGATTTCACCATTTTTCTCAAAACGATAACATTTTCAATATATAAGTGTGAAATAATGTTCAATGCGAATGAATGAGAAAATAGTTTCAATTTTCCTAATTCATATGCAAATTCTACAACAATCATAACTATCCTTCACCGATAGTCTAAAACAGATATTTCTAAACAGATACTTTATATTCCATAAAGGTAAACTTTCCAAATCTCAAGAGGTGAGTGATAATACATATCAAACTCTACCATTCTCATCAGCACCAATCCAATTTCATTGTTCCAATATCAATTTCATTTATTTATACAAAATAAATATTTCAGACACTTTGGGTAAAATTCTTACTCTTTTCAAAATCAAACCCAAGTATTCAAATTCAACCACTTCCACCCAACTCCACATTATTTTCAACATCAAAACCAATTCCAAGAGACCATTCAAAATACCCCTATTTCGATCTTTTTATTCAAAACCCTAAATATGTTCCAATCCTTCCAAATTCTCAATATAGTTTAAAATAACAAATAACTAAGTTAAAACTCATAAAAAGTATAGAAAGTATCCCTACCTCAAGCTCACGAGAGAGAGAGTGAGTGAAACCCAAAGGCGCCAAAAACCAACTTTGCTCCTGTTAGAACGAAGCCCTCGCCAAGCTCTATCTTTTTAACAAAGACACACAGATGAAAATATTGACAGATCTAGGTGTATTTGAGGGAAATAGGTGAGTCTTAGAGAGAGAGTGAGAGAGAGTGAGTCTTATAGACTATAAGTGACGCTCGAACGTCTAGACAAAAAATAATTACCGCTCAAGCACAAGAAGTGATGCTCGAGCGTAGAATACACACTTCTAGCAGTTATGCAGACAGAAGACCATTACTCGAGTGCAAGAATGGCCGCTCGAGCATATGACCGCTTGAGTGTAGGAAACACCGCTCGAGTGTAAGATATACTCTCCTAGCAGTTTTGTAGGCTTGCACTAGTACTGAGAGTTCACGAATCCTGCTCGAACAAAAGAAGTGACGCTCGAGCGGAGGAGTAAAATTCTAGGCAACAAAAGTTTGAAAACAAAGTTACCAACCTGTTTCAAACGCAACCAATACAACCCAATAGAGAAACTCAAAGTGAAAAAGAGGAATAAGACAAGAGAAACAATATAGAGCTGTGAAATCCGAGTCCAGAATATCAAATGGGTCGGGTCTAAAACCAGAATCGCTATAGTCTCCCCCTTTAAGGAATTTCGTCCTTGAAATTACAATTTAAACTTTAAAACCATGCTTACACCAATTGCAACAATGATAATCAATCTATTCCAATACCATGACCCGTCCACTGGTTATTCATTCTCATTAATATGGTAAACAGGTTCTCAATACTGTTTATACAATTCACAGTTCCAAAACATATGCAATGTTTACGGTAAATCAATATATCAAAATTTCAATACATGCTCAAGCATTAACAAATAGGTCCGGACACTTCTCATGAACTTCTAACTCACATTCCCAAGTTGCTTCCTCCACTCCGTGATGTCGCCACAATACCTTAACTAAGGGAATTGTCTTGCCTCGCGATTTGGTCTCGAGTATCCAACACTTTCACTAGTCTCTTCTCATATGAGGCATCCTCGTCTACCTCTTAGTTGGTCCAATCCAACACATGTGAGGGATCCAACTCATATTTCCGACGCATACAAATATGAAACATATCATGAACCCTGAAAAGCTATGGCGATAAGGCCAAGCGATAGGTTACCTCTCCAATCTGCTCAAGGATTTCAAAAGGTGAAATAAATCTAGGAGATAACTTCCTACTCTTCCCAAATCTCATCATACCTTGCCTAGGTGATATCTTCAAGAAGACATGATCTCTTACCTCAAAAGACAAAGGTCTCCTCCTACGGTCGGCATAACTTTTCTGGTGACTCTGGGCCATAACCAACCTCTTACGGAGAAGGGCAAATTTCTCCGTCATTTCCCGGACTAACTCTGGACCCAACATTGGTGCATCACCCACCTCAGCCCAACACACAAGAGATCTACATAGTTGACCATACAAGGCCTCAAACGGTGCCATGCCAATACTCGATTGGAAGCTATTGTTATAGCCAAACTCCACTAAGGGCAAGTGCCTCTCCCATGACCCCTTAAAGTCAAGAACACAATCCGAAGTATATCCTCAAGGATCTGAATAGTACACTCGGACTGCCCGTTAGTCTGAGGATGGTACGTAGTGCTAAAAGTCAATCTCGTGCCCAAGGCATTCTATGGGCTCTACCACAACCGAGCCGTGAAACACGATTCTCTATTCGAAACAATCGTTACAGGGACCCCGTGCAACCTCATTATGTCCCTAATATAAAGGTCGGCAAGATAATCTACTGAGTCACTCACGCGCATAGGTATAAAGTGCGCCGACTTGGTCAACCGATCAACTACCACCCCAATTGCATCACTATCCCGTTGAGTCATTGGAAGGCCCACAACAAAATCCATCATAACATGCTCCTATTTCCACTCGACTATAGGCAAAGGTTGCAACAAACTCACTAGCCTCTGATGTTCGGCCTTGACTTGTTGACAAGTAAGGTACCTTGATACAAACACGACCACATTCTTCTTCATTCTCCTCCACCAAAACTGGTGACTAAGGTTGTGATACATCTTTGTGCCTTTCGGATGCACCGCAAGGCGTGAATGGTGAAAATCTCGGAGTACTTCCTCTCGACAAGACTCCGCTACAAAAAGACAATCATGGTATCTACCTCTACACATTTGAGCCTTCCTCTACCTTTCCACTAGAGATCTTTTCTTGGAAGGTTTCTACCTCAAGATCAATCTTCTGCGTTTCTATCACTTGGTTCACAAGTATAGGTTGTGCGACTACTGAAAACAAAGCCGCAGACTCTATGGACTCGCCAAGATGCAAGTCAAACTCACCTATAGCACCCACATCTACCATTCTTAGATGGAAACACTAGCCGCCCTATCAATGGATTTCCTACTCAAAGCATCGACCACAACATTAGCCTTCATTGGGTGATAGTGTAGCTCAAAATCATAATCTTCTATAAACTCCATCCACCTCATCTGCCTCAGATTCAGGTCTTTTTGTGTAAACAAATATTTTAGACTCTTCTAATCATAAAACACCTCAAACCTCTCACCATATAAGTAATGCCTCCAAAACTTCAAAGCAAAGATCACTGCTGCTAATTCTAGGTCATGAGTAGAGTAGTTCCTCTAATGTATTTTCAACTGTCATGAGCCATAAGCCACTACTTTCCCTTCCTGCATCAAAACACAACCCAAACCATCTAGTGAAGCATCATAATACACCAAATAACCCAAACCCCTCTCCGGAATAATCAATACTGGAGTGGTGGTAAGTCTAACCTTAAGTTCTTGAAACGACTTCTCACAAGTCTCACTCCATACAAATTTGATTCACTTCCTCATCAGTCTAGTCAATGGTAAGGCTAATCTAGAAAAATCTTTCACTAACTGACAGTAATACTCGGCTAATCCCAAGAAACTACGAATCTCAAAAGCATTCTTAGGTTGCTCCCAATCTTGTATTGCTTTTATTTTGGATGAATCTACAGTCACCCCTTCCCCGGATACCACATGGCCTAAGAACTTTACTTCTCTCAACCAAAATTCACACTTCCCAAACTTAGCATATAGCTTTTGGGTTCTAAGCAACTCAAGCAAAACCCGCAGGTGTTTCTCGTGCTCCTCCTTGGACAGTGAGTAAATCAGGATGTCATCTACAAAGACAACTACAAAGAGGTCTAGGAACTCACAAAAAATCCAATTCATCAAATCCATAAACATGGCTGATGCATTGGTTAGCCCAAAAGGCATCACTAGAAACTCGTAATGGCCATACTCTATGCGGAATGTTGTTTTTCTAGATATCTTCCTCTCTTTCCCTCAACTGGTAATAACCCAATCTCAAGTCTATCTTAGAGAAATAACAAGACCCTTTCAACGGGTCAAACAAATCATCTATGTGAGGCATTGGGTACTTGTTTTTAACAGTTACCCGGTTCAACTTCTGGTAATCAATACAAAGTTGCAATGCACCATCTTTCTTTTTGGCAAAGAGAGCCGGTGCTCCCCAAGGTGAAGTACTAGGGCAAAAATAAAATCCTTATCTAGTAATTCTTGGAGTTGAATCTTCAACTTACTTAACTCGGCAGGTGCAAAACTATAAGATGCCATAGAGATCAGTGTTGTGCTAGGCTCTAAATCAATAGAGAACTCAATCTCATGGTGAGGTGGCAAACTAGTGAGATCCTCAGGAAAAACATGTGGGTATTCACAGGCTACTCTCGGCAACTCAACTTGAACCACATCACATTCATTACCTAAGAAGTTTGCAAGCAGACAACTAAGCTCACTCCAACCACACAGATCATATACTGTGATAAAACTCTATTGGCCCTATCCCCCATGAAATAAAAGCAATCACCGCTCAAGATACATATAGTAATCCTCTGACAGTAATAATCTATGATAGCCCGATATGGTGACAACCAGTCCATACCCAATATAGCATCAAAACTAGACATGTCAATCAAAACAAATACAAAAGGAAGCCGACGACCAACAACCTCTATGTCACAACCTGAACACCCCTGCTCCAAAACAATCTCACCACCAATAGGTGACTCTACACTAAGAGGAGATGCTAACCGAGCCAACTCTAACTCCAAAGCTGATGCAAATGCAAACGAGATAAATGAATGGGATGCACATGTATCAATCAACACATTAGCAATGGAATTGTATAATAAGAAAGTACCTCTCACTACCGAAGGTACTGGTACTAGGTCTAACGTGAGAACATCATACACACGCCCTGTAGGTCTCTGCTCAAGTTACTCGCCCCTCAGAGCATAAGTCTAATGTACTAACTGAGTCAAAGAGGCTCCCTGATTGGGCCTCAAGGTTTGTGTTGATTGTGCGAGCTGGTGGCTCTGTGGCTGCCTTGAACCAAACGCACCAGCTGTGCTACCCAACTGAGGGAAAAAACTCTTCATATACCCTAATTGCCCACACTGGTAACAAGTAGGTGCCTGCCCTCTCCCCTAACTCTAGCTTTGAGAATGAGCCGCAGGAGACACAGACTGTTGCCCTTCTCCTCTTTGCGGCCAAGCTAGTGACTTGTGACCCAACTGGCCACACTTGTAACAAGAGAAACCTACCTAATTACCTCTCTCTAAGCCTGAACTCGGTACTGGGAAGGTGGATCTAAACAGTGCTGCCTGGGACTGCTATGGGGTGAAACCCCTCTGCCTCTTACTGTCCTGACTTTCCCCCTGAACCTCCTGATTCCTCCTAGAGCCCCTCATTTTCTCCTCCTCTAATTGAACTACGGTCTTAAGATGAGCCACTGCCTCCACAAGGCATTCGTAGTCGCTAATCATCGACCCAACTACTTTGAAAAGAAGCCCGGTCCTTAGTCTCTTCTCGAACTCGATACAACGGCGTTCCTCTATCGCCACGAGTTGCGTTGCAAATCTAGAGAGGCTTGTGAAGCTGCCTCAAATTCTGCTACTGGTAAACTAAGCTGCTTGAGCTTCAGAGATTGATCTCTCAACTTCTTCCTAGTGGTGGGAGGTAAGAACTTGTCATGGAAGGCATCAACAAAAGCCTCCCAAGTCACTTTAATGCGCCCAGACACATATTTCCACCATTGACCCGTATCTCCCTTTGGCTAGAAAGATGCCAAGGTCACTCTTAAACCGTCGTCTTCGATGCCAAGCATCTTAAACGTCTTCACCATCTGCTCCAGCCATTCATCCACTTTTAGAGGCTCTTTCGGATCACCTAAAAACTCATTTGAATTAGACCAGAAGAACTCCCTGTGTAAGAAGGACGGCCCTGCCTCAGCAACTTGGGCCTGGACTTGATTATCAGCCCGAAGAATGTCCGTAGATTCCCGCAAAGCTCCTGCCATTTCACTGGCCAAAGCGCCCATAGCTTGCTGACCAATTGGTTTGGCTACATTAGCCTGACCAACCCTCTCCTCTTGGGCTGAAATTTTGTCTGGTAAAGGCACTTCATGCCTTCTAGGCCTACCACGCCTACTACCACTGCGTCCACATCCTGACATCCTAATGAAAGTAATAAAAGAGATTAGCACATTTACAAATGTGTCGAAGCTAACTCACTCACGTCCTAATGCGATGGACAACAGTAATTCACTCCACATAAGCACATAGTCACATAAACACATATGAATTTCCTTCCTAGATAATGATCGCCTCGTGGCATTACCAGAGTTCCAATTAGAAACAGTAGTGATCAAGTACTTTTCTAATAGGACTTCTAGAAACCTATATACTCAATTAA
Organism: Camellia lanceoleosa; assembly: GCA_025200525.1. Lineage (NCBI taxonomy): Eukaryota > Viridiplantae > Streptophyta > Magnoliopsida > Ericales > Theaceae > Camellia > Camellia lanceoleosa. The sequence goes on from CM045759.1 coordinate 162,834,591, forward strand.
TATCTTAGGAACTAAATTCCATACCCATATAGTCACATAAGCATGTTATCACATAAACATACTACACATATAAATTCTTTGTCAAGCGAGACAAACCCATTGTGGTAATCACCACTTCCCACGCATCTAAAGTATTCAAACCCGGTATGCTCTAATACCAAGTTGTAACACCCCGAAATAATTACCATAATCCATCCACGGTATTAATAAACAACAACAACACTAACATAATTACCTTTCATTGGATCCAGCATGATTTGCAAAGAAGAAACATATGCGGTATACATTCAATATGCCTAGCCATGAATCTATAGCATATGTTACAAATATAAGAAAAGAATGGAAGTTAAACAAATAAGAAATGCCCTAATGGCTTACAACTTTTCAAGATAGTTCTTGGTTATAGCAAAAGTGGACTTTAGGTCCAATACATTTAAAGCCATTGGCTATACAAAAATGAATACAACAAAAGATGCTTTTGCTCCAAATCCTCCCAAGCTACTACCTTGGTGGAGGCATATCATCAGCACCTGAAATGTTTTTTCCACATAGAGTGAGCCAAACCCCAGTAGAAATAATCCAACTCAGTGTATGAATTTTAACAAAGCTATAAGGACAATGCATATGCCATGTTCTTGCCAAAACATATTTATATCCCTTTTCAAAACGATGCAATGCCAAGTTAATATCTTGATTCACAATTCATTTCCATTTCAATAGAAAATAGGGTGGCGATTCACACTTTGGGAATTTCAAAACAATACAACCTTCCCAAAAATTTTATCCAGAGGAAACCGTAAACTGGGACCCATGTAAATGTAGGCCATACAAGCACTACTATTGCCATGTCACAGAAATTTCGTCCGTGGGATCGGCACCTATGTATACGTGTAGTTTTTGAGACTTTTACCCAAGACACTCAGGCCAACTTAGTTCAACAACACAATTCATGTTTTCCGAATTCACCATTTTTTCTTAAAACAATAATATTTTCAATGTATAAGTGTGAAATAATGTTCAATGTGAATAAATGAGAAAATAGTTTCAATTTTCCTAATTCACGTGCAAATTCTACAACAATCATAGCTATTCTCCACCGATAGCCCAAAACATATATTTCTAAATCTCAAGAGGTGAGTGATAATACATATCCAACTCCACCATCCTCATCAATACCAATCCAATTTCATTGTTCCAACATCAATTTCATTTATTTATACAACATAAATATTTGTGACACATAGGGAAAAATTCTTACTCTTTTCAAAATCAAACCCAAGTGTTCAAAATCAACCATTTCCATCCAACTCCACATTATTTTCAACATCAAAACCAATTCCAAGAGACTATTCGAAAAACCCCTATTTTGATCTTTTTATTCAAAACCCTAGATTTGTTCCAATCCTTCCAAATTCTCAATATAGTTTAAAACAACAAATAACTAAGTGAAGACTCATAAAAAGTATGGAAAGCATCCCTACCTCAAGCTAGAGCACAAGAGAGAGAGTGAGGGAAACCCAAAGGTGCCAAAAACCAACTTTGCTCTTGTTAGAATGAGACCCTCACCACGCTTTATCGTTTTAACAAAGACACATGGGTGAAAAGATCGACGGATCTAGGTGTATTTGAGGCAAATAAGTGAGTTTTAGAGAGAGAGAGAGAGAGAGAGAGAGAATAGGGTTTGGAAATATTTAGAGCGAGAGTGATATGAAAAATTGATGTAAAAAGTGATTTTTACGGACTGATATACGCGCAATCTGCTCAAGCGCAATAAGTGATGCTCGAGCATCCAGACAAAAAATGATTACCGCTAGAGCACAAGAAGTGACGCTCGAGCGTAGAATACACACTTCTAGTAGTTTTACAGACAGAAGACCATCGTTCGAGAGCAAGAATGGTCACTCAAGCGTAGAATATACTCTCCATGAAGTTTTGCAGGCCTGCAAAAGTACTGAGAGTTTACAAATCCTGCTCGAGCGCAAGAAGTGATGCTCGAGTGAAGAAGCAAAATTCTGGGCAACGAAAGTTTGAAAACTAAGCTACCAACCTGTTCCAAACACAACCAATATAACCCAATAGCCAAACTCAAGGAGGAAAAGAGGAATAAGAAAAGTGCAATAATATAGAACTGTGAAACCCAAGTCCAGAATATCAAATGGGTCGGGTCTAAAAGCAGAATCGCTATAGAACCCGTGGTCACCGCTTGAGCAACCAAAGGTTCGCTCTGCGAACTGCTCTATTTTTATCATATTTTGAAAAATTGTTTTGAGTTAATATTTTCGATCTCATCTCTTTCTGAGTATTCTTAGACATAAATTATGACTCATTGAGGATAAGTTAATAACCAATATAAGTTAATTGATTATGAAGCAAAGTAAAAAATCAATTTAGTTGAAAAGAAAGAATAAGTAAAGTAAGAATATGAGAAATAAGAATTTGGTTTATTTGGGATGACAAGAATAAGAAAAGTTACATGTGATCAGGAGAGTAATATTGTGTTTCAATATGTTTGTTCGTGTGCCTTGTGTAGGTTGGGTATCCAAGGACTAATATTTGTTCAAGCCCACTATGAGTAATATCCTTATAAAGATATGCTCTAAATATGTTTTGAAAATTGTTACGTGTTGATGATTTTGAAATGTTATTTTATATGAATGAATGAATGTCCTTGTTTGAAATGTATTCATGGCATCTTTTAGTGAGGCCCTTGCTTGGGGAAAACAATACCATGGCCTATTGATTAATAGGCCCTTGCCTAAGGAAAACAATACCATGGCCCAATGGATTAATTAAAACACAGAGATCTCTGATGTTAAACTTTAATGGTCCACATTGAATTATGAATTATTGATTGACCCATTGTGCTCCCGTTGGATTCACCATTGTGGTCCTATTGGCTTCGGCACATTATTACATTCATACTCTATTGGATGTACCACGTATAATGATTTGAATGGACATTGTTAACACAAAGAATTGAAATGATTGGATATATGAATTGTTTTGGAACTTGAAAGATATGTTTGATAAGATGATGGACTTTGTTATAACAAATGTTTTTATATGAATGTGAAACATGATTTGTTTTGGAATTATAAAACATGTTTTATATTATGCTGGGCTTCATTCATTAACCTCTTTATTGTGGTATTACTCACTGGGATTTAGCTCACCCCTATCCCTTATATATATGTAGGTGAGCAATTGGAAGTTTGGCATTAGAGTTTGCCTCATATTTCGCCCCTTTGTCAAGCCACCCAAGTAGTGCCTCCGTGTTGAGGCTTTAGTTTATTTTGTCAAGCTTTCTAAGCTTTTTATTTTGTTAATAGTCGTATATATATGTGTGTGTGCGAGATGTATAGGATATGTCTTGTGTATGTAAAGGTGCATTATAAATGTTTTTAATATTTATTTCATCATGTATGCACAACTCAATAATTGTTTGACTTATGGTTGAATATGTGATGTTATGTTCCGAGCTAGCCAATATTACCCCAAGTGTTATCCACCTTTGTGTTGTGACTTTAGGAAAAGATGATGAATGGTAAGAACAAAATAGAAGTTGAGTCATTGTTGGAGTAATTGGGCAAAGTAGAACAAGTGCTAGGAAATATGATAAAAGCTATGGAACAATGCTATAGAAAACCGCAAGATCAGAAGAAAAAGTTACCTGTTTGGTAACACTTACGTTTTCAGTTTATATTTACAAAAATTTTATAAACTGGTTTTTGTTTATTTTTAGAAAAACATAAACTACAAACGTGTTTGGTTTAGACAAAATGTTTAAAAAATTTTAAAAATATAAAAAAGAGTGAGAAATGGCAAGTGGTGGCGGGTGGTGGGTGGTGACGAGTGGTGGCGGTGGAAGACGGTGGTGGAAAATGATGGCGGGTGGGTTGGTGGTGGTGGCGGAAGACGGTGGTGGAAAGTGGCGAGTGGCGGCGGCGGAAGACGGTGGTGGAAAGCGGTGATGGGTGGGTGGATGGTGGTGGTAGGTGGGTGGTGGCGGGTAGGTGGCGAGTGGTGGTGGTGGGTGGGTGGGTGACGGTGGCGGGTGGTGGGTGGTGGTGGCGGGTGGCAAGTGGGTGGTGGGTGGTGGTGGGTGGTTGGCAAGTGGGTGGTGGCTGGTGGTGGTAGGTGGGTGGTGAGTGGTGGTGGCGAGTAGGTGGTGGCGGGCGAATGAATGGTAGTGGTGGGTAGTGGGTGGTGGCAGGTGGGTGGTGGGTGGTGTGGTGGTGGTGGCGGAGGGTGGGTGGTGGTGGCCAGTGGGTGTGGTGTGTGGTGAGTGGTGGTGGGTGGTGGTGGTGGTGGTGCCGTGGGGTGGGTGGTGGTGGCGAGTGGGTGGTGGGTGGTGGTGGTGGCGGGTGGTGAGTGGTGGTGGCAGGTGGTGGTGGGGGGTGGGTGGTGGTGGCAGAAGACGGTGGTGGAAAATGGTGGCGGGTGGTGGTTAGTGTTAGGTGGTAAAAAAAAAAAAAAAAAACTCAAAACTCAAAACGTAAACTCATTTTTTGAGTTTACATTTTTTGGCCAAATTTATAAACTGAGACCACTGATTTATAAATCAAAAATTTACCAAACAAGTTTTTATTTGAGTTTTTAAAATTTTTGTAAATATAAACTGAAAACTGAAAATGTAAGTGTTACCAAACGGCACAGTGTTAAGTTAATGAAGAAATTACAGAATATGTCTAAGATGTGGAGTGTTAATTGTTAAGCAAAATTAGGAGAGACAAGTAATTTTAAGCATGGTATAAATTCATCCCAAAATGTTCAATTTATTATAAGTGCTATACGGGATGTGTTATCAAATTTCGGAGCGTGTTTCAAATGTGAAAAGATGGAGCATCTAATGAAGAATTATTCAACACAAATAATAATAAATTTTTAAGGACATTTCAAGTCAACTAGTTAGTTTAAAGATTAGTACCTAACCCAATTGTTAAGTGAGGGATTACTAGTGTTAGAATGAGAATGAACCAATTTCCTATGATCATGTCATTATTGAAAGCTTTTGAGAACATTGCAGGAAATAATTAATATGAATGAGTTGACCTCTCAGAAAAAGAAGACATAGTAATTTTCACACATGAACAACTGTAAGATGGGAAAAGATAATATGATCTCATAAGTACATAACTGAACTTAGATTTTGAATCCTATTGTTAAGAAGTTCACTTCTAGTACTAATCAGAAGAGTTAATGTGTAATAGAAAGCAAGAAAATTAACTTCATTGAAGTTATAAATGTGTATTTCTTAAAGAAACTCTTGGAACAAAGGAATTTGAATTGACTAATTTGCAAAGGATTGAGAAAGTCAAAAGTTCAGTTTTAAAAAATAGTTTGATGATAGCTTTAATGCCACTTGGAACAAAGGAATTTGAATTGACTAATTTGCAAAGGATTGAGAAAGTCAAAAGTTCAGTTTTAAAAAATAGTTTGATGATAGCTTTAATGCCACTTGAAGATTGAAATAAGTTAATATATATATATATATATATGTATTTATCCGCACATGAGAACTTGAATGAGTACGGAAACAATGAATCATAGATTATGCCAATATAGTACTAGCCAACAAAGGAATCAAAGAATGTGTTTGGAAGTTTTGTGGTAGAAGAGATCAATAAGAATATGTTTAATATATGCAAGAAGTATTGTGTTGGAATTGGTATTCTTATATTTGACTGATTGATTATTGGAGAATTTAGAATTTATTTGTATGGATAGTTGAAACTTAATTTGAGGTTGCTAAAATAATTAGAATGAGAACACTTTAATGTACCAAGATGTCTATTTTGAGTATCTACACTATTTATGAGCAAAATGTCTATATATTAACTGATTTAGAACCCAATTTGTTTACTATTGTGTAATAAATGTTTCTTCGCCAACCGGAGGATTTATATTATTTGGGAATGTGATGATACTATGTGTCGTGCCCCGGATTTACATGGTTCGGCTCATGTGAATAAACCACCCAACGATGAACAATGGATAACAACTCTCATGCAAATGAATATAATATAGTTACATAATACATGTGTTTATCGGATTTTATATATTCCTAGTTACAACATCTAAGTCGAATGGATATCTTATAACTAAAAACATACATTGATGTTATAAATTAAATTGAATGCCCTGGGGCTTACATCATACACAAGGGTGCAACCCTTACAAGAATGGCACATGGCCAATAAATAACAAAAATGGCCCATGGCTTACAAATAACTGAACCACCCTACGCAGTTCCAAACACAACTTCACGTCATAGTCCACATCCACATATGTACACCTGAAAAACATTTCAACCACGTAGGGTGAGTATAAAGCCCAATAGAGAATATTTCAAAAACAAAACATTTTCCACCAGCATAAATGATCATGATGCCATATATATATACAATATGCCCAAATGTATTTTCAAATCCATTTGATTTCTCAACAAAATACTTTCTTTCCAATTATCAAAACCTTATGTTCAATCAAAACGCTTTATGAGTTCAAATCATCCATTTGATATAAAATGCTTTTCCAAAAGCCAATCTAGGTATCTCAATACCAACCAGCAGAAACATTGCTAAATTAAATGCAACTACATCGTTGAACAGAAAGAAAATACATTGCTTAAAACATTTCCAAACGTCCTGTTCCAAAACCAACCTAATATTAACTAAAATGGGTAAATCTCTAAAACAAATACACCTTTCACGGAAATTTCATCCGTAGGAAACCATAAACTAGTACCTATGTAAACGTAGGCTATACAAGCACTACTATTTCATTTCATGGAAATTTCGTCCTAGGGATCGGCTATATGCGTGGTTTTTAGGGCTTTCACTATGGACACCCAAGCCAACTTATTTCAACGAGACAGTACTCATTTCCCAGGTTCACCATTTTATTTACCCTTTTCAATAGTACAATACATGTAACTTAAAATATTGTTTTTCCAAAACAATGCAAATATTCCAAAACATAATGTGAGAATTTCCAAAACCCCTTCCCAAAACATATAGTTTCAATTTCCAAAATCCATTACATGTTCCATGGCATGAATGATTTCAATTTGCCTAATCCACATGCAATTTCTAACACATGATAATGCTATCCTCCACCGATAGGCAAAACAGTTATCGCTAATGCAATGGTTTAAAGATAACACTGCAAAAATATTTTTCCAAAAGAGTAATAACACCCATTGTTTCAAAATCCAATTCCCTTTCTATCTTTTTCCAACCAAACCACTTACCAAAAATAACTCCAACTCTCAAAACAATATCATTTAGGGTTTTTCAACAAATTGCAGTTTTTCTCTTTTAGGAAATCAATTGCAAGTTTGTTTACCAAAAATGGATTTAATAGAAAAATCATCATCAAACAACCCCCAATTTATATAAACCCTCAACCCACAATAATATTTCAAGATCAACCAAATAACTACCAAATATAAATAACAAAATACATCACAAATATACTACCGAACTTATATTGAGTTTAGGAAATAGACCCTACCTCTTGAAGTGAAGAGTAGACAAGAGAGAGGTAAAAATGGAGAAACCTCAAGAATGGAGAAACCTCAAGAATGCCGAAAACCAACTTTGCTCCGATAAAAAAAAAGCTCTCGATGTGTTCTACCTTTTTGTCAAAGAGACTAAGGTGAATAAATCAATGGATCTAAGTGTATTTGTAGAGAGAATGTGAGTTTTAGAGAGAGAAGCTCTAGATCTCAGGTTTTTAGAATGTTTAGAGAGAGATTTAAATGAAAGAGTGACTCAAAAAGGTGATCATGCGATCTAATATATGTGCAGACTGCTCGAGCGTAATAATTGTCGCTCGAGCGTACAGACACAAAAAGTGTGACCGCTTGAGCATGGAATACTAACTTTCAGAAGTTTTGCCGACAGAAGACCACCGCTCGAGCACAAAAAGCACTGCTCCAGTGCAAGAAAGACCGCTTGAGCGAAGAATGTCAACTCTTAGTATCTTTGCAAACCTGCAAAAGTACTGGAAGTTCACAAAGACCGTTCGAGCGCAGGAAGTGCCGCTTGAGCGAATATGCAAAATTCTGGGCAACAACGGTTTTGAAAAAAACAAGCTACCAACCTGTTCCAAATGCAACCAAGACACTCCAATAACCAAACTCAATGAGGAATAAGGAGAAACAAGACATGAACAACCATATAAGACAATGGAACCCGGATCCAAAACATCAACGGGCCAGGTTTAAACCAAAATTGTTATAACCTCCCTTCCTTAAGGAATTTCATCCTCAAAATTTAAGATAAGGCCGAAACAGGGCAACTCAATCACAACTGGAAGCACAATCACCAACTCAAAGCTGGACCCAAACTTGGGATAAATTCTCGAATCCCAGTTCAATACCTCAGGGTCCCAAAGTCACCTAAACACCCAAAATAGTAAGAACAACTCACGGTTGTGTCTTCGACCTATAGAACTTGCTGAGACATGAGATAAGAACAATAACCACCACAACAACAACCACCCGAACTCAAAGACGTCAACCACGTCTGAACCACCTACAACACCGAAATCACCATCGAATACTCAAGCGCTCGAACACAGAGAAAAGAAAACTCCTCGCATACAAAGCTCTCAGTCAACTCTCCCTTAACTCGAGACATAAATATGACACGATTAATCAACAATGCTATGGCACATCAATGCCCGACAATTCTAAGTCCTTGCAAAAAGACATACAACATGTAACTAGCAACTCAGGCTAGATCAGAACGCGACTTCTCAACACAAGATATAAGATACTTCGTTTAGGTTAAAGAAAATGCTTTATTTATCTCCACTTGTCTCAAAACACCTTGTTTTCCCCGAAAGGTGTTCAAACCTACACCGTCACAATTCAAATACATTTTCAACTGTCCACACAAAACTCAGAGATTTCCAAATTGTTTTTTCGAAAACCAAAGGTGTTATTTATAAAACCATTTTTATTTTGTTTTTGATTTGTTGGACTTAGCTTTTTGTTAAACCACAAACTTACATTTTAACCCAAACCTATTTTAGATCAAGAAAAGTACTCAAGGCCATAATACCAAAATGGAGAGTTTTGTTTTCCTCAAAATCATTCATCTGCATTCCCCCGGTGAATCACAACACAGTCACCCAACAAAACCTATCACACTCACAGTGAAGCCACAATACCAAAACAAAATTTTCATGATGAGAATCCTTAGAAATTTTTTTGAAATGCCAGCAACGCAATAATACAAGAGAATAAATTTCACACTCATCAGCCACATCACGGCGCAAAAGCGCTTATAAGACCAAAGTTCCCAATTGTAATCCCAACCGGTTACCACAACTCAAAACAACCTTCCAACTGTCCATACGGGACTTACATGCCATATCAATACACCGTTCAATTACACAACCCTCAATTCCAACCTATTTCCGAGGTGACTACATGTCAACCAACCCAAATACTAACCAGTCAACTATCCAACACCACTATCTTGCACCAGTCTCCAAACACCAACATACCACTTAACTTCACATAACCCAACATCAACACCAACACCTTGCTTAACCTCACTAACTTCGAAATGGAGTTCCATACACAACCTCACATGTTTGTTGAATCTTCTAAATTCCTCAAAGTTAACCTACAGTACTCTGGTTCTTGACTCACCTACCATACATATGCCTATGTGGCATGCACATTCTCACTTCACATTTGAGTCCGAAATGGACTTCTCAAGTTAAAATACCACACCCCCTTAAGTCAACACATAAACCAACATTTCACACCACACACACAAGCACCAATGAGGTCAAAGCAACTGTGACGAAGCGCACTAATCACTCTACACAATCTTATTACTTCACTCAGAGTTCCACTATCCAAACCAAACAACAAACAACAAACACCACACCAAAGTGACCTAGCATTATTGGACATTAGACCACTATTAATCACACATAAAACACACTATTGCTACAACAAGGCAACCTCCTAGGATAGTCCCATGACCAATCCCCTTTGAGACAACATTGAACAACCCACAACCATGCACCGGTACATACCACACAAGCAAAACCCATTACTTACTGCACAACATCTCACCCTTAACCCCAAATGGGTTATTTCAACACTAATGCCCTCACTCTACCAATGTACTCACAATCCCAACCAAGTTCACACCAATGAGTTTCACATATTTATTTTCTCATACTAATCTAACTTACAAAAGCCTACCACGCTACAATGCCACCAACACCACGTAACAACCCAATACTACGATAAGGGACTAACTTCCCTTCACAAGAAACAACCAACTAGATAATACCAAGATCTGCTAACATTACCTACCATTAAGGTACAAACTATATGCTATTCTCAAAACATGAGTAATCCTAAGTCTCTCTATACCCAAAATAAAGAAATATTCCACCTTTACATACCTCTCTACACTACACCGTACTAGTTCACTAGGTCAGCCCTAGACCAGCCTACCGCGACAACCCATCACCAAAACACTAACTCATGACCAATCACACCATCCACGATCTCCTAACACACCTCGTGCCTCACTAAATTGCCTATAACAACGATAACTCCACCTGGTATTCAACCAATTGCCTCACCTAACTACAGGAAACAACCACTCCTATTCTAACCAATCATATATCATCTACAATGAATAACTCATGGCCTAAAGGCCCAACTAACTTCACCAACCCGAGGGAAGTCAAACCATAACACTACATCCCAACCAACCACACCCCACAACACGGGTTTCTAGGTTACCAACACCGAAGTCGGAACCATACGCCACCACTACCAACACATACAAGTTGAAACCTAACTCTTCGTGTTCCAAAAATTTTGACACCACCTATATCCCTTCATCGATTTACCAGACTCAAACAACACACTCAATTGGGGAACAACCCCCACACTACCCCTCTTGCACCTGACTGATTAAGGTCATATCTAACTCTAACAACACACCAGTTCAAGGACTACCAACCCACCAAACCTACCCGAAACTACTTAAGTGAGTACAACAACGTAGCCCTCATCCAGCCAAAAAGACTCAAGAAACCAATGTCTCTCAAAGACGTACTAACCGTCACCAAGGTAACCCAATGCCAACTTATAACTTATGGTTATACACAACATATCACCTATATGGTACACCTAGAGGTGCCCACTCAACATTTACTACCACCATCTGGTATGTCTCTATCAAAGAGAAGACACGCCACCTAGGATACATACCACGAGTACCCTTCATCGAAATACTAGTACAGTACTATCATATAACAATTACTCAAGCAACCACATTGGGACTCTGTAGATTGCCCGAACTCCGCTTCGCGCGCGAGGGCGCGAATCGTGGTTCTAGGCTACTATAGTTCGGACTCCTGTCACGGTTCTGAACCTAATCTCACAAAGTGCAATGTAAGACTGATAAATCACCATAGACTCCAAATCCAGTAATTGGTTTTGAAAAATCAATTTTGAATCAAAAAGCGCCAAACATGGACTGCTTTTCTAGATTTCAGAGTCGCCACCTAAATATTTTGTTTTGGGAAAATTTAGGAAACCATGACTTGTGCCAAAGGCCACGTGTCTGCCATCACCAAAGTTGCCTCGACTCGGGAACTTGGGTACGAGAAGGGAAGGTCCTGAAATGAGCACTCCTGCTCACCTGATCAAAGGATCGGCCTCTACTAATCATGATATGTTGTTTTTGAAAACACATGTGTTCTTATTCCGGTGTATTAGCTAGTTTACTATGTGATGCGCACAACATACAAGTATAGACTCAATCACACGGATTGGAACAAAACAACTCATGTTTATTTTTTAAAGTGGTTTGAAAGTGCTACTCGCAAGTAGGCTAGGACGTGGATTTGCCACCCTCAAGAGGGCTTAGAAGAACATGATTTTGCCACTTCAAGTGGGCTTAAAACTCACAATCATCGAGTTGTTCCAATTAAAGCAATCGAACCTTCATCCACAGGCATTCATGCAGTTTAAACAATTAAGTAGTTAGCCTCATGGCAAGCATGCTATCATGGCAATATGCCATCACACTCATGCAATATGCTAAAGCGTAAACACTTACAGTGTACTTCGAGCAAAAACAAAAGCTAGTTAGTAATCATGCATGATCCTAGCTATGTCAACAATGCCTAATGCAACACATGCAAAAATGAAACTAAGATAGGCTCGGCTATTCTAAGATGTCATGTGAATGCAACTACATAACATGTATTCAAATTGGTATTGAAACACAATGCAGTTAGTATGATGCGCCGAGCCTGATGCATGCAAGACAGATGAATGAATGCTAATATGCAAAGCATAGGTATGCTAATTGAAACATGCCCTAAAACTAACCATCAAAAACTAGTAAATAAAAGGGAGAAAGACGTGGGGTTGGAAGACATGCATCACACACGCGCACACTTATTACAAAATTCGCCCTCTCGATGGAGGGTCCAAATGAATATGCTAAGCTAGTTACGCTAAGCTATTCTAACTAATCTAATGATCTAATTAGACTAATTATTACACAGTCAAATTGAATATCTAGCTAACACTAAGCTAATTATTACAAAACTTTAACTAATTAACAAATGAATTAATTAAATTACAAATTCATGCTAAGCATTAAAATATGTAAACTAGGCTGCCTTAGCTCTGCCTTGAAAAAGTTGAAGATGCATGCTCGATTCCCGTCCCAAAAGCTCTCCAAATGCTCTTTAGAGGCTCTGTCTGTAGGGTGTCCTCGAGAACTAGCTGCTGGATCTCACCAAAACAATGCTGAGGAGTGTAGCAATGGCCTGCCGGCCATGAGAGGTGCCTGCCGACCCCCTTGCTGACCAAGAGTGTACACTGCCGGCCATAAATGAAGAGCTGCTAACCAACAATAAGAGGATGCCGGCCATTGGTGTGCTATGACACCAAGCTGCAGCAGAGCACAAAATAGAGAAAAGGGAGTGTCTCCCAAGAGTATGTACGCACTATGCCACTCCATATCACTTCAAAACATCAATAGAAGGGGCATCATTGGATCCAAGACCATCAATCACGCATCTCGATGCATGATGGCTAAAGGTCCAACATGTGCAAATTCAATAAATGCATGACAAACAAGACATCAAGACCATCTCCTTATCATGAGAAATCAAAGGCAATGGAGACCAATGGAGATTGGCTCGTTTCATCACTTCAAGTATGAAATGAGCTAATCCACCTTGTGTTCAAACACAACACCGGATTGAACACAATGCAATGCACACAAACGACATGACATGCAAAACTCTCATGCTAATCTTGACATGTTAAGATGGCATGCAAGACTCTATCATGCAAGCACTCATGCACAACATGTTAAGGGGCCAAGAACACCAAGGCTAGTGAAGAGGATAACACTATAAGCATGCATCACAATGCTCAAACATCCAAACCAGCTCAAAACAGAGTTACATCATACCCAAAACAGTGGCAAAACATGCTAAAATAGAGACTCAAAGGACTAGACAAACATACATACATGTTAGTCCAAGATTAAGGCACAAGACACAACTCTCCAAAGGCATTGAAAGAGTGAAACATGGAGTACAATGGCATATGTTCCAGCACTGAAATGTCATGCTAAATGACTTAAAATCATGCAAACAACCCATGTAATGCATGTTGCAAGGCTTAAGCATCAAAGCTAGTGAAGTGTATTACACTAGAGGCATGCAAGACAATGCTCAAATGGCCAAACTAGCCCCAAACAGACCTTATGTAGGCTGAAACAGTAGCCAAAATGGACTGAGATGATAGCTTGAAAGACAAGAAAATGAGGCTCATGCAATGGCTCACAAATAAGGCATAATGCTCAACTTCTCAAGAGCACTCAAAGAGTGAAAAATATGGGAGTGCAACAACACTATATACTCTGAAATATCATTCCAAATGATGCCAAAACATGCAAATACCTCAAGTCAAGCATGCAAGATACCTCAAAACTCACAGCTAGTCAAAGCTATTGCACTACAAGCATGCATAACAAGCATTATACGACCAAGAAGCCTCAAAATAGAGCTAAAGCATGTTAAAACATGAGTAAAAACTTGCTGGAATGGAGCCAAAACATGCTAGAATAATGGGCCAAAACACCAAGTATATTAGGCTAGTGAGTAAGGTTTACACTACAAGTGTAAGAAGCAAATGAGGGATGCTCTAGCCAACCAAAAATAGAGTTGTATCATGCCAAAATAACATTGAAAATATGCTGAGATAGAACCAAAATAGGCTAGCATGATGGATCATGGCATTGAACACACAAGGCTAAATGGCAAGTTTACACTACAAGTGTAAAAAGCATACATGAGGTGACCAAACCAGCCATGAACAGAGTTATATCAGACCTAAAAACTCATAGAAACATGCTCACACTAAGCCTAAAGAGGGTAGAAATACATGCTCATTTGATAGGCCAATAACACAAACAAACAAGACAAGAAGAGAGGGGACCACCCCTTCTTATTTGAGGCCTCAAAACCATATTTCTACCACTGAAAATCCACTGGATTTCAGTGGCTAAAAAGCCAAACAAAGATGAACTCAAAGGCTTTAAGAGATGACTCCAAGCCTAAGCAAATAAGGCACACAAGAGGATAGAACACCCTCAACACCAAAGAGGCCTCAAACAACCATCATGAGCACTTAAATATAGAAATTTTTTTAGTTGAAAGCAAGGCCTAAAACAATATGCAAGGATGGCCAATATGGTATACAAACAAAGGCTTAAAAGGGGAATATACTCACCCTTGAAGGACAACTTCGAAACCAGCAACTTCTGAGGCAAAAAGCAACTTTCAGAGCTCAAATAACACTCCCAAGAACCTCAGCTCAAAGATGGTGGTGTGTTACTAGGTGTTGTAGTGCAAAAGTGAAGAGAAAATACACTTTAAGGCACAAACTAGCTCAATAGAGAGAGAGAGAGAGAGTGAGTGAGAAATATAGAGATATATATTGTCTCTAAAGTTGCTGAACCTCTGTAAAGGGGGAGGAGCCTCTCCTTATATAGAGGCATGCAATGCAAAGCTTGTTAAACAAGCTTGAAATGGGGAGGGCTTAGTAACAACCAATTGGCTCAAAATATCTAGCACAAAATCTGCCGAGACAAGGTGTTCTGCCGGCCATCAGTGGTGGCCGGCAGTGCCTCAATGATGGCCGGCAGGCTTCATCAATGGCATGCAGTGATAAATGCATGGCCGGCAGTGCCAAGAAGTGGCCGGCAGTGCACTACAATAAGCATGCTGAAAGGACCAACACATGGTCCAAAAATGGGGCAGAAAGGATACAGGGTTTGGAAAGCTCAAACCTGTGACGTTCTGCCGCGAAATTCGAGTACTCGATGAGCAATCGAACTTTTCCCTGGATGTACCTACAAGCATATCCAAGTCTTGAGGACAGTCAAAAATGGAATGTCTACAGTTGCCCCTCTTTGACAGAACTCGGAAGTCATAAAGTGACGGGAGTGAATGTCAAAGCCCAGAGACGACCCATTTTTGACAAGGCCGAAGACTCAGGCAAACATTCAATATAATCACAGAGAGATACGCCTATAGGCTGGGGCAAAATGCAAATGACATGCACGATGCAGATCATAACTTATGACTATGCAAAGAAAGCTGTAATGAAGCATTCATGCCAAAAAAATACAACAAGTTAAGCAAACTGAAAAGTTGCAGAAATCTCACACGTTTCATTAGAAAGGATGTAAAAAAATTACGCAATCTTTACTGCGCTCACGCAGAAAAGACTAGAAACGACTATCGGGAACACCCAAAGTCTCAAAGGAAATAAATCAAATGCGTATCGAACGTGAGACGAGAAAGGTACGTCCAAGAGAGTTCGAGGGAACAAGAATGATCTCACCTAGAGTTCCTCTAACTGAAACATATACAACATTGTCTAGTTGTGCCAGCTTCAAATGAACCATACATACAATATCGTGCCTGCACAAAAAGAAACTTTGAGAGAGACAATAGTAGAAACACATGTAGGTAGAATGCGCATAACAATGCAAGTGAAAAGGTTGCATGACAATACAAGCGAAACGGGCGCATAACAATGCAAGTCGAACGTGCATAACAATGCAAGTGAAAAGGTGCATAACAATGCGAGTGGAACAGTGCATAACAATGCAACCGGAACATGAGTGACAACGCAAATGAAGAAGTGCATAACAATGCAAGTGAAAAGGTGCATAATAATGCAACTGGAACGTGCGTGACAACGCAAGTGAAGAGGTGCATAACAATGCGAGTAGAGTGTGCGTGACAACGCAAGTAAAGATGTACATAATAATGCAAGTAGAACGTGCATGACAACACAAGTAAAGAGGTGCATAACAATGCAAGTAGAATGTGCGTGACAACGCAAGCAAAGAGGTGCATAACAATGCAAGTAGAACGTGCGTGACAACGCAAGTAAAGATGTGCATAACAATGCAAGTAGAACATGCGGGACAATGCAAGTAAAGATGTACATAACAATGAAACTAGAACGTGCGAAACAACACAAGTAAAGAGGTGCATAACAATGCAAGTACAATGTGCGTGACAACGCAAGTAAAGAGGTGCATAACAATGCAAGTAGAACGTGCGTGACAACGCAAGTAAAGAGGTGCATAACAATGTAAGAAGAACGTGCGTGACAACGCAAGTAAAGAGGTGCATAACAATGTAAGAAGAACGTGCGTGACAACGCAAGTAAAGATATGTATAACAATGCAAGTAAAACATGCGTGACAACGCAAGTAAAGATGTGCATAACAATGCAAGTAGAACGTGCGTGACAACGCAAGTAAAGTGGTGCATAACAATGCAAGAAGAACGTGCGTGACAACGCAAGTAAAGATGTGCATAACAATACAAGAAGAACGTGCGTGACAATGCAAGTAAAGAGGTGCATAACAATGCAAGAATATAGAATGGATGTTTAATACAACAAGCAAATGCTAGGTGACAACAAAAGCATGCTTGATAAAGACAACTTGAAGGCAATATCCGGTTTATCTTCCAGAAGAGTTGCGATGCATTAAAAGGATACACCTTGTTCGGGTTGATGGGCGATGACCACCATACTTTGAGATTATGATTCCGGGCTTCCACGGAGGCATTTTGAATCAAATTTTGAACACTCCTCGGAATTGTTAGAACCCAAGGACACATACTAAGGTAAAGAGGCAGGGGAAGCTGGTGGAGGCTTGCTAGCCATCAGGGGAAGCTGCCGGCCCCCTGCCGGCCATCTGTGGCCATTGTCGGCCATCAACAATGCACTGCCGGCATTGATGCGCCCCTGCCAGCCATCGATGGCAGATTCAGGCAATTTGGTCTTTTTGGCCGTGGGTCTTCATATACACCCAAAATTACCTCATTTGCTCACAAACCTTTGCATAGAAAACATTTCCCTTGCCCTCTAGGTGTGTCTTCTCTCTAGATTCGCGGGTTCTACGCGTTTCGCAACACTCTAAAAACATTTTCTTCGCGAAAACCCTTTTGTTCTCTTCGATTTGAACCGATTAGAATTTGATTTCGACGACTCTTCTATCATTTCCACCATCCAAGGATCATTTCCCTTGAGTTTCTCCCAAGGTTTGTGCGCTTTTCTCGGGCTTTCAACTTTATTTGAATTTTTCTCTCTCCTAGGGTTTGATTTGTTTAAAACTTCACCCTTTTTCCCATTTTTGCTCATTTTTGCATCTATTTCAGATGGCTGATGATATTCCGCATGATGGGGGCTTCCTCGCACTCCCTCCGGTAGAGCTTGCCGTGAACTTTGTGGCTAAGCCGGGGGTCAACCCTCAGCCTTTGCCCCCGAGCGTACGCCCCTTCGACGCCACGAGGTATCACCCGGAGACTTACATTATACCAGTGGCAGGAGGCATCCATGCTTTCACTGATTTTGATGAGGACGTGCCAGACGACCTCTTGCTGAGAGAGCCCAGGTCTCATTTGTCGGCCATTACTGTGGAGGTACCAACTCTACTTTTCTGCAGTATTACTTTCAACTATTTGCATTTCTTGCACTGTTTTGATCTGATTGCAACACATGCTTTGATCTGACTATATTTCATATATTGTTGCTCTGTATTTAACTGTACTTCTCACATCATTGCCCTATATGTACCGTATACGACTGTACCTCATACATCACTACTTTGAATTCAATTGTATCTTCAATACATCACTGCTCTGAATGCAATTGCATTTTCAATACATCACTGATCTGATTTCAACTGTATTTTCAATACATCACTGATCTGATTTCATCACATGCACTACCACAGGATGGATCCCGCTCCTTCAGAGGTTATGGTGCGACGACAGCTCAGGATTGGTATGATATGCTTCCCACGAGGGTCCGCCAGATCATCGACGGGACCAACTTCGACCTATTTTGCTCCAGCTTGACACGGGTCACAGCGAGTCGCCCTTTCCTAGGGGCTCTCGTGGAGAGGTGGTGGGACACCACCAACTCTTTCCACTTCTCCGCGATGGGAGAGATGATGATGACTCCCTTCGACTTCGCCATGATCACTAGCCTGGGCCTAGGAGGTGATCC
This sequence comes from Camellia lanceoleosa, assembly GCA_025200525.1. Classification (NCBI taxonomy): domain Eukaryota; kingdom Viridiplantae; phylum Streptophyta; class Magnoliopsida; order Ericales; family Theaceae; genus Camellia; species Camellia lanceoleosa. Next base: position 162,853,210 of record CM045759.1, read on the forward strand.
GATTCCGCTTGATCTCGACATGGGAGAGTGGGTGGCCGCATGGGATACAATACTTGGAGCGTCCACCGACACTTCGAGCAGGCATGGTTAGATATACCTGGTTCGAGGAGCATTACAGAGGGGAGGATCCCGAGACTGATGAGGAGGCGGAGCAGTACGCTGGGGGCTTCCTCCTGTTCCTTTTCGGTACCACCTTGTTTTCGAACAGGTGGAATACTGTGGGTTTATACTTCCTGGGTGCTTTGGTGGTGCTCCAGCGGGTCCATTTCTATGACTGGGGCGCAGCTGGCCTTACCAATCTCTATGGATACATGAGCTCGACCTCTCGGATGTGCAGGAGGTTGATCGGCGGCTACTGGCGAGCTTGGGAGGTATACAGCTTAGTTTTCCCTTTTCATTACTTTGCTTAGCATTTCCTGCTTTTACTTTGTTCAACACTTGTACTTTTTGCATTTTCTGTATCTGCTCTTGCATTGTATGCTTTCTGCTTTGCATTTTTTGCACACCATGCCTATTGCACACTACATACCATACATTGCACACATAAAGTCTAACATCTGCTCTAGACCTACACTCCTTATGCATTGTATTGCGTTATGCTTTCTGCATGTTCTATACTCTGTGCATACACTGTATTGATCACATCTTTCTTACAGCTATGGGTGTACGCATACTTCCCGACACTTGTTCTAGAGCCTGTGGAGGAGATCCCAGTGACAGTCCCATTCTCTGATGTATACGACGGCCAGCTTCATCGTAGGACCCGAGAGTGCTTTATGTTCTTCCGGCAGTATTTTGATTCGGTCACGGCGCGCGAGGTAATTCTGTAACAAAATTATTTCAATTAACCTGATGCACCCACATTAGTTATTTGACGACTGATCATTTTGTCCATTCTCTTTTCTCAGATTACGTGGCAGCCGTGGGATGTGATTCCGTCAAGACTCCGAGATCAGTACCACATTGCCCGGACTGTCTCCCGTTACCACATCCTCTTCGAGGGCCCGATTTGTCGCGCTTGGTTTTTGAGTGAGTGCTTCGTACGCCAGACCTTGGGATTGCCTGCTCCATTTGTACTGACGGCACCTCCACCATTGATGAGGGAGACACACAGGTTGTTTGTCGAGCATGTGATTCAGTTCATGGTAGGACTGGAGACGGATTACTTCCGCGCAGAGGGCGACTATGCGACCTTCATTCAGAGGCATCTGATGCCACCTTTGTCCAGTGTCTGGAGAGGAAAGGAAGCGAGGGCTCCAGCTGCAAGAGGGAGAGGCGGAGCGACTAGATCTCGTAGGAGGAGAGATCCTCAGGAGAGGCAAGGGACTGGATGGCAAGAGCTGCCCACTTCATTGGTTTATCAGAGATGTTTTGGGGAGACTTATCAGATCCCCATTGCACCTGCATCAGCTGGGTGTGCACTCGCCGGGATTTGAGGCCAAATTCCGGTATGTACTAAACCCCACATTTTGCATATTTACTTCATTTCAATTATGCTTCATCGGATACTGATCTTTTCGATACACTCGCAGGCACCCATAGAGTACACAGGATAGGCCATTGATTTAGTGGCCTCCTTGACAGAGATGATAGAGGTGAGTTTTGATCTGTTCAGCCTCTATAAGATCCCGATGAGTTCTTTCAAACTGCAATTCATGCCACAAAGTCTTATCTTGACACCCTAGCATTTGCACAATTCCACACTGCACTAATCTGATACATTGCTCCCATACACTGTTCATGGTATACATACACTGTAGATCACACACTGCTCACAGCACATTATTCTTTACGTCTGATACATTTCATTACTAATGCATTTTGGCGAATTGCACTTTTCAGATTCCCTTCTTGATGCCAGGACCATCAGATGCCCCAGCAGGAGCAGGGGCAGGTCCTTCAGCACCTTCTCCATCAACAGAGAGGGGAGGGAGACGGGCTCAGACACATGGTCGAGGTAGAGGCAGAGGCACCCACAGTGAGAGTGGCCCTTCAGAGCCCGTGCCGAGTGATGATGATGACAAGATGGATGAGGAGGCTGAGAGTTCACAGTCAGAGTTGTCTCAGGATGGAGATGAGGCTGGAGATGGCTCGGGTTCAGACTCAAGCAGCGGGGCCGACGGCGATGGTACAGGGTCTGCTCAGTCGAGGAAGAGGGTGAAGAGGGCTTTCCACTCTTGAGGCTACTGGCAACGATTCAGATGTTCTATTTTTGCTTTATTTCTCTTTTTACTAGTAGTTTTTGCACATTGTACAGCCTCAAGCAGTTTTATTTTTTTTAAAACTTAAGCTCTTTTGTAAAAAGAATCCATGATGGAATGAAAACAACCTTTTTTGTTAAAAAAGTGTTGCATTTTATATTCCAAGCATCGCATCGCACTATTTTGCATATAAGTAAGATTGATGAACATTGAACATCCGTGCATTACCAAGTCAGGTAGTGAACCAACACAACAAACAAAAACAACACAACTCAATAAGCAATAACAAGACCTTAACAAGTTTACAACTTGATAAGCAAATTACAACAACTCGATAAATGAGAGGAAGATGATTACAACTTGATACAAAAATGAAGGCTAATACTTCTTAAACGAGACACAATAGAGTCCAACAGGACAAAAACAAGACCTTAAAAGGCACAAATAATAGGACTCCACTGCAGCAAACAACTAGATCTTCACCAAGAAGGTCAGTGAGTGAAGGTCAGTGAGCATGAGGGAAAGGCTGCCGGCCATTGATGAGCCACTGCCGGCCATCGATGGCAGAACCTCCGAAATGTCGACATCTATCCTCCACTCACTGCCTTATCTTCTATAAAGGTTCCAGCCTTGTGGTTCCTTCATTTTAACCCCATTTTTGCCTCAAATGGAATCGTTTCTTGTCCAAAATCTCACAAATTGGATTGTTAACTTGGATGGCTTGGAAAAGCTGAATTTTTAGGGCTTCGAAGTAAATGCACTATTCACGCTGAGCCACACCCCGCTGCGTTTTCCATTCCTCCACGCTTCTGCTAGGTGTTGGAATTCGGTAACTCGTGTCCTTAGCTTTGGCGGACAAGAGATGTGTCCCACTTTCGAAGACTTCCAAGCTTTGATGGAGTCTGAGTATGAGGAAGAGATTTTGCCCCAATTCCGCTTCGGCCACGTCCAAGCCTTAGGACGGATGTACGGGCTTACTTTGCATGATGCTCGGTCATTGATTCGCAATGGGGAGCTGGACGTTCCGAGTTTGATTCGTCGGTTTTCTAATGCCAGTGACCGCGGCGATCATGACTGGCAGGGTTTTCGGCGACATGCCCTTTGCTTGTGCATGTTATCTCATTTCTTTCTTGCTCTAAGCTCTGGAGGATCTAGCATCCGTTTGATTGAGGTTGCCCAAGGCTTAATAGAGGGCAAGAACTGCGTCGCCATGACGCTAGCTGAGACATTGATGGGTTTGGACGCTTTCCATAACCGAGAGACGACTAGATTCGCGGGGAGTCGACTACTGCTGTAGGTAATGTTTCCCACCCTATCTCACATATATTCCTCACATCACTCGGCCCTCAGGCTCGGTTTTTCTCTCAAAACCTTTTTCTCACTTTTCTCTCCATGTACACCTCTCTATTCTTTAATCTCTCATTTTTCATCCCTTCCCAGATATGGTTGATGGATAAGTTGAAGGTTGTGGACTCATGCCCAGCATATTCAGCTCGCAGCAATTTCTTCCAGCGACGTCTAGTCGATGCCCCAAATGAGGGATGGTGGTGCGAATGGATGTGCAGTCTGCCTGCTGCTAGTATTGCTTGGCGCTGCCCTTGGCTTAATTTGCCAGCAATGAGCTACAGCATGACTCGCCAGCCCGGGATTCAGTTGATCGGCCTGACACACTGTGTCCTTTACTTCCCATTTTGAAGCCGGCGCCAGTTCGGACATGATCAGACTTGTCCGAAAGAGGGGATAGAGTACCCTGCCGCATTTCCAATCTGAGGCGCACAATTAGCTCGGTATGCCACAGCATGGAGGACGAGAGAGCTTCTGACCCCCGCTTCCATTTTCCGTTGTACCCTTTCTGATGAGTGCATAGCTTGGCTTGATGAAGAGGCGCAGGTTGGGCCTACTTTGGCATCAGAGGCTTCCACAAGCTCTGGGGGGGGGGGGCGCAGGAACACCTGACTATGCCCCGAGTTTATTTGCTTTAATCAGTACTTTCAAGTTTTCTTTATGAATGTGATAAAAAGAAACTTCAATTTGTATTCAAGAGTAGGAAAACTCTGTACTGAAATCAATGTAATTGAAGGTTGTGGGTACTGAAACTTTTCCGTTTGGTCAAAACATGGTCTAAGTCGTAAAAAGATTAATTTAAGCAAAATTAACTGTTATTAAAACTTTTCAAAACCATTTTCGATATGGATCACAATTGAACACGTCCGAGATCTATCACTGAGATGTATAACCCCGGATCCCATCAACTGGAAAGTTACCCCTAGTCTGAATAGCACTGTACTGGAGATCACAACCGAGCTCTTGAATGCAGAATAGACAAAGATGACCAACATGATCACAAGGACAAAGTTGATCGGGGAAGTTTTTGTGGCTGGACTTCAGAATGAAGTTTCCTACGTATCCCGAAGATGAGAATCAAGCCTTACGTAGTTCGGTTCTGGTTCACTCATGTATTAACACTCTCCTTTTGTGCTCTAACTTTTGCCAAGGCCGCCCTTTCCAGGTTTTCAACCTTGCGAGCTTAGTTTTTATTATTTCAAATTTTTCATGCTCTAACTTTTGCATAGGTCGCCCTTTCGAGTTTTCAGCCTAGTGAGCCACTCAGGGATAGTATTTCTTCAACTTGTCTATGTTGATCGGCTGGGAGAACTCTAGGCCATCTAGGTCCATCAGAACGATAGCTCCACCTAACCAGATTGACTTGATAATGTAAGGGCCAGTCCAATTGGGTCTAAACTTGCCCCTAGGGTCGTGGATGGGAGCTCGATTGTCTTTGAGCGCTAGATCCCCTTCTATCAAATTCCTGGACTTAACCTTCTTGTTGAAAACCCTGGCAATTCTTCGTTGATAACCCTGGACATGATACAGTGCTTTCAGCCTTCTTTTATCAAAGAGCATGAGTTCTTCGAACCTACTTTGCTGCCAATTTGCCTCAGCTATCTGACACTCAGCCAATACTTGTAATGACGGAACCTCAACTTCGATAGGTAGAACAGCCTTCATCCCATAAACCAAGGAATACAGAGTTGCTCTAGTAGAAGTTCGAATTGAAGTCAGGTAGCCCCAAAGAGCAAATGGTAGCTTATCTGGCTAGTCCCTGTAGGTTTCCACCATCTTCTGCAAAATATGCTTGATGTTCTTGTTGGCGGCCTCAACTGCTCCGTTGGTTTGTGGTAGATATGTAGATGACTTGTGAAAAGCCACGTTGTACTTCTCCAACAAATCAATCACCTCTTTCTTGAAGTGGGAACCATTATCCGAAATAATCTCATTCGGGACCCCATAGCGATAGATGATGTTGTTCCTGATGAACTTAGCAACGTGCGATGCCTTCAACACCACGTAAGATTGGGCCTCAACCCACTTCGTGAAGTAGTCTATCGCTACCAGAATGTACTTATGCCCGTTGGACCCCTTTGGAATGACAGCCCCAATTACATCAATCCCCCAGACTAAAAACGGCCATGGCGAAGTCATGTTGTACAGCTTCGATGGCGGAATGTTCATGCGATTTGCATGGATCTGACATTTGTGGCATCGCCGAACAAAGCCAATACAATCATCTTCCATGGTGGACCAGTAACAACCCTTTCTAAGGATCTTCCGGGCTAGCATCACCCCATTCATGTGCGCTCCGCACTCTCCTCCATGGATGGCCTCCATCAGGCGCTTGGATTTTTCAGTATCAACGCATAGCTTATGCATCCCCAGATGACCCTTTTTGTACAGTTTACCCCCGCAAACGTTGAACTAAGCAGCCTTTCTTCGAATTGCCCTCTCATCTTTCGCATTTGCCCCTGGTGGATACGCTTCCTTTTCCAAGAAGTTCTAGACGTCGTAATACCAGGGGTTCTCATCTTGTACCTCTCTATGGTAGCAATCAGCTCGTAGGCCGGCATGAATTTCTGTTCAATGATGATCGGACGCATCTGGACTCTAAAAAGGATGTCTATCATAGAAGATAGAGTTGCTAATGAATCAGGGAACCTATTGTTCTCTCTTAACAGATTAGCATAATTCAGTTTCTCAAACCGAGGAATCAGAACATCCAAGGTTTGGAGATAGATTCTCATCTTTTCTCTTTCAACTTTCCAATCTCCTTTAGCTTGAGATACAACAAGGTTTGAGTCCCCGATGACATCCAACCATTTTGCCCCTAGTTCTAGGGTGGCTTCTAGTCCAGTAATACATGCCTTATACTCTGCCTCATTGTTCGACACTTTGAACCGGAGTTTGAATGCCAGAGGTATACGAGAATTGTCGGGTGCTATCAACAACACCCCTATCCCATACATGTACTGGTTTGACACTCCGTCAAAGTACATCGTCCAAGTCTCTTCTTCGACGTGCAGAATGGCCTCATCTGGGAACAGATACTCAACTACTTCATCCCATTCCACTGGGTGATTGGCTAGGAACTCCGCTACCGCTCTCCCTTTCATTGACTTGCGCGTCATGTACTTCAGATCAAATTCGGAAAACAGAAGCAACCAACAAGCTAGCCTACCCATAAGTGCTGGTTTCTCAAAAAGATATTTGATGGGATCTAATCTTGAAACCAATATTACAGAGTGAACTAACAGGTAGTGCCTCGGCTTCCTGGTAGCCCATACCAAGGCCAAACAAGCCTTCTCTAGCGGAGTGTAGCGGGTCTCATAATCCAACATTTTCTTGCTCAGGTAGTAGATAGCCTTCTCCACCTTGTCCTCATACTCCTGTGCAAGCATGTAGCCCATTGTTGTTTCAGTCACTGATAGGTACAGAATCAACAGTTTCCCCGGCTTAGGCGGTGACAACACAGGTGGGTTCTGTAAATATTGTTTGATCTGCTCAAAAGCAACTTGGCACCGGTTGTCCCATTGGAATTTCTTTCCTTTCTTCAGGAGACCAAACAGTGGTTCACAATTCAAGGTTAATTTTGTGATAAACCATCATATGAATTGCACTTTACCCAAAGAGCTTCGTACCTCCTTTTCAGTCCTTGGTGGTGGCATTTCTAAGATGGCCTTGATTTTGGAAGGATCGACCTTGATACCCCTTTGTGTGATCAAGAGCCCCAGTATTTTCCCTGCTATAACACCGAATGTACATTTCTGAGGATTTAGCCGCAACCGATACTCTCTGATCCGTTGGAAGAATTTTTGCAAGGCGGTGTAGTGGTCCTCTCTTTCTTTGGACTTGACAATCATGTCATCCACGTACACCTCAACCTCTTTGTGGATCATATCGTGTAAAATCGTGGTTGCAACCCGTTGATATGTAGCCCCAGCATTCTTCAGCCCAAATGGCATCACCCTATAATAATAGGTTCCCCATGGGGTAGTGAAAGCAGTCTTCTCCCTGTTTTCGGGTGCCATCAAAATCTGATTATAGCCTGAAAATCCATCCATGAACGAGAGCAACGCATGCCCAGCAGTGAAGTCCACTAATTCGTCGATATGCGGCAGAGGAAAGTCGTCATTCAGATTGGCTTTGTTCAAATTCCTGAAGTCCACACATACCCGAATTCTGCCGTCCTTCTTCGACACCAGAACTATATTGGCCAACCAAATAGGGTATTCAGATAACAACAGGAACCCTGCGTCAATCTGCTTGGTGACCTCTTCTTTGATTTTCAGCGCCCAGTCCGGGCGGATCCTTCGGAGCTTCTGCTTGACAGGTCGGGCCTCTGGGTCAAGAGGGATCCGGTGCTGTACAATCTTAGGGTCGATTCCAGGCATGTCTTCGTAGGACCACACGAAAACATCTTTCAAATCTTTTAATAAAGCGACTAAGCGCTCGCGCTCCTCCAAAGACAACGTGGGCCCGATCTGGACCAGCTGCGGGTCCTTCTCAGTACCAACATTAATTGTGGTGATTTCATCAACCAAGGGTTTAACAAACCTCTCCTGCTTTTGATTGAGCAAATATAGCAAAACTGGAGGAATTTCTTCCTCATCGTTTTCATCAAAATTTTGAAAATCCTTATTAATGCAATAAATTAAAGGCATAGAAAAGTACTCGGAAGCAACAGCCGTACCGTTCTCATTAATAACATCCAGTCTGCCTGATTCCTCTGTTACAACAGACTCAAAGGAAAAAGAAAAAGACGACCTAGACAGGACAGTGGCATTCGGGTAATCACCCCCAAGAATACCGGACTCAGACTCAGATGTGCTGGAACCTGATTCCGACTCCACAGACTCAGTGGAATCAGATTCTAGCTCACTACCTGACCTGGTGCTGGTTGATAAAAAGCCCTCCTCGTATTGCCAGATGAGGGAGGATGCGATGGATGCATCCAACATGTTTAAAGATGGGCCAACAGCCGCTTTATTCCCGATCATGGAAACTGAGAAGTTATCCCCCAAGCACTCCTATACGATCTGAGGATCTGAGAGTAGACAAGTTAGTGCTACCCCCATTTCAATCTCTATGCTCTCGGAATCCTCCTCCTTACACTGCTCAGCCTCAGCTGGTGGGTCTGTCTGCTCTTTGGCAAAATCATCCCCGGATAGTTACAAGTCAAAGAAAATCTCAAATCCCAGCAAGCGCCGCCTCTCTACATTTAGCCATGGCTCTGGGAAGCCACAGAACGGGAAGTCTTTCCCCTCCCAGACAAAGCGTTCGTTTAGGGTACCCTGGATAGGTCGATGCACCAACTCATAATGCTTCCTGGCATGTTTGGCTCTAGCTCTTCCGGCCATTTCTTTTCCTTTCCTTGCCCAATCCTCTTTGGTAGGCAGATAACCTAGACCAAAGGTATATGTGTCATGCGGCACTTCGGCCGATGCTGCAATGCCTTTCCATCCACTTCGTCCTAATCCCATCTTGGGGATGTGTTGAAGCTTGTTCATAAGGCAGCCAGACTATGTGCTGACGTATAGCCCCTTATCAACAGCTAAAATGTTCTGTACAACCCAGGCCTCGGCTAGGGTGAATCCTGACAAAAGCACATCGTCCGTGTCATGCTTAATCTCCAGAACTGGTGTAGAAACCTCTGGCGGCGAATGGATTGAAGAATTCCCAAAGACGATTGCCACCCCCTTCCCGTGGGGGTATTTAAGCATCTAGTGCAGGGTGGAAGAGACAACCATTACCTGGTGCAGCCACGGCCGCCCCATGAGTAGATTAAAGGTGGCCGGGACATCCAAGACATGAAAATCAATATCCTGTTGCCCTAGACCAACCTGAGTTCGAATCTATACTGTCCCCATCACCTCTCGGCTGGTATTATCGTAGGCCCGTATCACCTGGGCAATAGGCGCAAAATCCATGGGCTTTAACCCGATAGCATATGCCATCCTCGACGGACATACATTGATAGCAGATCCTGTGTCAACAAGAACCACCGGTACCCATTTCTCTCTACACTCGACAGAGATGTAAAGTGGTTTGTTATGGTTCGAGCCCTCAGACGGCAGTTCCTTAATAAAAAACAAAGCTTTAAAGAGGGTAAAACGCACCCTTGAAGCTCAACTTCAACATAGCAACTTCAGAGGCAAAAACCCAGCTAAAACCACTCAAATGCAGCCTCCAAGAACCTTACCTTAAGATCATGGTGTTTCACTAGGTGCTTTAGTGCAAAAGTGTGAAGAAATCTCACTTTTAGGCATAAAACAACACAAATATCAAGAGAGAGGAAGAAATATAGAGATAGAAGTATATGTATAGCTCTATGCAAATTCTTCTAAACCTGAGACAAGAGGGAGGAGGCTCCCTTATATAGAAAACCATGCCTTAAGCTTGTTAGACAAGCTAAAGGCTCCAAGCAATATGGAGGATGCTTTCTGTGCCCAACTGCTGGCACAGCTGACAAGAAAATATCTACAGAAAAATGCAAAAAAGGTGCCGACCAGTTGAGGTGGTCGGCCGACCACTCACACTAGTCAACCGACCACAAAAAGTGGTCTGCAGGGAGAACAACTGGTCGGCAAGGGGGGAAAGGTGGTCTGCACAAAGAGAGGAAGGTGGTGGCGTGGCTGCCGACCACTTTAGGTGGTCCACAGACCACCAAGACCAGATGGTCGACCAGAAAACTGGCTGGCAGGGAAGAAAAGTGGTCTACAGGGGGAGAAACTGGTCTACAACCTTGTTCCACTCTCTAGGCAAGGGAAAACAAGGTTTGGTTCAAAACCAAACCAAAAAGGAAGCAAGACAAAAGTTCGCGGGAGCAAGCACGCAGCCGAAAGCCTCGAAAACTAGTCTATGGGCACAAAAGGTGGCTTACAAGAGCGAAAGGTAGTCTATGACTACAAAAAGTGGTCTACAGACCTCTGTTTCCCTCTAGGAAAAGACAACAAGGCATGGTCCAAAAACCAAGCCAAGAAGAGAACATTAAGATGTCCCGAGACAAGGCGCATAGCCGAAGGCTCCGGAAATCGGAAACTAGCCTACAAGAGGGAAAAGTAGTCTTCGACTACGAAAAGTGGCCTACAGGCCTCTCTCTCTCTCTCTCCAGGCAATGTCAACAAGGCATGGTCTACAAACCAAGCCAAAACACAAAGAGTTCAAAGGCCCGGAGGCAAGGCACTCAGTCGAAAACTCCGAAAACTCCAAACGAGCACAAACATGCGTGATCATCGAGCGCTCAATCGATGACGTTTGAATCTTAAGATTGGTCAAAAATAGGATGTCTATAGTTGCCCCTCTTTGACAGAACTCTGAAGTCAAGAAGTGACGGGAGTGAATGTCAAAGCCCAGAGACGACCCATTTTTGACAAGGCTGAAGACTTAGACAAACAAGCAAAATAACAAAGAGATGTGCTCTCAGGCAGGGGCAAAATGCAAATGACATGCACAATGCATAAAATAACTTATGATTATGCAAAGAGGGCTGTAATGAAACATCTAGATGCAAATGTTATGCAAAGAAATGCTACAGCAAACTCGTACACAAGCAAATAAGTAAACACGCCACGCGTGGAAATTATAGACCGAACTACATTTCATGCAGAAAGCATGTAAGAAAATTATGCAATTTTAGCGAACATGTGCGATAGATACACAAAGCGAACATATGATAGATACAGAAAGTGAGCATATATGATAGATACACAAAGCGAACGTGTGATAGATACACAAAGTGAGCATGTATGACAGATATACAAAAGGTGAACGGAGTGTGATAGATATACTAAGTGAACATGTGTGATAGATACACAAAATGAAGAGAATGTGATGGATACACTAAGTGAACATGTGTGATAGATACACAAAGGTGAACGAAGTGTGATAGATACACTAAGTGAACATGTGTGATAGATACACAAAGATGAACAAAGTGTGATAGATACATAAAGTGAGCATGTGCGATAGATACACTAAGTGAACAAAGTGTGATAGATACACTAGGTGAACAAAGTGTGATAGATACACTATATAAACAAAGTGTGATGGATACGCTAAGTGAAGAGAGTGTGATAGATACACTATATGAACAAAGTGTGATAGATACACTAAGTGAAGAGAGTGTGATAGATACACTATATGAGCAAAGTGTGATAAATACACTAAGTGAAGCAAAGTGTGATATATACACTAAGTGAAGCAAAGTGTGATATATACACTATATGAACAAAGTGTGATGGATACACTAAGTGAAGAGAGTGTGATAGATACACTATATGATCAAAGTATGATAGATACACTAAGTGAACATGTGCGATAGATACACAAAATGAACAAAGTGTGATAGATACACTAAGTGAACATGTGCGATAGATACACAAAACGAACAAAGTGTGATAGATACACTAAGTGAACATGAAAATGAACATGTGCGATAAATACACAAGATGAACATAAGCGATCTCTTACTGAGACATAATCAATCTTAATTGGAACTTCTCTGAATGAACCGTACATACAATGTCTCCTGGTTGCACCAATTTCAAATGAACCGTACATACAATATCATGCATGAATGAGAAAGAAACTTGATAGGTACAATGCAATACAATGCATGATGTTTAAGAAGTGCAATAAACAAACATAGCGGCGCTTTAGAAAGCACCTCATGGGGTGAGTGGCGATGAACCACTCTACTCTGACGGGGATCCTTCCTTGTGTTCTTCGAACTCTTACCTTGTGTTCTTTGAATATTTCCTTCAATTCACAGTATAAAGGTTCTGATATACTGACAAGGAGTAACCTCTGCATGTAGAAGCCACAGATGCCGCTTTTCTTCCCGATTATATTCACAACTTTCCCTATTCTCCAACGGGGTGACAGACTAGGTTGGTTCAGTATCTAGAATTGAGGCGCATACATGCTATCTCAACCTATGGGCCTTCCATATAGATTTCAAGCCGGGGATACACCCCCGGGTATTTAAACCAGACGTTAGTCTCGGAAATCCTGAACCTTTGCATTCTAGGCATCGCCATTCGAACTCTAGTTTCCACTGTCGCAGTTGGTCTCCTAGGAACTCATTGCAAACACAGCCAATATGCCTCTGGCAGGGAATGGTACTCAGGGAGAGCACTTTTGATCGCCATTCTGGATTGAAGCAAACTTGATCTTGAGCTTGAGGTAGAGGCACACTCATACTTCAGAGCATTGACAAGGCCTGAAGAGGTACATCCGAAATGCAATCCCGGAATCTGAAACAAACTCAGATGCTCCGATTTTCCCTCTTTTCTTTTGCTTTGCAGTCTGGAACCTATGTAGCTTCAGATAGGTCCTGGTTTTACTATTCTCACATGACCTGGGTTGAACCCTGCATTTTTATGAAAAAACAAATCCTGTTTTGCATACATGTAGAGAATGGCACAGCACTCTGAGTACAAAACAATTTTATTTTTGAAATTGAAATTGAGGAACGAGTTCTTAACCGGGTATTGAACCTACGACTGACCACATCAAACCAACTCAACAAAGAGAAAACGAAGGTAAAACAACCTAAACATATCTATTGACACTCGAAACGACTCAAAACAAGAATCGAGACAGACAAAACACAACAAAACACAAGACTCAAATGTGCGCAGGAAGCCTGTTTCTCCGGGTATTGTTTCCCACCCTTTCTCATTTGTGATTCTCACATCACTCTGGCTCTCAATCTCTATTTTTCTGAAGAAGCCCTTTTCTCACTTTTTCTCTTAGCACACATCTCTCTATTCTTCAATCTCTCTGATTTTTTTATCCCTTCCCTGGGTGGTTGGTGGACAAACAAGAAGTTGTGGGCTCTTGCCCCTGGTATTCTACCAGATTCTCCTTCTTTCGCTCACAATAGTGAACTTCTTCCACAGAGGGGTTGCGATGCGACCGGATGCGCAGCAGATCTACAACTGACATCGGTTGACGATGCCTTGGCTTAGCTTGAATGTGATCAGACCTGTCCAGATGAGGGAGTGGAATATCCTGATCCATTCCAATTCGTGCTTTGCACTTGGCTTAATACCTCACTGCTTGGAGGATGAGAAAGTCTTTTGGCCTCTGTTGTTAGCTTCAGTTGTGCCCTTCTTGGCGAATATGGTGCCCTTTCTGGAAAGCATGCTGACAATGGGGAAAAGACAGTAAACCTAACTCAACTGTGCCCCTAGTTCTTCATTTTGACCATTTTTTTTATTTAACATGCATGTTCGATTTTCTCATTTGAAATCATGCAAGTCAGGTTATGAGCATTGAAAATTTTCCTTTTTTGGGTCCAAGAAATGGTCCAGTTTTGGAAAATGGAATAATTTTCGAGAAAATTAGTCAACCTCAGTAAAAATTCTCAAAAACTATTTTTGCAAATGGCCACTGCTCGACCAACACGGAATTTACTCTTGCTATGCACAACCTCAGATCCAAAACAATGGAAAATTGCCCCTTGCCTAAATGACACCGCACGGCAACGAAAAGTTGTCCCTTGTTTGAATAGCACCGCAGCACACTGTACGACAACGGAAAGTTGCCCCTTGTTTGAATAGCACCGCAGCACACTGTAACCAGTTCTCATAGTGAAAATCACAACAGAACTCTTGGATACAAAAATGACAAAGATGACCCGTTCAATCTCATGGACAGGACAGTTGAATTTGAAGTGTTTACGGCTGGACTTCAGAATGAAGTTGCCTACGTATCCCAAAGATGGGAATCAAGCCTGACGTAGTTCCAGGTTAAGGTACACTCGGGTATTAACCTCTCCTTTTGCGCTCTAACTTTTGTCAAGGCCGCCCTTCCGGGTTTTCAACCTTGCGAGCTATGTTTTTCTTTTCTTTTCACTTCTTTTCATTTTTTCTTTGTTCATTTCTTTTCAGAATTTTTCATTTCTTTTTCTTTATTTCTTTTTTGTTCTTTTTGTTTTTCTTTTTCTTTTTCTTTTTGTTTTTCTTCTTTTTCTTCATTTCTTTTCATTTTTTCATTTTTTTTTTGTTCTTTTTCTCTTGCTCTAACTTTTGCCTGGGTCACCCTTCCGGGTTTTCGGCCCAGCGAGCCTCTCAAGGGTAAAAGTGTAACTTGTCCATGTTGATCGATCACGGGATCTCTAAGCCATCTGAATCCAGAAGAATGGTTGTTGTTCACTGATGATGTAGAAGTCTATCCTATGGGGGCTGAATTTTCTCCAGTGTTGTGGATAGGAACTCAATTGTCCTTCAGCAATACTTTTTTCTTTCCTCCCTTCTGGGATTCGGCATTCTTGCCGATCTTTGTTAGTTTGAGAAATGTCCCAATTTTTGACTCTTTGAGCACATCTGACATTTTTTTTTTTTTGCCCCTAGTTCAAGGGCTACTTCTGATCGAGCCACACAAGCTTCCTTTGATAACATTTGATCATATTGCCCCTAGTTCATGGGCTGCTTCAAATCTCGGCATACAAGACTCACATTATGGTTGACCGTTGAACATTTTGAATCTAAGTTCAAGATTTGAAAGAAAAAGGGGTTAAGTCTCGAGGCTGAGAGTGATCCTATTCTACACAATCTCAAGAGCGATTCCACACAGGTCTTCGCAGGATCACACAAAAACATTTTTTGAAATCTTTTAAGAAAGCGACTAGTCGCTCACGTCGATGACAATGTAGAACCAATCTGGATCAAGCCAAGATCCTCTTCAGTACTCACATTAACAAACATGATCTCATTCATTAAGGGCTTAGCATGCCTCTCTTTCTCTCAGTTGATCAAATTTTTGCAAATCCCGAGGAATTCCTCCTTCTTTGTTTTTATCACGGTGTTCGAAAAATAGTTTTGAAAAAATTAGGTCAATACAATGATTTCAAGGCACAGAAAAGACACAATTTTGGTCAAATGCTGCCATCTCATTCAGAACTTCTAGCACAACTGGCTCCAAGGCAGAAACAAATGCAAAAGGGTGAAAATCACTGCTATTTCATTCAGATCTTCTGGCACAACTGGCTCCAAGACAGGAACAGACGCAAAAGAAAGGGTGTAAAAGACAAACACAAAACAATAGTGATGTCCGAGGTTATAACATGCCCGGGGGTACTCGCGCGCGTTAAACAGTTCGGACTCCCGAGATCTCTTTGATCTCAAGTTTCACGAGTGTAATGTGAAACACAGATGAGAGTCTAGATTTGACAACTTTTATTGGAAATCCATTTTATTACAATTTTGTCAAAAATGGACTGCGTCATCAGGTCTCAGAGTCGCCACCTAATATTTTGGAAAATTAGGAAACCCATGACTTAGTGCCAAGGCCACTGTTCGTTGTAACCAAGGATGCTTGGCTCGGAACCTTAGGTATGAGAGGAGAAGGCCAATAATAAGCACCCCCGCTCACCCGATCAAAAGATCGGCCTCTACTAAACCACGATATGACTTTTATTTTCTTTATATGTTCATGTTCTGATTAGTTAATAAATCCTAAAATTTACTATGTCAAGCATACAAGTATAGACTATGCCATTCATTTTGGAACAATTTGATATCATGCATTTTAAAAGAGTTTTGACGATGTACAACCCAAATAAATTGAGCTTACAAGCATGAAAAATTAACATCATTCCAAATTAAGCGACACAACCTCCATCCACTGGCATTCATAGAGTTATATCACATAAGCAAATAGCCTCATGGTAGTATGCTAGACATAGTAAGAAAAACACACACAAACGGGATGCTAAAGCATAAAAACTTACATGTTTGACGTCCCACGAACAAGCTACAAAACAAAGTTAGTAAAATATGCATGATCTTATATACAAAATCCTAATGCAATTCACTCATGAGATGCAACTAAAGATTCGGCTTCTAAAATATGATATGTGAATCATTTCAAGAACATGAGGTAGCGCACATAATCACATAGGAATTGATTAAATCCACAAATGCAAACTTAGTCGAATCAAGATGCATGAAACATGGATGAAAAGCAACTATGATGAAAAATAAATATGATGTTTATGTACAAATAAAGAAAGCAAGTAAAAGAACGAGATAGAAAGAAGTGGGGCAGGGAATTATTACAACATTTTAAAGAATAATTACAAATCAAATTAGAGGGAGATGAGGAGAATATTACAACAAAATAAAAACCTCACAATACACTCAAAATAAAAAATAAATAAAATAAAAGCTTCATGTTCTTTAGAACCGTCGGCGGAAATTGATCAATATTGGGAGATTACGCCATCTTGTTCGAAAGAAGCTAATCGGCTAGCCAACTAGGCCAAGCAAAACCTGTCTTGTTGCGAAACCAAGAAAATGAACAAACAAAAAATATGTAGGTGGCTCAACTAGCCACTACCGGTTAAATTAAAAAAAAAGAAAAAAAGAAAACAAATATAAAATAAAATAAAAAGTGCAAACTCACAACATAAACCTAAATCAATAAAACAAATATAAGATAGAACATGCAAGATTACAACAGAACTAATATGAGACTAATACACGGAAAAAAATATATGAGATAGAACATGCAAGATTACAACAAAACTAATATGAAATTAAAGCATGCGAATAAAAATAAATAAATAAATAAATAATTATGAGCTCAACAAACCACTAGGATTATAATAATACACTATGAAATATAAAGTAAGAAAATAAATATGAGATAAACAAACCGCTTAGATTATAACAAAACACAATGAAATAAGAAGCATGAAAATAAATATAAGATATAAAATATAAGAAAATGAAAGACTAACAATTCACCTTCCAAAGAAAGATTGAACTTTTTGATTTCCAAACTTCCTCTTGATCACCCTCAAGTGTAGGAAGTGTGTTCTCAAATCCTCAATTCAAAATTATGGAGTTTATGGAGTTTGTGATATAGAAAGTGGCTAACTCTCTAGTTTTTCTCACTTTCAATCACTAAACACTCTTCCTTATGATCAAGGCAATTAATCTTTGGCTATATCAGAATTTTTGGAGTGGTTTTGGTGTATGGAAATGAGGAATTTCAGTAGCTATGGAAGGTATGGGGTGTATATGGAAGATAGGAATATTTTTTGTTCAAAAACTCAATTTTTCTCTCTTTTTTCACTCTTTTCTCACTCATTTCTCTTCAATTTCGTGGTCTTTTTCTCTCTCTTACAATATGATCATTCTATATAGGCAATGAGGGAGAGTAAAGGTCAAAAAGAAGGTGGGAGACAAGGTGGGAGACAAGAATGTGATAGGAGGGCAAATTTTCAAGGTGGTTGCATGGGATATTCCTTTATGAATGCAAACAAAACCTCTTTTTGACAATGGGGGATGATTAGGTATAATGGAGGATGAGTGGATGCACTTGAATGGCTCAGAAAATAGATAAATGGGTTGTCCCAACCGAACCAAAACCAAGAAAAAATGGGCTATTGTTATTTTGGGCCGAGTCAACAAAATCTGCTTTTAAGTCCAACTTCAAATAGGCATATCTCCCCCATATGGACTTGGTTTTAGGCGGTTCTTGGGTCCAAATTGAAGCCCCAGAAGTCTACTTTCCAATGGTGGTGGCCTCACATTTAAATTCCAAGTGCACAAAGAGATATGCCTAATTTAGTAAAGGCTGTCTCGGGCTGGGTCAACAAAATCTGCTCTTAAGCCCAACTTCAAATGGGCATATCTCCCTTATTTGGAATTGGTCTAAGGTGGTTCTTGGGTCTAAATTGAAGCCCCAGAAGTCTACTTTCCAATGGTGGTGGCCTCACATTTAAATTCCAAGTGTACAAAGAAAAATGCCTAATTTAGTAAAGGCTGCTCATTTCTTTCTTAATGATTTGATACTCATCCTTTTCCTAAACCAGTTTTCTTTCATCCCCTCCTATTTCCTTCAAATCCAAACCTATAAGAAGATGTTTTTTAAATATTTTTCAAAAAGTTTCACCTCCCTTCCATTTATTTCCACGTTTTCCTTACTCGGTTTACTGAAAAGTGCAATATTTTAATCGAAATGGGAGCCTCGGGACATTGTAGAAACATTTAAAAAAAAAAAAAACATATTTTGAAAAGAGGGTTTTAATGTCTAAAATAGTTTGGCCAAAAAATGGGTGAAGGTTGGGATTAAAACTTAAATTCCATCTTTCTTACTGAGAATTTTGTGAGAAACACATTTTAATTGTCATCATCGGGTAATCAAAAGAAAGCGCCCAAGTCTTAGGGTCGGTCAAAATGAGGTGTCTACAGAGGTAACACCCCCAAAATCACCCGACTCTGACCCAAAATTCTGCCTATAAACTGAAACCCTCAGGCAGATGCTCAAACTTGCAAATGATACATACATCCCTGAAGAGACACACTGTGACGGCACATATCAAGCAAGTAGGAGCCAAACACCCCTATGGTGGGATAGGGTTTCCCTGTCCTATTTTGTTAGGAGCTAGGGTTTCACTACGTACACAGCGGTTTCAAACAACCTACACTTGGGTAAGCAACCTGTCCTAGCTTGGAATGGTCACTATGGTTTCCGATATGTACTAGGTCGAATGGTCAAAAAGGGCACCTCGGTAAAAATTGAGGTTTGTGCTCCCATCGTGGTAGAGCCCGTAATCGGTCCACCTTATGGCACGCTTTTCCAAGCAAGCCTCCGGTGAATCGTTTAGGAATTGCAGATGGAAAACACTGTGACTTAGGCGCACTTATGAAAATGCAATGCAAAGAAACACATAAGTGTGAACAAAACAACATATTATGATGTTCGAGTCAAGTTCTCTAAATCCCCAGCGGAGTCGCCAAAAACTGTAGACCGCCTAAACTCGCTCCGCGCGCAAGGGCGCGAATGGTAGTTCTAGCTACTACAGTTCGGACTCCTATCACGGTTCTAAATCTAATCTCACAAAGTGCAATGTAAGACTGATAAATCACCGAAGAGTCCAAATCCGGCAAATCGTTTTGGAAATTGATTTTAATCAAAAAGGGACAAACATGGACTGCTTTGCTAGATTTTAGAGTTGCCATATAAATATTTTGTTTTGGGAAACTTAAGAAATCCTGACTCGTGCCTAAGGCCACGTGTCCATCATTACCAAAGTTGCCTCAGCTCGGGAACTTGGGTACGAGAGGGGAAGGTCCTGAAATGAGCACCCCCACTCACCCGATCAAAGATTGGCCTCTACTAGCATGATATATTGTTTTTGAAAACACATATGTTCTTACTTTGGCTTATTAGCTAACCTTACTACGTGATGTGCACAGTATATAAGTATAGACTAAATCACTCAATTTGGAACAAAACATCTCATGTTTATTTTTCGAAAATGGTTTGAAGGTGCTACTCACAAGTAGGCTAAAACGCGGATTTGCCACCCTCAAGTGGACTTAAAACATAATGATTTGCCACTTCAAGTGGACTTAAAACTCACATTTCTATGAATTATTCCAATTCAAGCAATGAAGCCTTCATCCACAGGCATTCATGCAGTTACTCACTTAAGCAGTTAGCCTTATGGCAAGCATGCTAAACATGGCAATCACTTACATGCATGCAAGGATGCTAAAGCATAAACACTCACAACGTACTCCGAGCCAAAACAAAAGCTAGTTAGTAATCATGCATGATCCTAGCTATGTTAAGATGCCTAATGCAACACATGCAAAATGCAACTAAGTAGGCTCGGCTATCTAGGATGGCATATGGATGCCGACAATTTGATACATGTATTCAAAGAAGTATTGAAATACAATGCAGTTTGAATGATGCACTGAGCCCGGTGCATGCAATGTGAATGAATGGATGCACGCATGTAAGCATAAGGTATGCTAATTGAAATATGCCCTAAACTAACCATCGAAAGTAGGTAAGTAAAAGGGAAAAAGAAATAGGGTTGGAAGACATGCATCACACACACGCATGCTTATTACAACAATACGCCCTCTCGACGGACGGTCCGAATACTAAGCTAACTAGCTAATCTAAGCTAATTAAACTAATTATTACAAACCAAAACTAATTAACTAAACCTAGTTAACTAATTAGTTATTGCAACACAAATTGATTAGTTAAGTGCATTAACTAATTAAGTACAAAACCGTCAAACTAGCTAACTAAGTAAAGCAGTTAAAAGGAGCCTCGGGGCGAGAAGTGCATGCATGCTCGGTTGCCTCGCTCGGAAATCTATCACTATGCCCCGAATTGCCTCTGTTTGCATTTGATCTCTGGAAGGTACACTGACTTCCAAACAGCTTCTACTCCAACACAGGGACCTCCTGGAAGGCTACCGACCAGTAAAGGGTGGTGTAGACCACCTAAGTTTGCTGCAGACCAGAAAAAGTGGTCGGCCAGCTACTTTTTCTGGTCTGTCGACCAGAAAATTCTGCCAAGCTCCATTTTGCTGCAACAGATAATAAGAAGGGGCACAGCAGTGTATTTACAAGGTATGTGTGCACAACCACCCTCCCTATCATTTCTTAAGCTCAAGGGATTGCGATACTCGACTCCTGGGCCACCAACCGAGCATCGCAATGTATGATGGCCGAGAAGCCAAGTTTGCACAATTCAATTTCAATGAATGCACAAATAACACATAAAGGCCTTAACCTCTATCATGCATGATCAAGAGGGTCGGCGACCGAGAAATGAGGCACATTTCATCACTTCAAGTATGAAATGCCCCTCGTTTCTCGTTTTTGGATTGACATCCAATTCAAACACATGCAATGCAACTCAAGCATGCCAAACACAATGCAATGCAACAACGTGCAAACAACAATGCAATGCAACAACATGCAAACAACAATGCAATGCAACAACAAACAACAATGCAATGCAACAACATGCAAACACAATGCAATGTAACAACATGCAAACAACATGCTCTTCTATGAATGCTAGAATGATATGCACAAGATTCTAACATATGAACAATGAATGCATGGCATGTTCGAAGGCTAAAGTACCAAAGCAAGTAAAGAGCATCATACAAGAGGCATGCAATACAATGTGCAATGGACTTAAACCGAATATGGACAGACCTAAATCATGCGAAAACAGTGGCCAACACACCAAAACTTAGGCCAAAAAAAGGTAAGATATGCATGCTCATGTAATGGCTCATCAACAAGACATAAAAGCACAACTCTCAAACATGATCAAAGAGGGATATGCATGAGAATATGGAAATGCTATATGCCCTGAAATAACATGTTAAATGATGCCATGACATGCAACTATCACAAGTATGGCATGCTAGGGTCCTTAAAACACAAGGCTAGCTAAGCCCATTGCACTACATCTATGCAATACATGAACCATATGGCCAAGGCAACCCAAAACAGTCCTAGAGCATGTCAAATCAAGGCCAAAAACATGCATGGACTAGAGCTAACACATGCTAGAATTAAAGGCATGAAGCATGGAGCATACGAGGCCAAAGAGTAGGGTTACACTACACCTACCAAAACCAAGCATGAAATGACTTCACCAACAAAAATCAGAGTTGTATCATGGCAAGATAAGAGCAAAAGCACACTGATATGGTAGCCCAAAAGCTTAGGCAAGATGGCATACGTATTGGCTCATGTTTAAGGCATAAAGCACCAACTCTCCAAAGTATTGAAAGAGTGACACATGTGAGTGTATGACAGTGAAACATGCTCTAAAATCATGTATCAAATGATGCTAAATCATGCGAATAGCCCAAGCAATGCATGCTAGTGGCTTGGAAACTCAAAGCTAGTGAGCAAGAATGCACTATGGCTATACAAAGCAAGGCATGCATGACCAAAACAACTTAAAACAGAGCTTAAGCATGGTAAAACATGAGTAAAATCTTGCTGGAGTGGAGCCAAAAGCATGCTAGAAAGACATGCTAAAACCTTAAGCATACAAGGCTAGTTTGCAAGGATTACACTACAAGTGTATAAAGTATGCAAGGGTGGCCTAAACTAAGCCAAAATAGAGGTATGCCATACTGAAATAAGGCCAAAAATAGGCTGAGATGGAGCCAAAACAAGCTTAACAAACATGCTACTTTGGTGAGCCATCAACACAAGCAAACAGGAGAATAGAAGGGGGGAAAACCCCCACCCATTTGGGACCTCAAAACAAGCTTTCCACCACTGAAATTCCTCTGATTTTCAATGGTGAGAAGGTCAAAAAGAGGTGGTCCCAATAGCTTAAAAGGATAGCTTAAAACAAGGCAAAATAAGGCACAAAAGGGGGTAGACCACCCCCAATACCAAAGAGGCCTTAAACAAACATTTCAAACACTTAAAAATGAAGCTTTTTGCAGTTGAAATTTAAGCCTAAAACATCATGCAAATAGGGCCAAAGACTTAATAAAAAACAAAGCTTTAAAGAGGGTAAAACTCACCCTTGAAGCACAACTTCAACATAGCAACTTCAGAGGCAAAAACCCAGCTGAAACCACTCAAATGCAACCACCAAGAACCTCAGCTCAAGATTGTGGTGTTTCACTAGGTGCTTTAGTGCAAAAGTGTGAAGAAATCATCACTTTTAGGCACAAAACAACACAAATATAGAGAGAGAGGAAGAAATGTAGAGATAGAAGTATATGTATAGCTCTATGCAAATTCTTCTAAACCGGAGACAAGAGGGATGAGGCTCCCTTATATAGAAAACCATGCCTTAAGCTTGTTAGACAAGCTAAAGGCTCCAAGCAATCCCTCCATACACGTGTATGTAGGATGCTTTCTGTGCCCAACAGCTAGCACAGCTGGCAAGAAAATATCTGTAGAAAAATGCAGAAAAGGTACCGACCAGTTGAGGTGGTCAGCCGACCACTCACACTAGTCAACCGACCACAAAAAGTGGTTTGCAGGGAGAACAACTGGTCGGCAAAGGGGGAAAGGTGGTCTGCACAAAGAGAGGAAGGTGGTGGCATGGCTGCCGACCACTTTAGGTGGTCCACAGACCACCAAGACCAGCTAGCCGACCAGAAAACTGACTGGCAGGAAAGAAAAGTGGTCTACAAGGGGAGAAACTGGTCTACAACCTTGTTCCACTCTCTAGGCAAGGGAAAACAAGGTTTGGTTCAAAACCAAACCAAAAAGGAAGCAAGACAAATGTCCGCGGGACAAGGCACACAGCCGAAAGCCCCGAAAACTAGTCTACGGGCACAAAAAATGGCCTACGAGAGGGAAAGGTAGTCTATGACTACAAAAAGTGGCCTACAGACCTCTGTTTCCCTCTAGGCAAAGACAACAAGGCATGGTCCAAAAACTAGGCCAAGAAGAGAACGTTAAGAGGTCCCGAGACAAGGCGCACAGTCGAAGGCTTCGGAAACCAGAAACTAGCCTACAAGAGGGAAAAGTAGTCTACGACTACGAAAAGTGGCCTACAGGCCTCTCTCTCTCTCTCTCTCCAGGCCAGGTCAACAAGGCATGGTCCACAAACCAAGCCAAAACACAAAGAGTTTAGAGGCCCGGAGGCAAGGCACTTAGCTGAAAACTCCGGAAACTCGAAACG
This sequence comes from Camellia lanceoleosa, assembly GCA_025200525.1. Classification (NCBI taxonomy): domain Eukaryota; kingdom Viridiplantae; phylum Streptophyta; class Magnoliopsida; order Ericales; family Theaceae; genus Camellia; species Camellia lanceoleosa. Next base: position 162,877,191 of record CM045759.1, read on the forward strand.
AGCACAAACATGTGCGATCATCAAGCACTCAATCGATGACGTCTGAGTCTTCAGGTCGGTCCAAAATGGGATGTCTACAACAACCTTGAGGTAGGAATATTTTTACCTTTCTATATCTATAGTTTGGTTTGAATATGTATTAATCTTATGATATAGATGTGTGATTTGGAATGGGCAATACATACATATATATATAGACTTAATGGTGATATTGAGTTTTGTCCAAAGATTTGATTATTGCTTAATGAAAAATAATGTATACATTAATAATCTTGGAAAACTAAAGGTTGGAAAGAAAAGCCCTAAATTTCTTGAGAAACCCTAATTGTTGTTCACGGGTCTTGGTGGGTAATAGAAGAGGAATTGATAGGTTAATTGGAAATGTATTGAGATTCCTTGTGTTGAGATGAAATTTGAGTTTTTGGATTCTTGTTGTTGTGTGATATGGTTTTACCCGCACGAGGAAATTGAGGTGCCCACTTGCCCGGTCGTGTAAGGACGACAAATGTGAAAATGTTTGAGGTGTCCATGTACCCGATCTTGTGAGGACAATAAAAGTGGAAAATGTGAGGTGTCTACTGGCCATCCGTGTAATGATGGATGTAGACACCCCATTTTTGACTGCCCTTAAGACTTGGGTGCCACCGATTGATCACCCAATGATGAATTTACACAAGTGGTCCAAATACTCAATTTCCTCAATAGGAAACCTTAGTTTTGAGCCTCAGAAACCTACAAACCTTTTGCCTTGCTTTTGGACCAAAACGGTAGTTTTTCAAGCCTAACCATCCAGGGACCTATAGATCCACTAGTGGTCGGCCAACCACTTTTAGTGTACGGCCGCCCCCTATTAGTGGCCTGTCGACCACTTGTGTCAAAACCTAGGTCTTTTTGACTATTGTGCCAGCTATCTCCACAGATGCATGCACTGCACCAACTGTGTCTGTATGGATATTTTCAAGATAGTCTCATATATTTCTATATATAGATGACTCCCTTTCATAATTTAGGGTTAGAAAATTTTGTGGAGAAAAAGTTTTGGAAAATATTTCTCTCTCTACATTTTTCTCTCTCCCTTGCAACTTCTATACCCTTTGCCCAGACAGTCCAAACCAAATCTTGAGGGTTCTTTGCTGAGGGGTTTGAGCTTGCATTTTAGCTCTTGATGGTGTGAAATAGGTGGTTTGTCATTCAAAGGATCATTCCTGTTCAAGAGGTATACATTCTAGCTCTTTTGTACCATTTCTTTTCTATATTTTATTACAGTTTTTGAGCTATTTTTCACCTATATTTGTGGGCTGAAACCTGTGGTTTAAAGCTATTAAAGGTAGAGGGGTGGATCACCCTTCTTTGCACCTTATCTTCTAGGTTTTTACCCTTGTGTTTCCCACATTTTCATCATTTTTTTTTGGAGCCTTTTATCACTGATTTTCAAAGGTTTTTCAGAGGTTAAAATGTGGTTTTGAAGTCCCAAAAATGGAGGGGTTAGCCTTCTCTCCTTTGGCTTGTTTACTAGCTTAATTGCTCCATTATTTTAGCTTGCTTTTATATATATTTTTACCTTAATTTTAGTGTTATTTTAGCCTATTTTAGGACTGTTTTTAGTTGTTCATATCATCTATGCTTTGTATTGCATGTTTGTAGTGTAACGGTCCTCATAGGTTTGGTGTTTTAAGCATTAGACATCAACCTATTTGAGTTGATAGCATTTATTTCAAGCATTCTATACTTGTGTTCATCTCTAATCATCTCTGCACCTCTCTCACTTCTTGGCTTCTTCTTTGCTTTGAAAATCGTTTCAAACCAATTGTTTGTATAAGCTTGAGATAAAGATTGTTGTGCTTAATGGTTTAATCTCTTCGGAGGTTCATTATCAATGGCATGACCTCTCTCTCTTGCCTAAACCAGCCCTTGGTTTGACACTTCTCGCTTTTAGTGGACTTAAAGCTCATTTTGGACTCAATCGATTAATGAATGGAAAGTTAATGAAATGGAGTAATAAAATTGGGGTTAAAATGAAGCAAGAGAATAAAATGAACTTTGGTTTAATCGAATGTTAATTGAACCCGTTGAGTCTTAAAGCATTTCATACTAACTAGTGATGAAAATGATTCGAGATTCAAAGTCAACCACTTCCCTTGATCAAATTCCATGATAGGGGAGAGGTTCTTGTTTGTCTTTAGCTGCATTTGTTTAAATTGTATCCCTTGGTTTATAAGTCATCACACAATGAAATTGCTTCGATTGATGTCTTACGAATCAAGCCTACCTCTCCTTTAAGCTGTTTGATGATAAGGAGAGGCAGGGTGGACAAACATCCCCTAAAAATGCTCTGTTTGTGCTCTGTTTGTTATCTGTTGTAGCAAGGCAGAGACCCAAAATTACTGGCCGATCGGCCACTTATACTGTCCACTACTTTTGGCCGGTCCACCGGCCACCTTTTTCAGCAAGGCAATACCATTTTTCCTGCAGAACATAGCAGAAGATGAGTTGAAAACAATGCAATTATCTTACCACAAAACAGAACCCTTTTGGCAGCAAAACAGAGACATTTTTGGGTAGAACTACCTTCATGCATGAGCATTCCTTACTTATTGGGGTTGATTAGTTAGAGTACTTAATTACTTAGCTTAATTAATTCTATAGTATAACTACTTAGTTAGTCCTTTGTATTATTATCTTTGTGTTGTAATTACTTAGTTAAAGTAGCTAGTTAATTTTGTGTTGTAATTATTTAATTAGCTAGAATAGTTAGTTAAATTTAGCGTTGTAGTAGTTAGTTAAGTAGCTCAGCTAATTCATTTATTCGGACCCTCTTGTGCGAGGGCCAATTTGTACTAATTAGCTAGTGTAGTCAATTATTTCATTTGGTTTGTAATAGTTAGTTAATTCATAGTAATTAGCTAGGGCATTTATTTGGACCCTCTTGTGCGAGGGCAAATTGTAATAATGTGTATGTCTTCCAACCCCATGTCTTTGTCCCTTTTATTTACCCGCTTATGATGGATAGTGTAAAGCTTCATGTTTTAATTAGCATTTTCCATTATTTACATCCATTTGTCTTGCATGCATAAGGTTCGGTTCATCATTCTAATAGCATTGTTCTTTATTGCTTCCTTGAAAACGTGCTGAAAACCGCATGCTATCAAATTGATTCACATGCCATGTTAGTAGCCGGGCCTATTAGTTGCATCTTTGCATACGTTGCATTAGTCATTTTGCATCTGTAGAATCATGAATTTTTTTCTAACTCTTTTGTTTCTTTTGGCTTGCCTTGGAGTACTAGGTGAGCATTTATTGCTTTAGCATATCGCATGTGTGTGATTATGGCCATATCTAACATATATACCATGCGGCTAAGTGCTTAAATGATATAACTATTTGAATGCCTGTTGATGAAGGCTAATTGCTTAAATTGGAATAATTTCAGTAATGTACATATGAGATCACTTTTTCAAAGTGGCACATATTCAAACCGCGCTTTTAAAACATACATGAAATCAAAATGTTTCAACTTTTGCAAATTAGTCTATACTTGTGTGTGCATCACATAGTAAAGTTAGCCTAATAATCGGAACAAGAGCATATAAGGTAAATAAGAATCACATCATGATCAGTAGAGGTCGATTTTTGAATAGGCAAGTGGGGTGCTCAATTCATGACCTTCCCATCTCGTACCTAAGTTCCCGAGCTGAGACACGTTGGCGATGACGGATAAGTGGCCTTTGGCACAAGTCTCCAGTTTCCTAAATTTTGCAAAAATATTTAGGTGGCGACTCTGTAATCTGGCAAAGCAATCCATTTTTGGCATATTTTTTATTCAAAATCGATTTTCCAAATGAATTTCCAGATTTAGACTCATTTGTGTTTATCTATTTCACATTGCACTTGTGGGATCAGATTCAAAACCACGGGAGTCCGAACTGTACAGCTAGTCGTATCCGAAAGGAGCACGAAAAATCAAGCTACAGTTTCTAGCAACTCTGCTGGGGAATTTAGAGAACTTGACTCGAACTTCATGATCTCAAATTTTATCTACACTTATATGTTCTTTGCATTGCATTTGCATTGGGGAGCTTAAGTCACTGTGTTTGTCATCTGTTATTTTGAGACGATTTGCTGGAGGCTTGCCCAAAAGCTTGCCAAAAGGCTGACCGGTTGTCGGCTCTTCCATGTTGGAAACACAACCCATGGATCTAGATTACCGATGTACCTCTTGATCCTCCTTTCACTTCTCGGTGTTAGGTGTATATTAGGTAGTCTTGCTGAGGTACCCTTTTTGACCATTTGGACTAGCTACATATCATAAAGCCATAATGATTGTTCCAAATTAGGATATGATGCTCATCTGTATGCAGGATTGCGTGAAACCGCTTGATTGAAGTAGTGAAACCCTAGTTCATGACGAAACTAGGACAGGGTAATCCTCCTCCATCATAGGGGTGTTTTTGGTTCTTTCTTAACCGGTATGTGCTTTACAGTGAGACTGTACAAGAATCTTTATATCAGTGGCAAGTTAGTATCTGTTTTGGGGCAAGACTCAGTATGGAGTACAGTGTTACAGCTTTGATCGTGTCTATGTTGATAACATCTTAGTTGAGGTACTGTGCGGTTTCTGATAACTACTCTTTTGCTTTATTTCTTTATGCTAGGTAGTTTAAACTATAGCTTCAGAAAGTTCAGATATTCCCTAAGTACTCTAGACCCAAGTCGAAAGACTGTGCAAGGCCGGGGATCTTGTTCGAGGACAACCCGTGTTTACCTCACTCTCATTGGTTACAAGATGGAGGAGAATCAGACAGAGTTCACCAGTCCAATTCTTACTGCAGTCACCCTTCAGCTCACCTGTGTTCAATCCGATTTAGGAACAGTCATCTACTTCTAGCCCAGCAAGAGAACAATCACCTATTCCAATGGCACAATATCCCCCAGCCAATATAGAGTAATGAATACTTCAGCTATAGCAAATAGTGGAAACACTACAACATGATGTGGGTCGCCAAGCCGAAGTTACCGCCCGTTAGGTAAAGGTGATAACTAGGTTACAACAATAGCAACCACAATCGGCTGCGGCCTCTACATCCCGTGCACCCACCACGACTATTCTTGTGCCCAGTGGCATTGTTAATATTGCCAATGCTTATGATCCATAACCCAGGGCAATCCAATTTTCCTGATTCAAACAGAACCAATCCCAGCATAAGCTTCCAAAGCCCTGATTTATCAGACTGAGGCTCCATTTGAGTTCAAGGTTGATCCAACTGCACTTAAGGCCAAACTAGAGAAATTGTTCAAGAGAGCACAAGGGGTTAGTTCCATTCCAGACATAGAGGATGGGTATACTGAATCCGCAGTTACACTACTAGAGCGGTTCAAGATGCCACACATTGATCGTTTTGACGGTTCTGGGGACCCGATGGTTTACTTCTAGCTATTTTCAGATATCTTGCGACCGATGGGTTTGACTAGGTTACATAAGCTATCCCTTTTTGGTTGGACTATGTTGGGTATAGCGGCCATTTGGTATGCCAAGTTGGAAGACTCAGTAAAACAAAACTTGGATGAATTAGTCGAGTCGTTCATGGCATAGTACTCTTACAATACTCAAATTGAGGTCACAACCCGTGATCTCGAGGTGATGCGTCAAGAGCCAAAAGAAGGTTTCTCTGAGTTTGTGAAAAGATGGAGGGTCAAAGCCTCGATGATGACCACTCGACCTTCAGAAAAAGATCAAATAAGAATGGTTGTCTGGAATCTGCATGGAAAATTGTTATAGAAGATGATTGTTCTACCTCTATTCACATTCATAGAGCTTCATGAAATGGGGGTTCAAATGGAGGATGCCACGAAACAGGGACTTATTATTGAGGATAAGGAGCCGGGTAAGAGGCCATTTGTTCGCAGTTCCAATACTGCTAGTAATAGCACAATTGCAAGGCCATCAGACATAAGTGTTGTCACCACAACAAAAATCGCCGATCCCTTCGCCAATATAGGCCCACAAATAGCATCCAATCCTACTCGAACTCAAGGTAGGACTTTCAACCAACTATACATGACCCTATCCAAAGCCATGCAAGTGCTAGTCAAGAAAGGGCATCTAAAACCCTTAGAACCTCGTCCACTTCCTGACCCCCTTCCGCCTAAACACAACCCCGCAAAATACTGTGCTTTTCACTAGCAGTATGGTCATGACACCGACCAGTGCTTCCGTTTGCATCATGAGATTCAGGATCTCATTGACAACAAGGTCATCGCCCCACCTGAAAAACCAAATGTGACTACCAACTCGCTTCCAACCCATAATCAAGTCCCCGCACCTCAAAACCTTAACCTATCCATATACTAGGTACCTTTTATGACCCTAGCGTATACATTACACCCTCCCACCTACCAAAACCGACATTGTTCATTCCTGAAGGCACAAATCTGTGCATGATGGACGCATTCAAACCTTAACCCAAGCATGTGGTAATGATATTTGCAATAGGAGGAAGGTCGACCTCAGAGGAAGATACTAGTCTGTTGTCGGAGTATTCTAGGGACTTATCTGAGAGGGTGTATGACTCGAGTTTTTATATTGTGCCAACTAGTCAAACTAAACCTGAATTGGTGCTACTAATCTCTGTAGGCATTAATGTAGTTAGGGAGGATGGCCGAGCCAAGGGTTGGACAACCTTGTAGATCTCGAAGAAGATCTAGACAACTTATGTTTCTTCGACGAACATGATCAGGGAGATGTACAACTCGGGTGGTTTGACCTGAATGGATCAACAGATAATACTGGATGGCTGAGTGATGACCTAGACAAGAAAGAAAAAACTAAGATGAATCTAGAGGGAAAGGAAGTAGAGGTAGCTGCAATAATTGAAAAGGCTAATAATAAAGGAAAATTGCTGGAGGGCACATATGCAGAAAACCCAGCCCAAGAAGTGGGTGTTGTAAATACTGTAGATACTGAACAGGAAGCTGTATTGAGGTAGTTTGAAAGAGAAAGAAATGAAGACAGTCGGAAAACCATAATTGCATGGCACCCTGTGAGGGACACTTATGCTGTGAAAATGATCCAAGTGGAGCTAGACAACTGTTTGCAGCTACTGAGGGTGAGTGGTGGGATGACAATGATCTGTATCTAGCCCATACTGACAAAGACTGGGGCGATTGTGCCTCGAATGATACATGGTATGCTAAGGAGATAGATGATCTTACCCGAAGTGGACAGTGCTTTAAGCCGCCACATCTGGATCAAGCAGAGCCATTACCAAAGGACAAGAAGGTCGAGAAACAGAAGGGGAAGCAACTAGAAAAAGAGCTAGTTTTGAAGTAGCTCAAGAAAATCCAAGCTGATATTTCTATCTGGGGGCTCCTCATGGCCTCACGGGTGCACCGATAGACAATATTGTCGGCAATGGACAAGGCTAAATTGTCAATTAATACTACGCCTGAGCAACTTGTGAGCCTAGTCTTTCCAGGTGGTGCCAAGCCGATGCTCACTTTCTCTGACAAAGAGCTACCACCGGAAGGATTGGCTCATAACAAACTATTATACATTTCTATGGCATGCAGAAAGAAGTGGGTGCCGGTGGTGTTGGTAGATATCGGTTCTGCTATTAATGTCTGTCTGTCCCGTACTGCCTACGCAATTAGCTTTAAACTGGCCAATTTTTTTCCCACAACCCAGGTGATACAGGCATATGATAACACAAGCCGAGAGGTCATGGATACGGTGAAAGTGCGAGTCCAGGTTGGCCCGTTAGAGCAAGAGATTGAGTTTCACATCCTGGATGTACCAACTACCTTAACCTGTTGTTAGAGAGGCCTTGGTTACATCACACGAAGGTTGTGTCCTCCACCCTTCATTAAATGTTGAAATATCCTCATGATGGAGGAGTAGCAATTGTTTTTGGGAACTCATCCATCTATTCACCTCTGGAGGTGACAACGCCAGTGCTAGAGATCAATCATGGCGATGAAGATGTGTTCCTCTCGTGATTCACTCTGGTTGAAGCCTAGGTAGTGCAAACAATTCTGGCCGCGGAAGAAGGCATATACGTTAGTGCCCAGTCCATATACTTCATGAACAAACTGTGGCATGTTTCGAGAATGGGGCTTGGAAAGAGCGGTCGAAAAGGTGTTACAGCACTGGTAGAGATGCCATACAACCCGCGTTCTGTTGGACTAGGTTATGTTCCTACCAAAGAGGACTGATTAAGAAAGGGGGAAGGGATGAGGCAAAGAAAGTTAGAAAGCACTATGAGCTCGTCCACAGGCCAATCCGGGGGACGTTGACTGGCCGTTTTGTTAGAGAGTCAGAGGATTTCCTTTTTTATAGCTTTCCTGAGCCTTGGGTAAATTCCGCGAACGAGCGTGTCCCCGGGTTCAAGATCTTCTTTGACCATCAACTATAGGACAGTGATGAAGAAAGGGTTGAACCAAGCATCGAAGCTAGCCAGAGCAGGGAAGATGAAAAAGACGACAGCGAGCCCAGAGTAGGGGTAGCACTGGCCAGTCTCTCGACAATCTCGCGATCGACACAGAGAACTTGGGGGATAACTTTACTGCCTCGATGATCGGGGAAGAACCGGGGGTCGACCCAACCATTAGAATTTTGGATGCATTGAGGACACCACGTCTTACTTGGCAGTTAGAGAAAGGCTATCTTTCCAGTTTTGAATCAGGTGATGAGCCAGAATCTAATTCCACTGAGTTTATGGAGTTAGGATCAGATTCAAGTTCTTTTGAGTTTGAGTTTGGTATTTCTGGAGGTGGTAACACGGATACCAAAGTCCTGTCTAGGTCTTCATTCAGACTTTCTTTTGAGTCTGTAACCAAAGAGCCGAAACTTTTGAATGAGAACTCAGCAGATTCTTTGTACTTCTCTGTGTCGCTGGTTTATTGCATTAACCAAGATTTTCAGAATTTTAATGAAAACGAAGAGGAAGAAATTCCTTTGGCTTTGAAAAACTTGGTTAATCGAGAGAAGAAGAGGTTTGCTAAACCCTGTATTGATGAAATCATTGCCATTAATGTGGGTACTGAGAAGGATCAATGCTTGGTCCAGATCAAGTCCATGTTGTCTTGGGAGGAACGCGAGCGTTTAATCGCTTTATTAAAAGATTTCAAAGATATTTTCACATGGTCCTACGAAGACATGCCTGGAATCGATCCTAAGATTGTACAACATCAGATCCCTCTTGACCCTGAGGCCTGACCAGTCAAACAAAAACTGCGCAGAATTTGCCCGTACTGGGCATTGAAAATCAATGAAAAGGTTACCAAGCAAATTAATGTAGGATTCTTATTAGTGTCCGAGTATCTGACTTGGTTGGCCAATATTATCCCAGTTCCAAAGAAGGATAGCAGAATCAGGGTTTGTGTCGACTTTCGAGACCTGAACAGAGCTAGTTCAAACGACGATTTCCCACTGTTGTAAATTAATGAGTTGGTAGACTTCACCACGGGCCATGCGTTGCTATCATTTATGGATGGATTTTTCGGGTATAACCAAATTCTGATGGCACTCAAGGATAGAGAGAGTACTGCATTCACCACTCCGTGGGGTACCTACTGCTACCGGGTTAGGCCGTTTGGATTGAAAAATGCCAGGTGTAGACACTCCATTTTTTACTGTCCTCAAGACTTGGATGTTCTTGCAAGTACATCCAGTGACAAGTTTGATTGCTTGTCGAGCACTTGAATTTCGCGGCAGAACGCCACAGGTCTGAGCTTTCCAAACCATGCATCAATTTTGTCTCATTTTTGGACCATGTGTTGCTCCTTCCAGCATGTTTTTCTTGATGAACTGCCAGCCATGAACTTTGGCCTGTCGGCCATTGATGTGCCCTGCCGGCGATCAATGAGCCCCTGTCGGCCATCACTGATGGTCAGCTGGCCACCAGTGCATCAATAGATATTTTCTGATATTTTGTCCCAGCTGTTTGCACAGATTGGAACATCTGCTTGCACGTGGATGGTTTGATCTTTTCAAGAGGATTTTCTATACATAGAAGTCATCTTCTTTCATGTAGGGGGTTACAAAAATTTTGTGAGCAAAATTTCTCTCTATCTCTCTAGAATCCTCTCTCTCTCTCTCTCTCTCTCTCTCTCTCTCTCTTTTTCTCTCCATTTTGTGCTTGAAAGTGAGAGTTCTCTATATATTTGCACTAAGATCCTTGACCAAACACTTTCATCTTGAAGCTGAGGTTCTTGGAGGCCTAGTTTGAGTTCTTGAGGTTGGTTTTAGCTCAGAATTATGGTTGTTTTGTTGTTGTGCTTCAAAGGTATAAAGCTTACCTTTTTTAAGCTTTGTTTTAGTTGATTGCTTGGCCATCTTTTTACACTATTTTGACCTAGTTTTTCAACCATAAAAACTCTATTTTTTAAGGTTACAAATGGTGGTTTAAGTCTTCTTGAGTTAAGGGGTTGTCTCATCTCTTGGCTCTTTGGCTTGTGAAGCCTATTGTGCCATCTTTCAAAGCTTTTGACACAACCTTTGTTTGGCCTTCTAACCACTGAATTCTAGGGGAATTTCAGTGGTGAAAACTTGGTCTTGAGGTCTAAAATAGGAAGGGGTGGCCTCCCTTCCTCATGTCTTGTTTCCAAGTGTAGATAGCCTAACATGTGAGCATGTTTTTCTACATTTTTGTGACCTGATCGCAACATGTTTTAGGCATTGATTTGGCCTACTTTAACTCTGTTTTGAGCTATTTTGATCATATGAGTCTTGTCTTGCGTGGCTATAGTGCAAATGTCTTTACTAGCTTTGTGTTTTAAGGCTTCTAACATGTTTTGCATGAGATGATTGCATGTTGTAGCATCATTTAACATGTGATTTTAGTGCATATATCTCTGTCACACTCTCAGTTATATCACTCTTTCATTGTTTTTTAGAGTTATCTTTTGAGCCTTGTTTGCGAGCCAGCATGTGAGCATGTTTTTCTTGCTTCTTACGCTTCAATCTTAGCTTGTTTAGTCACTGTTTTGGCATGTTTTAGCTCTGTTTTGGGCTGGTTTGGTCATTTGAGCTTAGTATTATATGCCTCTAGTGTAGTGCTCTTCACTAGCTTTAGTGTTTTTGGCTCTTAACATGTTATACATGAGTTGTTTGCATGTTGTGGTATTATTTTGCATGCCATTTCAATACTGAAAGTCTGCAACCTCCCTCTATTCTTCACTTTTTGTTTTGCTTTGAAAGAGATCTTGAGCCCCTTGTTGGCTTGAGTGTGTACTTGAGTCTCTCATGCCTAATGGTTTTAACCCTCTCTTGAGGGTTCCTCCTAACCAACAGCATGAGGCCTCTTTCTTCCTCAAAACACTTGTGCTTTAGGCCATCTTTCGAATTAGAGGACAATCACTTTGGACTTAATCGGTTAAAGAATGACTTGGTAATGCTAAAATGAGTAAACAAAATCGAACAAGTAAAACATGACCAAGATAAGCATGTTGTGTTTGCATTGCTTGTGTTCAATCGCACGTTATATTGAACACAAGGTAGATTGGTCCATTTCATACTCAAAGTGATAAAATGAGCCAATCTCCTTTGTCTCCATCACCCTTGATCATGCATGATAGGGTGGTGGTCCTTTGTATCATATTTGTGCATTTATTGAAAGTGTACAACTTGGATCTTTGGCCATCATGCATTGAAAATGCTTGATTGGTGGCTTTGGATCCAAGAGTGCCACTCCTTTGATGTTTTGAGATGATAAGGAGGGGCACAGTACGAACATATCCTTGGAAAACCCTCATTTTTTCTCTGTTTGTGCTCTGTTGCAGTGTGGTGATTTAACACACTAGTGGCCGGCAGTGGCTAACTGATGGCCGGTAGTGGCTTCATCCTTGGCCGGCATGGCACATTTTTGGCCAGCAGATGGTCAGCAGCAAGCACTCATGGCCGGTAGGCCACTGGTGCATTCCTCAGCAGTGAATTGGTAAGGTGGAGTAGAAAGTCCTTGGAGTAACCCAGGAAACAGAGCCTCTCAAGAGCAAACTAGTGGGCTTTTCGGGGCGAGAAACGGAGTGCATACATCTTCTACTTCCCGAAGCAGAGTAGTAGCAGCATAGTCTAATATGTTATTTACTTGGTTAATTTACATTGATTGTTGTAATAATTAAGTAGCTTTAGCTTTGCTATTTCTTTATGTTGTGTTGTAATAATTACTAAGTAGTTTACTAGTTATTCAATTGGTTTGTAATAATTAGTCTAATTAGTTTAATTAGATTAGTTAGCTTAGCTTAGCTTAGATTAGCTTAGCTTATTCATTCGGACCCTCCTTCGCGAGGGCATAATGTTGTAATAAGCGTGCGTGTGTGTGTGCATGTCTTCCAACCCCACGTCTTTCTCCCTTTTATTTAACTGCTTTTGATGGTGAGATTAGGGCACGTTTTGATTAGCATACCTTATGCTTGCATGTTTGCATTATTCATTTGTCTTGCATGCACCGGACTCAGCGCATCATTCAAACTGCATTGTATTTCAATACTTATTTGAATACGTGTCTCAAAGCATGTTATCAAAGTGTTTCATATGCCATGATTAGGTAGCCGAGCCTATTTAATCGCATTATTGTATGTGTTGCATTAGGCATTTTTAGCATAGTTAGGATCATGCATATTTCTAGCTAGCTTTTGTTTTGGCTTGGAGTACTCGGTAAGCTTTTACACTTTAGCATACTCGCATGAGTGTGAGTGTTGTCATGATAGCATGCTTGCCATGAGGCTATTTGCTTAAATGCTAAACTGCATGAATGCCCGCGGATGAAGGCTTTGTTGCTTGAATTGGAACAATTCATCAAATGTGTGTTTTAAGCCCACTTTGCGAAGTGGCAAAATCATGTTTTAAGCCCACTTGAGGTGGCAAATCCGCATTTTAGCCCACTTGAGGGTGGCACTTTCAAACCATTTTCTAAAACAAACATGAGTTGATTTGTTTCAATTCTTGCGATTTAGCCTATACTTGCTTGTGTGCGTCACATAGTAAAGTTAGCTAATAACCGGATAAGAACACATGAGGCTTATAAAACAACATATCATGCTTAGTAGAGGCCGATCTTTGATCGGGCGAGCGGGGGTGCTCATTTCAAGACCTTCCCCTCTCGTACCCAAGTTCCTGAGTCGAGGCAACTTTGGTGATGACAAACATGTGGCCTTTAGCACGAGTCAGGGTTTCCTAAATTTTCCAAAAATAAAATATTTAGATGGCAACTCTGTAATTTGGCAAAGTAGTCCAGTTTTCGCAATATTTGATTTAAAATCTGATTTTCCAAAATGACTTGCCAGATTGGACTCTTTGATGTTTATCAGTCTCCTATTGCACTTTGTGAGATTAGATTCAGAACTGTGACAGGAGTCCAAACTGTAGGACCAGTTCGAGCTCTCTAAAAAGAGGGCGCGAAGAAAGTCAAGTCTACAGTTTCTGGCGACTCTGCCGGGGATCCAAAGGGCTTGACTTGAACTCATGTTATGTTGTTTTATTCACACTTATGTGTTTCTTTGTATTGCATTTGCATTGGTGCACCTAAGTCACAATGTTTGCCATCTGCTATTCCTGAATGGTTTGCCTGAGGCTTGCTTGGAAAAGCTTGCCAAAAGGTTAACTGGTTGCGAGCTCTGCCACGATGGGAACACAAACCTTGTATCTGGACTACTGCTATACCGTTTGATCATCCTTTCACTTTTCAATGTTAGGAGCAAGCGGTATATTAGGTGGTCTTGCTGAGGCACCCTTTTTGACCAATTGACCTAGTTGCATATCGGAAGCCATAGAGACTGTTCCAAACTAGGACATGTTGCTCACCCGAATGCAAGATTATATGAAACCGCATGGGTGCGTAGCGAACTCCTAGTTCCTAACAAAACTAGGACAGGGAAGCCCTACCCCATCATTAGGGTGTTTTGGCTCTCACTTGCTTGATATGTTCTGTTAGAGTGTGACTCTGCAGGAATGTATGTATTAGTTGCAAGTCTGGATATCAGTTTGAGGGTATCGAATTTGAGGCAAAAATTTGGGATAGAAATCAGTGTTTGAGTACAGATTGTCCAGCTTATGATTTCAACTGTGTGTTGTCCTTGTCTAAAGGCGAGATATTGTGTGTTTGCTGATTGTTGTTTCTTTTTTTGCTTTATTTTCTTTTTGCAAGGTAGTATTTCACAATTGCTTTCAACGAGGCAGTTTTTCCCCGAGCGCTCTGGACCAGAGTCAGGAAGATTTACCAATCTGAGGATCTTATTGGAGGACAACCCGTGTTTGCTTCGCTACCCTCGATTACGAGACGGAGGACAGTTAGGCATAGATCACCAATTCAGCGGTCACTATCTGTTTCACCTGTGCGCAGTCGAGCTCAATTTTTTGCTTCAACCTCAGAAAGAGAGTATACACCTATTCAGACAGATCAGCACACCTCAGACAGTATGGAGGAAATAATGCGTCAACTTCAACAGACTATCGTGGCCATGTAGCTGGACGCTGCTCGCCAAGCGGAAGTTACCGCTCGCTAAACAGAGATTGCAGCCCAGCAGGCTGAGTTAATTGCTAGGCTTCAACAGCAGTAGCAACCATAACAAGCCACAGCTTCTGCTTTGTACCCACTCCCACCTAAGGTTCTAATACCCAGGGATACAACTAATGTCCAGGAGAATACGAACACTCTAGCAGGGCCAGTCCCACCTCAGACTTCCAAAGCACCGGCCTACCCAACGAACGCACCGTTCAAGTTTGAAGTCGATCCTACTGCTTTGAAAGTGAGCAAGCTTGAGAAGCTGTTCCAATGAGCTCAGGGAGTCAATTCGATCCCAGATATAGAGGACGGCTATACGGATTCAATGGTGACATTGCCGGATAGATTTGAAATGCCTCAGGTAGACCGTTTCGACGGTTCAGGTGATCCCATGGTCCACTTGAGGCTATTCTCAGATATTCTGCGGCCGATTGGCTTGACTAGACTGCAAAAGCTATCCCTCTTTGGTTGGACCCTGTTGGGTATTATGGCTATCTGGTATGCTAAACTGGAAAATTCTATGAAAAGAAGCTGGGAAGAGATAGCCGAGGCCTTTGTCGCCCAATATTCTTATAACACTCAAATCGAGGTCACACCTCGTGATCTCGAGGCTACTCGACAAGAGCCAAAGGAGGGCTTCTCTGACTTTGTCACTCGGTGGAGGGCCAAGCCCTCCATGATGACCACTAGGCCAGCTGAGAAGGACCAGATAAGAATGGTCGTTCGTAATCTGCAACCGAAGCTGCTGTAGAAAATGATTGTCTTACCCCTACCTACATTTGCTGATCCTCATGAGATAGGGGTATAGATAGAGGATACGATGAAACATGGTCTGATTGACCCTGAAAAGGAGCAGCCCAAGAGGGCTTTTACACATAGTTCAAATGTAGCTACGAGTAGCAACGTAGCTGTGAGGACCTCTGACGTTGGTATGGTCACCACCACACCGAAAACAACCCCTCCCTTTACTGGTACATCTGGAACCACCCCATAACTTGTAAAATACCCACCACAAAGCCAGAGGGTTTTCACCCCACTTTACATGTCTTTATCTGTGGCCTTGAGAATCCTAATCAGAAAAGGGCATATGAAGCCCCTGGAGCCACGCCCGTTGCCTAATCCCCTCCCTCCTACACACAACCCAGCCAAGTATTACACCTTCCACTAGCAGCATGGTCATGACACCGACCTATGCTTTAGACTCTGTCATGAAATTTGGGATCTCATTGACAACAAAGTGATAGCACCTCTTGAGAAGCCTAACGTCACTACAAACCCTCTCCCACCACATAATCAACCCCCTCCTCCACCCAGGCAAGTAAACCTTATCCAAACAATGGTCATCCCGTGCGACCCCAGCATATAAATCACTCTCTCCCACGTGCCTAAGCCAGCACTGTTCATCCCAGAAAGGACAGAATTGTGCATGATGAGTGCATCTATATCCCAACCTGAACCCATGGTGGTGGCTATGGTAGAAGAAGGTATGCCTAAGGGCTCCGTGAGCTTAACTAAAAAAGAGTACAACTCTTGCTGTTACATTGTGCCAACTAGCCAGGCCATACCGAGGATGGAATTCCCAATGGGGATGGAGATCAATGTAGTCCGGGAAGGCGGGCCAAGCCAGGGGCTGGACGACTTAGCTAAGCTTGGGGAGGACATCAGTAATCAGCAGTTCTTTGATGAACAGGATCTGGGATGTACAGATTGGTTAGTTTGACATAAACGGATCAACGAATAATACAAGGTGGCTTAGTGATAAGCCAGATGTTGATGAGGGGTATCAACCAAAGCAGGAATAGTCAGAAACAGGAACGTCTGCAACGGCCAAAACGGTCAACAATAAGGAGAAGTTGCCGGAGAGCACCGGTACTAAGAATTTTGCTCAGGAATTGAGCAGTGTTTGTACTGCTGATACAGAACAGGAGGCCGCATTGAAGCAGTTTGAATAGGAAAGAATCGAGAATGATCAGTAGGCTAGAAAAGCCAAAGGTCCTGTGGAGACAGAATGTGTTGTGAACATAGGAACAATTATGGCAGAACCGGACAATTGTTTATCGGTTGCCGAAAGAATATGGTGGAAAGACGATGATTTGCGTCTCGTCCATACTGATGAGGACTGTGGATAGAATCTGGCAGATGATACGTGGTATACCGAAGAAGTTGATCACATGACTCGAAGTGGGAGGTACTTTAAGCCCCCACACTTGGACCAACCAGAAGCATCAGGGAAAGATAATGAAGTAGAAAAACAAAAAGATAAACTGTTGGAAAAGGGAGCTGTACTGAAGCAGCTAAAAAAGATTCAGGCAGACATCTTCATTTGGGGATTGCTCATGGCCTCACGGGTGCATAGACAAGACGTCTTATCAGCAATGGATAAGGCTAAGCTCTCTATGGACACAACCCCCGAGTAGTTAGTGGGACTGGTGTTCCCGGGTGGCGCTTTTGACCTTCACAGATAAAGAATTACCGCCTGAGGGCTCTGAGCACAACAAGCCATTATACATCTTTGTGGAATGTAAAGAGAAGTGGATACCAGTTGTCTTGGTTGATACGGGATCTGTAATCAATGTGTGCCTGTCGCATACGGCTTATGCTATCGGTTTAAAGCCGGCAGATTTCGTACCAACAGCCTAAGTGATTCGGGCTTATGACAATACAAGTTAAGAAGTGATGGGGACAGTGCGGATCAGAACTTAGGTTGGCCCGACACAACAGGACATTGAGTTTCATGTTCTGGATGTTCCAACCACCTTTAATTTGCTCCTTGGACGGCCGTGGCTGCACCAAGTGAAAGTTGTCTCTTCTACTCTGCATCAGATGCTAAAATACCCCTATGGGAAAGGGGTAGCTATTGTTTTTGGGAACTCTTCCATACATCCACCGCTGAAGGTTACTAGACCGATCTTGGAAATTGTGCACGGTGAGGAGGATGTCTTTTTGTCTGGGTTCACCTTGGCCAAGGCCGGGGTAGTACAGGATATTCTAGCTGTTGATGAGGGACTGTGTGTCAGTGCGCAATCCGTCTACCTCATGAATAAGCTTTAACATGTACCTGGAATGGGATTGGGAAGGAGTAGCCTGAAAGGCATCGCTGCATTGGCCGAAGTGCCACACAACCCATATACCTTTGGTTTAGGTTACACGCCTACCAAAGAGGATTGGGTAAGGAAGGAAAAGGAAATGGCAGGAAGGGCCAAGGCTGAACAAGCTGGGAAGCACTATGAGTTAGTGCATAGACCTATTCAAGGAACCCTGAACGGCCGCTTTGTCCGGGAGGGGGACGATTTCCCATTTTGTGGCTTTCCTGAGCCATGGCTGAATTCTGAGAAGCAACATTTGCCTGGCTTTGAGATCTTTTTTGACCTACAGTTGCAAGGAGATGAAGTTGCAGAAGAGCAGATTGACTTACCAGCTGTAGCTGAACAGTGTACAGAGGATGAGTCTAATGGCACAGAACTCGAGATAGGAGCAACGCTAGCTTATCTCCTTTCAGATCCTCAAATCACACCGAAGTGCTTGGGAGATGACTTCTCTACTTCCATGATTGGAGACCAATTGGCTATGGGCCCTTCTTTCGGCATTCTGGATGCATCTATCGCACTCTCCCTCGTTTGGCAGTACAAGGATGACTTTTTGTTCAGCAGTTCTAAGTCAGGTAGCGAACCGGAATCTGATTCCATAGAGTCTCTGGAGTCGGAATCAGATTCTAGTTCTTCTGAGTCAGATTCCGGTATTCCTGGGGTTGATAACCCGGATGCCGTTGTTTTGTCCAAGTCGTCTTTTTCCTTTTCTTTTGAGTCGGTTATAACCGAGGAATTGGACGAACTGGAAGTTGTGAATAAGAATGGTACCACTGCTGTTTCTGAGTACTTTTCTGTGCCACTTGTTTATTGCATTAATCAGGACTTTCAAACTTTGATAAAAACAACGAGGAAGAAATTCCTCCGGTTTTGAAACATTTGATTAATCGAGAGGAAGAGAGGTTTGTAAAACCTTTGGTTGATGAAATCATTTCCATTAATGTTGGTACTCAGAAGGATCCGCATTTGGTCCAGATCGAGTCCACGTTGTCTTCGGAGGAACGCGAGCGCTTAGTCGCTTTATTAAAAGATTTCAAAGATGTTTTTGCGTGGTCCTAGGAAGACATGCCTTGAATCGATCCTAAGATTATACAGCACCGGATCCCTTTTGACCCTGAGGCCCGACCCATCAAACAGAAGCTTCGGAGAATACGCCCGGATTGGGCTCTAAAAATCAAGGAAGAGGTCACCAAGCAGATAGATACAGGGTTCCTATTAGTATCTGAGTATCCTACTTGGTTGGCCAACATAGTTCTGTGCCAAAGAAAGATGGCAGAATTCAGGTGTGTGTGGATTTTAGAGATCTAAACAAAGCTAGTCCGAAGGACGACTTTCCTCTACCGCACATCGACGAATTGGTGGACTTCACCGCAGCGCATACGCTGCTTTCCTTTATGGATGGGTTTTCTGGGTATAACCAGATCTTGATGGCACCTAAGGATAGGGAGAAGACTGGCTTCACCACGCCGTGGGGAACCTACTACTATAGGGTGATGCCGTTTAGTTTGAAGAATGCTGGGGCTACTTATCAACAGGCTGCAACTACAATCTTGCACGATATGATCCACAAAGAGGTTGAGGTGTATGTGGACGACATGATTGTCAAGTCCAAGGAAAGAGAAGTCCACTACACCGCCTTGAAGAAATGTTTCCAACAGATTAGAGAGTATCGGTTGCAACTGAATCCTCAAAAATGTACTTTTGGTGTTACAGTAGGAAAAATGCTGGGGTTCTTGATTACACAAAGGGGCATCAAAGTCGATCCTTCCAAAATCAAGGCCATATTAGAAATGCCAGCACCAAGGACTAAAAAGGAGGTGCACAGCTTTCTAGGTAAAATGCAATTCATAAAATGGTTTATTGCAAAATTAACCTTGACTTGTGAACAACTATTTGGTCTCCTAAAGAAAGGAAAGAAATTCCAATGGGATGATCGATGCCAGGTTGCTTTCGAGCAGATCAAGCAGTATCTACAGAACCCATTCGTGTTGTCACTGCCAGAGCTGGGGAAGCCATTGATTTTGTATTTGTCAGTAACCGACACGACTATGGTTGCACGCTTGCACAGGAATCTGAGGATAAAATGGAGAAGGCCATCTACTACCTGAGCAAGAAGATGCTGGAATATGAGACCCGTTACACTTTGCTGGAGAAGGCTTGTTTGGCTTTGGTATGGGCTACCAAGAAGTTGAGGCACTACCTATTAGCTCGCTCCGTAATTCTGGTTTCGAGATTGGATCCTATCAAATATCTCTTCTAGAAACCAGCGCTTGTGGGTAGGCTAGCCCGTTGGTTGCTTTTTCTTTCCGAATTTGATTTGAAATATATAACTCACAAGCCTGTGAAAGGAAGAGCGGTAGCGGAGTTCCTAGCCGATCACCCAGTGGACGGAGACGAAGCAGTAGAGTATTTGTTCCCAAATGAGGCCATTCTGTAGGTCGAGGAAGAGATTTGGACTATGTACTTTGACGGAGCGTCTAATTAGTACGAGTATGGGATAGAGGTGTTGCTGATAGCGCCTGACAATTCCCACATACCTTTAGCTTTCAAACTCCGATTCAAGGTATCAAACAATGAAGCAGAATACGAGACATGTATCGCTGGCTTGGAAGTCGCTCTGGAACTAGGGGCAAAAAGGTTGGATGTCATTGGGCACTCAAACCTAGTTGTGTCTCAAGCGAAAGGAGACTGGAAGGCTAAAGAAGAAAGGATGAAAATCTATCACCAAACCCTGGACTTTCTTATTCCTAGGTTTGAGAAGCTAACCTTCACGCATCTGTTAAGAGAGAGCAACAGGTTCGCTGATGCTTTATCAACTCTATCTTCCATGATAGACATCCCTTTGGGAGTCTGGATGCGTCCAATCATCATTGAACAGAGGTATGTGCCGGCTTATGAGTTAATCGGCGATAGATGAAGTACAAGATCAGAACCCCTGGTAACATGACATCTGGAACTTCTTGGAAAAGGAGGCTTATCCACTAGGGGCAAATGCCAAAGATAAAAGGGTGATACGGTGAATGGCTGCTCAGTTTATCATCTACGGGGGTAAATTGATAAACTGTGTGTTGATGCTGAAGAATCAAAGCGCCTAATGGAGACCATCCATGGAAGAGAGTGCGGATCGCACATAAGCGGAGTGATGCTAGCTCAGAAGATTCTTAGACAGGGTTACTACTGGTCAACCATGGAGGAGGATTGTGTTAGTTTTGTTCAGCGATACCACAAATGTCAAATCCATGCAAATTGCATAAATATCCCGCCGTCGAAGCTGTACAACATGACTTCGCCATGGCCATTTTCAGTCTGGGGAATTGATGTTATTGGGGTAGTTACTCCAAAGGGGTCAAACGGGCAAGAGTACATCCTGGTGGCAATAGACTACTTTACGAAGTGGGTTGAGGCCCAATCCTACGCAGTGCTGAAAGCGTCACACGTAGCCAAGTTCATCAGGAATAATATCATCTATCGCTATGGGGTCCCGAATGAGATAATTTCAAATAATGGTTCCCACTTCAAGAAGGAAGTGATCGACTTGTTGGAGAAATACAATGTGGCTTTTCATAAGTCATCCATATATCGGTCACAAACCAACGGAGCTGTTGAAGCTGCCAACAAGAACATCAAGCACATTCCACAGAAGATGGTGGAAACTTACAGGGACTGGCCAGATAAGCTGCCATTTGCTCTTTGGGATTATAGAATGTCAATTCGAACTTTTACTGGGGCAACTCCGTATTCTCTGGTTTATGGGATAGAGGATGTTCTGCCGATTGAAGTTGAGGTTCCGTCGCTGCGGGTTATGGCTGAGTGCCAGATAACGGAAGCAGATTGGCAACAGAGCAGGTTTGAGGAACTTATGCTGTTCGACGAGAGGAGGCTGAAAGCACTGTACCACGTCCAATGTTATCAACGAAGGATTGCCAGGGCTTTCAACAAGAAAGTTAAGCCCAGGAATTTGAAAGAAGGGGATTTGGTGCTCAAAGACAACCGAGCTCCCATCCATGATCTTAGGGGCAAGTTCAGACCTAATTGAACTAGTCCTCACATCATCAAGTCTATTTGGTTGGGTGGAGCTGTCGTTCTTATGGACCTAGATGGCCTTAAATTCTCCCAACCAATCAACATGGACAAGTTGAAAAAATACTACCCTTGAGTGGCTCACTAGGCTGAAAACCCGAAAAGGCGACCTCGGCAAAAGTTAGAGCACAAAAAAATTAGAAAAAAGAAAAACTGAGCTCGCAAGGTTAAAAAGCCAGAAAGGGTGGCCTTGGCAAAAGTTAGAGCGCAAAAGGAGAGTGTTAACACCCGAGTGAACCAGAACCGAACTACGTAAGGCTTGATTCCCATTTTCGGGATACGTAGGCAACTTCATTCTGAAGTCCAGCCATAAACACTTCCAAATCAACTGTGTCCATGTGATTGTTTTGGTCATCTTTGTCTATTCTGCATTCAAGAGTTCGGTTATGATCTTTGCAATCAGAGCTGGTTACAGTGCAGTGCTATTCAGACAAGGGGCAACTTTCCAGTTATTGGATTCGAGGTTGTACATCCCAAAGATAGATTCCGGGTGTGTCTAGTTGTGATCCTTATTGAAAATGGTTTTGAAAAGTTTTAATAAAAGTTGATTTTGTCCAAATTAATCTTTTTAGAACTTAGACCATTTTTGAACCAAAAGAAAAATTTTCAGTACCCACAACCTTCAATTTCATTGATTTCAATACAAAGTTCTCGATCTCTTGATAAAAATCGAAGTTGCCTTTTATTACACTCAAAAGCAAAACTTGAAAGTACAAATTAAAGTAATAAACTTGGGGCATAGTTGAGTCAGGTGTTCCTGCCTCCCCTCCCAGAGCTTGTGGAACCTTCAGATGCCAAAGAGGGCCCGGTTTGTGCCTCATCTTCAAGCCAAGCTATGCATTCGCCAGAAAGGGGGCAACTGAAATTAGGAGCAGGGGCCAGAAGTTCTCTTGTCCTCCATGCAGTGGGATAGCGAGCTAGCTGTGTGCCTCGAATTAGAAATGAAGCTGGGTACTCTACTCCATCTTTTGGGACAGTCTGGTTGTGTCTGAACTAACGCTGGAACCGGAATGGAAAGTAGAAAACACAGTGTGTCAAACCAACCAACTGAATGCCAGGCTACCGGGACATGCTGTAGCTTCTCTCAGATAGATCAAACCAGGGGCAACGCCAAGCAATGTCAATAGCAGACCTGTTACACATCCAATGGTGCCACCATCCCTTATTTGGGAAATCGACTAGCTCATAGCAAAAGAAATAGCCACATGTTGAATATATAGGACAAGAGTCCACTACTTTCAACCTATCCATAAGCCAAATCTGGGATGGGATGAAAAATAAGAGAGATTAAAGAATAAAGATGTGTATGTGGAGAGAAAAATGAAGAAAGGGTTTTGAGAGAAAAATAGAGCCTGAGGGCCGAGTGATGTGAGAAACACATGCAAGAAGGGTGGGAAACATTACCTGCAACAGTAGTGGACCTCCTGCAAACTTGGTTGTCTCCCAACGATGGAAGGC
The DNA here is from genome assembly GCA_025200525.1 of Camellia lanceoleosa. NCBI lineage: Eukaryota > Viridiplantae > Streptophyta > Magnoliopsida > Ericales > Theaceae > Camellia > Camellia lanceoleosa. The sequence continues at coordinate 162,900,310 of CM045759.1, forward strand.
ATCCAAGCCCATCAAAGTCTTGACTAGTGTCAAGCCAACACAGCTCTTGCCCTCTTTCAAGCCTTGAGCTACTTCGATCAAGCGAATGCTAGACCCTACAAAGCCAGGAACAAGTAGAAAATGAGCCAACATACATAAGCAGGGTGCATGTTGCTGAAAACTTTGCCAAAGACAGTCACCGCGGTCGCCGGTATCAGAAAACTGATGAATCAAGCTTGGAATGTCTAGTTCTCCGCTGTGAACCAAAGATCAAGCATCATGTAAAGTGAGCCCACACATCCTTCCTAAAGCTTGGATGTTGCCAAAACGGGACTGGGGCAAGATTTCCTCGTCATGCTGGGATTCCATCAAAGCTTGAAATTCTTTAATTGTGGGATATATCTCTTGTTCTGCGAAGCTAAAACATGCCTAACTGGGTTCCAACATCTAGCTGCGGCGTGGAGCAATGAAAAACACAACGGAGTACGACCCAGCGAGAATAGTGCATTTATCCCGAAACCCCAAAAATTCAGCTTTTCCGAGTCATCTAAAGTCTCAATCCAATTTGAGAGTTTTTTGGTGAAGAATGGCTCCATTTGGGGAAAAAATAGAGCTGGAATAAAAAAACCACGAAGTTGGAGCTTTTGTAGAAGATAAGGCAGTGAGTGGAGGCCAGGTGTCAACATTTTGAAGGTTCTGTTCATTGATGGCCGACAGGGGTTTATTGATGGACAGTAGAGGCTCATCAATGGCTGGCAGGGGCACATTGATGGCCGACAGGCCATCCTCCATGGCCGGCAGCCTCCCTTTCATGCTCACTGACCTCCTTTGTGAAGATTCAGTTATTTTCAACAGTTGTATTCTATTATTTGCATCTTTTGAGGTCATGTTTTTGGACCTTTTCGGGCTTGAGCATGTTTATTTAAGTTGCAACCGTCTGGTTTTGTTTATCAAATTGTATTTATGTTGTTTATCGAGTTGTTTTGTTCTTTCAGTTGTTAGTTGGTTCACTACCTGATTAAGACAATATCATTAGAATGTGCAGTTTTCAAAAAAGATCAATATGATTTTCATGTTGTGCGATGTTATGTGATGCTTAGAATGCAAAATGCAACACTCTTTAAACTAAAAGCTGAATTTTCATTCCAATCATGGTTTCTTTTTTTTGCAAAAGGGTAACAAGTTTTTAAAGTAATAAAACTGCCTAAGGCTGTACAATGTGCAAACATTACTAGCAAAAAGAAAACAAAGCAAAAAGCATCTAGAAAGGTGCCAGCTATCTCAAGCTCGAAAGGCCCTCTTCTTCCTCTTCATCGGCAGAGCGGACTTCGAAGCACTATCACTATCGACACCGCTATCTGAATCTGAATCAGAGTCTAAACCACAGCCCTCGCCCGCCTCTCCAACCTCACCACTAGCAGAATCCAAGTCGACATCGTCGTCTCCATCCTCAAAGGACTCTGACTGTGGACTTCCTGCCTCACCCTCATCCTCGCTCGTATCGTCATCATCCAGAATCCGAGAATGGGCTCGGAGAACACTCTCACATGGTGCCCTAGCTCTACCTCGAACTGTCTCCCTCTTCTCTCTGCTGCTCGGGGAGGCACTAAAGGTCCTACTGCGGCTCCTACTGGGGCATCCGGTGGAGCTAGGATCTGAAAAAAGGATCTAAAAAGGGGCAGTTTGTCAGAATACATTAGTTGCGGTGTATATCAAATGTAGTACAGTAGTTGCAGTACATCAGATGCAATGTATGGATGCAGTGTATGCATGTAGTGTGTGGGAATAGAGTATCTATGCAGTGTTTTGATGCAATGAATCAGATCAGTGTAGTTTGGAGCAGGTTACAATTAAAATGCTAATGCGTCAGCAGAGAATTTCATGGTGTAAAGTGCAAACTGGAGGAAATTACTGGAATCCTGTAGAGGCTGAGCAGGTTCATGCTCATCTGAACCGTCCCCATCAGAGAAGCCACTAGCTCGAGAGCCTGCTTGGTGTACTCTATGGATGCCTGTAAATGTGTTGAAATGATCAGTGGTCTATAAAACATAATTGAAATGAACTGAATGCGCAAAATGTGAAGTATGGCACATACCGAGGTCGAGCCTCGAACTCCGACAAGCTCGTGACCAGCTGGTGCGGCTCAATGGGAATCTGATAAGTCTCCCCAGAACGTCCCCAGCAAGTCAGTGAAGTAGGTAGCTCTGGCCATCCCGCTCTCTGAGAATCTCTCTTGCCGCTAGTCCTGGTCGCTCTGGCCCCTCTACCTCTCTCTCTCACAGCTGGAGCTCTCGCTTCCTCACCTCCATGAACACCGGTCAGAGGCGGCATCAGATGTGTCTGGATGAAGGTTGCATAATTGCCCTCTACATGGAAGTAGTCTGCCTCTAGCCTTACCATGAACTGGATCACCTGGTCGATAGACAGTTTGTGTGTCTCTCTCATGGACACTGGAGGCACCATCAGAATGAATGAGACAGACAGTCCTAAAGTTTGGCGCTTGAAATGCTTGCCCAAGAAGCAGGCATGGTGGATCGGGCCCTCGAGAAGGATATGATGGCAAGTGATGTCCCTAGCTGTGTCATACTGGGCTCGAAGCCCCGATGGTATCGCGTCCCACGGCTGCCATGTGATCTAAAAATAAGAGAATGAAGAGATAATTAATCACTGTCAATTGATTAATGGGTGTATCAAGTTGATTGAAAAGCAGAATAACTTTGTTTTGGGTTACCTCATGCCCCGCAACCACATCAAAGTACTCGCAGAAAAACATGAAGTTTTCCCGGGTCCTACGGCGGAGCTGGTTGTCGTATACTCAAGAAAACGGGACTGTCGTCGAAGTCTCCCCTGTAGGCTCTGGAGCAAGAGCCAGGAAGTATGCGTACACCCATAACTCCAAGGAAAATGTGATCAGTACAGTGTATAAGCAGATATAGAAAATGCAAGGTAGAAAGTATGCAGTATATAAGCAGATACATAAAATACAAGGCAGAAAGTATACAGTGTTTGAGCAAATACAGAAAATGCAAGGCAGAAAGCATGCAATGTTTGAGCAGATATAGAAAATGTAGAGCAGAAGGTACATATGTTGAACAAATGTAAAGTAGGAAATGCTAAGCAGAAAATGTAAAGCGAAAAGGGAGAACTAAGCTGTGTACCTCCCAAGCCCGCCAGTAGCCACCAATCAAGCTCCCACTCATGCGAGAAGTCAAGCTCATGTATCCGTACAAAGTGGTGAGACTGGCTCCGCCCCAGTCATAGAACTGAATCCGCTAGAGCACTACCAAGGCGCACAGCAGATATAGGCCCATAGTATTCCACCTGTTCGAAAACAAGGTGGTACCGAAAAGGAACATAACAAAGCCTCTGGCATACTGCTCTGTCGCCTCGATCGTCTCGGGCTCAGTCCCTCTGAACTGCTCCTTAAACCAGCTATACCGGACCATGCCTACCCATAGTGTCAGTGGGTGTGCCCTAAGCAGTGTGGCCCATGTTGCCTCCCACATTCCCATATCAGGGTCGAGAGGGATCTGATTGCCCCCTACGCCTAAGCCGGTGAGCATGGCAAAGTCGTAAGGGGTCATTATCATCTCCGCCATCGCAGAGAAATGGAAGGAGTTGGTGGTGTCCCACCACCTCTCCACTAAAGCCCCTAAGAGAGGACGGCTCGCTACAACCCAAGTCAGGCTAGAGCAGAATACACCGAAGCCTATCTCATCAATAATGTCGCGAACTCTAACTGGGAGCTCACCGTAACCTCTGAAGAAGCGGGATCCATCATGTGGTAATGCATGAGATGCAAGCAGATCAAGCAATGAAAGTACAGTTGAATACAAAGCAGTGATGTATGAGATATGGTCAGATCAAGACAGTGCATAAGATGCAATCAGATCAAAACAGTGCAAGAAATGCAAACAGTTAAGGGTAGTTCTGCAGAAAAACAGAGTTCGTACCTCTACGGCGATGGCCGACGAATGAGACGCTGGCTCTCTCAGTAGAAGGTCATCTAGCACATCCTCAGCGAAGTCGGTAAAGGCTTTGATGCCTCCTGCGGTAGGCACTATGTGAGTCTCAAAATGGTACCTCACTGGATCGAAAGGGCATATGCTCGGTGGTAATGGCTCCGGCTCGGCCTCAAAGTCTGCCGCGAACTCTACTGGAGGAAGTGCGAGGATAGCCTTGTCATGAGGGACATCATCTGCCATCTGAAATGGATGCAAGAGAAGCAAAAATGAGGGAAAATGAAGGAAAATGGTGAAACTTTCAACAGTCAACCCTAGGAGAGAGGAAAAAGTCAAAGAAAGTCAAAGCCGGGAAAAGTGTACTAATCTTGAGAGAAACTCAAGGGGAATGAGCCTAGAACGGTGGAAATGAAGAACGAAGCGTCGAAATCAAATTCTGATCGGTTCAAGGTGAAGAGAACTAGAGGGTTTTAGTGAAGAAAATGTTTTTAGGGTGTTAGAAAATGCATAGAATGCATGAATCTAGAGAGAAGGATCACCTAGAGAGCAAGGAAGAAGAATTCCGTGCAAGGGTTTGTGAGGAAATGAAGTGGCATCACTTGTTTTTAAAGACCTAAGTGTGAAAGTCAAGTTTGCCCCAATCTGCCATCAATGGCCGGTAGTGGCACATCGATGGCTGGCACTGGTCTATCGGTGGCTAGCAGGTGCCATCAGTGGTCGGCAGGTGGCCGGCGGCCTCCCCTAATGGCCGGCAGGGTCCCACAAGCTTCCCATGCCTCTTTTTCTTTGATCTGTGTCCTTGGATTTCAATAAATACAAGGTATGCTCAAAATTTGATTCAGAATGTCTTCGCGGAAGCTCAAAATTGTGTTTCCAGTGCGTAATGGTCATCGCTCAACAAGATGCATCCTTTTTTAACATACTGCAACTCTTCCGAGAGGTAAATCGAAAGTTGCCTTTGAGTTGTTTTTATCAAATATGCTTTGTCGTCACATGGAACGTGTTGCATAGATTATGCATGTTGCATTGAATGTGCTTCTATTTCATCTTTTGCATGTTGCGCATGAAGCATGCCTTTAACATTGTGTTACAGCCTTTTGTCTTGCAACAAAACATGCATTCCTATTACATTGTACCTGTCAAGTTTCTTTCTTATGCAGGCACGATATTGTATGTACGGTTCATTCAGAGGAATTCCGGGTGAGATCATTTATGTCCTTTGAACACCTCGTTGGTTAGAAACACTTGGGTACACCCGGTGTTTACACCGACACCTCGTTGGTTAGAAACACTTGGGTACGCCCGGTGTTTACACCGACACCTCGTTGGTTAGAAACATTCAGGCACGCCCTGTGTTAACACCGACACCCTTCCCTGGTTAGAAACGTTTGGGATGTGTGTTCGACGCTTATACCTCTCATCTGGTTAGAAGCATTGGAACGTGTGCCTGACGCTTATACCTCCCTTCCAGTTAGAAGCGTTTGGACCGTGTGCCCGACGCTTATACCTCCCTTCCGGTTAGAAGCGTTTGGAACATGTTTCGACGCTTATACCACTCTATTTTGGTTAGAAACATTGGAATGTGCTCCGATGTTTATACCACCCTCTGGTGTTTGCACTGCTCCCATTTCCCTCTCGCATGTGGCGCGTTAGGATGCTTTGGTTAAATGCATTTGGACGGATTCCAATACATATACCGCTATTCGTTTTGATTGCATGAATGGTTGGATGCGTTTCACGTGTTATCACCACTTCTTTCCTCGCGTGTGCCACGCGTTAGGATCTTATTTGCTATCTCGGGTGCGCCCGACAGTTGTTGTTCTTTACCTTTTTTTGCGTGAGGTGCAGTTAAGATTGCATAATTTTCTTACATCCTTTCTGCATAAAATGTGGTTTGGTTCATGTTTACTTGCTTATGTACGAGTTTACTGTAACATTTCTTTACATAACATTTGCATCTAGATGCTTCATTACAACCTCATTGCATGATCATAAGTTTTGTGCTTACATTGTGCATATCATTTGCATTTTGCCCTAGCCTGCAGGCTCAACTATGTATTGTTATCTTGAATGTCTATCTGAGTCTTCGGCCTTGTCAAAAATGGGTCGTTTTTGGGCTTTGACATTCACTCCCGTCATTTCATGACTTTCGAGTTCTGTCAAAGAGGGGCAATTATAGACACCCCATTTTTGACCGTCCTCAAGATTTGGATATTCTTGCAGGTACATCCAATGACAATTGCCCGTCGAGCACTCGAATTCCGCAGCGGAACGCCACAGGTTTGAGCTTTCCAAACCCTGCATCAATTTGGTCTCATTTTTGGACGATGTGTCAATCCTTCCAGCATGTTTTTCTTGATGCACTAACGACCATGATAATGCACTGCCAGCCATGGACTTTGGCATGCCGGCCATTGATGTGCCCCACCGGCCATCAATGAGCCCCTGTTGGCCATCACTAATGGCCAGCCAGCCACTAGTGCATCAGTAAATATTTTCTGATATTTTGTGCTAGCTGTTTGCATTGATTGGAGCATCTGCTTGCACGTGGATGGTTGGATCTTTTCAAGAGGATTTTGTATCTTCTATATATAGAAGTCATCCTTTTGCATGTAAGGGGTTACAAAATTTTTGTGAGAAAAATTTCTCTCTCTCTCTCTCTCTTTATTTTGTGCTTGAAAGTGAGAATTCTCTACATATTTGCACTAAGATCCTTGACCAAACACCTTCATCTTGGAGCTGAGGTTCTTGGAGGCCTAGTTTGAGTTCTTGAGGTTGGTTTTAGCTCAGAATTGTGGCTGTTTTGTTGCTGTGCTTCAAAGGTATAAAGCTTACCTCTTTTAAGCTTTGTTTTAGTTGATTGCTTGGCCATCTTTTTACACTATTTTGACCTAGTTTTTCAACCATAAAAACTCTATTTTTTAAGGTTACAAATGGTGGTTTAAGTCTTCTTGAGTTAAAGGGTTGTCTCATCTCTTGGCTCTTTGGCTTGTGAAGCCTATTGTGCCATCTTTCAAAGCTTTTGACACAACCTCTATTTGGCCTTCTAACCACTGAATTCTAGGGGAATTTCAGTGGTGAAAACTTGGTCTTGAGGTCTAAAATAGGAGGGGGTGGCCTCCCCTCCTCATGTCTTGTTTCCAAGTGTAGATAGCCTAACATGTGAGCATGTTTTTCTACATTTTTGTGACCTGATCTCAACATGTTTTAGGCATTAATTTGGCCTACTTTAACTCTGTTTTGAGCTATTTTGATCATATGAGTCTTGTCTTGCATGGCTATAGTGCAAATGCCTTTACTAGCTTTGTGTTTTAAGGCTTCTAACATGTTTTGCATGAGATGATTGCATGTTGTAGCATCATTTAACATGTGATTTTAATGCATATATCTCTTTCACACTCTCACTTATATCACTCTTTCATTGCTTTTGAGAGTTATGTTTTGAGCCTTGCTTGCAAGCCAACATGTGAGCATGTTTTTCTTGCTTTTTATGCTTCAATCTCATCTTGTTTAGCCACTGTTTTGGCATGTTTTAGCTCTGTTTTGAGATGGTTTGGTCATTTGAGCTTGGTATTGCATGCCTCTAGTGTAGTGTTCTTCACTAGTTTTAGTGTTTTCGGCTCTTAACATGTTATACATGAGTTGTTTGCATGTTATGGTATTATTTTGCATGCCATTTCAGCACTGAAAGTATGCAACCTCCCTCTATTCTTCACTTTTTGTTTTGCTTTGAAAGCGATCTTGAGCCCCTTGTTGGCTTGAGTGTGAACTTGAGTCTCTCATGCCTAATGGTTTTAACCCTCTCTTGAGGGTTCCTCCTAACCAACAGCATGAGGCCTTTTTCTTGCTCAAGACACTTGTGGTTTAGGCCATCTTTCCTATTAGAGGACAATCACTTTAGACTTAACCGGTTAAAGAATGACTTGGTAATTCTAAAATGAGTAAACAAAATCAAACAAGTAAAACATGACCAAGATAAACATGTTGTGTTTGCATTGCATGTGTTCAATCGGATGTTATGTTGAAACAAGGTAGATTAGTCCATTTCATACTCAAAGTGACGAAATGAGCCAATCTCATTTGTCTCCATCACCCTTGATCATGTATGATAGGGTGGTGGTCCTTTGTATCATATTTGTGCATTTATTGAAAGTGTACAACTTGGATCTTTGGCCATCATGCATTGAAAATGCTTGATTGGTGGCTTTAGATCCAAGAGTGCCACTTCTTTGATGTTTTGAGATGATAAGGAGGGGCACAGTACGAACATATCCTTGGAAAACCCTCATTTTTCATCTGTTTGTCCTCTATTGCAGTGTGGTGATTCAACACACCAGTGGCCAGCAGTGGCTTCATCCTTGGCCGGCATGGCACATTTTTGGCCAGCAGATGGTCGGCAGCAAGCACTCATGGCCGACGGGCCACTGGTGCATTCCTCAGCAATGAATTGGTAAGGTGGAGTAGAAAGTTCTTGGAGTAACCCTGCAAACAGAGCCTCTCAAGAGCAAACTGGGGGCCTTTTCAAGGCGAAAAACCGAGTGCATGCATCTTCTACTTCCCGGAGCAAAGTAATAGCAGCATAATTTAATATGTTAATTACTTGGTTAATTTGCATTGATTGTTATAATAATTAAGTAGCTTTAGCTTAGCTATTTCTTTATGTTGTGTTGTAATAATTAGTAAGTAGTTTACTAGTTATTCAATTGGTTTGTAATAATTAGTCTAATTAGTTTAATTAGATTAGTTAGCTTAACTTAGCTTAGATTAGCTTAGCTTATTCATTCGGACCCTCTTTCGCGATGGCGTAATGTTGTAATAAGCGTGCGTGTGTGTATGCATGTCTTCCAACCCCACATCTTTCTTCATTTTATTTAACTGCTTTCGATGGTGAGATTAGGGCATGTTTTGATTAGCATGCCTTATGCTTGCATGTTTGCATCATTCGTTTGCCTTGTATGCACTGGGCTCGGTGCATCATTCAAACTGCATTGTATTTCAATACTTATTTGAATACGTGTCTCAAAGCATGTTATCAAAGTGTTTCATATGCCATGATTAGGTAGCCAAGCCTATTTAATCGCATTATTGCATGTGTTGCATTAGGCATTTTTAGCATAGTTTGGATCATGCATATTTTTAACTAACTTTTGTTTTGGCTTGGAGTACTCAGTAAGCTTTTACGCTTTAGCATACTCGCATGAGTGTGAGTGTTGCCATGATAGTATGCTTGCTATGAGGCTATTTGCTTAAATGTTAAACTACATGAATGCCTGCGGATGAAGGCTTTGTTGCTTGAATTGGAATAATTCATCAAATGTGTGTTTTAAGCCCACTTTGCGAAGTGGCAAAATCATGTTTTAAGCCCACTTGAGGGTGGCACTTTCAAACCATTTTCGAAAACAAACATGAGTTGATTTGTTCCAATTCTTGCGATTTAGCCTATACTTGCTTGTGTGCGTCACATAGTAAAGTTAGCTAATAACCGGATAAGAACACACGAGGTTTATAAAACAACATATCATGCTTAGTAGAGGCCGATCTTTGATCAGGAGAGCAGGAGTGCTCATTTCAGGACCTTCTCCTCTCGTACCCAAGTTCCCGAGTGAGGCAACTTTGGCGATGACGGACAGGTGGCCTTTGGCACGAGTCAGGGTTTCCTAAATTTTTCAAAAATAAAATATTTAGGGGGTGACTCTGTAATCTAGCAAAGCAGTCCAGTTTTGGCAATATTTGATTTAAAATCTGATTTTCCAAAATGACTTGCTGGATTGACTCTTTGGTGTTTATCAGTCTCACATTGCACTTTGTGAGATTAGATTCAGAACCGTGATAGGAGTCCGAACTGTAGGACCAATTCGAGCTCTCCGAAAGGGGGGTGTGAAGAAAGTTGAGTCTACACCAGGGCTACCTATCAGAGAGTTGGGACCAACATTCTAAATGACATGATCCACAAAGAGGTTGAGGTGTACGTGAACGACATGATCGTCAAGTCTAAAGAGCGAGAAGGCCACTACACCGCACTGGAAAAGTTCTTCCAACATATCAGAGAATACGGATTGAGGTTAAACCCACAGAAGTGCACTTTTAGGGTGACAGCAGGGAAAATACTGGGATTTCTGATCACACATAGGGGCATTGAAGTAGATCCTTCCAAAATCAAGGCTATCTTAGAAATGCTACCACCAAGGACTGAAAAGGAAGTGCGTGGCTTTTTGGGTAAAGTGCAATTCATAAGATAGTTTATTTTAAAACTAACTTTGACTTGTGAACCACTATTTGGTCTCTTGAAGAAAGAGAAGAAATTCTGATGGGATGATCGATGTTAGTTTGCTTTTGAAAAGGTCAAGCATTACCTCCAAAATCCACCTGTGTTGTCACCACCAGAGCCAGGAAAGCCTCTGATTCTGTACTTGTCAGTGATAGATTCAACTATGGAGTGCATGCTCGCTCAGGAATCTAAAGATAGGGTAGAGAAGGCCATCTACTACTTGAGCAAGAATATGTTGGATTATGAGACCAGCTACACTCCTCTCGAGAAAGCCTGTTTAGCCTTGGTAAGGGCCACCAGGAAGTTAAGGCACTATTTGTCAGCTCAATCCGTAATCCTGGTTTCTAGATTAGATCCCATCAAATATCTCTTTGAGAAATTGGAATTTACGGGTAGGCTAGCTCGTTGGTTGCTTCTTCTCTCCAAATTTGACCTTAAATATGTTACACGCAAATTAGTTAAAGGGAGAACTGTGGCAGAATTCTTGGCGGATCATCTGGTAGAAGGGGATGAGGCAGTTGAATATTTGTTCCCAGATGAAGACATTCTGCAAGTAGAAGAGGAAACGTGGACAATGAACTTTGATGAAGCGTCCAATCAATACAATTGTTGCTGATAGCACCCGATGATTCCCATATAACCTTAGCCTTCAAACTTCGATTCAAAGTGTCCAACAACGAAGCAGAATACGAAGCGTGTATTGTTGGTTTAGAAGCTACCCTAAAACTAGGGGCAACAAGGTTGGATGTCATTGGAGACTCGAACTTGATTATTTCTCAAGCAAACAGAGATTGGAAAGTTAAAGAAGAGAAAATGAAGGTTTGTCATCAAACCCTAGATATTCTTATTCTGAGGTTTGAAAAACTAACATTTACGCACCTGTTAAGAGAGAACAATCGGTTCTCTAATGCATTAGCAACTCTATCTTTTATGATAGACGTCCCACTTGGAGTTAAGATGTGTCTAATTATCATCGAACATAAATACACACCGGCTTACGAAACCATCGTTGCGATAGATGAAGTGCAAGACAAAACCCCATGGTATTATAATATTTGGAATTTTTTTGGAAAATGATACATATCCACCAAGGGCAAATGCCAAAGATAAACGAGGAATATGGTGTCTGGCCATCCAGTTCATCATATGTGGTGGTAAGCTATATAAGAGAGGTCATCTGGGAATGCACAAGCTATGTGTTGAAGAGGAGGAATCAAAGCACCTTATGGAAGCTACTCAAGGAAGAGAGTGTGGAGCACACATGAATGGTGTGATGCTAGCCCAGAAGATTCTCAGGCAAGGTTATTACTGGTTAACTATGGAGGAGGATTGTATTGGTTTTGTACGGTAATGCCACAAATGTCAAATCTATGCCAATCGCATGAATATCCCGCCGTAAAAGCTCTACAATATGACTTCACCATGGCCTTCCTCAATCTGGGGAATTGATGTTATCGCTGCAGTCTAGCCAAAGGGGTCAAATGGGCATGAGTTCATTTTGGTAGCAATTGACCACTTCACAAAGTGGGTGGAAGCTTAGTCCTATGCCGTGTTGAATGTGTCGCATGTAGCCAAATTCATCAGAAATAACATCATCTGCCGATATAGGGTTCTAAATGAGATCATATCAAATAACGGCTCACACTTCAAGAAAGAAGTGGTGGATCTACTCGAGAAATATAATGTGGCTTTTCACAAGTCATCGACGTATAGACCACAGACTAATGGAGCTGTTGAGGTCGCTAATAAGAATATCAAGAACATCTTGTGGAAGATGGTGGAAACACACAATGACTAGCCGGATAAACTGACATTCGCACTTTGGGGCTACAAAACCTTAATCCAAACATCTACAGGGGCAACCCCCTATTCTCTCGTCTATAGGATGAAGGTTGTTCTGCTAATTGAAATCGAAGTGCCATCACTGCGAATCATGGCCGAGTGTCAGATACTGGAGGCAGACTAACAACAGAGTAGATTTGAGGAGTTGATGTTGTTTGATGAAAGGTGACTGAAGGCGTTGTATCACGTTCAGGGCTACCAAGGCAAAATTGCCAGGGCTTTTAACAAGAAAGTTAAGTCCAGGAATCTCAAGGAAGGAGACATGGTGCTTAAGGACAACTGAGCTCTCATTCATGACCCTAGGGGCAAGTTCAGACCTAATTGGACTAGTTCTTACATCATCAAATCTATCTGGTCAAGAGGGGCGATTATTCTCATAGACTTAGATGGCTTAGAATTTTCACTGTCGATTAACATGGACAAGTTGAAGAAATATTACCCTTGAGAGGCTCACTAGGCCGAAAACCCGGAAGGTCGACCTAGGCAAAAGTTAGAGCATGGAAAATTAGAAATAAAGAAAAACTGAGGTCACAAAGTTGAAAACCCTAAAGGGAAACTTTGGCAAAAGTTAGAGAGCAAAAGGAGAGAGTTAATACTCGAGTGAACCTAAACCGAACTACGCAAGGCCTAATTCCCATCTTTGGGATACGTAGGCAACTTCATCATGAAGTTTGGCTGTATTCATCTCCAACTCAACTATCTTGTCCATTTGTTGGATCAGGCCATCTTTCTCCATTATCTATTAGCTTCGTTATGTGATCTTCATATTGGGAGAAGGGCCTGTTGCAAGGCAGAGCAGTGATGGTGAATGTAGTTATAGACAGTTGTGATATGTTGATTTAGGGTTGTACGTCCTGAGGATTGACACTGTGCATGTCAGGTAGTGACTATTCTCGAAAATGGTTTTGAAAAGTTTTAATAAAAGTGGATTTTGTTCAAAATTTTACCTTTTACAACTTAGACCATTTAGGACCAAAAAGAAAATTTTTAGTGCTCACAACTTTAATTCCATTGATTTCAAAACATGTACATTCTCCAACTCTCTGGGTTGAATCAAAGTTGCTTTTACATCATAAAACTTGAAAAAAAAAGTCAAAGCAATAAACCAGGGGCATAGATGAGTCAAGTGCTCTTGTGTCCTCTACTCGTGCTTGTGGAAGCCGTTATAGCCAAAGTTGGCCCAACTTGTGCCTCCTCCTCGAGCCAAGCTAAGAACTCAGCAGAAAGGGCATAACTAAAACTAGAGGTAGGGGCCAGAAGCTCTCTCATCCTCCAAGCAATGAGGTACTGAGTCAAGGTTGAAGTGTAAATTGGGAAATGGAGCCAGGTATTCTACCTCATCTTTTGGTCGGGTCTGATCATGTCCAAACTGGCGTCTGAACCAGAAGGGGAAATAGAACACACCATGGGTGAGGCCAATCAACTATATGCCCGGTTGTTGAGACATGTTGTAGCTCATCTCGGTCAAGTTAGGCCAGGGGCAACGCCAAGCTATATCAGCTGCAGATCTGCTGTACATCCAGTTGCACAACCATCCCTCGTTGGGAAAGTCTACTAGTCGTTGGTGGAAGAAGCAAGCTCGGGCTGAATATTTGGGACAAGGGTCTGCGACCTTCAGCTTATCCATTAGCCATACTTGGGAAGGGATGAAAAATAAGAGAGATTAAAGAATAGAGAGATATACATTGAGAGAAAAGTAACGAAAAGGGTTTTGAGAGAAAATAGAGTGTGAGTGTTGGGTGATGTGAGAGTCACATATATAAGAAAGGGTAGGAAACAATACCTGGAGCAGTGGTGGACTCCCCACAAACCTAGTGGTCTCTTGCCGATGAAAAGCATCTAAACGCATCAGGGTCTTGGCCAGTGCTAAACCAATGTAACTCTTACCCTCTTTTAGGCATTAGGCTACTTCGATTAGCTTAATGCTGGCTCCACTGCAACTAGGGGCAAGAAGAAAATGCATGAGCATACATAAGCAAAGGGCATGTTGCCGAAAGCCTCACCAAAGAAGGTCGTCTCTGTCTCCGACGTTAGAAAACTGATGAATCAAACTAGGTACATCTAGCTCCCCATCATGAGCCAAAGATCGAGCTTCGTGCAAAGTAAGCCCACACATCCATCCTAAAGCCAAGGCATGGCCAAAACGGGGTTGAGGCATGATCTCCTCATCGTATCGGGATTCCATCAATGCTCGAAACTCTTCAAGGGTCGAGCACATTTCTTGTGTTCCGAAGCAAAATACATGTGTAATTGGGTCCCAACATCAGGCCGTGGCATGGAGGAACGAAAAACATAGTGGAGTACGACTCAACAAAAAAAACACTTTTATACCGAAACCTCGGCAATTTACCTTTTCCGTGCTGTCTAAAGTGGTTATCCACTCTTTGAGTTTCTCGGCAAGGAATGTCTCCATTTTCAAAGAAAACAACAGCTAAAATGAGGTTCTGGTGAAGAAATTGCGAGGAAGGACCTTTTGTAGAAGATAGGGCTGTGAGTGGAGGCTAGCTGTCAGCCAACTGGTGGATCACCACAAGTGGCCGGCCGTCCATTTTTAGTGGCCAGCCGTCTACTTTTGCGGCCTAGCAGTTTGGCATTTTGGTTTTGTCCTGGTTTTTGTGTTTTGGAATTTTGTTTTGAGTCTTTTATTTATAGCAAGTGTGTCTAGCTATGTTTAAGTTGTTTTTATTTTGTTTCCTATTTATTGAGTTGTATTTTGTATTTTGGTCCTTGGTTGGTTCATTATCCGATTAACAATATCGTTCCAATATAGGCATTCTCGGTTTCAAACTCAACTCCATTTTCATTCTATGCAAATGTGGTGCTGATGATGCAAAAAACAATAACTCCTCTCATAAAACTGCAGAGTTTTCCCCTGGTCATAGTTTTTTTTACAAAAGAGAGAACAAGTTTTCAAAAGCAAAAGTAAAAATCCTATCTTAAGCTATACATGTGCTACGCTACAAAATAAAAGAAAGTAAGCAAAAGAGTACAAAAATCTGCGCCAGTCATATCAAGCATGAGAGGCCCTCTTCATCCTCCACCAACTGGGTCCAAGTATGGTATGAGATTGCCGAATAAGGGGTAAAAGTTGCCTATAGCTTCAATTTGTCCATCAACCATATCTAGGGAAAAGAAAGAAAAAGAAAAAAGTGACAAAAAAATAGAGAGTTGTGAGATGAGTGGAAAAAGTAAGATGGGGTGTGCTAAAACTAGAAAAGAGAGATAAAATAATAAAGAGGTGTGGGATGAGAACCAAGTGAGATAGGTGGTACCTAGAGCAATAATGGACTCCCACCAAACTCCGTGGTCTTATCGACACCGACCTCATCCAAACCAATCAAGTTTCTACTGAGAGCAATCTAACCAAGTTTTTCCCATCCCTAACCTGCATGGCCACATCAACCAAGATTGGACTAGCAGCCTGTCTTCACTCCTAGAACTTCTAGTTCCCCAGATCCTACCTACTAACAAACTTATAAATCAAACTAGCGATTGACAGCCCACCATTCCGAACACAAGCCTTGGCTTCACTAGGAAGCAACCCACAAATCTCACCAAGTAGCTTGGGATAGCTTGTCAGAGGAATTGGTCGCACCAGGTCAGCCTTTGGAGAACACTCTAGTATGACCTTAAATTCTTCGAAAGTAGGGCAAAGCTCCTAATGTCCAAATCGGAATGCATGGACATGGGGATCCTAGAGCCGAACAACGATACCAAGAAACGGCAAGTCAATCTCCGACTTGCTAAGTGAAAATATGGAGTTCAAACCATAGTTGTGAAAGTTGACAAACTCAACACCATATAAACTATCCACCCAGGCCGACAAGTTGTCATAGGAAGACATAGCTCAAAATCAAAGACGAAAAATGATGGCTAGGACCAGGGGTTGAATGGAAATGCTTGAATGGAGAAACCTTCGTGCAAGTTGGAGTATTTACAAGCTAAAATAGAGCAACGGTGGCCTAAGAGATGAAACCCTAGAACTTGAATATCTCAGCCACTTATGGATGCTTATGTGACTTGTACGTGCGCACATTCTCAGTATGTGCGCACATCGTATGCAAGTGAAAGAATTAGGTCTTTTCTGGGGGCATGGCATACTTAAGATAGTGGAGGCATTCTGACATCTTTGTTTAAGTCCTTTTAGGTTGTTTGTTCAAGCATTTTTGAGTTCTAATTTTGTCATTTCATTTTTCAAATTTTGTTCAAAAGAGTCTCTGCTAGATTCAATGGAATAAGTACAAAAGGCTAGGCATTCAAAAAAAGATACTAATGATATGCACCTAATTTAACCCCCTTGAAGCAATATAACCCCTTTGGAGTTGTAAAGGAAGTAATCTCCTTGTCGAGTTCATACATAGTGATCTCATGATATCCACAATATGCATCTAGAAAGCTAAGCCAGTTGTGCCCCACCGTTAGGTCCACTAGTTGGTCAATTCTTGGTAAAGAAAAGTTGTCCTTTGGGCACACTTTGTTAACCGCCTTGTAATCAACGCAAATACACCACTTACCATTTTTCTTTGGTACAACAACAATGTTTGAGATCCACTTTAGGTAATGGACTTCTCTTATTACCCCTGCTTGCAATAGGTTCACCACCTCTTCTGCCACCACTTCAGCATGGTGCATAGCCGACCAGCGAGTTCTCTATATGACCAGGCTGGCATAGGGGTTGACACTGAGTTGGTGGCAAATGAAATTTGGATTGATGACAGGAATATCATAGGATATCCAAGCGAATACTTCAATATTGGAGATCAAAAAATCCATGATCTCCTTTATTTTGGTGTTAGACAACGATGGGCCTTGTAAAACGAACTTTTCTGGGTCGTTCTCATCAATCCTAACTTCTATAACCTCCTTTATGGCCTTTTATCCGGCGTCCTTGCCTACATCTTTAAACATCTCCTTGTTTTTCAGTTCTTCTACCATCTAAATGAATCCCTTGGCAGAGCGACAGCCATTCACTCTGACGAAGCACTATTTTGACATGATCTAGTCTTCTAAGACCTCTTCAATTACCCTGGCTTCATTTTGGAACCGCATTACCTGATGGTATGTTGATGCTACGGCTCGCATAGCGTGCAACAATGCTCTCCCAAGAATGATGTTATAAGTAGATGGGACTTTCAAAACCCAAAACTCCACTCGCTTGACCATCAAGTCCACTTTGACCGGAAAAATGATCTCACCAACTGGCCATTCAGGCGTAGAATTAAAACCCACCAAAGGAGACATAGCGAGGGCCAAGGCTCTTTCATCCAACTTTAGCTGCTTAAACTTGTCATAATACATGATCTTGCACAAGTTTCCCTGGTTAATAAAGATCCTCTTGATGTCAAAATTCTTGACACGCAAAGTAACCACTACCGCATTGTTATAGGGATTCTACAATCTTGCTAAATCTCTATCAAAGAAAGAAATCACATTCCTCGCATCCGTCTTCCCCTTCCTGAATGTTGGCTGAACACTAAGTACCTCCCTCATGTGCTCAGCCTTCTTTATCATTCCTCTGAGCTCACAAACTCGCTCAGTCTCAATGATCATGTAGATCACATTAATCACACCTTGAGGTGGACCATCAAGTGGCGTTCTGTCTGACATGTTCTTATCTTGAGGGACAGTCCAAGCTCTCCATTTAATGCAACGGTCCAAGTCGCCCGCAATCACCAATTCCTCCAAGTGCTATCATAATGGCACACAATCATTAGTTCAATGCCCCTTCTCATCATGGTATGTACAGGGATACCTTTTATCTTAGCCTTTCTGCGTCGCGCCCAACTTAGCCAGCCACTAGACAAATGGCTTGTCACAGATTTCGCTAAGGATACGATAGATGGGCTTCTTAAACACTATAGATATGGCAATGCGGATCTTCAACTTCATTGCCTTGCTTTCTTCACTACTTAAGGGTGGATCACCCCAGTTGTTATCACGGCTCTTGTAGCATGGCTTTCCATTCTTGCTAACCGTGTTAACTTTGGCTGAAGCCTTTTTGTTTGACATCACTGTCGTGTTGGACTTCACTTTTGCTCAGGCGACACATTCCTCCACCCTAATATGCTGGTGAACCCTTTCCATTAGAGCTTCTATGGTTAGGGGCGTTAATTCCCTCAGTTTATGCTTAACTGGCAATCCGCACTTGTACTGAGCAATTGCTAGGCTAGGACATTTGCCAATTTGATTGAATGTCTCCCAATACTTATTGTTGTTTGACTTCAATGACTTCCGCTCCCTCATGTCAATAGCCAACAATTGATCAACCTTCACAAGCGTCTTGGTGTTTGTTTTGAATCAGGTAACAAACGCCTATACAAGCTGCGCCCGGGAAAGCTATGCTTCCTTTAGTCAACCTGTCAAACCATATCAATCCCAAATCCCTTAAGTTTGACAAAAAACAGGATGCCCGTCAAGGCATCGTTCGTCCTATGTATAGCCACAACTTGTCAAAAGTGGCTAAGATGCATATGAGGATCTAACTTCCTAATGTAGATCGTGAACTTTGGATGGTTAAAGCCTATTGGCAAAGGCACATTCTCAATTTTAGGTGAGAACGATGTACTCTACAATCTCGCCAGCGCCCTATCCGCTGGTTTGTAGGCGAGCTGTGGTATTAGCATTGCAACCTCAATACTTCCATACGTCTTGGAAACCAACATCTATAAAGCCGGGGGTCGTGTGCCTAGGAAACTTCTCTCCGCCACGCCCTTTTGTTGAGAACAGTCTGCAAGTCCACTAATTTGGGTAATTCTATATATCAAGAAGATGTCTGGTGAGCGAACGAGAGCCGATAGCTACTCCCCTTGGAGCATAATCTTTCTGACATTGTCTTCTCAGACATGGAGTGACGAGATATCGATGTTCTAGACTAAGAGCCTCATGTCCTAAGGCTCCTACTCTCAAAAGGTTACAGCTAAGTGTGGCCTTCTTGGTCTCTAGAATGATGGGATTAAATAAACTCCCTGCGGGTTTCTACCCTAATGACACCTTTGGCCTTCACCTAGCGCTTCAAAACCTCCATATCTGCTGCCATCTTTCCAATTAATTTGTCTTGCTACCTCACATGATCTTTCAAAGCTTGAGATTTAATTCGTTGTCTTTGTCCATCTGGGCTTTGGGAGCAACAAGGCTCAAACCATGTTTTTCTTGCATACCCCTATAAGGGTTTCTTCCTTGTGGGACCAAATCAACCACGAGAAGAATAGGCACATCCTCGTGCGTCCTATTGGCCTCCGGCGTTTGGCCATCGATGGCAAAAATAAGTAAATCCTTATTGTTTGCCATTAAAATTGTTGGAAATAGCTTGATCAAAAGATTTTTTATGTGCTATTTCCCACAGATGGCACCAATTGCACGAGCATGAAATAATTATCACTTATATAATCCTGTTGATCAAACTTACATTCCTCCAAATGTCACTGTATGCCTTGAAATCAAAAACGTGAGCTAGTTGGTCGATGTATGCTTGATGCCTAAGTCAGCAAATAAGACAAAGAGGAAAAGCTCTATGAATTCAAGTACTAAAATTTCAATACCCAAAATTATGTTAGGTTTGAGCTTTTATAAGTTTCGCATGGTAGAATCCTAATAGAACTCTAATTCCTCTTCGTAGAGTCCTTTTAAGAATCACATTCGTAAATGATAACGCTTATCCTTTAACACCCTATTCACTGTAAACCAAGTGAGATGGCATAACTCTTTGCACGACTTCTAGCTAAGCAACCAAACTGCATTTTCCTTATTGGTTCTTCTGCTAACCGAGCTATATCGAGTTCCACATGAAGCTAGCGCGACGCGCAACTATACTGATGTCGCACGATGCTCAAACTAGCCTCGCCTCACTATGTGAACAATTATGCTTGGCTGGTCAAATGAAGATAGCTCGGTTCAATCTTGATCGCCACATTAATTGAAGACAACTTAACCAGCCTAATCTCAGCCTAAAGCCTAATGATGCTTAGCCTGGCTCATTAGGATAACCAAGACAAAGGCTAACCAGTCAAGCCATGGAATATGTTTGACCGGCTAGACCTCCTCTGCATGGCCTAAACCATGCAACCTTTCCATCCATAGCCCGGTCAACAACAAAGATATGATTTAGCCTGGCCCAGATATCTCGGCACAAATTCCCCTCTCAATATGTAAACATAATTTGTATATAAAAAATCTAAAGTAAATTACATTCATAGTCATTGCATTTTATCTTTTATGCCATTTTGATAACTTTAATTTCAATTAGCTCAATTTTGATTCTTGATTTTAGATTTTGTGTCAATTTGATCCAATTGATAACACTGGTTAGTGTTTTTGAAAAAAATAGTCACTGAGTTGGTTGAGATTAACGTACTGAGTTAAATAAGTTTATAAGTTTACCTATAAAAACATAACACATGCCACTTATGTGAGTATATATATATATATATTTTTTTTATCAAATATACTAACAATTGTAATCAACTCCGCCAGGGTTGTTAACAACTCTACCAGTCCTAAGCCTGGATTATGGAGGAGGGTTGTGTGTTAGGGAGCCAACAGCCAACACGTAAAAAAGCCATTCGGATCCCTTATGACAATGAATTCTACTTTGAATTGTTTAAATGCTAGGTCGTTCACCTCAAGTGACGCGTTGGGCCTGCCTCCGGGTGTTTCGAAAAGTGAACAAGGGGCGCCGCATCGACGCCTGGGTGCGGTGAAAAATGGGCAAAGGTTCCCACACTTCTCTAAATGAGCACAGGTAAAGAAGCTAGTCCATGACTATAGGTTTAGAGTAGCCACTTGGAACATAGGAACCTTAAATGGTAAAACGATGGAATTGGTAGATGTGATGATTACGAGGAGAGCCAGTATAGCTTGCGTACAAGAAACTAAGTGGAAGGGTGAGAAAGCTAGGGAAATTGAGGATACTGATTTTAAACTGGATTATAGTGGTAAGGATAAACATAGGAATGGAGTAGGAATCATAATTGCCAAGGGTCTTGTAGAAAATGTAGTGGCGGTCATTAAGAAAGGAGATATGATTATGTTAGTTAAACTAGTTATTGGAGAGAATATAATAAACGTTATTAGTGCATACACCCCTAAAGTATGATTAGATGATCAGACTAAGAGGGATTTTTTAGAGCAAATGGATGAGATCTTATAGTAGATATCCATAGGAGAGAACCTGGTTATAGGTGGAAATTTTAATGGCTATGTAGGCATAGATAAACTAGGCTATGAAAGGATGCATGGTAGATATGGTTTTGGTGACAAAAATAAGGCTAGAAAGAGTATCTTAGATTTTGCTTTGGCTTCTGACCTGGTGGTGACCAATACTATGTATAAGAAAAGGGAGGAGCATTTGATAACCTTTAAGAGTGAGTCAGTTAAGAGCCAAATATATTACTTCTTAGTGAGAAAAGTGGACCGCCTAAAATGCAATGATTGTAAGATGATTCCTGGAGAGAGCCTGGCCTCTCAACATAGGATTTTGGTACTAGATTTATGTTTTAGAGGCAATACCAAGCTAGGAAGGACAGTGGGCGTCGTAAGATGAGATAGTGGGACCTAAAAGGGGATAAACTAGAAATATTTAAGAATAGAATGGTTAAGGAAGGTACTTGGGACTTATAAGATGATGCTAACACTATGTGGAACTCGATGGCTAATTGTACGAGGAAAATCTCAAGAGAAGTGCTTGAAGAGTCGAAAGGAACGGGACCCAACTCTAGGGAAAGTTGGTGGTGGAGGGAAGAGGTTCAAGTGGTAGTTAAGGCAAAAAAAAAAGTGCTTAAAAAAGTGGTAGAAGGATAGAACTAGGGAAAACCTTAAGATCTATAGATTGGCTAATAAGGAGGTCAAGAAAGTAGTGAGAGAGGCTAAGTTGAAAGCTTATGATGACCTATACATTAGAATAGATAGTAAGGAGGGAGAGAAGAGGGTATACAAACTTGCTAGGATACGAGAGAGGAAAACAAGAGATTTTAATCAAGTTAAGTGCATCAAGAGTGAGGATTCTAAGGTATTGCTGAAGGATGAAGAGATTAAGAAAAGATGGAAGAACTATTTTGAGAAACTATTAAATGAGGAACATGGAGGTACGACAATAGAGGAAGAAATAGTCAGTAATGCGATAAACCAAGACTATAGGTTCTATCATAGGATTAAGAACTTTGAAGTGGAGATTGCACTTAAGAAGATGAAATCAAATAAAGCTTTAGGACCTGATGATATTCCTATTGAAGCTTGGAAGTGTTTGGGTAAAAAGGGGGTTGCTTGGTTGTTTAGCAAAATTTTATTAACTAGGAATATGCTAGATGAGTGGAGAAAGAGTATTTTAGTGCCAATTTATAAGAATAAAGGAGATGTCTAGAATTGCAACAACTATAGAAAAATCAAGCTAATGTGTCATATAATGAAAGTCTGAGAGAGGGTGATGGAACGCCAATTGCGAGATATAACAAAGGTGTCAGAGAATTAATTTGAGTTTATGACTAGCAGGTCAATAATGGAAGCGATCTATCTTTTGAAGAGAGTAATAGAAAAGTATAGAGAAAAGAAAAGAGACATTCATATAGTGTTTATCGACCTTGAGAAAGCATATAATAGAGTGCCCCGAGATATAATATGGTGAGTGTTAGAGAAGAAAGGGGTGACAAAAGGTTACATTGATGTGATTAGAGACATGCATAAAGGGGTGGTGACCACTATTAGATTGCCTACTGGGGAGACAAATGAATTTCCTATCACTGTAGGGTTACAACAAAGATCTACCTTAAGTCCTTATCTTTTTGCTTTAGTTATGGATGAGTTGATGAGAAATATTCAGGATGATGTGCCATGGTGTATGCTTTTTGCAGATGATATCGTGCTAGTGGATGAGACTAGAGAAGGAGTTAATACAAAGTTGTAGATTTGGAGAAAAACTCTTGAAATCTAAAGGTTTCTGGATAAGCAGAACTAAGACAGAGTACATAGAGTGTAACTTTAGTAACAGTAACAATGAAAGCAGAGGAGAAGTGAGGATTGAAAACCAGGAACTGCCTAAGAGCAAACATTTTCATTATTTAGGGTCGATTATCACAATAGCGGGGGAGATTGATGCAGATGTAGAATAGGATTAAAGCGGGATGGTATAAGTGGAGAAGTACGTCTGCGGTACTGTGCGATAAACGAATACCCACTAGACTAAAAGGTAAGTTCTATAGAACGGCTATTAGACCATCGATGTTGTATGGGACGGAGTGTTGGGCAACCAAGAAACAACATATAGATAATATGAGTGTGGTTGAGATGAGGATGCTAAGGTGGATGTGTGGCAAGACTAGACAAGACAGAATTAAGAATGAGTGTATTCGAGAATGGGTAGGAGTAGCACCGATAGAAGATAAGTTAAAAGAGAATCGATTGAGATAGTTTGGTCATATCCAACAGAGACCAACAGAAGCAGTAATGAAGAGATGTGATGCTGTAACGGTAGATGGAAGGGTTAGGGGACAGGGTAGGCGTAGATTAACATTGGCTAGCGTTGTAAATAGAGATATGGATCTACTTAATTTGACTAATGAAATGGCCTTTAATAGGGCCACTTGGAGAAGAAGGATTCATGTAGCCGACCCCATTTGATGGGACTTAAGGCTTGACTTGGTTTGATTTGGTTTGGTTTTATACTAACAATTGTAATCAATTGAACCAAACATGATCATAAATTCACACTTTGCTTGTTTGGGCAAAAATCATTTTCTAATTAAAGACATTTTATGTGGAAACCTTTTCCATAAAATGTTTTCCAAAAAAAATATTTGTTTATGTTTGGTGGTGGTGATGGTGGAACAAAGGTGAAGGTGAAGGTAAAGGTGGAGGTGGTGGCATGGTGGTAGGGTGACGTCGGCATTGATTGCAACAGTGATGGTAGTGAAGGTGAGAGTGGTAGTGGTAGTGGTAGTGGTGACATTGATAAAATTTTAGTTTGGAAAATGTTTTCAGCCTTTTAAGTGTGGAAATTATTTTTTGTCCAAATAAGCTTGTTTTCCATTGACCATGAAAAATGTTTTCCGTTAACTTTCGTTTTCCATTGTACCAAACAGTAGAAAATACAAAAAATATTTTTCAAAAAATGTTTTCTGCCCAAACAAACGAACCGTTAGGGCCAAAATAGAGCCAATTAAAATTATAAGGACTAAAATGATATAACAGCCAAAAATAGGACAATCGATGTAAATTGCCCAAAAATCTATATATAATGTGTTATATTTATATCTACTCATTATTTATTTATTTATTTATTTTTATAGATTTGATTCATATCAGATATTACAATGAAACCCAATGACCTACAATCATAGTAATGAAAATCAAATACAATACAAGCTTTTTTACAAAGAAATTCCCAAAGTGGGAGAGAAAATTCGAACTATTGACCTTCTAGTGAGGTGCAAGAGTTCTGACCGATAGAACATCATTTTTATATATAAATATTTATTGCCATTGAAAATCAAAATTCTCATTACAATATTTCATAATTATAAATATTTATTGCCATAAGAAAATTATATATGAAACATCATTTTTTTAATCTATTAACTTTTAAAGTTTACTCTATGATAGATTCTTTATTAAGGTTTTTGTTATAAATATATATATATATATATATTTCTTTAGTGTTAACCAAACACATGAAGAAAAAAAAAATTAGATAAAATCATTACATATGAAAAATATTATTTTACGGAAAAATAAATGGAGCCTAAATCTAACGGTAATATTATTTTAGATGGTATCATTAATAATTGGAAATGGATGAATACACCTTATCTTGCAGTAACTTAAACCACATGTAATTCCCACAAAACACAAAATTTCTCATTAACTTATAAAAGGGCACTTTAGCCGTAAAATTAATTTTAAAATTTTGGGATAATAGCTTCAAGTTCCAATCTTTTGGAGTCACAAAGACCATAATTATTTGAAAGATTATATTTCCCCTATTTATATGTCTATTTGTCCATTATTTTACTTATCTATTCAGTGTCACATGTCCATCTACCTATTATTAAGTGTCATCTATTATGTCCACGTGTTATTAATTTATTCACTTATCTGTCTGCATGTTATCTATTTGTCCACTTATATGTCCACGCCTTATCTATTTGTCTACCTATCTGCCATGTATCACTTATTTGTCAATATATATGTCCAGTGCTACTTATTTGTCTACCTGATTTACTTATCTATTTATATCATTACCACTATCAGTCGCCACTGACGACCGGCCAACTCCGATGACTTTTTTTGACAATCAATAATCAGTGGTTTAGGGTAGTCTGTTGGCAGTGGGTAAAAATTAAAAAAACAATCCGTGAAAATAATTTGTCTCTCTCATTAAAATAACAAAATAATGATAAAACAAAAAAGATAGTTGTTGTGGCCAATGAACTGTGGGTCAACAAATTATTTTTTTTAATAAGGAATCATGTCCTATGTATGATTCTTTGGGGCACTCTTGTATAAATTCGAGGATCAACCAATACTTCCGAATCACATGATTCAGGCAAACAAGAGGAACTGGTAAGAGTTGGATACGTGGGGAAGCAGTCACTGAGTAAGCAGCTACTCACGGATTTGGTCGATCAATCTTGAGCCTAAACCTTATTTAGCCTTCGTATGGGAACTTGGGTTGGGTCGGATTTGGTTTGGAACTATTTTAGTCATAAAAAGACAAAATAGATTTTTTTAGCTTGATAGGACAAAACGTCATATCCAACCCATAATCATTACATTCTTTCTCTTACAAAAAGTAAAAATAGCCAAAAAACCTATTCCGAACGAGACTTTTTAAGAGTAGATTAAAATAGCTAAAAAGCCAACCCACTTTCCAAACAAACTCTTACTGCTATTGCATAAGTTCTTATTAGCATATTACTCGTTTATGTACGGACATAATAAATAATCAAAATTTAATTTTTAAATTAAAATAATAATATAAAATTTATTTAAAATATGTAGTAAAAATAATTTATAATCAATTAAATTTTGTTCATTTTTATCAGAGTTACACATAAGAGAAAGTTTTTATTCTGATATTATTAATTGTGTGTTATAAGTTTTTAATAAAAAAATTGTATGTCATAATTTAATTGGTAAAAGTTAAAGAAAAAACTACAAAATTTATATTTACGATAAAATATAACTACATTTTGTTTTATAAATTTCGTAAATGTAATTTAGCATATAATAATAGTAAATTATATTTGCTAATATATTAACTTTTTCTTATTTTGTAAAACTTAAAAAAAATTGTATATTCAAAATTGTAAATTGTCTTAGGTGATAACTTTTTCGTGAAAATATATTAGGATTGACATGTGCTATTCGACTAAATATTATAAGTGAGTTAGAAGTTAGTCGACTCAATATTTATACCAATGTGAGATTTATCTAATCATTAAAAATTCTCTTTATCAGTTGGTGCTCGATTTTTTACCGCCCTTAAGACTTGGGCGCCATTGATTGATCGCTCGATAATGAAAGTTGTGCTATGCAATCGCTCAATTTTTTTAGCAAGAAGAGCTTCTAATTCCCAACATTATACCCCATTTTGGACCAAAACGATTTTAGACGAAAACTTTTTTTAGACCTTCAAACCATCTCTTTCAAAATATTTTTGAAAAGCTTCTACGATGTTTTGAGGCTCGCATTTCGTTAAATATTACACTTTTTGGTAAACTGAGCAAGGATAAAGTGAAAATAAATGAAAGGGATGTGAACTCTTTGAAAAAATCTTTAAAACATCTTATTTAGAAGTTTGGAGTTGAAGAAAATAGGAGAGGATGGAAGAAAACTAGTTGAGGAAACGGTTGAGCTTGAAACCATTGAGAGAGAACTGAGTAGCCTTCACTAAATCAGGTCTATCCTTTTGCACACGTGGACTTTAGTTGCGAGGCCACCACCATTGGAAAGTGGACTTCCAGTGCTTCATTTTAGATTCAAGAATCTCCTAAAGCCAAGGCCAGATGAAGGAGATATGGCAGTTTGAAGTTAAGCATCAATCCGATTAAGACAAAACTGAGCAACTATCACTAAAATCGGCATATCTCTTACCACACTTATACCTTAGATTTAAGGCTTCCACCATTGGAAACTAGACTTCCGGGGCTTCAATTTAGACACAAGAATGACCTGAAAAAAAGTCCAGATGAAGGAGATATGCCCATTTGAAATCGGGCCTAGAAGTAGATTTTTCTGGTGGCCGGCAGGTAGCCAGCAATCACCATTTGTGGACAGCCAGCCACCACTTCTGGTATGCCGGCCACCTGCCGGTCACTGATGTCCATGCCGGCCACAAGTCGGCGACAAACCAACCACTAGTGACCAAAAAAAGATTTTTTTTTTACAAATATTTTCCTCCAACTATTTCCACATTGCTCCAGCTATTTTTGAATAGATATTTTTGACCAAAGCTCATGTTTTCTATATATACATGACCTATCTCTCATATTTCAAGGTTAGAAAAGTTTGGGTGTTAAAATTTTCCCCTCTCTCTATAATTTCTCTTTCTACAATTCTCTTTCTCTTTTGCAACTTGCATAGCCTATGCACAAACACTCTAAACAAAGCCTAGAGAACTTCTTGCTGAGATGATTTGAGTTTGAATTTGAGCTCTTGAAGCACTTGAGAGTGTGACATTGGTGTTTTTTGACTTAAGGGTTCATTCCTCTTCAAGAGATATACTCTCTCTTGCCTTTGTACTATCTTTACACCACTTGTTTTCCATGTTTTCTTGCTATTTATAAACTCTTTAAAACCTGTCTTTATGAGCTGAAGCTTGTGGTTTAAGGCCAATAAGGGTTAAGGGGTGCTTCACCCTTCTTTACACCTTACTTTCAAGGCCTTTGCCCTTGTGTTTCCCACTATTTTACTCTCTTTTTCTAAGCTTTTAAACACTATTTTTCTAAGCTTTGAAGTCCAAAAATGAAGGGGGTAGCCTCCCTTCCGTGTGTTTTGTTTACTAGCTTAACATGCTCCATGTTTTAGCTTGTTTTCTAGCTTTTGTTAGCTTAATTCCAGCATGTTTTATGGCTGTTTCGGACCTGTTTTAAGACTGTTTTTAAGTGTTTGTTGTGTTTGAGCTTCGTTTTGCATAGTTATAGTGTAATAGTCCTCACAAGCTTGGTGTTTTAGGCCTTTAGGCACCACTTGTTTGAGTTGATTGCATGTTTTTAGTGCTTTTCATACTTAATTTCAGCACTAATTATCTCTGCAACCTCCCTCCTTTCTTGGCTTTTAATTTTGCTTTGAAAGTGGTTTCAAGTCACTTGCTTGCCTAAGTGTGAAATTGAGGTTTCATATTTAATGGTTTAATCCCTTGGGGGTTCATTACCAACGATATGATACTTCTTTCATCCCTAAAGCAACTTGTGTTTTGAACCCTCTTTCCATTAGAGGACTTTAATAATGGACTTAATTGGATTAAAGAATGATTGGTAAAGTAAAATGAGTAACTAAAACTTGGGATTAAAAATGAAGCAGGATAATAATTTGGTTGTGTTCAATCGGACGTTAATTGAACACAAGGAAGCTTGGGCCATTTCATACTTGTTAGTGATGAAATGTTCCAAGTCTCCAAGGTCAACTTCTTCCCTTGATCTTTCATGAAAGGGAGGAGGCTTGTGTCTTGTTTTTTTGCATTTATTGAACTTGCACATCTTGAATCACAAGCCATCATGCAATGAAATTGCTTGAGTTGGTGGTTTGTGGCTTAAGTTCGCCTTTCCTTGGATTTGTTCATAAAAATGAGGGGTGAGTTATGCAAATAATTTGGGAGAATACCTTCTTTTTGCTCTGTTTGTCCTCTGTTGCAGCAAGATGAACCAGTGCATCAGTGGCCGGCAGGCCACTTTCCATGGCCGGCAAGTGGCCAGCAAACCCCTATCCATGACCAGTAGGTGGCTGGCAGTCTTCACCAATGGCCGGCCATCCACTGATGCAAATCTCAACAGAGTTTTGGTAAGGTGGAGAAAAATGGTTCTGGGAATGTTCAACTGTGCAAACAGAGGCATTCGGGAGCAAAACGGAGGTCTTTTCGGTCTCTAATTTCCTGAGGTGGAATAGTTAATTACTTAGTTTAATTATTAGTTGCAATTGTCTTGTGATTATTTAATTAGCTAGTTAACTAATTAGTTCATTTGTTGTTCTAATAATTAGTTAAGTAGTTTAACTAGTTATTCATTTTGGTTTGTAATAATTAGCTTAATTAGCTTAGCTTAGTTATTCATTCGGACTCTCCTTCATGAGAGCAAAATGATGTAATAATGTGTATGTCTTCTAACCCCACGTCTTTCTCCCTTTTACTTAACCGCTTTCGATGGTTAGTTAGGAGCATCACGTTTCAATTAGCATACCTTATGCTTGCATCCATTCATCTTGTATTCCATGCACTGAGGCTCGACGCATCATTCAAACTACATTGTCATTTCAATACTTCATTGAATATGTGTTTAACCGCATGTTATCAAAATCGATTCATATACCATATTAGTAGCCGAGCCTATTAATTGTATTCTTCGTATGTGTTGCATTAGCCATGTCGCATAGTTAGGAACCATGCATTTTTTCTAACTCATATCTTTTTAGCTTGGAGTACTAGGTGAGTTTTTAATGCTTTAGCATACTTACATGAGTGTGAGTGATTGTCATGACTAGCATTCTTGCCATGAGGCTAAGTGCTTACTTGATAAACTGCTTGAGTACCTGTGGATGAAGGCTCATTGCTTGGATTGGAACGATCCAACGAATGTACATTTAAGCCCACTATGTCTAGTGGCAAATTCACAGTTTTAAGCCCACTTTGTTGAGTGGCAAATTTGCAAACTTTAAACCCAATTGAGGTGGCAAAATCAAACCATTTTCACAAAACAAACATGAAATTAAATTGTTCCAATTCGGGCAAACTAGTCTATACTTGCTTGTGCGCATCACATAGTAATGCTAGCGTAATAAACCGGAACAAGAGCATATAATGTTGATAAAAATCATATTATGATTAGTAGAGGCCGATCTTTGATCGGGCGAGCAGGGGTGCTCAATTCATGACCTTCCCCTCTCATACCTAAGTTCCCGAGCCAAGGCAACTTTGGTGATGACAGATACATCGCTTTTGGCACGAGTCATGGGTTTCCTAAATTTTTCCAAAAAAAAATATTTAGGTTGCAACTCTGTATCTAGCAAAGCAGTCCAATTTTGGCATTTTTTATTCAAAATCGATTTTTCAAAACAATTTGTCGAATTTAGACTCTTTGGTGCTTATCAATTTCACATTACACTTGTGAGATTAGATTCAGAACCACGGGAGTCCGAACTGTATGGCTTCTTTCAAACTTCCGAAAGAGGGCGCAAAAAAGTCGAGCTACAGTTGGTGACCGATACGTTCTAGTTTGGGGGTTCCAACATTGGATAAAATATAAAAAATAAGTCTATAAAATCTCGTTCGAGTCCATTTTCTTATAACAAATCTTGGTTTAAGCCTATAATACATCATATTTTAATAACTCAATATCATAAAAAAATAATCTTAATATTTATGGTGCATTTTAGCAATTAATAAAAAATATTTATAAATATTAGGAGAATTACATTTGAACAAATTCTAACATAAAATTTTTAAGACCTACACATTTTGTTTGACTTTGTCATTAATTTTTGAGATAGCAACTAAAATAAATTTCAATTATTATTATACGGAGAGACATGTGTGACAAAAGTTTGTTGTACATAACTTTAAAAATATTATTAATTCAAAATTTTCAAAAAAAAAAAAGGATAAAGAAATTTGGAAAAGTAATGTACCCAATTTATGTTGTGTTTGATTCATGGATTTAGATAGGAATTTGAAAAAAAGAAAAGAAAAGAAAAAAAAAGATAGTAGATGAAATATGAATGAAATATAACTATATTTTACCTAATTTCACACACATTTTAATTTTCCCTTTCAAAATCTCTATCCAAAACTATAAACCAAACAATCATCAATATTTGAAAAGAGTTTTGAATCTTTTATTGTATTGACATACACTATCTAAAAAATATATATAATATCTTACCTTAGGCTATGGAAGCATAGTTTGGGGGTTTATGGAAACAAAATAACCCGTCTAAAAATATATTAAAAAAAAAGGAGGAACAAAATTATAGCGTTTTTGGCTTAGACCCGACCCATTGTATGTTTTGAATCCATGTTTTGTTGTTTTTGATAGTTATTCATGTCTTGTTTCCCTTATCCCTCTTTAAGTTTGGCAATTGGATTGTATTGGTTGTGTTTGGAATAGGTTGGTAGCTTGTTTTTCAAGTTGTTGATGCCCAAAATTTGGCTTCTATGCTTAAGCGTAGCTTATTGCACTGGAGCGGTTGTTGACAACTCCCAGCACTTTGGCAGGTCTGCAAAACTTCTGATAGTTTGTATTTTCTATTCGAGCGTCATTTATTACACGAGCAATGACGCCTTTTTCCTTGTGTCTTGAAGCTCGAGCGTCACTTCCTGCGCTCGAGCAGTAATTATTTTTGTGTCTAGACGCTCGAGCATCACTTTTTGCACTCGAACGGTCTATGCGTATATCAGATCGCAGAACCATCTTTTTGGGTCACCTTTTATTTCACTCTCTCTCTATAAACACTCCAAAAACCCTAGATCTAGACATACTCTCTCTCTAAAACTTACCTTCTCTCTACAAAAACACCAAGATCTAGTGATTTCTTTACCCAACTCCCTTTGTTAAAAAGGTAGAACACTCTGTGAGCTCTCTTTTCATTCGAACAAAAGTGGATTTTGACTTTTTTGAGGTTTCTTCACTCTCTCCTTGCTTTTCTAGCTTCGAGGTAGGGATTCTCCACACTCTAGTATGGGTTTTGTCTTTCCTATTTGCTATTTCAAAGGATTATGGTGGTTTTGGGGGTTTTTGGCAAAAACCTAGGGTTTAAAATCAAAATGTAAAAGAGAGGTTTTCAAATGGTTTCTTGAAAAAGGTTGTGAGTATAAATTTGGGGTTGATATATGTTGAAATGAAATTTTTCTTACATTGAAATGGACTTTCAAAGAGAATGGGGTTTTGCCGTAAAATGTAAATGTTGAGATTGTAAAGTGAACTTGATATTGGAAATTGTAAAATTAAATAGATATTGATGATGAGGGTAGAATTAGCTATGTATTATCACTTCCATTTGACGTTTTCGAAAAGTGCATCTTTAATGAAATTTATTTATCTGTTTAGAGATATTTGTTTTAGGCTATCAGTTGAGAATAGCTATGAGTGTTGTAGAAATTGCATGAGAATTAAGTGAACTAAAACTAATTTCTCATCAATGTGCATTGAACATTGTTGCTTATTTAATACGTTGAAAATGTATATGATTTTGAGAAAAGAGGGCGATCGTTGGAAAGAGGTGTGTATCACCGAATCAAGTTGGCCTGAGTGTCCAGGGTGAAAGTCCTGAAAAACACGCGTATACATGGGTGCCAGTTCCCGTTGATGAAATATCCGTAAAATGGCAATAGTAGTGCTTGCATAGGCTAAGTTTGCGCGGGTGCCATTTGACGGTTTCCTGCGAACGAAATATCTCTAAAAGGTTGTACTGGTTTGAGATCTCCCCATGTTTTCTATGGTAAGGACAAGATTTTGAGAATTATGATATAAACTTGGCATGGCATGGTTTTGGAATGAAATGTAAAACGTTTGGCATGGGCATTGCATATGCATTCACCTTATGGCATTGTTAAGATTTATACATGGTGTTGCTGTATTTCTACTGGACTTTGGCTTACCCTATGTAGGAAAATCATTTTCAGATATTGGTATATGCTTCCGCCAAGGACTTGGCTTGGGAGGACTATGGAGCTGAAGACTTCTTGTTATCTTGTATTTAAATTTTGTACAAGCTTGAGGCTTTATTTGTATTGAGCTTGAGACTCACTTTCGATGTATCCAAGCATTGACTTGGAAAGATGTAAGCCATTAGGGCATATGGTTATCTATTTAGCCTTCATTTCTTTTCACTATCTTGCAACACATGTTGTAGATTCAGGATGTACCGTTTATGAATGTATATTGCACGTGTCACATTTTTTTTATATCGAACTCTGATTAATGAAAGCTCATTATTCCATTTATGTTGCTATTTATTAGTTGTTATGAGATAGATATATTGTGTTTATTCTGAGGCATTACAACTTGGTATCAGAGCGTATTGTGTTTGAATACTTTGGGCATATGGGAACTGATTATTACCACAACGGGTTTGTCTCGCTTGACAAAGACATTTGTGTGCACAGTATGCTTGTGTGATAACATGCTTATGTGGTTATATGGGTATGAGATTTAATTTCTAAGATATTGATTGGGTCTACGGGTTTTTAAAAGTCCTACTAGAAAAGCACTTGATCACTTCTACTTCTAATTGGAACTCCGACAACATCACGGGATGATCATTATCTAGGAAGAAAATTCGTGTGTGTTTATATGATTATGTGATTAGATGGAGTGGATTAAATGTTATCCATTGTACTAGGACTTGAGTAATTCGACTTTGGCACATTTTTGAATGTGCTAATCTTTAGGTTACCTTTATTAGTATGCCTAGACAAGAAAGTGACAATTTCCCTCCTTCCACACAGGAAGAATTGAGGAAACAATTTATGAAGTTATGCCAAGGTACTACACCTTTGGTACAATTTGAAGCATGGTTTACTAATCTATCAAGATTTGCTCCAGAATTGGTAAAGACTAAGGAACTTCGTTGTTCAGAGTTTGAGAGTAACTTGTGTGACGACATCCGAGAAAGGATTGTGGGGTCTTGGCATAGAAGTTATAGTGTGCTTATTGAAGCTATAGCTTATGTAGATGCAGCAATCTTAGTCATGGGACGGAGTAGGAAGGGGGCCATTTCGGCGAACCTCGTAACTCGGGGTGCAGTAGACCTTTTAAGAGGTGGAGGGGCTCCAACCCACAGCAGCCCAAGGAGCATAGTCTAGATCTACCTTTCTAGTGCCGAGTTTGGGTTCGGGGATAGGTAATTAGAGAGGTTTCACTTGTTACAAATGTGGTCAGTTGGGCCACAAGTCTCCAGCTTGCCTACAGAGGAAGAGGGCAGGGTTGGTGGCTCAATCAGTAGTTGCACCACCGGGATTATTTAGCCGGCCAAGACTTGGAGTGATCAAGTGCTCGCTGGAGGAGCAATGATTAGGATCCTCACCAGTTCAGACTTCGAACCAGTCACGATTCAAGGACCACTTATTTGCTAGGTATGTAATCAGTTGGGTCATGCTAAACATTTTTGTACCCAACCGGAGACTTCTTTGGGCGTTTCGCAACCTAGTCAGGTTCAACCTCATTCGTACAAGTAGGCCAGATTTCAAGGGCCTCGGGAGAGCCAAATTCTCAGACCTCTAGTAGGGAATTACGCGTTTATTTCAAGTGTGGCCAGCTAGGACACATCAGTAGTTCTTGTCTATAGCTTGTGAGCTCTTAGGGTATCTCGAGGTTTGAGCATAACCAACTTTACCGGTCCAGTGAGGGACGGTAACGGTGGTAGTACTGATGGGGTAGTTTCGTTTTGGCTATTGTAATTGGTGGGTTATTGTTTTGTAATCATTAGGTTATGTTGTGTAGCCAATGTGTTTTGGGGATGTTGAGACATCATAACTGCTTGTTTATATATGTACATTTGCTTGTTTATTTCCATGGATTAAATGGATTGAAGCATGTAATGACTCCAAAGTTTTGTTGTGGAATTGGAAAATTTTCGTATTGATGCATATATATGATTGTGATTTGGTTTGGGAAAGTGATGGCTTGTGAGCCATATTTTGAAATTAAAAAGGGTTATTAAGTGATGTGTGTTTTAGTTGGGGTTACCATGAGGCGAGAAGAGTTATACTTGCCGAGTGTGTGTAATTTCATGAGCATTCCTTATTAGGTTTTATGTTGGCGGTAGAGGTTTCGGTCTATTGTCGTGAGAATTCCTCGAAAGGATGTGAAGTGTGCGTTTGGCACTAGGTTTTATATGGTTTAGTGTGTTGTTTTCAAGGGTGAATAGTGTATAGTTTCGTTGGGTATAGAATTGTACCTTAATGGTAAGTAATGTTAACGGATCTTCATATTATTTGATTGGTTGTTTCTTGTGAAGGAATGTTAGTCCCTTATCATAGTATTGGTTGTTAGCATTGGTGGGTGGTGTGTTCTGAGTAGTTGATATTATATTTTGAGCAATGGTATAGCGAACATTTCCTAAGTTCTAGGATTCCTTTATTGTATTTGGGTGCAAGAAGTGTGTACCTCAATTCTGGTTAAGTTAAGAGATATTGTCGGAAGGGTTGGTCGGGTATATAACCCATGGTTATTGTGTGACCTATGTGTAGGGTCACAGTGGTTTTGTGTTTATGGGTCAAGGTTTGGAATGATGGTGAGGAGGTTGAGAATTTCTTTTGTTCCTCTGTAAAGTTATAATGGTAAGACTTTGAAAGCCTTGTAGGTGTCGTGTGTTCATGTCGGGGCTTAGTTCAGGGTAATTGTTCAGTAAGTATCAACAGCTGGTAAATTGACTAGGAGACTTAGTATTTTGGTTGTATTCATGTAATGAATGACGAATAGAATGTGGATTAAAGAATTGACTTTATTGGTCACTGAGGGATGAATGTGTTGTGTTTACTTGTTGTTCAATTCCGGTGGTTACGTGGTAACAATGGCATTGTGGCGTAGTGGGCCTTTGTGAGTTGACTTGGTGCGAGAGAATAAGTATGTGAATTTCATTTTTGTGAATTCGGTCGAGGTTGTGAGTACATTCACCGAATGAGGGATTCAGTGTAAAGATAACCCATTTGGGGTTAAGGGTAAGATGTACAATAAGTGATGAGGTTTTGCTAGTATGGCGTGTGGTAGTGTATGGTTTATATATTGTTGTTAGATGATGTGTAGAAAGGGATCGGTCATAGAGCGATGCCAGGAAGGTGCCTTGGTAAGGCAATAGTGTGGTTAATGATTGGATTGAATAGTTTATTATTCCACAGTACTGGGTCACTTTGGTGTAAGTGTTTGTTGTCTAGTTTGGATAGTGGAACTCTGAGTGAAGTAGTAAGATTGTGTGGAGTGAGTGGTGCGCTATGTCAGAGTTGTTTTAACTTATTCGGTCCTTATGTATACATGGTGTAAGGTACTAATCTGTGCATTGACTTCAGAGGGTCTATTGTGTTTAACTTGAGAAGTCCAGTTAGGACTCAAATGTGAAGCAAGGATGTGCATGCCACATAGGCATACGTGTGATGGGTGAATCGAGAATCAGAGTATCGTGGGTTAACTTTGAAGAATCCAGAGTGATTCAATGCACATAGGAGGTTGTGCATGGAACTCCATTTTCAGAGTTAGTGAGGTTGGGCAAGATGTTGGCATTAATACTAAGTTAGGTGAAGTTAAGTGGTATGTCGGTGTTTGAAGGGCTGGTGCGGGTGAATAGTGTTGGATAGTTGATTGGTTGGTATTTGGGTTGGTTGACACGTAGTCACCTCAGGAATAGGTCAAAATTGAGGGTTGTGTAATTGAACAGTGTCTTAGTGTGGCAGGTGAGTCCCGCATAGATAGTTGGAAGGTTGTTTTGAGTTATAGTAACCGGTTTGGGATTACGGTTGAGAACTTTGGTCTTATAAGCGCTTTGCACCATTATGTGATTGGTGAATGTGAAATTTCTTCCCTTGTGATATTGCGTTACTGGTATTTCAAAAAATTTTAGGGGTTCTAATTGTGGAAATTTTGTTTTGGGTATTATGGCATCACTGTGAACGTGATGAGTTTTGTTGAAGTGTTAAGTACTCAATGGTGGTTTGGGTATTGTAGGTAATCGAGACGTTGTGGATGTCTTAGAGTGTTGTTCTTGTTGTAGTTGTTGTTACTGTTGTTATTGTTGTTATTGCTGTCGAGGGTAGTTTTTGTTTCATAAATCACCACAAGTTTTGCCGGTTGGGGAGGCATCCATGTTCGTTCCTTGTTGTTGAGTCAAGTCTTGTGAAGCAAGATGTTTCTATTAGTTAAGGTGTTATGGGGACACCACGGGGTTGAGGAGGCTACTTGGGAGTGTGAGGCGGAAGTCCATGAGAAGTATCCAGACCTATTTGTTGATCTTTGAGCAGGTATTGAAAACTTTGTCATGTTAATATAATATACAACATTGTATATATTTTGGGAATGTGAATTGTATATTCAGTAATGAGCATATATTTACCTTGTTAATGAGAATGGATGTGGATAGGTCATGGTGATGAATTTAAATTACTATCATTGTGTAATTGGTTTAAACTTGGTTTTGATGTTTGGTTTAAATTTCAGGGACAAAATTCCTTAAGGAGGGAAGGTTATAGTGTTTCTGGCTTAGACCCGACCCATTGTATGTTTTAGATCCTGGTTTCGTTGTCTTTTGTAGCTATTCATGTCTTGTTTCCCTTATACCTCTTTCAGTTTGGCTATTGGGGTATATTGGCTGCGTTTGGAACAGGTTGGTAGCTTGTTTTCAAGAATTTGACTTTTACGCTCGAGCGTAGCTTCTTGTGCTCGAGCGGTCTTTGACAACTCCCAACACTTTGGCAGGTTTGCAAAAATGTTGAGAGTTTGTATTTTTCACTCAAGCGTCACATATAGCGCTCAAGCGGTGACACCTTTTTCCTTGTGTCTTGACGCTCGAGCATAATTTCTTGCGCTCGAGTGATAATTATTTTTGTGTCTGGACACTCGAGTGTCACTTCTTGCGCTCGAGCGGTCTGTGCGTATATTAGATTGCAGAACCACCTTTTTAGGTCACCTTTTCAGTTCACTCTCTCTCTCTCTAAACACTCTAAAAATCTAGACACTTTCTCTCTAAAACTTACATTCTCTTTACAAAAACACCAAGATCTAGTGATTTCTTCATCCTACTCCCTTTGTTAAAAAAGGTAGAACATTCCGTGGGCTCTCTTTTCATCCGAACAAAAGTGGATTTCGGCTTTTTTGAGGTTTCTTCACTCTCTCCTTAGCCTTCTAGCTTCGAGATAGGGATTCTCCACACTCTAGTATGGGTTTTATCTTTGCTATTTGCTATTTCAAAGGATTATGGTGGTTTGGGGGTTTTTGGCAAAAACCTAGGGTTTAAAATCAAAATGTAAAAGAGGAGTTTTCAAATGGTTTCTTGAAAAAGGTTGTGAGTATAAATTTGGGATTGATATATATTGAAATGAGATTTTTCTTACATTGAAATGGATTTTCAAAGAGAGGGGTTTTTCCCTAAAATATAAATGTTGAGATTGTAAAGTGAACTTGATATTGGAAATTGTAAAATTAAATAGATATTGATGATGAGGATAGAGTTAGATATGTATTATCACTCTCATTTAACGTTTTGGAAAAGTGTATCTTTAATGAAATTTCTTTATCTGTTTAGAGATATTTGTTTTAGGCTATCGGTAGAGGATAGCTATGAGTGTTGTAGAAATTGCATGAGAATTAAGTGAACTAAAACTAATTTCTCATATATGTGCATTGAACATTGTTGCTTATTTAATACATTAAAAATGTATATGATTTTGAGAAAATACGGTGAACGTTGGAAAGAAGTGTTTGTGTATCACCAAATCAAGTTACCCTGAGTGTCCAGGGTAAAAGTTCTGAAAACGCGCGTATACATGGGTGTGATTCTCACAAACGAAATATCAGTAAAATGGCAATAATAGTGCTTGTATAGGCTACGTTTACATAGGTATCGTTTGACAGTTTCCTACGGATGAAATATCCGTGAAAGGTTGTAGTGGTTTGAGATCTCCCCTTGTTTTCTATGGTAAAGGACATGATTTTGAGAATTGTTATATAAACTTGGCATGGCATGATTTTGAATTGAAAAGAAATGTAAAACATTTTGGCAGAGGCATTGCATATGCATTCACCTTATGGCATTGTATGATTTATACATTGTATTGTAGTATTTCTACTAGGCTTTGGTTCACCCTATATGAGAAAACTATTTTCAAGTACTGATGATATACCTCCACCAAGGGCTTAGTTTGGAAGGATTGTGGAGCTAAAGGCTCATTATTGTTATCTTGTATTTAAATTTTGTACAAGCCTAGGGCTTTATTTGTATTGAGCTTGAGACTCACTTTTGATGTACCCAAACATGGACTTGAAAAGATGTAAGCCATTAGGGTATATGGTTATCTATTTAGCCTTCAGTTCTTTTCACTATCTTGGAACACATGCTGTAAATTTAGGATGTATTGTTTATAAATGTATATTGCATATGTCACCTTTTTTTTATATCGAACTCTGATTAATGAAAGCTCATCATTCCGTTTATGTTGCTATTTATTAATTGTTATGAGATAAGTATATTGTGTTTATTTTGGGGTGTTACAAAAATTATAGGGATCATGGGTCAATGATCTTGTAAAAATCTTTTGGTGAGATAGGTTAATTGGTTATGAAATTTTTTAGGATAGGATAACAACCAATAATTTTTTTATATTTTATTTAATTACTAAAATTTAAAATTTTCAGATGAATTTTTGAAGCTTTCGCTGCCTTTATTAATGAAATGTCTCTTTTCTATAATATAAATATATAGATTGGAATGTCGTTGCAAATAAAACTATTAGACATCAAGAGAAAAAATCTATGGAAGATGATGAAATATGTGAATTGGTTCCTATATTTTAGAGGTTAAAAAATTTAAATTTTAAAATTGATTAGTTAATTTTCTTTTTCAAATTTCTAAATTTAAATTTTTAAATGGATTAATTAACTTTCCTTTTAAAATGTGTAAACCAAGACATAATAAGAAATTTTTTTTTTTAAAATGATTCCATAAAAGCTAATAAAAGTTTGTCAATAGAAGATTTTTTTAATTATTTAAAAAATAAAAAATCTACAAAAATAGCACAAGAGTTTTGAGTTTCAGAAGGCTGTTCTTATTAGAAATCTCATTTTCTTTAATATATATATATATATAACATACATCCATCTAGTTCTTTGGCAATGGGCAGTGATCGAAGGTGGCAGAAGAGGGAGCAGATAATTAAAACTTGTTTTCAAAAAAAAAAACTACTTTCTTGTATATAGTTTAATTCTAAAAGTTTTCGAAATTTCAAAAATTGCTCTGACTTTTTCAAAAATAAAAATAATTATCAAGCTGTGTTTTTGTTTGTAATTTCGGAGACCTTTTAAATTAAAAACAAAAAAGGGAAACTGTAATGTAACATTATGCAATGTAAGGGTGTGTGCGGTGCGGTTCAACCAGTTTAAGAATGAAATTATAAATCAAATGATGGATTGGCGGATTGATGGATTGGCAAATCACGGTTTGGGTGGTTTTGAGCTGATTGGCGGATTAAAGAATATTATAACTAATTATCAACCATTTACATAATATGTAACACTAATTTGCATAATATTTTTCATATATATAACACAAACAGATTTTATAGAATATGTTTCATATATATAACTAATAATTTGTAACAAATTTCACATCTTAAATATCTCTTACACTCATTTTTACTTTAATATTTCATTAGAAATTAAAAAATATATATGTATTAAGTATAGCGGAGCGGAGTGATTTCGAATGCGGATTATAAATTTTAAAGTTTATTTGTAGTTAGTGGATAAAGTGGTTCGGTTTGATACAGATCAGTGCGATTTAACAGATTGAGTAGTATTTTACACAACCCTAATGAAATGAAGTCTTATTTTTTTATTTAGAATTTGAAGCCTTGCTCTTTTTCCAAACGTTAATGTTTAATTTCATAATCAATTTTGTGATTTTCTTTAAGAATTAAAATTAATTTGAAAAAAAATAAACACTAAAAAGATAATTTAAAATTTTTAAAAATTATTTTTATCTCCCCCCCCCCCCAACCCAAAAAAAAAAAATAAAATAAATTTATTAATTTTTTCACCAAATTAATTTTTTTTTCAAAAATGTTTTAAAAATAAATTGTTAAAACCAAACCGAACCAAGTTTTTTTTTTTTTTTTTGGGTTCAAGATGAGAGCACATCAGTAGTATCTACACTCACATAAATTTAACCGCAAACAGTACGGTTGTTGCGTGGCTTAATTTCAAGGTTTTCAATATATTGTGTTCTAGGAATCGTTTGATTAGAAGAAGAAAACAAGAGAGAAGGGA
Organism: Camellia lanceoleosa; assembly: GCA_025200525.1. Classification (NCBI taxonomy): domain Eukaryota; kingdom Viridiplantae; phylum Streptophyta; class Magnoliopsida; order Ericales; family Theaceae; genus Camellia; species Camellia lanceoleosa. Next base: position 162,941,526 of record CM045759.1, read on the forward strand.
AATATATTACAGCTATAGAAAGGTACTACTAAATTATTATAAGAGAATTGCAACAAGGAAGGGGAAGAAATGCGACAATATCTCTAATAATGCCTAGTATTAGTCTTGTGAATAATATTCATTAATTAATCATACATATGCTAAGAAGGCTTACCTAATCTTGAATCTACACACAACTAGGCCGGCCCTTTTACGTATGCAATTGTCGCCATCGGTAGCAACAAATGAGACCTTAGTTATATATATATATGCAACCTTTGTTGCCAACAACAAATGAGAATCTTTAGACGGCAAAAAATTTGAAAGAAAGTTCTTTTTGATTGGATGGTTTGCTACACAGATAGCTACTCTTATTTATTTATTTATATTTTTTTTAGCAAGTAAATAAAATTTTATTAATAAAGGAAAAAGTTTTAAAGTAAACCGCATCATTGTTAAAATATTATATCCCAACTATATTGGCATTCAATGTGACATCAATCATAATTTTTTATTTTCATCACACGGCAAAAGATTCTTTATGTGCATAATTAACTCCACTACAATAATTGTTATATGTATAATATTATAATTTGGAGTCCTTCCATACATTAATTGTTAGCCATGGCCTTGTCATCCATTTTTTATTATTTTTTTGTTTTTTTGTTTTTTTATAATTAGGTGTCCGGTTAGTTTACGTGCACTTTGACTAATTACCTGTATTCTATAGTGTTGGCAGCCGTAACCTCTTACGAAACTCATTCACTCACTTGTATCCAGTGGCGGAGTCAGAAAATCAAATTAGAGGGGGCACTTATTAATTATATTATTAAAAAATTTTACAAAAATATTTAACGCAAGTTTTTACGATTGATTTCGAGGAACATAAAAAAAAATAATGTTATTTATAACTAGTGTATCATGAACAATATAAAAAAATATGGATATAAGTCTTAAAATAAATTATATAATGATAAAAAAAAAAATTATATAAAATTTGATTAAAAATTCAATATAATGGTAATACCACATCATCATTAGTATGTGATATCACCAACTAATAGTAAATAAACACACAGAGAGTGAACCTCACATGTCAGATATAACTAACAATCCAATAAATTTCATATCTTTATAGTGAGATTAGTTATACTTGTATGTCAATAATAATGACATCACCATTACATTCAAAAATTTTCATAAAATTTTCATAGATAATATGGTTTATAAAAGTCTCTTCATTTTCATTCAAAAGAACCATTATTGTTCTCATAATTTTTAAAATGTCATTGACATTTCACTCTAATAATATTTTTGTAATTTTTTTTTATTTAAAATATTTTCTTTATATTTGCAACAAAACAACAACAACAACAACGCACAATTAGTACACATTAATATGTATTTGGGAGGAGAAAAATTGAATACACACCTAATCTTTGACATAATACACAAAGTGGTGGTCCAAGACTTGAATCCATAACCTTAAGGTTATTAGATCAAGTCTTAACCATTAAATCAATAATCACCCTCTTTTTTTATATTTACAAAAAAAAAAAAAAAAAAAAAAAAAAATTCCAAAATTCAGGGGGCCACGTGACCCCCTCGTCCTTGGTTGCCTCCGCCACTGCTTGTATCTAGATGTGAGAAAATATAATAAAAGATATCAATATATGTAGCATGTTTTATTTTATTTTTTTTTACAAATTTCTATATAAATTCATGATCTAAATGCAACCTTATACTTGAAACTTGAACTTCTACTGCCGGCATGGTGACATTGCCTCGAAAGGACATTAGCTCTATTACATGATATAAAGGATTCAACTTCTCTGTACATAATTGGAGTCTAGTTGTGTCTCTTACGGCTTTTCATACTATTCGACTTCAATTGACTGAAGAGCAGTGCTGATGTGCTATCCATTGGGGTATCTTCTTGTATTTCTCTTCCTAGTTTGGACAGACCCGCATATTACCAATACATATATGTAAAGAATTTGATAAGATAAAAATGTCTTCTGAATTCAGCTTTACTAAATGCATGCATATGAAAATGTCTAGATTTCTACAATTGTTAGAGCAACAAGGACCTTCCTTCTTGTTGAACCCCTTTTCGCTTTATTTTCTTTCCATATTCTTGGTGTTCCTCCTCTTTATCAAATGGCACTTTAACAGTCCAACTAACAGAAAAAATCGACCACCTTCACCACCAAAGCTCCCAATTATAGGAAACCTCCACCAATTGGGCTTGTTGAAGCATCGCTCACTCCAATCCTTAGCTAGAAAACATGGGCCGATCATGCTGCTTCACCTAGGCAATGTACCTGCACTAGTCATTTCCTCTTCTGATGCAGCTTCTGAGATCATGAAAAACCATGATCTCATCTTCGCAAACAGGCCCAAATCAAGAATCTTCAAGAGACTTATGTATGACTGCAAGGCAGTATCAGTGGCACCTTATGGTGAACTTTGGAGGCAGTTGAAAAGTATTATGGTGCTCCAGCTTCTGAGTAATAAGAGAGTTCAGTCTTTTCATAGTGTGAGAGTAGAAGAAATAGCCAACATGATGAACAAGATTACTGAGCTGTCTAGTTTGTCATTGCCGATGAATTTAAGTGAAATGTTTACATCACTTACAAATGATGTGATAAGCAAGGCAGCTTTTGGGAGGAAGTATGGTGGTGGGGATAGTGGAAAGAAGTTCAAACAGCTATTGAAGGACTATTTAGGGCTATTAAGCCGATTCGACGTTGGGAAGTTATTTCCATGGCTCGGTTGGCTTAGCCGAGTCAATGGATTTGATGTTGAAGTAGAGAGGGTGGCCACAGAACTTGATGAATTCCTTGAGGGTGTAGTTGAAGAGCGCTTGAATGGTTTGGAAACAGAGATCTATAATAGTAATGGTGGTCAAGATGGATATACAGGCAGGGAGGACTTTCTTGATAGTTTGCTTCACATATACAAGGAAAACAGTGCTGGTGTTCATATCGATAGAGATAGCATCAAAGCTCTTATTTTGGTCAGGCTCTCTGTCTCTCTCCCTGCATTTTTTTACCATTCTACTAGCATATGCGAATCTCACAATAAGTCTACCAACACAGAAACCCGATACAAAACATACTCCACTCACAACCCTATAAAAAATGTGATCAATTCATACGTATTTTGTGTCCAGTTCTATAATTAGTATTTTGTATTTGCAGTAGAACTGGAGTCTCTTCATAAAATTTTTCCTTATTCTTCAGTATATACAAAATGATGATTAAAAGCCAAGTTTCATAATTTTTAGTTTTTTAGTTCAAAGGAAAAGGATTGAATGTCCAATAATTAGTTATATATATATTCTTTTTTCTTTTATTTATAGAATTTGAAGGTAGTGAGTCAAAGTAGACCATGCAGTACTGAAGCTTCATGCTTAACTCCAATAGTATTAAGAATTGTTCCACTAATTTGATTAACAGATTTGTTATTTATCATATATAATTTCCTGCAGACTACCTTTGCAGCTGGAACTGATACTACCTCTACATTTCTAGAGTGGGCAATGACAGAACTGTTAAGACATACTCAAATCATGAAGAAAGTGCAGACTGAGGTGAGGGGGGTTCTTGGACAAAAAAAGGACATAACTGATGAAGATTTGGAAAAAATGCACTACTTGAGAGCCATGATTAAAGAAACTTTACGTTTTCATCCTCCGATTCCATTACTAGTTGCAAGGGAAGCAAGGCATGATGTCAAAGTAATGGGATATGATGTTGCTGCTGGAACAATGGTTATCACCAATGCTTGGGCAATTGGGAGAGACCCTGTTGTATGGGATGAACCAGAGGAGTTTAGGCCAGAGAGGTTCTTAAATTCTCCTATTGATTACAAAGGGTTGGACTTCCAATTCATTCCATTTGGTGCTGGAAGGAGGGGTTGCCCAGGAATCTCGTTCGCAATGGCTGTTAATGAGCTGGTGTTAGCAAATCTGTTGAACAAGTTTGATTGGCAATTACCAGGTGGAGCAAAAGCTGAGGATTTGGACATCACTGAATGCCCTGGCGTCACAATCCACAAAAGGATTCCTCTTTTTGCCATTGCGACTGCATGCTCAAGCTAGTACAAATCTACTTAAAATTTGGAATGTTTTTCCTTGTGACCTTCCTATGTTCTTTATATGATAGTAGATACTTTCAACATAAGGCTCAACGTAAGGGTACTATTTTTCAGTCAAACCAATGCTTAAATCTTGTACAATGTCATGTGGTCATCACATTCACTTGTTCTAGTATGACCTTGATCCATAATTTAAAGAGTGAGCCGATGTTATGTAATGGTTTCAACGTTTACCACCACCCATTATGACACTATAGCTGGATGATTGAAATTCACAATCTTAGTACTACTACAATATCGTTACAGCTATTACACAACCGTTACATTTCTGTTTCAAGAAATTTTCTATATATGAATGTGATCACTTTTCTCATTTTTCTTTCTTTAAGCTATTCATATACCAAAAAATGCATATAATATTTATGCAGAAATCTTAGATCTATCTGCTTTAAGTGTCTAATTTTCTGGTTCTAGAAGATGTATTTTACTACCAAGATTAGATGATCATATATAGCTCTAGCTCTCTCTCTCTCTCTCTCATCAACAAAATTCCATTCCTTTCTACTTGATTTTTTTTATTACTAATGCATGTTTATTTGGATTTAGGTTAAATTTGTCAAACAAAACTTGGATATCATGTTATGTATTTTTATATTAGCATGTTGAAATTTTGTATTATGAACATATGTTCACGAGACTATCATTTTTAGTATTAAATAGCCTTCATATATATTCATAACAACAGGGAAGTTATCCATTGTTATGATATACCATTACACCCCACAACTATATTCGTGTTGCCATTATCGCTATGGAGGCCACCACTGTTTCTTAAAACCATACTTTGATCATAAGATATAGGGGGATATATGCCAACAAGTTATTATATAATGTGCGTGTAGCTAAAAGAAGAATAATGGATGGACAAATATGTTGTTTACATAAGCATTTATACTTAAATCCTCTCAACAATCACTTAATATCATTTTGATTCTATGAAATTGTACTTTTAATCCCGTCAACTACAAAAAAATTGTACAAATAAAGGAGTGAGAGCGATATAATTTTATAGCTAGGAGTTAAGAGGTATTCATATGATTAACTTATTATATTTATTTATTTATATTTTTTTAATAATGACAGTCCCAAATAGTTTTTTTTTTTTGGCGACAATATATCATGGGTCGCAACTAACCAGTGTTATTAATAATAGCGGCCACCAGAAATTACTATCACTAGACTTGAAACTTATTCTTTTGTCGCTACTCCAATGGGTGATGCTAGTGGGTTGCTTTCCGTTAAGAATGCTTTTCAATGGTTGAATTCAAATTAGGGGTCTGTGGTCAAGGTTTGATCTGGAAGAACATTTCCCCTCCTAAGATGCAATTTATTAATTGGTTGGCAAAAACAGATGTGTTCCTAAAAAATATAGGTGTATTAGATCATAATGCTTTATACATTATGCATTTTTTGTAAGGCTGAAGCTGATTTAGGGGACCATGTATTGCTCCATTGTGGGTGTGTCTGGAAAATTTTGGCTGAGATATTGTCTTGGTGTCGTGTACAATGGGTATTACCTAGCTCCATTAGAAATCTATTGACATGGTCGAATGGAGTAAAGCTTAAGGGTGTAGATAAGCTGGTTTGGGAAGCTGCTTCATCTTTTATAATGTGGAATATCTGGAAAGCTAGGAGTGGCTATAAGTTTGAGTGAAAGAATGTTAATTGGGAGAGCTTAAGTGAATCCATCAAAGTTAATTTAGCTCTTTGGGTGAAGTATAATCATAAAAATATACATTACTCAGTTAAGGACATAGCCTACAGGTTGGAGTGCATTAGGGGTAGCTGAGTATATTTACTGATGTGTGGATAGATGTTATTGCTACACTATGTTGCTTTTGATCCTCAGCTGCTGCAGTTCTGTTGTTGTGCTACAGACTAGGTATGGGCTTTGTAATATTGTGGTTGTTTGCTAATTTTACACTTTTGATTGTGTTGTTGTTTTTCCTATTTGGTTGAGTTCTCATCAACTGGTAGAATGGATAATGTTGTAGACGATTGGGCAGAGGTTTTGGTGCCAACCTAGTTGGGATCTAAACATTTTCTTTGGGCAGAGGTTTTGGTGTCAACCTAGTTGGGATCTAAACTTTTTCTTTGATGCTTATAGCATGTGTCTAGTTGTTGTTGGTGTTTTCAGTTTCCTATTCATTTATTGATGTAAGATGTAAGGTTTTACCTTGATTCTCTATCAATAAAGTTTCTTGTTTTGCTGATTAAAAAAAAAAAAATGTTGAAGTGGTGCTCAGTTACTAGTGGTTCCTACAGTTGCTGCTTCAGTGAATTCGAATGGCTCGGTGAATTTGTGCTTCGAATTGGATATTTTAGGATGTTTTGTTGTTGTTATTATGTCTCTGCATTTGCCATTGTCTTTAAGGATGAGGTTGTTATTGAATTCCTCCTGATTGGATTTCATTGCTTACAATGAAGGAGATGGCTTCTTTGTGGTCATTATGGTTTACCTGAATTGGGTATGATGTATTATGGAGTATGTCATGAGATTGGTTGTTTCATTGTTTTGTTCTTTGGTTGGTTCCTTGCCAATCCTTGGTTTAGGGCTAGCACATGGTTGGTTTTTTTTTCAGTTCCAACCAAGTTGAGATTGGAAATCTTTGTTCTGATGCTTGGTGCACTGGACATTTTTTTATTGATGTGATAAGTCACAGTGTTTTGCTTTGTGCATTGGATTTTCATCACTAAATCTTTCCTTTTGCTAATAATAGAAATATAAAAAATAAATTAAAAAAAACCAGCTTGTGAAATGGATTGAAAAAACTGGTTGTAAAATCCAAACCTGAGGACAGTATGTGTAAGAGCAACTGCCTTGACATTTCATATTTCGATATACCAATTAACCAATGATTATCAGTCAAATAATCTTTTGTTTTGAAAGCCTACTAGATCCACCATATGACCTGCATAGATATTTATTCGATTTCCCACATAGGCCGTGACGAAAATTCAAGGTTATAAAAACTGAAGCGGTTTTGTTTTAATGTTCAAAAACCATAATATGACTCCATTCTCCAAGAACTAGTTCATCATCACCAAAGAACTCGGTTCAATGTAGACACCCTATTTTGACTATCTATAATGCTTGGCTCTGCTTAGGAAGCACTACCCTATGATGAACTCAAGAGTAAATTGGAAACCTCTTATTTGTCAACTCTAATCCGAGATTGAATGCACTTAGATTGACTTTCACCATCCAAACATCCCTAACAACCTATTCTTACCCAATTCAAACCACATTGGACCCTCAAGGTGCAATTCATTTCTATTCAAGCTTGACCTTAGGTCTAGAAATGGATAGTCTTTTGCACGTCAGTTTATATTAAAAACCTTAGAATTTTCAAAATTCGTCAAAATCCTATTTAAAATGAAGATTTGGTAGTCACTTTCTAATCGTTTGTCAATTTTTGATAAATGAGGGTAAAATGGTCTTTTCACAAAACCTACAGACTAGAATTGAACCAGGCTTTTTCTAATTTATTTTGGCTTATTTTATTATTCAAATACACTATTTTTCAGAGAAATTGAGTGGCCCAAGCCCAAGACTCTTTACAAAAAAAATTTCCATTGCCTAGGGTTTGCAAAAAAAACATAAAACAACGTCAAACAGGGGAAGATGGCCATATCGGCCAAAGCTCCATTTTCTCATGCCAAGACATGGTTGGATCAGCTCTGTGGTCTTGGTTTTTCGAGGTGACATTTTTCTCTTTTTTGGTCTCCCACTGAACTGTTGATCCTATCTGTATATGATTTTGTATCTCACATCATTTTTAGAGCTCAGAAGCCCTTCTTAAAGAGCCTATATAAATTCCCCATTCACCTCCAGTATTATTTATTCATGAATTCAAATCCGAGTTCACAAGGATTACTCTACACTTATAATCTGTTTGGATGGAAGGGGTTGGTAAGAAAAGAAAAGAAATGAAATGATAATAACATGAAACCTTCACTTTTTTGGATGGTTAATTAGGTAAGAAATAGTGAGAGATGGTGAAAAAAGAATTCTCACCAAAATTATGTTTTGTCCTCACCAAAAGTAGGGAGATATGGTGAGAAAAGAAATGGGTTTAATAAAACTTTTCTAAAATATCAAAATTACCTTATGGTGGAACTCGAAAATAGCTTATTAACATGGAAAGTTATTTTTGTGATGTTTTGGGTCTTGGACGCAACCTGAATGTGTATATTTGGACTATTTGTTTTGCTTACGAAGCCTTGAGTACCATGTGATGTCATTAAGACTTCATTTCCGACCTCTCTTAACCTTTCTTAACAATTGTGAGTTAGAAAATTTTGAGTTTTAGGTATAAGGATAGAACTAGGGAGTATGGGAATGCCTTCGAGCGAATTCCAGGCTTGGAGGCTTTTCTGTACGTGCGGCCAAGAGGGCTTGCAATGCCCCAAAATTTATCATCCAACTTATGATTAAATCGATTAAGTATTTTCAAACCATCACAATGAATACCATTAAAGAACATGGTCTTTTACCCAAAATAATCTCTTTATCATGGTACTATTCCAAGTGAAGTATATATCATTGTCCACTAACATACAATAATGAATGATAACAGTTCAGAGGGTGAAAGAATACCAAAGTAAAATGCCCTAATGACGTACACATCACAAAGATAGCCCTTGATTATACAAAAATGGACATTCAGTCCCAAACCACAAAACAGTTTCGGAGTTTCAAAAAGTAACATCCAGTGAGCCTTCGTGCTTGAGTCCAAACACATCCATTGCCAAATCACTTTGGCAGAATCACACCACCATTTCTTGAAATGTTGTTAGTTAGGGTAAACTATTGCCCAGTAGAAAAAACATTTAATAAAGTATATAAATAATCAAGATGTATATAATTATGCCATGCACTTGTTACAAAAATCTATATTTTCTCTTTTAAAAAAAAAAATGCCCAATGCATGATTTCCATTCAAAGTCTCATTTGCAACCATGGGGTGGTAAATACACTCTGGCATCCCAAGTAAGAGTCACAAAACCACACTTATATCTATATATAGATTTATATACCAAAAAAAATACCCCCACATTTGCCGGCTATTAACACGGCTGGGAATGGGCACCAAAAACCATCCGTTTTCCACTTTTACTGACTATAATACAGTAGGACCAATGGACAACCAAAAATATTTTTCCACATTCGTTCAGCGATAAGCTCAAGACAGGACAATTGGGCACCTTAACTCTCAATGTGGGTACCAATATAATACACAACCATTTCCCAAAATTTGACTCGATTACCCAGACTCATATGCTATTCCCCTTTTAAACATTTTCCAAACATCCACAAGATTGCAAGATCTCAGGAGAAAATTATAATGTACATGATGCATGAGTTTTCAAATCCAATTTGCCTAATGTTCATTCAATTTATAAGCAAGATTTAACAATAGCAAGAAATAAAAGGATTTCCTCAAATTTCTCATTTCTACAACTCCAACATTCATCTATCTTAACACACATTTCCAAGATGAATCAAACTTGCATGTCTCAACACATTTGCAACAAATCAGTCACCGAATTTCAAGGTTTAGGAGTCGATTGAACCAAGCACCATTATTAAATCAAATTGGGGCATTTCCCTCTTTTACACTTAGATTCAATATCCATCATCAACAATAATAATCAACAAGAAACATTTATGTTCCGTCCCAAAAACATTAGGTATAAACCGCTTTTGTTTGTATATAACAAAATCATCTCACACATCTATATAATTAAGAAAATACCACATATATACCTTAAATCATAGATATACTACGTTAAAAGTATCCCTACCTTAAGGATGGAGGAAAAAGGTGAAAGCACAAGGAAAGCTTCAAAGAAAATGCGATTCAATCGGTAGAAACATTGATCTTCACTCCATCTTCGCTTGTTGCAGGGGATCTAGGCTTGATTCTGAGTGAAATGAGAGATTTTTAGAGAGAGAAAGCTAGGGTTTTTGGAGTTGAGGAGAAGGGAAAGGAAGAGAAAAAGAAAAAGTGGAAGAAATGATCTACACTGCAACTTTTAAGTTGCTAATATCGCGCAAATTGCTCGAGTGGTGAACTCAATCTCTCAGCATTTCGATCTGCAAAATAAGGTACTAGATGCACCCCCCTCACCGCTCGAGTGATAAACTAACTGATTGAGCGGTCATCCTAGATACAGCTAGTCACACAGGCTTAATTCCTAAGACACTCCCAGCACATCAACATTCTTTCCATATGTAACCATTTAAGTACATGAAATAGAAATGTAAGAGGCTTTTCATTTACTTAAATGTACATTGTAAATAAGGAAATACCCTCCATTTGGATTCAAAGAAAAATACAAAAACTCAAAATCCAAGTAAATCAAAATGTGATTCCCCTAGTTTTAGTACAAAAATAAATTTTTGACTGAAATTTTTAAGCTTGTCGTTAAAGTAAAGTGATTAATACCTTGTAGAAAAATCCCATAAAATCAAACTTGACTATTTAATATATGAAGAACAATTACCACCAAAAATTATTTTCAAAAACATAAATTTTGAAAAATCCAATTTTTATACTTAGAAAATTTTTAGGCTAAGTCCAATTTTTGACAGAAAAACTTTTTAATACAACTTTCTTTATACGAAAAATAATAAGGGTCAGATCTCGACCTGAACTGTTACAGGGATCGTGTGTGCGGTTTTGTGCAATAGGAAATTAGATTCATGGGCAGGTTTTCGCAAGTGTAATGGGTTGGGCTCGCATGTGCGGCAGGGTGGAGCAACAACTTGAAAATTCACTGCAATGGGGGGTTGCCGCACATGTGACGAAGGTGTCCATATGTGCGGTCTTCCGTGTTTTCTATCTCAAATTTCATGTACAACATGTCAAATATGATCCCCTCCCTTCCCTTTTGATCACTTTTCATAACTCTCTCTCTCTCTCTCTCTCTCTCTCTCTCTCTACAAACACACCAAAATTATCACACATTCTCTAATCCACCAAAATCTATTAAGTTTTAGGTAGTAGTTCTTAAGGCCAATTTCAAGGGCATGTCGAGGGCATCATTTTGACCAGAGCAAATCAAAATAGCAACGTTGAAAATTAGGGTTTTTGTTTCTCTTCTCTTCTAATACTTGAGGTAGGGATTTTCTTAACGTTGTGCATGTTATTTAGCTTCATTATGTATTATTTTGATAGTTTGTAATGTTTGAAGAATTAGGATTTTATATATATTAATGTTAATACATAAAAATTGGGAAATTTATCATTTTGTTATAAACTCTTCAAATTACTTCCCTCAAAATACTTCCTGGCTTGCTAATTTAAGAAATCTCTATTTAAATCAAGAAATCCCCAAATTTTCTTCATACCATAAAATTTGTGAAATTTAAGAATGTGTTGAGAAATGGGAATTTATGAAATTTTTGGGAAAACTATAAGCTTTGGTTATGTATTGAAAGATAATGATACTATGAAATTTTTGAGAATTGATCTTCTATATTGGAATGGTTGAGAATTATTAAATTATACTTTAGCTATTGCCTATATTGGAAAATTTTGATGTAAATTTTATGATTTTAACTTCTATCCCTTTCTAAGAAATTCATTGAGATGTGATTCATTGTGAACTTTTGAAATTGTTGAGAAAGTTTGACATGTATTGAGAAAATGGGTAAATTCCTTGGTGAATCCAGTTAGGAGGTGTAGTTGATGAAAGTCCTAAAACATGCATGGAGTAGGCCCCAATTTTCTTTCGATTTAGAGCGGATAAAGTGCTTTTGGTAGTGCTCTATAAGACTGTTTGCAAACACGTACCTATGGATTGCTAGATTCATATTTACTGTAGACACCCCATTTTTTGACTGCCCTTAAGACTTGGGCGCCATTGATTGATCACTCAATGATGTATGTATACGCTTGTCAAATGCTTGACTTCTTCGGCAGGAAACCTCAGTTTTCAACCTACAAACATTGTACCTTGTTTTGGACCAAAACAGTGTTTTTTCAGGCCTGAGCATTCAAGGACCTACAGATCCACAAGGGTGGCGTGCCGCCCACTACTGCGAAAAACCAGATATTTTTTGCCGGCTATCTCCACGAATACATGCATTATTCCAGCTGTGTTTGTAAAGATAGGTCTCTTATATATTTCTATATATAGATGACCCTCTAAAATTTGAATTTAGAAAATTTTGGAGAGCAAAAGTTTGGAAAATTTCTCTCTCTACAATTCTCTCTCTCTCTCTCTCTTGCAACTTACATAACCTTTTCCTAAACACTCTAAACCAAACCTAGAGAGTTCCTTATTGAGGTAATTTGAACTTGTATTTTAGCTCTTGAGGCTCTTGAGAGTTTGAAATAGCGGTTTGGGAATTCAAGGGATCATTTCTCTTTAAGAGGTATATATCCTAGTTCTTTTGTACCATCTTTTTCTCATCTTCTCTTGCTATTTTTGAGCTGTTTATTACCTTTTTTTCTTGGCTGAAACTTGTGGTTTAAGGCCATTAAAAGTAGAGGGGGTTGACAACCCTTCCTTGAACCTTTGCTTCTTAGGCCTTTACCCTTGTGTTTCCCATCTTTTTATCAACTTTTTTTGAGCTTTTTATCATTGATTTTTAGAGATTTTTCAAAGGCCAAAATCATGTTTTGAAGTCCCAAAAGTGGAGGGGTTAGCCCCCCCTCCTTGAGCTTGTGTGGTAGTTTTAATCCCTCAATATTTTAGCTTGTTGTTGTAGTTGTTTTTGTCTTAATTCCAGCACTTTTTTGGACTATTTTAGGACTATTTTTATGAGTTAGCTTCATTCATATTTTGTATAGTATGCTTGTAGTGTAATAGTCCTCATAGGTTTGGTGTTTTAAGCATTAGACACCAACCTATTTGAGTTGATAGCTTTTATTTCTTGTTTACATACTTGTGTTCACCTCTAAGCATCTTTGCAACCTCCCTCATTTCTTGACTTTTAATTCGCGTTGAGAGTTGTTTCAACCGATGGATTGTTTAAGCTTAAGATTAAGGTCGTTGTGCTTAATGGTTTAATCTCTTCGGAGATTCATCACCAACGGCATGACATCTCTCTCATGCCTAAAACAACCCTTTGTCTAACATTTCTTTCCATTAGAGGACTTAATCTTCATTTTTGGACTAAATGAATTAAGGAATGGAAAGGTAATAAAAAGCGGTAATAAATTGGGGTTAAAATGAAGTAAGATAATAAAATGATTTGGTGTTCAATCGGACGTTAATTGAATGCATAGAGACTTGAGTCATTTCATACTTGTTAGTGATGAAATGGTTCAAGTTTCCAAGGTCAACCACTTCCCTTGATCAAATCATGATAGGGAGGAGGTTTGCGAGTCTTTCATTGTGCATTTATTGAAATTGTATCCCTTGATTCATAAGTCATCACGAAACGAAATTGCGCCAATTGATGGCTTGCAAATCAACTCTACCCTTCCTTTGAGCTATTTGATGATAAGGAGAGGCAAGGTGGACAAATATCCTTTGAGAATGCTCTGTTTGTACTCTGCTTGTTCTCTGTTGCAGCAGGAAAGAACCAACATTAGTGGGCGGCATGCCACTTTTATTGGACGGCAGGCCACTACTTCTGGGTTGCCGGCCACTTCTTCCAGCTAGACAGTGTCCCTTTTCCAGCAGAGCAGAGCAGAGGTTAAAGTGGAAAAATAGTGCAATTTTCTAATTGTGCAACAGAGCCATTCCGGTAGCAAAACAGGGTCTTTTTCGGATAGAAATCCGCGTGCATGCATGGATCAACCCTCATTCCCCGGGCCTCATAATAGTTAATTAATTAGCTAATTAATTGTGCATTGTGATTAGTTAGTTAGTTTTTGTATTAAACTAAGTAGAATAACTAGTTAATTTTGTGTTGTACTTATTTAATTAGCTAAAGTAGTTAGTTAATTTATGGTGTTGCAATAATTAGCTAGTGTAGTTAATTTACTTCATTTGGTTTGTAATAGTTAGTTAATTCGTAGCAATTAACTGGGGTAATTATTCGGACCCTCTTGTGCGAGGGCCAAATTATAATAATGTGTATGTCTTCCAACCCTACGTCTTTCTCCCTTTTATTTACTCGCTTATGTTGGATAGCTTGGAACATCATGTTTCTTTTAGCATTTCCCATATTTGCATCCATTTGTTTTGGATACATAAGGTTTGGCTAGCATTGTAGTTTACATACTTTTTTTGAATACGTGTTGAAACTGCATGCTATCAAGTTGTTTCAAATGTCATAACTAGCAGCTGAGCTTATTAGTTGCATATCGCATATGTTGCATTAGTCATATCGCATTGGTTAGGAACATGTATTTTTCTAATTATTTTGCTTTGTTTGGCTTGCCTTGGAGTACTAGGTGAGCTTTTATTGCTTTAGCATATCGCATGTGTGTGATTGTTGTCCTGGCTAGCATGGTTGCCATGAGGCTAATTACTTAAGTGATAAATTGTTTGAATGCCTGTGGATTAAGGCTACTTGCTCAAATTGGAATAATTTGATAAATGTACATATGAGTTCACTTATCCAATTTTTACAAATTAGTCTATACTTGTGTGCGCATCACATAGTGAGTTAGTCTAATAATCAAAACAAGAGCATATAATGTAAATAAGAATCATATCATGATTAGTAGAGGCCGATCTTTGATCGGGCGAGTGTGGTGCTCAATTCATGACCTTCCCCTCTCGTACCTAAGTTCCCAAGCCAAAACAATCTTGGTGATGACGGACACGTGGCCTTCGATACGAGTCATGGGTTTCCTAAGTTTTCCAAAAATATTTAGATGGCCACTCTGTATTTGGCAAAGCAGTCCATTTTTGGCATTTTGATTCAAAATCTATTTTCCAAAAGATTTACCGGATTTAGACTTTTTTGTGTTTATCTATTTCACATTGCACTTGTGAGATTAGATTCAGAACCATGGGAGTCCGAACTGTAGGGCTAGTCGTATCCGAAAAGAGCACAAAAAGTCGAGCTACAGTTTCTAGCGACTCTGCTGGGGACTTTAGAGAACTTGACTCGAACTTCATGATGTGAAATTTTATCTACACTTAAATGTTCTTTGCATCGCATTTGCATTGGTGCGCATAAGTCACTGTGTTTTCCATCTACTATTCCTGGACGGTTTGCCAGAGGCTTGCCCAAAAGCTTGCCAAAAGGCTAACCAGTCATGGGCTCTGCCATGTTGGGAACACAACCCTTGGATCTCGACTACCGATGTACCGTTTGATCTTCCGTTCACTTCTCGATTTTAGGTGTGAAAAGTATATTAGGTAGTCTTGCTGAGGTGCCCCCCTTTGACCATTCGGCCTAGCTGCATATAGTAAAGCCATAGTGACTGTTCCAAACTAGGACAGGATGCTCAACCGTATGCAGGATTACGTGAAACTGCTTGATTAAAACAGTGAAACCTAGTTCATGACAAAACTAGGACAAGGTAACCCTACCCCCTTATTGCGGTGTTTTGGATCTCTCTTAACTGGTATGTGCTTTACAGTGAAACTGTGTAGGAATGCGCAAAGCAGTTGCAAATTTGGTATCTGTTTCAGGCACAAAATTCAGTATTAAGTACAGTCCTACAACTTTGATCATGTCTGTGTTGATAACATCTTAGCTGAGGTGCTGTGTAGTTTCTAATTACTGCTCTTTTGCTTTATTTTTAGTTTTTTTTTGCTAGGTAGTTTGAAACCATAGCTTTAGAAAGTTCAGATATCTCCCAAGTACTCTGGACCCGAGTCGAAAGACTTTGTAAAGCCAGGGATCTTGCTCGGGGACAACCCGTGTTTACCTTACTCTTACCAGTTACAAGACGGAGGAGAATCAAGTAGAGTTCACTAATCCAGTTCCTACAGCAATCACCCTTTAGCTCACTTGTGTCCAGTTCGGTTTGGAAACAGTCATCTACTTCTAACTCGGCACGAAACCAATCACCTGTTCCAATGACAAAGTATCCCCCAGCTAGTATGAAAAAATTGATACACCATCTGCAACAGACAGTTGAGAACCTACAGCAAGATGCGGCTCGCCAAGCCGAGGGTATAACTAGGCTACAACAACAGCAACCACAACCGGGTGCGACCTCTGCATCCCATGCACCTACCGTGGTTATCCCAGTACCCGGAGCCACCGCCTATGCTATAAATGTTCAAGAAAACTAGGGCAATCCAGCAGAGCCAATCCCAGCACAAACCTCCAAAGACTCAATTTATCAGACCGAGGCTCCATTTGAGTTTGAGGTTGATCCAACTGCACTCAAGGTCAATAAACTAGAAAATTTGTTCAAAAGAGCACAATGGGTCAACTCCATCCCAGACATAGAGGATGGGTACACCAATTCTACAGTTACATTACCGAATCGGTTTAAAATGCTGCACATTGATCGATTTGACGGCTCTGGTGATCTGATGGTCCACTTGCGATTATTTTCTGATATCTTGTGGCCGATGGGCTTAACTAGGCCACAAAAGCTATCTTTCTTTGGCCGTACCATGTTAGGTATAGCGGCTATATGGTATGCTAAGTTGGAAGATTCTGTCAAACAGAATTGGAAAAAGAAGGCTAAGGCCTTCACTGTGCAATACACATACAATACTCAAATCGAGGTCACAACTCATGATCTCGAGGCAACATGCTAAGAGCCGAATGAGGGTTTCTTTGAATTCGTGACAAGATGGAGAGCTAAAGCCTTAATGATGACCACGAGGCCTTCCAAGAAGGACCAAATCAGAATGGTTGTTAGGAATTTGCATGGCAATTGCTACAAAAGATGATTGTCCTACCTCTATTTACATTTATAGAGCTCCATGAAATGAGAGTGCAAATCGAAGATGCCATGAAACAAGGGCTTATTACAGATGAGAAGGAGCTGGCAAAAAGGCTATTTGTTCGCAGTTCCAATGCTACCAGTGGTAGCACAGTTGCGAGGTCGTCAAACATAAGTGTTGTCACCACAACAAAAACCACTGACCCCTTCGCCAACACAAGCTCACAAACATCGTCCAACCCTACCCAACCCCAAAGGACTTTTAACCAGCTGTACATGACTTTGTCTCAAGCCATGAAGATGGTAGTCAAAAAAAGGCACCCCAAACCCTTAAAACCTCACCCACTTCCTGATCCTCTCCCACCCAAACATAACCTCGCAAAATACTGTGCGTTTCACCAACAGCATAGTCATGACACCGACGAGTGCTTTCGATTGCATCATGAGATTCAAGATCTCATTGACAACAAGGTGATCGCTCTATCCCAAAAACCGAATGTAACCACAAATCCACTCCCAACCCATAATCAAGTCCCCCCACCTCGGAACCTTAACCTTATCCACACACTGGCCACCTTTTACGACCCCAGTGTATACATTACCCCCTCCTACCTACCAAAAATGACGTTGTTCATTCCAGAAGGTGCAGATCTGTGTATGATGGACACGTCTAAACCTCAACCCAAGCCTGTGGTGATGAGACTTACAATGGAAGGGGAGTCGACTTGGGAGGCAGGTACTAGTCTATTGCCATAGTGTCTTGAGGACTTATCTGACAGGGTTTATGATCCAAGTTGCTATATTGTGTCAACTAGTCAAATCAAGCCTGAACTGGTGCTACCAAGCTCAATAAACGTCAATGTGGTTAGGAAAGATGGCCCGGGCCAAGGATTGGATGATTGGGTAGACCTCAAAGTGGATTTAGACAACTTGCAATTCTTTGATGAACATGATCAGGGAGATGTGCAGATTGGGTGGTTTAACTTGCATGGATCGATTGATAACACCGGATGGCTGTGTGACGAGCCAGATAAAGAAGAAGAAACTGGAATGAAACTAGAAGAAAAGGAAGCAGAGATAGCTGTAATAGCCAGAAAGATTGATGAGAAAGGAAAGCTCTCGGAGAGAGCTAGTACGAAAAATCCAACCCACGAAGTGGGCATTGTGAACATTGTAGATACTGAACATGAAGCTGCGCTGAGGCAGTTTGAATGAGAAAGAATTGGAGACAACTGCAAAATCGTAATTTCACGGCACCCTATGGGGGACACCTATGATGTGAAGGTGATACAAGCAGAGCCAGACAACTAT
The DNA here is from genome assembly GCA_025200525.1 of Camellia lanceoleosa. NCBI lineage: Eukaryota > Viridiplantae > Streptophyta > Magnoliopsida > Ericales > Theaceae > Camellia > Camellia lanceoleosa. The sequence continues at coordinate 162,959,741 of CM045759.1, forward strand.
TTGTCGGCCACTAAGGGCGAATGATTGGACGATAGTGATCTGCATCTAGCCCATACTAACGAAAATTGGGGCAATTGCATCCCGGATGATACGTGGTATGCTGAGGAAATAAATTATCTCACCAGCAGTGGACGATATTTTAAGCCGCCGCACCTAGATCAAGCAGAGGTGTCTGGAAAAGACAAAGAGGTCAAGAAACAAAAGGAGAAACAACTAGAAGAAGAGGCAGTATGGAAACAGCTCAAGAAAATCCAAGCAGACATCTCAATCTGGGGTCTTCTCATGGCCTCACGAGTACACCGGCAGGCAGTGTAGTTGGCAATGGACAAGGCTAAATTGTCCATTGACAGCATGCCCGAGCAGCTTGTGGGTTTGGTCTTTCTAGGTGGTGCCAGGCCAACACATACTTTCCCTGACAAAGAGCTACCGCCAGAGTGCTCTGCTTATAATAAACCGTTGTATATATCTATGGAATGCAGGGAGAAATGGGTGCCGGTGGTGTTGATACTAGTTCGGCCATTAATGTCTATCCTTCCTATATCACTTACGCAATTGGCCTCAAACCAGCGGACTTTACTCCCACAACCCAAGTAATATGGGCGTATGATAACACGGGTAAAGAGGTTATGGATAGTGCAAGTGAGAGTCCAGGTGGGCCCATCAGAGCAAGATGTCGAGTTTCATGTCTTGAATGTGCTAGCAACCTTTAATTTGCTGTTAGGGAGGCCTTGGTTGCACCATGTGAAGACTGTCTCTTCCACTCTCCATCAGATGTTGAAGTATTCTCATGAGAGAGGAGTGGCAATTATTTTTGAGAACTCCTCCATCTATCCGCTGCCAGAGGGGACCACACCAGTGCTAGAGATCAAACATGGCGAGGAGGATGTATTCCTCTCGGGATTCAATATGGCTGAAGCCCAGGTAGTGTAGACAATTTTGGCCGCAAACGAAGACATGTACGTTAGTGCCCAGTCTATCTACTTTATGAACAAACTGTGGCACATTCCAGGAATGGGCTCAGAAAGAGTGGTCGAAAAGGTGTTATAGCACTGGTGGAGGTGCCACACACCCGTATGCTTTTGGATTGGGCTATGTACCCACCAGAGAAGATTGGATCTGAAAGGTAGAAGAGACAAGAGGCAGAGCCAAGGCCAAGCAAGCCGGAAAACACTATGAACTCATCCATAGGCCAATCCAAGGGACACTAAATAGTCGTTTCGTTCGGGAATGAAAGGATTTCCCTTTTTGTGGCTTTCCCGAGCCTTGGGTAAATTCCTTGAAGCAGCATGTCCCCTAGTTAGAGATCTTCTTTGACCATCAACTGTAGGACAATGACCACGAAGAAAGGGTTGAACCAAGCATCAAGGCTGAACAGAGCACGAAAGGTGACTTAGATGACAATGAGCCTGAAGTAGAGGCAGCACTGGTCTTTCTCCTGACAGATCCCATGGCCAACCTAGAGAACTTGGGAGATAACTTTACTGTCTCCATGATCGGGGAAGAACTGGGTGTGAACCCAACCAGTGGCATTTTGGATGCATCAAGGGCACCATGTCTTACTTGGCAGCTAGAGCAAGGCTATCTTTCCAGTTCTGAATCGGGTGATGAGTCAAAATCTGATTCCACTAAGTTTGTGGGGTCGGGATCATATTCAAGTTCTTCTAAGTGTAAGTCTAGTATTGTCAGGGGCGGTAACTCGGATACCAAAGTCCTATATAGGACTTTATTCAGCTTTTCTTTTGAGTCAGCAACTGAAAATATGGACCTTTTGAATGAAAACCCTTCAGATTCTGTGTACTTTTCTATGTTGTTGGTTTATTGTATTGACCAAGATTTTCAAAATTTTAATGAAAACGAAGGGAAAGAAATTCCTCTAGCTTTGAAAAACTTGATTAATCGAGAGGAAGACAGGTTTGCTAAACCTTGTGCTGATAAAATCATTGCCATTAATATGGGTACTAAGAAGATCCATGCCTGGTCCAGATCGGGTCCACATTGTCTTCAGAGGAACGCGAGCCTTTAATCGCTTTACTAAAGAGCAAATTACATATACCTCCCTCGAGGTTTAGCTAAATTATAGATACCCCCCTGAGATTTCAAAAATTACAAATACCCCCCTGAGGTTTATATTTTCATAACAAATTGCCCCATGAGGTTTATATTTTCATAACAATTTGCCCCATAATTTGTTATGCAAATAGTACCTTCAGGGGGTATCTGTAATTTCTCAAACCTCAGGGGGGTATCTGTAATTTTGCTAAACCTCAAGGGGGATATGTAATTTGCCCTTTATTAAAAGATTTCAAAAATGTTTTCGCGTGGTCCTACAAAGACATGCCTGGAATCAATCCTAAGATTGTACAGCATCGGATCCCTCTTGACCCTGAGGCTCGACTAGTCAAGCAGAAGCTACGTAGAATTCGTCTAGATTGGGCGCTGAAAATCAAGGAAAAGGTCACCAAGCAGATCGAGGCAGGTTTCTTGTTAGTATATGAGTACCCGACTTGGTTGGCCAACATCGTCCCAGTGCCGAAGAAGGATGGTAGAATTCGGGTTTGCGTCGACTTTCGAGACTTGAATAGAGCTAGTCCGAAGGATGACTTCCCACTGCTGCACATTGATGAGTTGGTAGACTTCACTGCGGGCCATGCCTTGCTCTCATTTATGGATGGGTTTTTCGGGTATAACTTGATTCTGATGGCATTTGAGGATAGAGAGAAAACTACATTCACCACTCCGTAGGGTATCTACTGCTACCAGGTTATGCCATTTGGGTTGAAAAATGCTAGAGCTACCTATCATAGGTCTATGACCACCATTCTGCACGACATGATCCACAAAGAGGTTGAGGTGTAGGTAGATGACATGATTGTCAAATCCAAAGAATGCAAGGGCCACCACACCGCGCTGAAAAAATTCTTTCAATGGATTAGAGAATACAGATTGAGGTTGAATCCACAGAAAGGCACTTTCGGGGTAACGACAGGAAAAATGTTGGGCTTTCTAATCACGCAGAGGGGAATTAACGTAGATCTTTCCAAAATCAATGCCATCTTACAAATGCCACCACCAAGGATCGAAAAAGAGGTGCGTAGCTTTCTGGATAAAATGCAATTCATAAGACGGTTTATTTTGAAATTAACTTTAACTTGTGAACCACTATTTGGTCTCCTAAAGAAAGGGAAGAAATTTCGATGGGATGATCGATGTCAGTTTGCCTTTGAACAGGTTAAGAAGTACCTCCAGAATCTACCTGTGTTGTCGCCACCAGAGCCGAGAAAACCTCTGATTTTGTACTTGTCAGTGACAGATACGGCTATGGGATGCATGCTCACTCAAGAATCTGAAGATAGGGTGGTGAAGGCCATCTATTCTTTAAGCAAGAAGATGCCAGACTATGAGACCTGCTACATTCCCGTGAAGAAACCGTGCCTAGCCTTGGTATGGGCTACCAGGAAGTTGAGGCACTACTTTGTAGCTCACTCTGTAATCTTGGTTTCAAGATTAGATCCCATTAAATATCTCTTTGAGAAACCAACGCTTATAGGTAGGCTGGCTCGTTGGTTGCTTCTTCTCTCCAAATTTGATCTCAAATATGTCACCCGCAAGTCAGTTAAAGGAAGAGCTGTAGCGAAGTTCCTGGTAGACCATCTGGTAGAAGGAGATGAGGCAGTGGAATACTTATTCCCAGATGAAGACATTCTGCAAGTTGAAAAGGAAACTTGGACGATGTACTTTGACGGAGTGTCCAATTAGTACGGTTATGGGATAGGTGTGTTGCTGATAACACCTGATGACTCCCATATACCTTTAGCTTTCGAACTCCAGTTCAAGGTGTCCAACAATGAAACAGAATATGAAGCGTGTATTACTGGTTTGGAAGTTGCCCTAGAACTAGAGACAATAAGGTTGGATGTCATCGGGGACTCAAACTTGGTCATTTCTCAAGCAAACGGAGACTGGAAAGTCAAAGAAGAGAAGATGAAGGTTTGCCATCAGACCTTGGATGTTCTGATTCCAAGGTTTGAAAAGTTGACATTCACACATCTATTAATAGAGAACAATAGGTTCGCTGATGCCTTAGCAACTCTATCTTCTATGGTAAACATTTCACTTGGAGTCCGGATGCGTCTGATTATCATCAAAAAGAAATACACGCCAACATACGAATCTATTGCAGCGATAGATGAAGTGCAAGACAAAAACCCTTAGTATTACGATATTTGGAACTTTCAGGAAAAGGAGATGTATCCACTAGGGGCAAATGCCAAAGACAAACGAGGAATACAGCGTCTGGCCATCCAATTTATCATCTGCAGAGGTAAGCTGTATAAGAGAGGTCATCTGGGAATGTACAAGTTGTGTGTTGAAGAAGAGGAATCAGAGCAGCTCATGGAGGCTATTCACGTCGGAGGATGCAGGGCACATATGAATGGTGTGATGCTAGCCTAGAAGATTCTCAGACAAGGCTATTACTGGTCCACCATGGAGGAGGATTGTATTGGTTTTGTATGGCAATGCCACAAATGTCAAATTCATGCCAATCACATGAATATTATGCCATCAAAGCTCTACAACATGACTTCGCCATGGCCTTTCTTAGTCTAGGGAATTGACGTTATCGGTACAGTCTCGCCAAAAGGGTCGAATGGACATGAATATATCTTGATGGCGATTGATTATTTTAAGAAATGGGTGGAAGCTCAATCCTATGCAGTGTTAAAGGCATCGCATGTGGCCAAATTTATCAGAAACAATATCATCTGCCTGTACAGAGTTTCGAACGAGATCATATCAGATAATGGCTCGCACTTTAAGAAAGAGGTGATAGACTTGTTGGAGAAATACAACGTGGATTTTCACAAGTCATCCACATATAGGCCACAAACCAATGGAGCGGTTGAAGCCGCCAATAAGAACTTCAAAAACATCCTACGGAAGATGGTTGAGACCTACAAGGACTGACCGGATAAACTGCCATTTGCACTTTGGGGCTACCGGACCTCAATCCGGACATCAACAGAGGCAACCCCTTATTCTCTCATCTATGGGATGGAAGCTATTTTTCCAATTGAAATTGAAGTGTCGTCACTACGAGTTATGGCCGAGTGTCAAATAGCGAAGGCGGACTGGCAACAGAGCACATTTGAGGAGTTAATGTTGTTTGATAAGAGATGGCTAAAGACATTGTATCATGTTCAAGGCTACTAGGATAGAATTTCCAGGGCTTTTAACAAGAAAGTTAAGTCTAGAAATCTCAAAGAGGGAGACATGGTGCTGAATGACAACCAAGCTCCTATCCATGACCCTAAGGGCAAGTTCAGACCCAATTGAACTGGTCCTTACATTATCAAAGCTATCTGGTTAGAAGGGGTAGTTATGCTCGTGGACCAAGATGGCCTGGAATTTTCACAGCCGATCAATATGGACAAATTAAAGAAATACTACCCTTGAGAGGCTCGCTGGGCTGAAAACCCGGAAAGGCGACCTAGGCTAAAGTTAGAGTATGAAAAATTAGAAATAAAGAAAAACTGAGCTCGTAAGGTTGAAAATCCTAAAGGGCCACTTTGGCAAAAGTTAGAGCACAAAAGGAGAGAGTTAATAACTTCTTATCCCCAACCCCATTATTGATATTGGAGTCGTCCTAGGTGAGGACATAGAGGTTGAGGATGTCCTCCCTCCCATTCCTAAGTCGGAGTTGCCTCCCCTTGCTGAGAGACCATTTGATGTGGCCACCTACTAGCCACGTACACATGCTCTAACCCCGAGCGGTATTTTGTGGTTTAAAGGCCTTTTTTTAGGGAATGATGAGGATATCCTGCTGCGAGAGCCCACCGAGCACTTGTTCGCCAATGCCTCAATGGTAAGCACAATTATTCTCTTGTTTAAGCATAATTGAAATTCTTTCAAGGTACCATAGATACTGACAACATTCCCAGACTATAGGTGATGGCCAGGAGGATTAGAGGTTCTGGCCCCAGGCACTTGTACGAGAGGCTCCCTACGGAGGTTCGTGCATTAGTTGACATAGCTAGCTTTGGGTCTTTCTGCTTAGGATTGGTGCAGATGAGGGCTGACCCATTTCTACACGGGGCCCTGGTACAACGCTGGTGGGACACCATAGATTTGTTCCATTTCTCGTTGATTGAGGAGATGACTCTGACCCCATATGACTTCTCGATGCTCACTGGCCTGCAGGTCGGGGTTGGTGGCCCAATCCCCTTTTATCCTAATATGGCGCAGTGGAAAGCTACACAGCTTTACCTCCTCGAAGCGATCCCAAACACTGCCGATCCTGGAATGGTGAGGTACAGTTGGTTCTTGGAGCATTTTTCTGATCTTCAGCCAACTACTCCGAGTAGGTCGCCCAATACGCTTGCTGATTTTTGATGTATCTCCTTGGTACTACCCTGTTTGGAAATGTGGAAAATACCGTGGGGCTTTATCTCTTCGGAGCAATGGCGCATCTGCATTGGGTGGGAAAGTATGACTGGGGTGGTGCCGGCCTGGCCACCCTGTAATGCTACATGAGCTCCGTCGCCCATTGGAATGTGAATTTACTCGGCGGTTATTGGCGAGTTTAGGAGGTAAACCTGTACTTCTTCTTTCTTGCTTTGCTTTAGATTTCTTGTTTATATCTGCTTATCTACCCTGTTTATAACTGCTTATCCACTTTCTTGTAATTATGGGTTTACACATATTTCACTTCCCTTGCTTTGGTCCTAATGCAGCCACTAGAGCTGTTAGTACCCCGCTCTCGGTACTACAACTCTCGATTTGAGTGACACCAGTGCGTGGATTGAGATTTTTCTTATTTCTACCGCTTCTTCGACAACATCACTGCAAATCAGGTACCAATACTAACCTTTAACTTTTACATACTATGTGCATACTACACTATGTCCATACTATTGTCCCATACTGTGTTGTTTCCATACTGTTGTCCACACTGCACTGTTTCCATACTGCACTGTTTCCATACTACATTGTTTCCATATTGTTAGTTTCATACTACTTAGACCTTTGACATATGACACCTGCTTCCATAGGTTGACTGGCACCCCTGGGCGGGTATCCCTCAAGCAGCAAGGGTGACCTACGTTGCTACATGGCACCCCTCTACTATGAGGATTTTGTTCAAGGGTCCCTTCGGCCTAGCTTATTATCTGGAAGAGAGGTTCATTTGCCAGACGCGAGGCGTAGCAGATCCTAACATTCCACATCCTTCTCCTCTAAGCATGAGGGTAGTCGATGATCTCCACAACAGACCCCAGGTTGACTTCCTTATGTTAGGGGAGGACGGTGACGGGTACCACGAGCGCTGCAATTTCATCATATCCTTACAGACCCAGGTGATGGCATCGCTTACCAAGGGCTTGGCCTGCGTACTTCCCAAGGCTACTGCCGTTGTTGGAGATGCTCCTACTGCCAGAGGTACTCTTGCTGCAGCTCCTATTTTTGGGCTTCCCGCGATTCCCACCGAGGTCATGTACATGTAACCGGATGGAATGATTGAGCAGATCCTTCTTGACTATATCGAGGAAAGGGACTGTAGGCTGGTGATTGCTCTTGACATTGAGCAGGTGCACAATTCTTTATGCTTATACACTGTACTTTCTTTTTCCTGTCCTCTATTATTTTGTTATTTTTGTCCACTGTGCTCTGTTATTTGGTACTCAATTCAAATGCTCTCCCTCTTGCAAGTACCTGCGGCATATGCTAGTGACCTTCTCCAGATGATTGACTGACTGCTTCTCATAGTACGGAGAAGGCAGACTATTCTGGCCAATCATGGGATTAAGGTATTACTTCATTTATAGGTTACTTTTGCTGCAATCTTGTCTACTATTTTGTTGAGTCTATACTGATATAGGTGCTATTTTCAGCTTAAGCCAGCGCCAGCTGCACCTACAGAACCTCCTCTAACCAGGAGGAGGGGGAAACGGGGCCCAGTGAGAGGCCAAGGATGGGCTAATCAGGGAAGAGATCGAGCGAGGTAGTGCTCATTGTCTGAACAGTCTTTTGACGGATCTATGAGCCCCAAGAATGAGGGAGAGGAGGTCGACATGCAGTCCAGCAGCCCCAGTGATGATAGTGATGCACCTCCTCCGCAGCCGAAGAGGAAGAGGGTGAGGATGGGTTGATGATTCACTTTTATTTTCCTTTTCTTTTTCTTTGTTGTTAAGAACTATGCAGCTTCAGATAGACCTATGTATTTTGTTTTTTGGAACACTTTTGTTTTTGACCTTTGTAAAACAATGATCGGGTTTGGACCCTCTAGTTATGAAAAGAAAATTTTGGATGACTTCTCTTGTATTGCCTAGCATGTGATGACTGTATGGCACAACCGTTGCATGATAATCTTGTACAAGGCGTTGGAATTGTGAAAACTTGCTCTTGAATTGATTCTTGAATCAGATAACAACTTACAACTGGACAAAATACAATTCGATGATAAAAAAACAAAATGAAAACAACCTAAAAGACATTGAACAACACCTGATACAAACAAGACAAGACTCAAAACACAGCTCTAGTACACCAAGGTGAGGACCTGCCCTCTCTGTAACTGCTCTGATCTGGGTAGTCATTGAGAGTTGACCGGCTCCCAATAGGTAAAGCCGGCCCCCAATGAAAGCCGACCAGCTCCAAAACTAATGTCGGTCAGTGCATTATAGTTGTCATACACTACTCTTTCTCAATGTCTATAAAAAGTGGTCCCAAGCTGTTTTCCTGGTAGAACAACAAAATTTTGATAGTTTTCTCTCAAGATGGAGATTCTTCTGAACAATAGGCTCCGAGACTGGATGGCCACTTTAGACGGCTCGAAAAAGGTGAATTTTTGAGGTTTTGGCCTAAACGCTCCTTTTCCTTTGAACCGCACCCCACTTTGCTTTCTGTTCCTCCATGCCACGATCCGGTATTGGAACCCCATTACGCATGTGTTTCACTTCAGATCACAAGAAATGTGTCCAACGCTTGAAGAATTCCAAGCATTGATGGAATCCTAGTGTGACGAAAAAATTATGCCTCAGCCCCATTTTGGTCATGACCAAGCTTTGGGACAAATGTGTGGGCTTTCATTATACGAGGCTCGGTCCTTGGCTCATGACGGGGAATTGGACATTCCCGGTTTGGTTCATCAATTTTCTGCTATTGGAGATGGGAGTGACCTTCTTTAGTGAGGCTACCAGCAACATGCCCTCTACTTGTGCCTACTCGCACAATTCCTTCTTGCCCCTAGTGTCGGCGTGGCCAGCATCCGGTTGATCGAAGTGGCCTAGTGTCTGAAAGAGGGCAAGAGCTTCATTTGTCTGGCACTGGTCAAAACTTTGATGGGTCTTGATGCTTTTCGTTAGCAAGAAACTACTCGATTGGCAAGGAGCCCACTACTTCTCCAGGTATTGTTTCCCACCCTTCTGATTTGTGATTCCTCACATCACTCGACACTCTATCTCTGTTTTTCTCTCAAAACCCCTTCCTTACTTTTCCCTCATCGTATACCTCTCTATTCTTTAATCTCTCTTATTTTCATCCCTTCCCATGTATGGTTGATGGATAAACTGAAAGTGGTGGACCCTTGCCCCAAGTACTCAGCCCAAGCTTACTTCCCGTCTGAGGGGTTGTGGTGTGACTGGATGTGCAGCAAATCTACAGCTAACATAACTTGGTGTTGCCTCTAGCTTAATTTGACTAAGATAAGCTACAGTATGTCCTGTCAACCAGGTATACAGTTGATTGGCCTCACTCACTACATGTTCTATTTCCCTTTCCAGTTCAGACACCAGTTCGAGCATGCTTAGACACATCCAGACGAGGAGGTGGAATACCCGACTTCATTTCCCATTCATGGTTCACACTTGCCTCGGTACCTCACTGCTTGGAGGACAAGGGAGCTTCTGGCACTTGCCTCTAGCTTTAGTTACGCTCTTTCTAGCAAGTGCCTGGCTTAGCTTGAGGATGAAGAACAAGTTGAGCCATCTTTAGCTACAAAAACTTCCACGAGTGCAAATAGAAGACATAGAGCTGCCTGACTTGGTTGTGCCCCTAGTCTTACTGCTCTGATCTTTCTTTTCAAGTGTTATGATGTAAAAGCAACTTTGATTTAAATCAGAGAGTTGGAAGATGTACTTATGTTGAAATCAATAAAATTAAAGTTGCGAGTACTAAAAAATTTCCTTTTGGTCCCAAAATGGTCCAAGTTGTAAAAGGTAAAGTTTGAACAAAATTGACTTTTATTAAAACTTTTCAAAACAATTTTTGGAAATGGTCACTATCTGACACACTCAAAACCCATCCTCAATATATACAGCCCCGAATCAATAGATCACGACATCCATCCTACCGGCCCTTCTGCCAACATAAAGATCACACAAATGAGCTAACTGACAATGGAAAAAGATGACCTGATCAAATATGAATGAATAAGACAGCTACGACCGAACTTCAGGATGAAGTTGCCTACGTATCCCAAAAATGGGAATTAGGCCTTACGTAGTTTGGTTGGGGTTCACTCGAGTATTAACTCTCTCTTTTTGCGCTCTAATTTTTGCCAAAGTTGCCTTTTACGATTTTCAACCTCGCGAGCTCAGTTTTTCTTTGTTTCTAATTTTTTATGCTCTAACTTTTGCCTAGGTTACCTTTTCAGGTTTTCAGCCAAGCAAGCCTCTCAGGGGTAATATTTCTTCAACTTGTCCATGTCGATCCACAGTGAAAATTCCAGGCCATCCAAATCCATGAGAATAACCGCCCATCCTGACCAGATTGACTTGATGATATGAAGACCAATCCAATTGGGTTTGAACTTGCCCCTAGGGTCATGGATGGGAGCCCGGTTGTCTTTAAGTACCATGTCTCCCTCCTTGAGATTTCTAGACTTGACCTTCTTGTTAAAAGCCCTAGCAATTCTGCGTTGATAGCCCTGGACATGATACAATGCCCTTAGTCTTCTCTCATTAAACAACATTAACTCCTCAAATCTACTTTGTTGCCAGTCCGCCTCCGCTATCTGACAGTCGGCCATAACTCGCAGTGACGACACTTTAATTTCAATTGGCAAAACAACCACCATCTCTCACACTAGTGAATAGGGGGATGCCCTTGTAGATATTCGAATTGATGTTTTGTAGCCCTAGAGTGCAAATGGCAGTTTATCCGGCTAGTCTCTGTATGTTTCAACCATCTTCCGTAAGATGTTCTTGATATTCTTGTTAGCGGCCTCAACTGCTCCATTTGTCAGCGGTCTGTATGTCGATGACTTATGAAAAGCCACGTTATATTTCTCAAGAAGATCCATTACCTCTTTCTTGAAATACAAGCTGTTATCGGAGATGATTTCGTTCGGCACCCCATACCAACAGATGATATTATTCTTGATGAACTTAGCCACATGCGATGCCTTCAATACAACATAAGATTGGGCCTCCACCCATTTCGTGAAGTAGTCAATCGCCACCAGAATGAACTCATGCCCATTTGACCCCTTTGGCGAGACGGCACCGATAATGTCAATTCCCCAGACTGAGAAAGGCCACGACGAAGTCATATTGTAAAGCTTTGATGGCGGTATATTCATACGATTAGCATAGACTTGACATTTGTGGCATCGCCGAACAAAACCAATACAATCCTCCTCCATAGTCGACCAGTAGTAACCTTGCATGAGGATCTTCCGGGCTGGCATCACACCATTCATGTGCACCCTGCACTCTCCTCTGTGGATGGCCTCCATTAGATGCTTTGATTCTTCTTCTTTAGCACATAACTTGTGCATTCCCAAATGACCTCTCTTGTACAGCTTGCCCCCACAGATGATAAATTGGACGGCCAGGCATCATATTTTATCTTTGGTATTTGCCCCTAGTAGATACATCTCTTTTTCCAGAAAATTCCAAATGTCATAATACCAGGGTTTTTCGTCTTGCACCTCATCTATTGCGGCAATGGTCTGGTAAACAGGCATGTACTTCTGCTCAGTAATGATTGGACTCATCTTCACTCCCAGCGGAATGTCTACCATGGATGATAGAGTTGCTAATGCATCAGGGAACCAGTTACTCTCTCTCAACAAATGTGTAAACGTTAGTTTTTCAAACCTAGGAATCAGAATATCCAAGGCCTGATGATACATCTTCATGTTCTCTCTTCTTTGACCTTCCAATCCCCGTTAGTTTGAGAGACAACCAAATTCGAGTCTCCAATGATGTCCAACTGTTTTACCCCTAGTTCTAGGGCAACTTCCAAACCAGCAATGCACGCCTCATATTCTGCTTCATTGTTGGACACTCTGAACTAAAGTTTGAACATTAAGGGTATTTGGGAATCATTGAGTGCTATGAGCAACACACCTATCCCATAACCATCCTGCTTAGCCGCCCCGTCAAAGTACATTCCTCTTCTACATGCAGAATCTCTTCATCCGGAATAGGTATTCCATTGCTTCATCTCCTTCTACCGGATGGTCTGCCAGGAATTCCACTACAGCTCTCCCTTTAATAGATTTATGCATGACATATTTGAGGTCAAATTCAGAGAGAAGAAGCAACCAACGAGCTAGCTTACTCGTAAGCGCTAGTTTCTCGAAGAGATATTTAATGGAGTCTCAAAACCAAGATTATAGAATGAGCTAACAAGTAGTGCCTCAACTTCCTGGTAGCCCACATCAGGGCTAGGCAAGCTTTCTCCAGGGGAGTGTAGTAGGTCTCGTAGTCTAGCATCATTTTGCTTAAGGAGTAGATAACCTTCTCCACTTTGGCTTTACATTCTTGAGCTAGCATGCACTCCATAGTTGAATTCGTTACAGATAGGTATAAGATCAATGGTTTCCCTGATTCTGGTGGTGACAATACAGGCAAATTCTACAAGTACTGCTTGACCTGTTCAAAGGCATACTGACAGCGATCATCCCATTGGAACTTATTTCCCTTCTTCAGAAGACCAAATAGTGGTTCACAAGTCAAGGTTAGTTTTGAAATAAACCGCCTTATGAATTGCACTTCACCCAGAAAGTCGCGCACCTCTTTTTCAGTCCTTGGTGGTGGCATTTCTAGGATGGCCTTGATTTTGGACGGATCTACTTCAATTCCCCTCTGTGTGATCAGAAATCCCAGCATCTTCCTTGTCGTCACCCCAAAGGTGCACTTCTGGGGGTTCAGCCTTAGTCTATACTCTCTGATCCATTGAAAGAATTTCTCCAGTGTAATGTAGTGGTCTTCTCGCTCTTTGGACTTAACAATCATGTCGTCCACATACACCTCAACTTCTTTGTGGATCATGTCGTGCAGAATGGTGGTTGTAGCCCTCTAGTAGGTAGCCCAGCATTCTTTAACCCAAATGGCATGACACGGTAGCAGTAGGTGCCCCACGGAGTAGTGAAAGTTTTCTTCTTCCTATCCTCGGATGCCATTAGAATCTAGTTATACCCAGAAAACCCATCCATGAATGATAACAGTGCGTGACTGGCGGTGAAGTCTACCAACTCGTCTATGTGTGGCAAAGGGAAGTCATCCTTCGGACTAGCCTTATTCAGATCCCTAAAGTCGACACAGACTCTGATTCTACCATCCTTCTTCCGAACTGGAACAATATTGGCCACCCACGTTGGATACTCATCTACAAGTAAGAACCCAGCTTCAATCCGTTTGGTGACCTCCTCTTTAATCTTCAACGCCCAATCCAAGCAAACTTTGCGCAACTTTTGCTTAACTGGTCGGGCCTTAGGGTCAAGAGGGATCTGATACTCTATAATCTTAGGATCGATTCCAGACATGTCTTCATAGGACCACGCGAAAACATCTTTAAAATTTTTTAATAAAGCGATTAAACGTTTCCGTTCCTTCGAAGACAACGTGGAACCAATCTAGACCAAGAGAAGATCCTCCTCAGTACCCACATTAATTGATACGATTTCATCTATACAAGGCTTAACATGCCTCTCCTCCTTATGATCAACTAATTTTTTCAAAACCCAAGGGATTTCTTCCTCTTCGTTTAAGACAAAATTTTGAAAATCAATATCCGTACAACAAACCAAAGGCACAGAGAAGTACGCAAAGTCTACTACATTTCTATTCAAAAAGTATGGATCCTCGATTACATTGGACTTAAAGGAAAAGTTGAAAGACGACCGAGACAGGACCTTGGTATCTGGGTTACCACTCCCGGACATACTAGACTGAAATGAACTAGAATCTGACTCCAACTCATTATCCGATTCAGAACTGCTGATGACACCTTTCTCAAACTTCCAGACAAGGCGTGGAGCCTCAGACGCATCCATGATAAGATTGAAGAAATTGGCTGCTGGTTTATCCCCAATCAATGAGATAGTAAAACTATCCCCTAAGTTGACAGACTCTGCTCCAGCAGTAGAACTTGCCAGTAGGTCAGCCAACACTTTTCTCAACAGCTCGTCTTCTTCAATATCCAGGCTTGCTATCTTGCCTTAATCTGTGTTAGGGCTCAAGTTTGCCTACTCATCCTCCTTTTCTGGTAACTGGTGTCCGAAGAAGATCTCGAACCCCAGATACCTGGTTTTTGTCTACCAATCATACCAAGGCTCTGGAAATCCACAGAAGGGGAAGTCTTTCCTTTGGCGGACAAAACATCTGTTCAAGGTTCCTCGTATTGGTTTATGGACTAACTCATACTACCTCCCAGTCCTTTTTGCTTTCAGCCTTCCTTGCAACTCCTTCCCCTTTCTTTGCCAACCTACAGCGGTAAGTTTGTATCCCAGCCTAAAAGTGAGGGGGTTGTGACTCATCTCCTTGGCAATAGTACCTCCCTACATGCCGCTTCTGCCCAATCCAGATCCAAGAATATGTCCCTGTTTGTTCATTATGTAGATGGACTGAGCGCTCACGTAATTCCCATCATCCTCCGCCATGATGGTCTGGACCACCCAAGCCTCTGCCATGGAGAAACTAGAAAAGAACATGTCCTCTTCCCCATATATGATTTTCAATAATGGTGCGGTAGTTCCCTAGGGAGGATGGATCGCAGAATTGTTGTATACAATAGCAATCTGGTCTTTAAAGGGGTACTTTACCAACTGATGGACTGTTGATGACACATCCCTCATCTGATGT
Source organism: Camellia lanceoleosa (assembly GCA_025200525.1). Classification (NCBI taxonomy): domain Eukaryota; kingdom Viridiplantae; phylum Streptophyta; class Magnoliopsida; order Ericales; family Theaceae; genus Camellia; species Camellia lanceoleosa. Next base: position 162,974,827 of record CM045759.1, read on the forward strand.
AGCCAGGGCTTTCCCAATAGTAGATTGAAAGTGGCCAGAACATCCATGACATGGAATTCTACCTCATGTTCGGACGGGCCGATTAGGATATGGCTCTTGAATGTTCCCATAACATCCTGGCTAGTATTATCATAAGCCCAGCCGGCCTGAGTCATAAGTGTAAAGTCAGCCAGCCTCAAATCGATGGCATAGGCAGTCCTCACTAAGCATACATTAATCGTCAATCTGGTATCTATCAGCACCACCAGAATCCACTTTTTCCATCTTTCCAAGGTTACATATAAGGGTCAGTTGTGGTTGGCATCCTCGATATCATCGATGTAACGTCCCCGGATGTAACCAATGATACCAATTGGTCAGCAATGGTGTTGATAGGCAGTTTGGTCCAGTTCATTGCCTTTAACAGTGCTTTCCTATGCTCCCGAGAAGCCATAATTAGCCCCCAGATTGATATGAGCTATCTCAAGACTAGGTTTTCTTCAACATCTTTCTCTTTTGACTTCCCGGCCTCTTTCCCAAAGGTCTCTGGCTGATTTAAAGCTGTGGGTTTGAAGTACCGACCACTCTGAGTTATGTGGTTAATCTCGTCAGTATATCAGGTGTCATTAAGGGTATCAACTTTCCACCCTTCGTCTATGTGTGCATGACTTAGGTCACTGTCTTCCCACCACTCTCCTACAGCCATGGCCAGGCCATCATCAGATTCTACCCAGAGCATGTTCACATCACCTCCCATCATCATACCATTCCTCTTCCACCACAACTTTGGTTTCTGCATTTCAATATTTTCTGAGCTTTCTTAACATCCTTTTTCGGTCACTGGGCTCACATTCAATCTTTTTGCTAGCTTGGACATCACCTACCGTTGTCTCAATTTCTTCTATCCCTTTCCATTTTTCCTGCTCCAGAGCTATCTTCCTCTGGATTTCTTCTACCCTTTTCCTTTGAAATTGTTCCAATGCCTGTTCTTTCTCAGTCAGAGGTGCAGCCTCAATCTTGCTACTGCCACCAATTTTCTCTTCTTTCACAGTCTTTCCTATATGTTCCTCCACATCTAACTCCTCCTCACTCAACCACTTGTTGTTTATTTCTGGCTGGCTTGGATCCCTCCACCCCAGTTGTACACTGTTTGTATCCTTTTCTTCCAAGAAGTAAAGGTTGTCATATCCTCTTCCACCTTGGCCAGGTCTTCTTCCAGTTCGGCCAAGTCATTTAGGCCCTATTCTGGCCAATCGTTTTGATTCTTCCCTAATTGGTCCTCTCCAATAGCGTTAATGCTAAGGAAGTCCGGCAATATGACTACTGGCTTCGGCTAATCGACGACCACGATGTACAAGCTGGGGTCGTACTCCTCTGCATGTGAAGCCCTTTTCTCTATGACTTGGGCATCAGGCAAACCCTTCTCTAGTACTCTCTTTCTTCTCCGCCTCTGTCGCCACGGACTCAAGTTGGGTTTGCAGTGTTAAGTCCATCATGCACATGTCTGGGCCTTTTAGAATAATCACCTTTTGCTTGGGTAGATGGGATGGGATAATATATACGCTAGGATTATAAGTGGGTGGTAGTGTATGGATTTGGTTAATATTTTTGGGTGGGGGGACTTGGTTATGTGTAGGAAGTGGATTGGTAGTTATGTTTGGTTTGGCGGGTGAAGCGATGACTTTGTTGTCAATAAGATCCTGGATCTCGTGACATAGGCGATAGCATAGGTCTGTGGGATGACCATGTTGTTGGAGAAAGATACAATACTGAATAGGGTCATGTTTGGGTGGTACTAATTCAGGAAGTGGTCGAGGATCGAGGGGCTTGAGCTGTCCCTTTTCTATTAACAATTTATAGGCACAGGCTGTTTCGATGTGGGCTAGTGGTTTATGAAGGTTGTGAGGCTTTTGCGAAAAAGGGATCGGCCATTTTGGCCGTTGTAACATCTGTACTGACATCTGCAGGCCGTGGAATAGTGCTACTGCTAACATTGGTACTCCGGGAGAATAGCCTTCTGGCAGGTTCACTAGTTCTATGGATGATGCCTTCTTGGATGCACTCTCAATCTAGACCCCCAACTCGTGTAGGGAAGCGAATGTGGATAATGGTGCCACTATTATTCTCTGCAGCATATTTAGCTCGAGGTTCTGGACCGTCAGTCTTACTTGCTCTCTTTCGGAAGGTCTATTTGTCATCTGTGCTGCCTTGGCTCTCCACCTGGCAACAATGTCAATGAATGATTCTTTGGGGTTCTAGGTAGTCGCCTCCAATTCACTGATGGTTACCTCTATCTGCATGTTATAAGAGTGTTGGTTGACAAACGCCTCAGATAGCTCTTCCTAATTCTGCTTCGTAGAATCCTCCAGGTTTGTATACCAGATGGCCACTACATCAAACAGAGTTCTCCTGAACAACGATAGTTTTTGAGCTCGAGACAGGCCCATCGGTCTAACACATCTGAAAACAAGCGGACATGTACAATCGGATCCGCACTTCCATCAAATATGTCGATGTGGGGCATCTTAAATTTCTCTGGTAATCTAATCGAAACCTCAATGTACCTATCTTCAATATTCGAAATGGAGTTGAAGCCCTAGGAATTTTTCAATGCTTTCTCTAGCCTGGAAATCTTGATCAATGCCAGATCGATTTCATTGATATCAAAGGGAAGGATTCCCACAAGGAGTTGAGCCAGAGGCCTATAAGCGGGGGCCGGGGGAAACATTTCTTAAAGATCTGGGATTTGGGGATTTTTCTACTAGTGGAGGTGGATCTGGGTTCAACTGAGCAGTTGGGATTCGATGTACAGTTGACGCGGATGCCCTAGACGTGCGTCATAGATCGGCGATGATTTCATCATGTGCAACCATCCTTTGGTTCACGGTATCCATGGTTCTCTGGAAAGTTGCCATCATGGCAGCAAATTCTTCTACAATATGTGCCATTACTGAACTAGGTGAGTTAGATACTAGTGAACTACTTGAGTGAGAACGGATAGATGTTTGCTAAATGCTTTGTACTAGAGCTGCTAACTGTCTGTTTCGTCTTCATCGAGCAACTAGCGGAAGTGAGACTAGCACTGGTTGACCACCAACAAGGTCTTGAGCTTTGCAAAGCCTGCCAGAGTGAGTCCACACAACTTGGGGAATATTAGGTCTTTCTGAAGCTATGATGGCAAACTACTTAGAAAAAGACAAAAAGGAAATACCATCAATCAAAATCGGATAGCACTTCGGCCCACTTTCACAGCAGAGAAAAACACAACTGAAGAACCACAATCCCCACTGATTTCTACTCCAATATGAACCATCTTGTACAGTCTCACTATAAAAGCACATACCAGGTAGAAGAACCAAAACACCCCTATAAGGGGAAAGGGTTACTATGTCCTAGTTTTTGTTATGAACTAGGATTCATTATTTCAAACAACAAGTTTCACAAGATCCTGCAAATGGGTGGCCACCTGTCCTAAGTTGGAATAGTCACTATAGCTTCACTATATGCAACTAAACCAAATGGTCGAAAGGGTACCTCGGCAAGACTACCTAATATACCTCTCACACCTAACACCGAGAAGTGAAAGGAGGATCAAGCGGTACAGCGGTAATCCAAATCCAAGGGTTATGTTCCCAACATGGCAGAGCCCATGACTGATTAGCTTTTTGGCAAGCTTTTGGGCAAGCCTCCGGCAAACCGTCCAAGAATAGCAAATGGCAAACACAATGAGTAAAAGTAACAAATGCAAATGAAATGCAAAGAACATATATATAGGTAGATAAAATTTCACATCATGAATTTCAAGTCAAGTTCTCTAAATACCTAGCAGAGTCACCAGAAACTATAGCTTACTTTTTGTGCTTCTTTCGGATATGACTAGCCCTACAGTTCGGACTCCGGTGGTTCTGAATCTGATTTCACAAGTGTAATGTGAAACAGTGAAACCACAAAAAGAGTCCAAATCCGACAATTCTTTTTGGAAAATCGATGTTTGAATCAAATGCCAAAAATGGACTGCTTTGCCAGATTTCAAAATCGCTACCTAAATATTTTTGAGAAATTTAAGAAACTAGTGACTCGTGCCAAAGGCCACTTATCCATCATCACCAAAGTGTCTAAGCTTGGGAACTTCGGTACGAGAGGGGAAGGTCATGAATTGAGCACCATATTCGCCCGATCAAAGATCAGCCTCTACTAATCATGATGTGATTCTTATTTACATTATACGCTCTTGTTCTAATTTATTAGGCTAACTTTACTAGGTGGTGCACACAAGTATAGACTAATTTGCAAAAGTTGGAACATTTGATTTGCATGTTTGTTTTGAATACGTGTCACTTAAAATAGTGAGTTCGTTTTGTACATTAATCAATTTAACCCAATTTTCACATTTAACCTTCATCCACAAGCATTCAAAGAGTTATATCATTTAAGTAATTAGCCTCATGGTATTATGCTCGACATGGAAACACTCACACTTATGTGGTATGCTAAAACAATAAGTGCTCACCTAGTATTCCAAGGCAAGCCAAACAAAGAAAAATGATTGAAAAATATGCATGTTCCTAAGCAATACAATGTGACTAATGCAACGCACACATTTATGCAATTTTTATAGGCTTGGCTATGAGCATGGTATATGATCCAATTCAAGACATGTGATAAATCACGTTTTCAAGCAATAAAATTGAAATTGACATTGGTTAGTATGATGAGCCGAACACAAATGTACATGAAACAAGTATGCGAACATGGGAATGCTAAGTAAATATGATGCTTTGCTACCATTATAAGCAAGTTAATAAAATGGAGAAAGAAATGGGGGTTAGGAGACATACACCATTATTACATATTTGCCCTCGTGCGAGAGGGTCCGAATAAACGTCCAAGTCTCCGAATTAAATTAACTATTACAACATCAAACGAATGAATTAATTGAACTAACGATCAACTAGCTTTCTAAGTTATTACAACAAAGGTACTCCAATAATTACATCAATGTAATATAAACAACAATAAGCACAACAAATAATTACAACAAGAATAATTACAATAATGATAATTATAATATTAATACAAACAACAATGAGGCATAATGGTCGCATGCACAGTGTCTAGAAGCTGCTCTGTCTGCCCAGATTGCTCTATCTCACCTTCAGTCACTGACCTCTGTTTTTGCAAAAAGCTCACTGCTTACCACATATTGGGAGCCGACCGGCTCCAAGTGAGATCCGGCCAAGCCAAAATAGTGTCGACTGGCTCCAAATTTTATGCCAAAAAATATTTTGTACTCTGAGCTAAGAACAATGCAGACAAGGCCTTTCTCGGCCCTGTTTGTCCCTTCTGCCCCTCTCTGTCATGGGAAACTCAAGAGAAAAGCGATTTCGAGTCCAAAACCACCAACAAGCACAATTTGATGGCTTGATTATTTCAAACACGTTTGGACAAAATTGAATAAATGTAACGGAAAACCACCCCTCCCTCCTATCATGAAGGTTCAAAGAGGGAAGCACACACGCTCTAAGTCTTATCAACATATCATGGATTGATATGTGACAATTCCCGGAACGATGGACCCGACATAACATCTGGCCGAGTCCAACCAACTCTTAAATATTTTCTTTATGTCGATTTAGTTTGTTTTAAGCCAATTTTATTAGTCCTTGCCATTCTTTAATCAATTTGTCCAAAGTGATGATTAAGTCCACTAAATGAGAAGAAACTTCAAACGAGAAATGATCCTAAGCATAAGCATGAAAGAGACCCTATGCCTTGACAATAAACCTCTGTAGAGATTAAGCCATTGAGCATAAGTTTCTTTCTCATGCTTTGAATAACCGTCGATCGATTGAAGTGACTCTCAAACAAAAGCAAAAAAGAAAAGAGGGAGGTTGCAGAAACGATTGTGGGATCAATTATTAAAACAGTGGCTAAAAATCATGTTAAAGAGCATAAAAAGGTAGGAAAGAACAAGGCAAAGCAAGGCTAGTGAACAAAGCAAGGAGAGGTGGCTAACCTCTCCATTTTTTTTCAGACCTCAAACCATGCTTTTTATCCCTTTTAAAAAACTTTGAAAATCAATTTAAAGACCAAAGAAAAGAGTGTAAAAACAAGGGTTTGAGCTATGAAGTAGAGAGCAAGAAAGGATGTTAACCCTCTCTACCCTTTTATAGCTATTCAAACCCAAGTTCCAACACTTGAAATAGGATCAAAACAATACAAAAACACAAGAAATAGCCAAAGAAAGACAGAAATGAAAGCAATACAAAGGTGGTAAGCTTATACCTCTTGAAAAAAGTAAGCTCTTGTTTGTAAACCAAACTTGGTCCAAGCTCACTCTCAAGCTTGAATTATGATTCACAAAACTCAACCAAGGTTCTAAGTTCTTGCTCTAAGGTTGTCTATGGTGTATAGATATGGTATAAGGATGATCAAATATCTTAAAGGTAGCTTGCACAAGAAGAAGGAGCTCTCGACTATGTTTTTGCTTCTTTGAAAATTTTCTAACCTCTAACACTGAGATATATGCTCGTATTTATAGAATTTGAGCAAAAATAGGTCATAAATATCTTCAAAAATGGACAGTTGGCTCATTCCCACCCAGAACAATGTTTCTCGCTATCGAGAGCTGGCCGGCTCCCAATGTTCTCCCCTGTTCCACTGTTTTAAACTCAGTGTAGCGTGGCATAATGATCAAAAATGAATTTCTGGAGTAAGTATGGTATGAATATGAAAGGTTTGGAGTTGGTTTTAGAGCGCGAGCTTACGTTCCTTCGTTGAGAATTCGAATCACAATCAACACAACTTTGTCATCGAGTGCATAGGACTCCCAAACAAGAAGGTTGAGAGTTTGCACTACCGTCACCACGGTGTTCAATAAGCCTATCTACTAAATTCTTAGTGAGATACGCGACAAACCCTTTGTTCAGCGGCCAGCCAAGTTGGGAGAAGCACAAAAGGTTTACGATGTTAGGTACCGGTGCACCTTCCATGATGAAGTGGGGCACCGAACTGAAAATTTTTCGCCATTAAGGTAGCATCTGGAGGAGTTAGTGGCCGCAATTCACCTGGACCAGTATATTGAAGGGGGAGCTCAGCCAGCCCCCTAGAACCGCAACGGGCCAGATAAGATACTGGCTAACAATCTGCCCCAAGGCGTAATCAATGTGATATATGGAATCATCAAGCTTGAATGAGTATGTGAGCTCAGAGGGATGATCAAGAAGGCTGAGCACATGAGAGAGGTACAAAGTGCATAGCCTATAGTGAAAAAGGAAAAAATGGAAGCAACAAATGTCATCACATTTTCAGACAAGGACTTAGCATGGTTACAAAGCCCTCACAACGATGCACTAGTGGTTACTTTACGCGTCAAGAAATTTGGCATCAAATAGATTCTGATTGACCAAGGGATGTGCAAGATAATGAACTATGAGACCTTTAAGCAACTCAAATTGGAGGACAAAGATTTAGCACCCACAAAATCTCCCTTGGTTAGTTTCAACTCAATGCCAGAATGGCCGGTTGGCAAGATAATTCTGCGAGTTAAAGCTGGAACAATGGTGAAACAAGTGGAATTTTGGGTATTGAAAATCCCTTCTACTTACAACATAATCTTGGGAAGAGCATGGTTTTACGCCATGCAAGCGGTAGCATCAACCTACCATCAGGTGATATGGTTCCCTAATGAAGCTGGAATGATTGAAGAGGTCTTGGGAGACCAAATCATGTCCAAACAATGCTTCGTTACAGTAAATGGCAACCGAGCTGCAAAAGGGTTCATACAAATGGTGAAGGAGCCAGAGAGCAATGAGCTGTTCGTAGATGTCGACAAGGCAGCCAAACAAAAGGCAATAGAAGATCTAGTGGAGGCTGGGATAGATAAGAAGGTCCCAAAAAATTTCTTTTTGCTCGACTCATCTTTGTCCAGCACCAAAAGAATCGAGATCATGGAGTTATTGATCTCTAACGTTGAGGTGTTTTCCTAGACACCGTACAATATGCCAGGCATTGACCCTAATTTCGTCTACCATCAACTCAATGTCCACCCAATCGCCAGACTAATCATACAACGAACTCGCCGATCGGCACTTTACCACACCGAGGTAGTGGCTGAGGAAATGGGAAACTTGCTAGAAGCAGGGGCAATTAGAGGGGTTCATTATCCCAAATGGATCTCAAACACCGTGGTAGCACCAAAGAAAAACTACAAGTGGCGCATTTGCATAGACTACAAGACTGTCAACAATGCATGCCCTCAAGACAGCTTTCCTCTACCACGGATAGACCAACTGGTGGACCTAACTGCAAGTCACAATCGAATTAGCTTTCTTGATGTGTATCGTGGATATCATCAGATCGCTTTGTATGAACTGGACCAGGAGGTTACATCCTTTACAACACCTAGGGGGTTATATCGCTACAAGGTCATGCCCTCCGGCCTAAAGAATGCGGGGGCAACATTCCAACGAATGATCACCAAAATGTTCGAACCATTGTTAGGAAGAACAATGAAAGCTTACATAGATGACACAGTAGTCAAGAGCAAGAATGAAGGAGACCATCTCGAAGACCTAGCTAAGATGTTTTAAATTTTGAAGACCCACAAATTACGATTGAACGCATCCAAGTGCACGTTTGGCCTGGGGTCAGGAAAATTTATGGGTTTTCTAGTAACCAACTGGGGTATAGAAGCCGATCCATCTCAGATCAAAGCCATTCAAGAGCTAGAGAGGCCTAACACAGTCAAAGAAGTGTAACATCTCACAGGACTGGTTATAGCCCTAAACCAATTTATAAGTCAATTGTCAGATAGGTGTCGACCATTCTTCCAGGCACTTAAAGCCAAGTTTGAGTCGGATGATGAGTGTGACCAAGCTCTGGAGAGCTTAAAAGAATACATGACCTCTCCACCACAGTTGGCACCAGTGCTAGGAGAGGAGCTCTTCCTTTACTTAGCAGTATCCCAGCATGCTGTTAGCGCAGTTTTGGTGCGCGCTGAAGGAATATAGCACTTGCCCATCTTTTATGTGAGCAAGACATTACTAGGCGCTCAAACGAGGTACTTGCCATTAGAAAAGCTCACTTTAGCTTTAATGATGACCTCAAGAAAACTGGTGCACTATTTCCACGCCCACACAGTGGTCATCTTAACAGCATTTCCCTTAAAAGCTTTATTTGAAAAAGCGGACTTTTTAGGGTGAATATTAAACTGGGTTGTGGAGCTAGGACAGTTTGACATCAAGTTCCAGCCACGAACCGCGATAAAAGCCCAAGCATTGGCAACTTCATGGAAGAGTTTGTGCCAAGTAGTCATTATGTATGCCTAGTGGACTTCACCGAGATAACCGAGTAAAGTTGGGAAAGGCCGTGGGAATAGCGCTGCCCCCGCAAGAAGGCGAGCAAGTGAGCAGCGAACCACTTAGTCTTACAGCAGCTACTGAAGATACGCCTGAGAATGGAATGCTAAAACAATCAAGTAGTGAGGAACAATTCACTACAATGGACAAAAAGTTTGGAGAAAGCACCGTTAGCATCCCAGATCCTAAGACGTCATCAGATCCCTCCACTTGCTAGAAGTTGTTTGTAGTGGAGATGTGGAAGCTCTTCGTGGATGGAGCGTCCAATAGGCACGGTGCTGGATTTGGGATAGTCCTCATCTCGCTAGATGGCTTAACCATTGAACAGGCAATCAACCTTGGATTTCCAGCATCTAATAACGAGGCTGAATACAAAGCACTATTAGATGGTTTGAAGTCAGCATTCTACATGGAGGCCACCGAGCTGATGGTGTACAGTGATTCCCAATTAGTAGTCAACCAAATTTCGGGTGACTACGAAGCAAAGGATGATGGAATGGCCAAGCATCAAGAGTTAGTCAGAAAGGAGATCATAAAGTTTGAAGTAGCAAGATAGAACAAATCGGCCGAGAAGAAAATAGGAAAGCAGATGTTGCATTGATGGCAAACACGTCTATCCCACACCCATTGCTATTGGACTTCCTGCCAAGACCAAGTATTGAAGAACTTGAAGCAACCAAAGTATGCTACGCCGAGTTAGGTCCCTCCTAGATGGACCCCATAGTGGTGTTCTTAAAAGATGGCATTTTGTCAGAAGACAAGAAGGAGGCCAACAAAATTAGAGCAAAGTCACAGCGATTTTGGCTCTCCCTATCGCTCGCATTGTACAAAAAATCTTTCACAGGACCGTACAAAAAGTTTGTCCATCCTAGCAAGGTCGAAGTATTCTTGTTCGAAATCCACGAGGGCATTTGTGGAAGTCACCAAGGTGGGAGATCACTGGCCTACCGAGCTATTTCACAAGGGTATTGGTGGCCATACATGCAAGCAAACGCTAAGAAGTACGTCAAAAAATGTGTAAAATGTCAAAAGTTCGCGCATTAAATCCATCAGCCAGTAAGAGAGCTCTTACCTTTGACTAGCCCTTGGCCTTTTGCAATGTGGGGCCTAGACATAGTGGGACCACTCCCAACCGCACCAGGCAACAGAAAGTTCTTTATTGCGACAACAGACTACTTCATCAAGTGCGTAGAAGCGGAGGCACTGGCCTCCATCAAGGAGAAAGATGTCAAGAAGTTTGTTTGGTAGAACATCATAACACAGTTCGAAATTCCCAAGGCCCTTATATCTGATAATGGCACTCAATTTGACGGACGAATCTTTAGAGGTTTTTGCGAAGAGCACAAGATCGAATTCTACAACTCTACGCCAGCATACCCCCAAGCTAATGGCCAGGCTTCAACAAAGTAGTCTTAGATGGTCTAAAAAAGAGCCTGGAAAAGGAAAAAGGAAAATAGGCAGAAGAACTCCCCCACGCCTTATGGGCTTAGCAAACTACACCTAGGCGGTCGACCGGCGAAATACCTTTTGCCTTAGCCTATGGCATAGAGGCAGTAATTCCTTAGAAGTTGGCCTCCCCACTATTAGAAGCAAAAATTTTAATCCTGATGTGAACAGAGAAGCCATAGCCTTGGAGCTGGATCTGGTTAACGAACGAAGAGAGAGGGCATTGGTCCACATTGCCTCGTATCAACAAGAATTGTCTAGAAAATACAACAAGGCAGTGCATCCAAGACAATTCAAGATTGGAGATTGGGTGCTACGCAAAGTAATGGGAAACACTCTGGTGCCTGGAGATGGCAAATTAGGACCCACCTAGGAAGGATCGTACAGAATGATCGGTCTGGCAAGAAAAGGAGCATACCACCTTGAAGACGTGGACAGCCGAGCTATCCCAAGGCCTTGGAACACAACCAATCTCAAAGTATTTTATTTTTAGCTCTTCAGACACTTATAATTTTTCTTTTTTATATTCAATAAAACAAGTAGGCATTTTTTCAATTTAAATTATTTCAATACTTGTATTCCTCTGTTCGTAAAACTATTTGTACTCATTGCCCAATTGAGGGGCAACGTAGATTAGCAGGTTTGACCAACATAACTTTTTACACTCTTTAGCTGAGATTAGGATCTAGGCTAAAGAAGGTTGACAGGTTTGACCAACACATTTTTGCACTCTTTAGCCGAGATCAACATCTAGGCTAAAGAAGGTTGGCAGGTTTGACCAACACATTTTTGCACTCTTTAGCCGAGATCAGCATCTAGGCTAAAGAAGGTTGGCAGGCTTGACCAATACATTTTTGCACCTTTAGCTGAGATCAGGATCTAGGCTAAAAAAAGGTTGACAGGTTTAACCAACACATTTTTGCACTTTTAGCCAAGATCAAGACCTCACTAAAGAATGTTGGCAGGTATGACCAATCAACTTTTTGTACCTTTGACCGAGATGATTATCTCGGCCAAAAGAGGTTGGCAAGTATGACTAACAACTTTTTTGTACCTTTGACTGAGATGATTATCTCGGCCAAAAGAGGTTGGCAAATATGACCAACAACTTTTTGGCACTTTAGGACGGATATGTTGATCTCCGCCAAAAACGGTTGGCAGGATTGGAGAAGGTATAGTTTGTTAGTTCAGCTATACATACAGTGAAAATAATACAAGTCATTGTAGAGTAAACAAAGTAACCAAGATAAAAGTTAAAAAATTTCATTCATTGATTAAAGACGTGCTTACAAAAGGTGGGGTGTATAGCCCGGGTACATTGCACAAAAACAAAAAAGAAATGGGTAATACAAGGCCTACACATCGCAGTCAATCGAGCAGTTCCTCTAGCTTGGCGTCCACACCAGTACCGACTTCTGTGTCCTCCTGGTGGCCTCTAGTACCACCGTCTAGTGTCAGATCAGTGATCCCTTCTTTAACAACAAGGCTTTGCTCAGCCTGGTTTGGCATTTCTGATCGAGTTAGCGATGTACCTTGCTCGTTTAGTACCAAATTGTCTTCCTCCTCCACTTGTAGGAGCTTCTACTGCACGGCACTGGCACACGCCGCCATATAGCTTGGAATGAAGTGGGGCAAAGGGTTGAGGAAGACTTCTAAGTCAAGTGCCTGGCCGAGCTGCTCTGCCGCTGCCTTCTAGCCGTATTTGAAGAAGATATCCTTGGCTACCTCGCATTGTTTGACATAGGTTTGTTCACCCTTAGCGTAACCACAGTCCTCGGCATCCTCCATCTTTTTCTCCAGAGCTTTTATTTTGGCACCTTTCTTCCTTTCCAACTTGGCAAGCTCACGAAGATAGCAGTCTTTCTTTTCAGCCAACGCTTTTTGTTTGTCTGCCTCAGCCTCATTGACTAGCTCGGCCAATTGATCTTGATCAGCACTCAACTCAGCCATCTTAGCTTTGAGCTCTTTTAGTTCTGTAGCCTTGGCTTCAGTATCAACAACGACAATCTGAGCTATTTTCCTCAACTCCAGTACGCATTGGTGGGCAACGTGATTCTTCTGCACGGCCTGCAATCCGGTCAAAGAAACAATGAGTTAGAACCGAGCAGAAGGTTGGAGAGGAAGTAGAAAGGGAATGTGGAGTCCAAGCTTACCAACACCATAGACTTGGTAGCCAATCGGATAGCTTTGAGCTTGGCCAGATGCTCATGGCGCTCCATATCGGCCGGTATGCATAGGCTCTTGGACAAATTAAAGGCCAACAGAGGATTGCTTTCGGTAACCACAGAGTCTATGGTAGTCATAGCCCGGCCCTTGAACACCAAGACTGGTGCCCACGCAGGTGGGAAAGGATTATCTTAGCCAGAACAACGGCCTCCTTGTGAATCAGGTAGTTCGACTTCTGGAAGCGTAGTCTCCTCTTCCAACCGTTCTTATTCGGCAGTCAATGTGTGAGCTCGCTTGCTCGACCGAGATGACGATGCCCTAGCAGTCGAGAGGGTGATGACAGTCTCGCACGGCTAGTTGATTTGAAGTTGTTCAATGGGGATCTCAGTGGATGTTTATACAGTAATCAAAGCCCCACAACTCTCCTCTTTGCCATCTCTTGCTCTTCGGTTAGAGGGACTAGGTTTGTTTGAGGGAGGTTTGGGTTTGGTTCTGGCGAAGACTCCAGGAAGAAGTCAGTTACCTTACTCTTTCGTTTGCTATTATATCAATAAGTCGATTAGAAATGTAAGAGCTCAAACCAGTCCCTATGCCGGTATCGCAGCGTGGCACAAAGTGTATCATGATTAGTGTAGGGGTAGTTTGTCTTCAGCAAGTTCAAATTTGCAAATAGAACAAAGGTAAGCATGGCAGGTAGACTTGGGAAAAAAAGGAACATGACCGGGCTATTCTTTCCAACGGTCCCCTTGTTCTAGTTTATGTTATAGCCTAGTATTTGGGCTTTTTGGTCCTCAAAATTTCCAGAAACCTAGAGAAAATCGTCGTCGTGCAAGTCTTTGTCCGGTGTTTGTTTAAAAAGTTTCTCTCGGCCTCTTTTGACTTTGAGGTACCATACCCACCCGTCGTTATTTTGACCAAGCGAGTACTGGTGAAAGATCTCAACCAACCCAAGTTGGAGACTAAGAAGGCGATTGAGTTCATCAATACTATTTACTATTCTATAGGTGTTGGTAGACAATTGTGTGGAATAGAGCCTGGTTTGCCTTAGGAATTCGCAGATAAGTGACTGGACGGGAAACCATAGTCCACCCTCTATGATAGACAACACGGTAAAAGGGACGAAGCTTGGCTTGCCCTAAGGTGTTGTATCTTGCTTGGCCAGAGAGAGGTGTACGTCGTCAGAAATGTTGTAATACTAACGAAATTCAACCATGGCACCTAGCGAACTCACCATAAGTCGGTACTTGCCCATGGCCTTGTATTAGGGTGGACAAAGAAAAAATGTGTATTTGGCTCTTTAACCCGACTGTAGTATGATCACAACGGTGCTCGATCGAGCGGCGCCACCAAGGGGCAACTGAATGGTGTACCTGAGTAGACCTAGTCAAGTCTACATAGTGAAGAACATAGAATGTGTTATGGCTAGGTGGTGACAAGGCTAAGGAAATAGTGAAAATTAGTTTGAAGTTTGTTCAGCCAAGAGTGTGTGTAGCATAGCGCTCGGCTAAAAACAAAAAAAGGGCGATCTCTGGTAAGGTGCCTAGTTTGATGGGTTCCACTTAAAGGACTGACCGACCATAGCTCAGTTGTAGTTTATTGGATGGTCACAAACACATTTTTAGTTCGGTTATTATGGTAATGTGGATCAAAACCCCTGGTTTTGAATGGGTTTTACCTCAATCGTTGGGTGTTTGTTTTTAAGTATTGAAACAAAGGAATATTCGTGGCCCTAATATGGTTCCACAACAATGGTTTATATATTTTAGTGGATTCCCATTCAATAGTGAAGTTTTGAATCAACAGTATTGAATTTAACAACTCAAACGAAACATAAAACATCATGAACAGGACGAAATTTAGAGCATTCATGAACAAGTGTTGGAAAGAGAAGGTAACTATAGATACCCCATTTTTGACTGCCCGCAAGACTTGGACGTTTTGTCTTGTGCACTCGATGATGAAGTTGTGTTGATTGTGATTCGAATTCTTAATGAAGGAACATAAGCTCGCGCTCCAAAACCAAGCCTAAACCTTTCATATTCGTACTATGTTTACCCCAGAAATTCATTTTTGAACATTGTGCCACCCTACATTGAGTTTAAAACAATGGAACAGGGAACACATTGGGAGCCGGTCGTACCACATTGGGAGCTGGCCATAGATTTGGGAGCCGGCCAGCTCTCGATAACGAGAAACATTGTTCTGGGCAAGAATGGGCCAGATGTCCATTTTTGAAGATATTTTCGACCTATTTTTGCTCAAATTTTATAAATATGAGCATATATCTCAGTGTTAGAGGTTGGAAAAATTTCAAAAATGTAAAACAACCCTTGAGAGCTCCTTCTTCTTGTGCAAGATACCTTTGAGATATTTGATCACCCTTCTACTATATCTATACACTACATACAACCCTGGAGCCATAACTTAGAACCTTGGTTGAGCTTTGTGAATCACAATTCAAGCTTGAGAGTGAGCTTGGACCAAGTTTGGTTTACAAATAAGAGCTTACCTTCTTCAAGAGGTATAAGTTTACCACCTTTGTATTGCTTTCATTTATGTCTTTCTTTGGATATTTCTTGTGTTTTTGTATTATTTTGATCCTATTTCAAGTGTTGAAACTTGGGTTTGAATAGCTACCAAAGGGCAAAGAGAGTTAACACCCTTTCTTGCTCTCTACTTCATAGCTCACACCCTTGTTTTACACTCTTTTCTTTGCTTTTTAAACTGATTTTCAGAGTTTAAAAAAGGGCTAAAAAGTATGGTTTGAGGTCTCAAAAAAATGGAGAGGTTAGCCACCTCTCCTTGCTTTATTCACTAGCCTTGCTTTGCCTTGTTCTTTCTTACCTTTTTTATGCCTCCCAACATGATTTTTAGCCACTATTTTTAACATATTAGAGGTTGTTTTAGGGCTATTGTAATTTATTTAATTATTGTATGCCTTGAATATCTAGCTTATTGTGTTGTAAGTCTTCGTATCTAGCTTGTTGTGTTGTGTTATCAATACTTCGATAGTTTTCTTTGGTTAATTTTCATGTCAAGAGTCTTATTTGAATAATCAATTTAGCATTCATTTCTACAACCTCCCTATTTTCTTTTCTTTTCTTTTTTTTTGGTTTTGCTTTGTTTGAGAGTCATTTCAAATGATTGACGGTTATTCAAGGCATGGGAAAGAGACTTATGCTCAATGGCTTAATCTCTACAAAGGTTCATCATCAAGGCATGGTCTCTCTTTCATTCCAAGAATCACTTCTCGCTTGATATTTCTTCTCGTTTAGTGGACTTAATCATCACTTTCCACAAATTGATTAAAGAATGGCAAGGACTAATAAAATTGGCTTAAAACAAACTAAACCGGCATAAAGAAAATGTTTAAGAGTTGGTTGGATTCGGCCGGACGTTATGACGAGTCCATCGTTCCGGGAATTATCACATGTCAATCCATGATATGTTGATAAGACTTGGTACGTGTCTACTTCCCTCTTTGAGCCTTCATGATAGGAAAGAGGGGTGGTTCCATTACATTTATTCAATTTTGTCCAAACGTGTTCGAAATCATCAAGCCATCAAATTGTGCTTGTTGGTGGTTTCGGACTCGAAATCACTTTTCTCTTGAGTTTTCCATGACAGAGAGAGGCAGAGAGGACAAACAAGGCCTAGAAAGGCTCTATCTGCACTATTCTCACCTCAGAGCACAAAACATTTTTTGGCATAAAATTTGGAGCCGGCCGACTCCCAATGTGTGGTAAGTAGTGAGCCTTTTGCAGAAACAGAGGGGAGTGGCTGAGGGTGAGATAGAGCAACCTGGGCAGATAGAGCAGCTTCTGGTCACTGTGCATGCGACCATTATGCCTCATTATTGTTTGTGTTAATATTATAATTATCATTGTTGTAGTTGTTCTTGAGGTAATTATTTGTTGTGATTATTGTTGTTCATATTACATTGATGTAATTATTGGAGTACCCTTGTTGTAATAACTTAGTAAGCTAGTCGATAGTTAGTTCAATTAATTCATTTGTTCGGCGTTGTAATAGTTAGTTTAATTCGGAAATTTATTCGGACCCTCTCACACGAGGGCAAATATGTAATAATGGTGTATGTCTTCCAACCCCTAATTCTTTCTCCCTTTTATTTACCTGCTTATGATGGTAGCGTAGAATATCATATTTACTTAGCATGCCCATGTTTGCATACACTTGTTTCATGTACATTTGGGTTCGGCTCATCATTCTAACCAATGTCAATTTCAATTTCATTGCTTGAAAACATGATTTATCACATATCTTGAATTAGATCATATACTATGCTCATAGTCGAGCCTACAAAAATTGCATAAATGTGTGCATTGTATTTATCATATTGCATCGTTTAGGAACATGAATATTTTCTAATCATTTTTTTTCCTTTGTTTTGTTTGCCTCAGAGTACTAGGTGAGTACTTATTGTTTTAGCATACCACATTGTGTGTTTGTATTGCCATGTGAAGCATAATACCATAAGGCTAATTGCTTAAGTGATATAACTCTTTGAATGCCGTTGGATGAAGGCTAAATGCGAAAATGGGATAAATTGATTAATGTACACACTCACCTTTTCAAGTGACGCATATTCAAAACACTTTTTTCAAACAAACATGAAATCAAAGAGTTTAAATTTTTGTAAATTAGTCTATACTTGCGTGCAACACAAAGTAGAGATAGCCTAATAAATTGGGACAAGAGCATATAATGTAAATAAAAATCACATCATGATTAGTAGATGCCGATCTTTGATCGGGTGAGAGGGGTGCTCAATTCATGACCTTCCCCTCTCATACCTAAGTTCCCAAGCTGAGACACTTTGGTGATGATGGATAAATGGCCTTTGGCACGAGTCATAGGTTTCCTAAATTTCTCAAAAAATTTTAGGTGGCGACTCTGTAATCTAGCAAAGCAGTCTATTTTTGACATTTAATTCAAACATTGATTTTCCAAAAAGAATTGCCAGATTTGGACTCTTTTTGTGTTTTCACTGTTTCACATTACACTTGTGAAATCAGATTCAAGAACCATGGGAGTCTGAACTGTAGGGCTATCATATCCGAAAGGAGCACAAAAAGCATGCTACAATAACGTACAGGTTTGTAGCAGGCGCTTGGATTCCAAGCCAGAGGTAGGCATTCTAGCAATGGCGGTGGGTGTGAGGTGGAGATGCGGAGCTTGAACGTAGACAGCAGAGTGGTCAAAAGAGATGGAAGTCTTGGTTCTAGGGTTTGATGGTGAAGACAATGAACAGTGAAGAAGACTCTTCACTGTACAAAAGGCAAAAAGGCAAGACAATTCAAATATTTGGGTATCCATGCCTGACGGCTATACCAAGGGTACGGGCCAGTGGGGGCCTGCCACGTGTCCAGAGACATAATGGCGTATCAGGCGTGCTAGAGTAGTTGAGCAACGTGCAGAGCAACTAGTAAGATGTTGCTCAGTTGTTCTTTTCAAAAAATTATCAAAATCAAAAAAAGAACCCGTTCATAGTCTAGTTTTTTAATTTTTTTTTTTTTTTTATTTTTTTTATCGTATGCTAAGAGACACCATTATTAATTTAAAGTCTTTTAAAAAAAAAACCTATTTATAAATATATAATTAATTAATAATTTTGATAAGAAGAAAATCAAAAAAAAAAAAACCAATAAAAAATTGAAATTATATTATATGATATATAGGGGTTTTTTTTTTTTTTTTTTTTTGAACAAGTTTTTTTTTTTTTCAATTTTTAATGAATAGAGAATAGATTAGGAAAAAAAAAAAAAGTTTTTTTTTTTTTTTAATTTTTTTTTAATTTATTTAAGTTTGAATTTCATGTCTTTGGTGATTTTATTTGAAAGAACATGAACTTAGGTAATATTTAAGAAAATGGTGGTGGTTGAGGATTGTTAGTTAGTGCGTTTTTTTTAGTAGTTTACTTAGTTTATTATTCCTTTTAGTATGTTTGAATTAGTAGTAACGATAGTTGTGATTGTAGTCAAAAATGATTCAAAAAAAAAGTAGTTTAAAGTAATCTTCAATCGGATCATCTTTGAGAAAAGAAGGCCAGTTTGCCCCGAGGATGGATGACTCTTAGTGATTTATAGATCCAACGAGGCTTATAGCCTTAAGAAGCATGTGGGTATTATTTTTTATATTTACCTAGAAAATTATTATGGTATATGTTGTAATCTTTTTTAGTGAAAAAAGTCATTTATCATGTTCTACTCAACTTGGCAGATCACGAGACCGAGCGGGCATTTTTATCTCAGTCGTATTATAGCTCAGCTGAAAGACAGTAATCCAAATCATGCTACGCAAATGGAATTAAGGGACAATTAAAATGGTAATTTGTGTGAACAAATTGAGCCGAGCTTGGCAACGTCATTAGTGAAGATTGGGTCGTATTGTGGGCCAAGCAGATGCTAGGACGGTCGCAGATGTGTTGCTAGGGCTTGAACCTAGCTATCTAGGGACATAACTTTTAATCAGACCGAGATGGTTATATGTCCAATGGGCCGAGCTAGGTGTAGCTCAGCGGGTTACCAGCTTGTCAGGGCCATCACAGTTCAGCCATGTTAAGCACAGAGCCAAGGTAGCTCAGTTGGGCATAGTCAGCTTAGCAGAGTATTAACGCCATCTCACTTGGCTTGCAGTGAGAGGGGAGTTTTAGGGATAAGCATTATCCTTGGGTATGTTATTCTTAGGAGAACTCCACTAAGAAGAGTTGGAATCCTATTAGGATTGTGCCAGGCGGAATCTATAAAAACTCAAACAAAACCTTTGAACAGGTATTGCAACTCTTATTCTCAAATATACAGAGCTTTTGTGTCTATTATCTATTGGCTGACTTAGGTATCGGAGAGATTCCCAACATGCAACTGCCGACTTGCTCACGTTTGTATTTTTAAATAGTAAAGCGACGACGTTTTGAGAAGTACAAACTTGATTAATAAGATTATACGAGAAGATTATTCTGTATTCGAACACATACTTTTTTTCACTTTTGTTTGTAACTACCAAGAGTCCATTCAAAACCGTAGTATTTTGTAAACTAGTTGTATGTATTTTACATTAAAAGTTAATAAACAAATGCATAAAATAGCCAAATAATGGTGTAAAGTTACATCCTTTTCAAGCTCAATTATTAAAATAGCCGATCAATGTCAGCTGTTCTTACACGCAAACTTGATACTAGTTCAACACTTTCGATTTAAACATGTAATTAAAATACCTTATTTATCCCACCTCTTGTTCAACTTGTACACATTATAAGGTAAAAAAAAAATTCAAAAAAAAAGAAAAAAAAGAAATTGTTTAATCTTAAGAAAACTTGTTGATGTTATGCCTCCTGGAAGTAAGAATTTAAATAATAAATAAAAATAAATAAATAAATAAATGTAAATTATAATTACATTTCTTGAGTTTTTTTAAATTACGGATTACTCCTTGTGATTTTAAAAATTACAAATTTCTTGTCAGATTTTTTCATTTAACATAATTAATAAAAAAAATAAAATAAAATTCTTAACTACTCTTCCATACAATAATAAAATTAGCAGAATTTTTAACTAAAAAATATTTCTAATATCATTAAAAACTGTTAATTGACTTACTGATTTATTATAAAAATAATTATTTGTTATGCGATTAGAAATCTAAAAAGATGTGATATGAGTTTTAAAACCACATGCAACAATTTATATTTTAAGCTAACCTCAAAAAATATATGTATAATTTACCTTTAAAAAAACAGATGTTACTAATTGTATGGTCCTTGTCTTTTGTTTATGGACATTCCACCAAAGCAGAATTGGAATATCAACTGGAAATAATGAACCGTGCAACAAACATGGCTTGTCTTAGGATGCGATGGCATGGGATGTTAGCATCCCACTCATCCAAAATTAGATAGCCATTACCTCCTAATAGAACCAATGGTGATGCCCTAATCATTTTTTAGGCCTTAGGGGAGATATCAAATTAAAGTCCTTTAATATTTAATACATAATATATTAATTTAAATAATGTATTCTTAGTTTTTTACAATGTAAATTTTTTATTGAAGTTTCCTTTTTCTCATTTTTCAAGATGCATTATTAATTTTTTTATAATTTTTGTAACATATTTTTTTATTGATAATATCACAAGTCCACATAAGTTTTCTTGCAGCATAGTCAATTTTAAATGACATTTTATTATTTTTATGAAAGCAATTGTTACATGTATTATTGATAATCACTCTGTTTGTTTTTTATTTCCAGAATTCACTTTTTAGAAAATTCTACTTTTTCGTTTTTTATATATACATATATTTTTTTGTTTTCACTGAATTTTTTAAATTTTTAGACACACCTAACATAAATACACTTAAAAAAGTATAATATTTGTGAAAAGAAATCTTTAAAAAAATTCACTAAATACCCAAAATACCAAAAAAAAAAATGAAAATTTATTACATTTTTTGTATTTTTGTGTATTTATTAATTTTTTAAAAATATTTTTTCATAAATATTTTATTATTTAGATACATCTAAGTAAGGCACATCTAAAACAATAAAAAAAAATTACTTAAATTTTTAAAAATATTTTTTAAAAACAAAAAAATACGAAAAATAAAATAAAAAAACTCAATTTTCAGAAAATTAAATTTAAAAAATTGAAATCAAATGCACTGAAATATCTTTTAAGTAATGATGCAATTGGAAAAAATCATATTCATTTAATACTTTTTATTATGTCAACTGGAGTGTTCTTGTTTTTTACCCCCTCTATTTGTGTAACTTCTTTTAACAATTTTGATTTTGAAAACAAATCTTTTTTTTTTTTTCTTTTGTAGTCTAAACGATTAATATCACTAAAAAAATTATTTTAAAAAACCTTAGAGATAAAGACAATTTTTCAAAATCGTCATCTAATAATTTTAATTTTTCAATATTAAATAGAAAACAAAAAATTCTCATAAAAATAAAATTGTTTAAATGTACTTTCAATTAAAATAATTTGATATATTATATATAAGAAATAATTTAAATTCTAAAACATTCTTTAACAAATTATGTTATATCATCAAGGTGAAAATCTCAAGTGTGGAGACATATTTTTATGGTTGTCCACATGCCCGAGGTTGTTAGCCGAGATTCTACGTGGATGAACCGAGTTGCCGATGCATAATGTGATCGTATTCGAATCCAATATGTTTGGACGGAGGACGAGTCCTAAATAGTTTTCGGCTCTTGGTTTGAATAGAGATGAGACTTTAAGGAGAGTTCATTTTAATCCGAATAAGAGAAGTCTTGGATAAGAGATATCCTGGTAGGGAATAGAGTCCTATGAAGTGAGACTTCTAGGGAATGAATGCATTGTTCATTATAAAAATAAGGCACCACCGTGGGTCTAAGGTATTGTAACGCCACAAAAATATAGCAATAAAACCATCTCACAATATTAATTAAATAACAACATATGCCGAAGTAATTATCTTACATTCACAAGGTTCCATTTTTACAAAAGGGTAACACATGCAGTGATACATTCATAAGTCCTAATCCTGAATCTACAGCATGTGTCATAAGCAAAAGATATGAAAGAAAAGCTAAACAAATAATGTAATGCCCTATTGGCTACAACTTTCCAAGACGATACTTGGTTACAACAAAAGTGAGTTTGAAACTCAATACAAATAAAGCCCTAAGCTTGTACAAAATAAATACAACAAAAACAAAACAAAACGAGAAGCTCTCGACTCCAAGTCCTCCTAAGTTACGGCCTTGGCGGAGGTATATCATCAATACCGGAAATGGTTTTTCACATAAGGTGAGCCACAGCCTAGTAAAGATACTCTAACAGGATGTATGAATCTTAACAGAGTTATTAAGTGAATGCATATGCTATTCTCATGCCAAAACATTTTACATCTCTTTCCAAAACCATGTAATGCCAGGTTTATATCACAATTCAAGAAATCATTTCCTTTACAATAGAAAATAAGATAGTTGATACAACGTTAGGAATCTCTAGGATGTGTCTGCAAGTAGACTACAAGCACTACCAATTGCTATTTTTACTGGTACTAACTGGAAGGCTCGATACCTATCCGTGCGGGTTTCTAGACTTTCACCAAGGACACAGATTCCAACTTAATACCACAACTACACTCCCTACCCAGATTCACCAAGGTATTCACCCATTTTTCTCAAAACAATAAACATTTTCAATGTGTTAAATATGTTACAATGCTCAATGCAAATTGATGAGAAATTAGTTTCAATTCACATAATTTTCATGCAATTTCTACAACAATCATAGCTATCCTCCACCGATAGCCCAAAACAGATATCCCTAAACAAATAAATAATTTCCAATAAAGATATACTTTCCAACATTTCAAGATAGGAGTGATAATTCATATCCAACTCCACTACCATCATCACCATCGTTCCAATTTCATAAAACCAATATCAATTCTATTTTCTCTTTACAAAATCCAACATTCACATTTTAAGGCAAAATCCCATTTCTTTAACAATCAATTTCAATGATGAAAATCTACCATTTTATCACAACCCAACCATATCTACAATTTCACAACCATTTTCAAGAATCCATTTGAAAACCCCTCTTTCAATTTTAAAATAAAAATCTCCAAATCACAATATCACTTTTAAAAGAAAAATAACTAAATTAAAAATCATAGAAAGAGTCAAAGTAATCCCTACCTCAAAGAAGAAGACACAAAGGAAAGACGGTTAGAACTTGAAGGTACCAAAAATGCAAACTTCTCCAATTAGAACAAAGCCCTCGACGTGCTCTACCTTTTTATCAAATGGACTAGGGTGAGGAAATGTACGGATCGAGAGTATTTGGGTCAAATGTTCAAGAACTAGAGAGAGAGAGAGTATAGATCTAAAGTTTTGAAATGTTTAGAGAGAGAGATAAAAAAGAGACTCAAAAGGTGACTTTTCGAAACTGGTATATGCGCAGACTGCTCGAGTGACCAAAACACCGCTCAAGCGACTAGACATAAAAAGAGAGACTGCTCGAGCGCACAATGGCCTACTCTCAGAAGTTTTGCAGACAAAGGCTAACCGCTCGAGTGCAAGAAGGATCGCTCGAGCTAAAAATACCACCCTCCCAGTAGTTTTGCAGGCTTGCAAAAGTACTGAGAGTTCCGAAAGACCATTCGAGTACAAGAAGCACCGCTCAAGCCAAGACTGCCCCAACATAAAAAACACCAATCGAGCGAAGAATGACATACTCCCAGTAGTTTGGCAAACCTGCAAAGTACTAGAAATTCTCAAAGTTCGCTCAAGCGTAAGAAAGTTCGCTCGAGCGAACAACCCAAAATCTAGGCAGCAACAATTTTCAAAAACTAACTCCCATCCTGTTTCAAACACAACCAAGACATTTTAATGACCAATCTCAACAAGGAATAAGACGAAAGAAGGCATGAACAACCATCAATACAAGAAAGTCCGGATCCAAAACAACAAACAAGTCAGGTTTAAACCAAAAACATTATAGGTATGTTTACTTTGTGAGTATTGTGATTGAGTTGTTATCTTTAAGAGATAAGTTGACTAATTTGATCGTCGAAGTGCTCCCGGGTGGATGAGCCAGCGGTGTTTCTTGTCTCCTTGTGTGTAGACGTTGGGCTTCTCTATTCTTCTGTGTGCTCTACGACTAAGTTCCTACGATCTCGACAAGGAGATGCAATTTGGTTGTTAGGTCAAAATTCAACACCCACAATTTGGCACCGTCTGTGGGAACTTAGTGAGAATAAATGGCCAACATCGTGTAGGAAGTACGAGTCGGAGATAATATGCAAAGTGAGGAAGAGGAATATGTAAGTCTTGTTAGAGGAGAGAACAACAGTGAAGAAGAACATAAGGAGAAACTAGAAAAGAACAATACTGACTGACAGAATCCCAAAATGGAGAGCGGCCTGAGGAGGGGTAATGGGAAGGTGCGAGATCAAGCCCAAGAAGAATACTATAACGAGAAAGATTTCCTGACCTGGAAGGATCGCTGCATGCGATGAGATAATGAAGTGAACTGGCATCCAAGGTAACAGATTTACAAACAATGGTGAATTTCATGATGCAAAGCCAAATAATGCAGCTGATATTGCCATTGCCAGCAACACCACTGGTTGCTATTAATACAAGCACCCAGCAGGGAGGATAGACCTTTGTGCAACACAAACAAGAAAAAAATCGTGAACTTGCCACGACAATCTTAACGCGTTAGGAGAGTGAAGCCTCAAAAAGAGGGAGTGTCACAAATCAGAATATCACACCAAGTGAACGGACAAGACCACCATGTGGAAAAGACATTTGATCTCAACAATTCCAAGAGAACGAATCCTAGCACATGGAGTAACATGCCGAAGAGATTAAAGTTGATCAATAGCAAAGAAGCAGAGCGATCGAAGGAAGACTTGCGCAACTACCTCTAGAGAAAGAGGAATACTAACGAGGTCACGTCCGCCACCCAACTGAAGTCACCGTTTTCTATGGAGGTGGACGTTTTTGAAGTGTCGAAGAGGTTTTCAATGCCAAGGTTCTATACATATGATGGTAAGTCTGATCCCAATATTCATATCGGCTTGTATCTCAATGGAGTGAGAATGACACGCTGTTATGTAAAGTATTCGCATCGACGTTAATGGACATAACATCGGACTAGTTCTTGAAGTTGCCTAAGGGGCCAGTCAAGGATTGGGGTGGCTTGGTCGAGATATTTGTGGCCCCATTTGTCACCAATAGCATACAGCCACTGATGGTTGATTCATTACTGGCTTTGAAGATGGACGATCGCAAAAGCCTGAGGGCCTATGCCAAAAGACATTACAAGGTTAATCACCAGATTTCGGGGCATAAACAAGAGCTCACCACTGTTTCATTTAATAACGACCTCGAAGACGATTGCCTACTTCGGCAATCCTTAGAAAAGACCTTCCCAAAATCAATGAAGGATCTAAAGGCAAGGATTGAGAAGTATGCAAGGGCAGGAGAGGATAGAAAATCAAAACAAGAAAGTACATCTAAGCAGGAGAATATGAATAGCTCACCTAAGTGAAACCGAAATAGAGCTGGTAATGATAGTACATCAATGCAGACTGTCAGCACCGTCTTCAAGATCCCTATTTATAAAATCTTAGAGAGGATCAGGAATCAACCCTATTACAGACCACCACAAAGGGTCCCGGGGGAGTCTATGGGAAGGTTCCACACTAAGTCATGTGCATATCATGATAAGACTAGGCATATGACCCAAGGATGTCTAACTTTGAAACAACACTTGGAAGACTTTGTCAGATAGGGGCATCTTAGAGACCTGATCGATAAAGAGAAAATAATAGAAGAACAAGCCATGTTGGCTCAGGTACCAGCAGGAGCACCACCCCCACCACCCGCTACACCTCGGGTTGAAGAACCTCGAATCATTAATGTGATCCATTCTAAGGTGAACGTAAATGAGATCAGGGGAGACACCTAGAGGGTGAACCACTTACAGTACATGTTTCAGGTGCAATAAAAGAAACCTCGAACTAAGGGATATCAGAGACCAATGATCACGTTTACAGATGAGGACTTGGAAATTGTCCAGTACCCGCATAATGATGCATTGGTTGTTACCTTCATGATCAAGGGATGTAAGGTAAGGAGGATATTGATTGGCCAAGGTAGTTCTTGTGACATCATTTACGTTGGGTGTTACAAGGAACTTGGCCTTAACAAAGATGATTTGGAGCCATCAGACAGCCCGATAGTCGGATTTAATGGAACACTTAAATGGTTGTTGGGGTCTGTGAGTTATATAATGTGTAGAAAGGAACAAAGATGATGATGACGGAATTTTTGCAAGTGGGCTGTAAATACCGGTTCTTTGAGCACAAAGTTTGAAATAAGAGAAAAAGTAAGAAAAGAGGGTAACCATGGATAATTGTTTTCTTCTATTGGGATGAAAATGTGCTAAATAATATGTATTAAACTCAGAAATTTGGATTGAAGGTGTGCCATTGGAAATTATGTGAGATATGTATAAAAGAAGACAGTTTTATACCTACTAAGATAAAATACAAGTAATGGTAGAACAATGCTTAATTCTTTTCATTTTTAACACAAGAACACCATTAAAACACATCTGAAAATAATGTTTAGAACCTCTAAGAACATGTATTTGAAAGAGGAAAATAAAAGAGAGGATTGTGTTGTGACTTACATGAATGCCTAGTGAAGTGTTTGTTCAATTTCTTTCCTTTTTTCTTTCCTTCACCACCAAAGCTCTCTTTCTTCCTTTCCTCTCTCTCTATCTCAACCAAATGTGTGTGTGTGTGTGAGTGAGTATAAGTGTGCAAAATATGCAAGAGAGGTAATCTATTTATAGGATAAATATTGTAAAAGCTCTAAAATGTCCTTTGGTTGGAATGGAATGGAATTGAGTTGTATTTAGCTGGAATGTAATGGAATGAGGGGTGATTAGGACCTTAATTATGTACTTAATCATGATC
This sequence comes from Camellia lanceoleosa, assembly GCA_025200525.1. Lineage (NCBI taxonomy): Eukaryota > Viridiplantae > Streptophyta > Magnoliopsida > Ericales > Theaceae > Camellia > Camellia lanceoleosa. The sequence goes on from CM045759.1 coordinate 163,002,292, forward strand.
TAGTTAGGTTTTGGGACTAACTAATCCATTCTAGTTACGAATACATTTATTGCAAATCTTAGGTATAAATTATATTTGATTTGATTCGATTCTCTTCTCATGATTTTAGAGATTTTATTCCAATTATAGCCTGGGGGGTGTAGCCAACCATCATGTGGATTTTGGAGGGATTTTGTTGATTATTTTGTGTACGAAAGATCTTTCATTTACTAACTTATTTATTTGGGAAAATTGGTACAAGTATGTATATATATAAAGGTACAAGTTTGGGGTCAATTTGTAATTCAAGAAAAATGGCAGTTCTCCTTTGCATTTACTGTGTCACTATGTATTTCCTTACATGCTTTTGAAAGGGAAAGAGAGTAGAGATATAAGCATTAGGTAGAAATACTTTGTTTATTAATATAATTTTATTTTTATTTTTCCTTTTTAATGATATAGACTTCATTTTTAAACTGATTATACTTAGTTTGACGTGTTGATTATTGTTTTGTAGTTATTAGCTTTGGAAAGAAGATGGGACCAATAGAAGTCAGCTTGGAAGTTTGTGGGTGCAAAAAAAGGAATTTGAATGTGTCATTATGTCTTGTACATACCGACATTATGGCTTCAAGTTTTTGTTTTTATTTTTCTAAACATAGTGAGAGCTTGTGTTTTGGTACTTTATTGAGACAATGTTATGACAATTTTATTATTTCTTGAAATTTGTGGTGATGAGTTATTTTTCAATGATGATATTGTTTTGTATGTGATGGATGAAAATGTGTTTGTTGCATTTATAGGATTTAAGTTTCCAATATTGGTGTTGGAATGGATTTTTATTATATTTATAAATACTATATGATAGCATTTAAAATTGCTATCATAATGAGGAATTTATAGCATTAAAAAAATGTTATCAAAAAGTTTGTTGGCATGCTTTATTATAACATTCTTAGTTAGTTATGATATGGTAAATTATAACATTACTAGATTGCTATAAAAGCAATTTCATAGCATTAACAAACTGTTATCCTTTGGTATTTTTAGTAACTTTCAAATATTTCATAGTATTCAAAATTTGTTATAATATATTTACGATAGCATTCAACAATAACATTCGATAAATGCTGTCAAAAATGATACACTTTTAATAACATGGGCAAACATAGCATTCCAACGAATGCTATTGTTTACTTTTGATAGCATTCATTGAATGCTATCAAATGTGTTTTTTGTTGTAGTGAAGGCCTAATTTATTGAAGTGTAGCATTTAATTTAATTAGGATTTAGAAATCAATTCGGTTAAATTTTCTTTATTTCGAATTAAACGGCGAATCATAATGAGAACCAAAAACCTAGGGTTTTGAGCAGCAAATATAATTTGGGAATTAATTTAATTATTATTAGGACTTTGGAAATGATCTTTGAGTTCCCGAGTTCAATCAAGGTTTGCGAGTTTTTGATTGCGTTTTTGATTCTATAGCTAAAATTAAAAACAAATAAGGAATCGAGGTCTTTATTGAATAATTCAAAGTGATGGTCTAAATAAAATTACAAAGGTCAAGGGACACAGTTAAATAATTAATATTAGCGTATAGAAACGATTATTAAGCTATCGGGGTCGATTAGGGTTTGTACAGGTTTGTTCGCGATGCGTCTCCTATTCTAGGATTAAATTTGCAAATAAACAAGGAACTAAGGGCTTCATTATAATAACTCAAAAGCTAGGGACTTAATAGGATTTACAAAAGTTAGAGGCCTCACATAGTAGGGGTGTCTACCCTTTACTTGTGCATACCCATTTTCTCAGAAAATGTGTTTTTGGTGTTGTTTACCTAAGGCAATTATGGTGTTCAAGGTGTTCTAGTTTAAAGTTTCTAGAAATCCTATGAAGATTCAAGAAAGTGCTAAGTTTATGTTTTCCTAGTGTGAATTAATGGCAAATTCCAAATTTCTAGTCTAGAGTATGCAAGAATATGAGCAAATATGCAAGAGTTTAAAGAAGAAATCCGAAAAACAATGAAAAAAATTGAACATGTTCAAAGCATGAAGAACACAAAAGTATGAAACTAAAATTGCAAAGATAATTGACTTACAAGTTAATGATAGAGAAACAAAGCACAGATTTGGAATCACCGGAATGAGATGCTTTGATTAATCGAAGTAGAATGGCAGTTCAATCGTCGGAAGTGATAAACGGAGTAGTTGCAGTAAGGAGCTTGAAGGGTCAACAATGGAGATTTTTCTTGTTTTAGAGAGATAAAATCTGAGAATAGAGAGAGAATACAAAATGAGAGAGAGAGAGAGAGAGAGAGAGAGAGAGAAAGGAGTTTTGAAGGAATGAGAAAAGGCAGCAAGAGTGAAACGATTTGAATTCCTTAGGAGACATGTTTGGCTGACGTTAGCTTACATCAGGCGGTGTGTGTCAGAGGGGAAACGACGCGTCTGTTGATGTGGCAAGTACAAACTAGTTAGGTGGTGACACATCACTATGATGGTTTTGATGGTTTCAAAGTATGTTATAGAAACAGTGTGAGGTCCCTAACTTCGAAAACCCTATTAAGTTCCTGAATTTTGAGATTTTATAATAAAGCCCTTAGTTCCACGTTTATTTGCAAAATTAACCTTAGAACCGAAAATGCATTACAAACGAAACCCGTATAAACCCTAATCAACCCTAATAGCTTAGTAATCAATTTTGACACCCTACTATTAACGGTGGGGCCCCTAACCTTAGTAATTTTATTCTAGACCCTTAATTTTTTATTCTTTCAATAAAGATCATCGATTTCTTATTTGATTTCAATTTTAACCCTAGAGTCGAAAACAGGCATCAACCGAGAACCTACAAACCTTAATCAATCCCGATAACTTAGCAATCATTTCTAAAACCCTAATAATAAATAAATAACTCCCTAATTATAAATCTACTATTCAAAACCTTAGATTTTTTATTCTCATTACAATTCATCGTTTAATTCGAAATAAAAAAAAAATTTAACCAAATTGAATTCCCAAGTCCCAATTAAATTAAATACTACACTTAAATAAATGGTCCAATTCATAAATTATGGCCTTAGCCCTCACATTTTATTTGAATTACAAATTGACCCCAAGTTAATAACAATATTGAGAGGGTAATTTATTTAAATTGGGCCGAGCTAAGTCCATCTGTTGAAATGGACCAAGCTAAGTACAGTCTCTTGGTCGTTGGGTCGTGCTGTAGGTGGATATTCGACCAAACACTTGGACCAAGGTGATTAATATTTGATCCAAGAAGGACCAGGGTAAGATCGTAGCGGAGTACCAAACTAGGGTTTATCTTGGTCGAATACCATCTTGGTTGTCCAACGTAGGGCAAGGCCATGCTAGCTCAGTTGAGCGTACTACCGAGCCCAGGTAAGGAGGTTTGTGCCATCTCACTTGGTTGGTAGTGAGTAAGGTGTTATCAAGATAGATATTCTCCTTGGGAGTGTAATTCCTAGGAGGACTCTACTAAGGAGAATAAGAGTCCTACTATGATTGTGCTACGCATAATCTATAAAAACTCGTAACAGGACTTGTGTACAGGTATCACAATTTTTACTCTCAAATACGCAGAGCTTTTGTGTCTTTTGTCAATTTTGCTGACTTAGGGATCAGAGAGGTTTCCAGGACACACCTGCCAAATAGCTCCCATTTTTGTTTTCAGGTAGTAAAGTGACGACGTTTGGAGGAGTGCAAACTTGGTTAACAGAATTATATGAGAAGATTATTTTGTGCTCGTACAATTGGCGCCGTCTGTGGGAAATCACACAAAGAACAAACCTTTTGATTGAGTTTTCTCTTTAGTTAAATTCTATGGCGCACAATGAAGACTTGCCACACTCTGCTATTGATGGGCAAACCCCAGAATAGGGCGAGAGGCGCGAAGGTTTACCTTTTGTCCTACCCATAGCAGAGTTAGATCCCCAGCGACAAAACCCATGGAGGGACTCACGAAAAAGACGAGGCTCTAGTCCTCGTCGCTCCCAAAGCCCTGAAAGGCAGAGGTGGAGGATGGATCCTCAGGTTTTGGAAGATCGCATAAGGGAGCAAGACGAATTGATATGGAGGATGGTGGCAGACATGGAGACCATGAAGCACCAGATAAAGAGCAAAGAGGTGGCAGAAGAAGAGGCAGGCAAAAACAGAGCGCACTCTCATCACTCAGATGATCGTGACAGGCAAATCACACCCTCTTAGACAGAAAGTAGAAGCCTCAAGACAGGCGACAAGCAGTCAACAACCTCTTGGACTCGATACTCCAGGTCTGAGAGAACGAGGACTAAAAGGTCGTATACAGAGGGAAGCCGTTATCAGCCCTCGCATTCATACCAAATAACATCTAGGCACACAGAGTTGCCTAGGTCGGCAGACCTGCGTACAGTGCTAGAGGAAAGGGCTCGAAGAAGAGAAGACACTCAGGCTCGCAACCTCTGTAGAGTCTCTACGCTACAACGGTTGGCTCCTAGAACACATGGAAGTGTCAAGGTTGGAATGCCAGAACCATGCCTTACCTACGAACCAAGAGACAAAGCATTAGCAAGGTTGCAGAGCTCACCGTTCGTTCCAGCGATAGAGAACGCACCATTACTCTCAGGCTTCCACCAGCCCAAATTCACTACTTATAAGGGGAAGTCAGACCCCTACATGCACTTGAGCCACTTGAGCCAGGTTATGGCCGTATATCTACGAAACAAGGCTCTAATGTGTATCCTGTTTCCTTCCAGCCTTGGTGACTTGGGTTTAACATGGTTTGAAAAGTTGTCAGAAGGTAGCATAGTTTCATGGGCACAACTAGCGGAGGCATTTGTGACCAGATTCAGAACGAACACCAAGACGCCAGTGGAGATTGACCAGCTTCTCTCCATAGACATGGGCAAGAAGGAAACATTGAGGTCTTACAATAACCGGTATTGGGAGACTTTTAATCAGATTGGAGATTGTCCCACAAACTTAGCTATCACACAGTACAAACGAGGTTTGCCAACTGGCAATAAATTGAGGGATTCAACGACGATGACGTCACCTTTCACAATAGAGGCCCTAATGGAAAAAGTGCATCGACACATCTGGGTAGAAGAAGATGTTACTCACACCAAAGCAAAAGCTGGCACAATAGCGATGTCAGACAAAAAACTTGAGGCAAAAGTTAACACGGTCAGGCGGGAAGAACAACCGAGCAAAAATGGGCAAGGAAGACGAGCCAACAGAGAGGACCCCCAAGTAAGGAAGTTGAGAGTCCGCACTGCCATTACCACGATATTCAATAAACCTATCTACCGGATTCTTAGCAAGATACGCGATGAACCCTTCGTTCGGCGGCCAGCCAAGTTGGAAGAAACGCAGATGGGCTACGATGAGAGGTACCGTTGCACCTTCCATGATGAAAAGGGGCACCAAACTGAAAACTATACACCATTAAGGAAACATCTAGAGAAGTTAGTGGCTGCAGGCCACCTGGACCAATATATTGAAGAGGGAACACAACCAACCCCCCAGGACCGCAACAGGCCGGATGGGATGCCAGTTGACGATCCACCCCAAGGCATAATCAATGTAATACATGGGATCATCGAACCTGAACAAGTATGTGAACTCAAAGGGATGATCAAAAAGGCTGAGCACATAAGAGAGGTACTAAGTGCACAACCTACAGTGAAAAAAAGAAAAACAGAGGCAACAACGTCATCACCTTTTCAGACGAAGACTTAGCAAGGTTACAAAGCCCTCACAACGATGCACTGGTGGTTACTCTACACATCAAGAATTTCAACATCAAGCGGATCCTAATTGACCAAGGGAGCTCATGCGAGATAATGTACTACGAAACTTTTAAGCAACTAAAATTGAAGGACAAAGACTTAGCACCCGCAACATCTCCCCTAATCGGCTTCAACTCAATACCAGAATGGCCGATTAGCAAGATAATTCTGCCAACCAAAGCAGGAACGATGACAAAATAGATGGAATTTTGGGTATTGAAAGTCTCTTCCACTTACAACATAATCTTGGGAAAAGCATGTTTGCACACCATGTGAGCGGTGGCATTAACCTACCACTAGGTGTTACGGTTCCCCAACGAAATCGGAATGATTGAAGAAGTCTTAGGAGACCAAATCATGTCCAAACAGTGCTTTGTTACAGTAAATGACAGTCGGGCTGCAAAAGGGTTCATACAAATGATAGAAGAGCTAGAAAGCAACGAGCTATTCACAAACGTCGGCAAAGCAGTTGAACAAAAGGTAGTGGAAGACTTGATAGAGGTAAGAATAGATGAGAAAAACCCAAAGAGGTTCTTTTTGCTTAACTCATCTCTGTCCAGCACCGAGAGAATAGAGATCATGGAATTTTTGACCTCTAACATCGAAGTGTTTGTCTGGACGCCAGATGACATGCTTGGCATTGACCCTAATTGCATCTGCCATCAACTCAATGTCCACCCAACCACCAGACCAATTATACAGTGAACTCGCTGATTGGCACTCTACCACACAGAAATAGTGGCGGAAGAAGTAGGAAAGCTGCTGGAAGCAGAGGCCATCAGAGAAGTACACTACCCCAGGTGGATTTCCAATACGATAGTGGTACCAAAAAAAAAACAGCATATGGCGCGTTTGCATAGACTACAAAATAGTCAACAAAGCATGCCCGAAACATAGCTTTCCTTTACTACGAATAGACCAACCGGTGGACCTAACTACAGGGCATAACCGACTTAGTTTTCTTGATGTGTATCACGGTTACCATCAAATCGCTATATATAAACCGGACCAGGAGGTCATATCATTTACAACTCCCAGGGGATTATCTTGTTACAAGGTCATGCCTTTTGGCCTAAAAAATGCGGGGGCAACATTCCAACGGATGATCACCAAAATGTTTGAGCCATTGTTAGGCAGAACAATGGAAGCTTACATAGATGATATGGTGGTCAAAAGTAAGAATAAGGGGGACCATCTCAAGAACTTAGATGAGATGTTTCAAATTTTGAAGTCCCACAAGCTACAACTGAACACATCCAAGTGCGCGTTCAATGTGGGGTCAGGAAAATTCCTAGGCTTTCTACTAACCAACCGGGGTATAGAAGCTGATCCATCTCAGATCAAAGCCATCCAAGATCTTACGAGGCCCAACACAGTTAAGAAGGTGCAGCATCTCACTAGCTTAGCAGCTGCGCTAAACCGATTCATAAGTCAATCGTCAAATAGGTGTCGACCGTTCTTGCATACACTAAAGGCTAAGTTTGAGTGGGATGACGAGCGCGACCGTGCTCTGGAAAGCCTGAAAGAATACATGGCCTCCCCACCATTGTTGGTAACCCCAATACTAGGGGAGGAACTCTTTTTATACTTAGCGGTTTCCCAGCATGTAGTCAGCACAATGTTGGTACGAGCTGAGGGAATACAACACCTACCTATCTTTTATGTTAGCAAGGCATTGTTGGGCACCAAAACAAGGTACCTGCCAATGGAGAAGTTGGCCTTAGCTTTGATGATGGTTTCCAGGAAATTGTCGCACTACTTCCATGCCCACACTGTGATTATTTTAACAACTTTCCCATTAAAAGCCTTGTTTGAGAGGGTAGATTTTTCTAGACAAATTTTGAAATGGGCAGTGGAGTTAGGGCAGTTCGACATTAAGTTTCAACGAAGAACCACAATAAAAGCACGAGCTTTAGCAGACTTCGTAGCCGAATTTGCCCCAGGAAGTCATCAAGTTTGCCTAATCGACTTAACCGAGGAAAAAGGGAAAAGTCTCGCAGGGATAGAGCAGCCCCCACAGTAAGGCACTCAACTGCATAACAAACCGTTCAGTCTTTTAGAAAGGAAAGAAAGAGCAACCCGCCGTACAATAAGTGAAGACACGACTGAAAGTCTAGTCCTAAATAGTGAGGACCAGATCATAACGACGACCAACAACTTTGAAGAAAATAGCATCGGTGGCGACGCTCCAAATCCTAAGGCATCATCAGACCCCTCCATTTGCTAGAAGTTGTTTGTAGGAGAGATGTGGAAACTCTTCGTTGATGGAGTGTCCAACAGATACGGTGTAGGACTCGGCATAGTTCTCATCTCACCGAAAGGCTTGACCATTGAATAGGCAATCAACCTTGGCTTTCTAGCATCCAACAACGAGGCAGAGTATGAAACATTATTAGCGGGTTTGAACTCAGCATTTTGCATGAAGGCCACTGAGCTAATGGTATATAGTGACTCCCAACTGGTAGTCAACTAAATTTTGGGCAACTATGAAGCAAAGGATGATAGAATGGCCAAGTACCAAGAGTTAGGCAGAAAGGAGATCATGAAGTTTGAAGTAGTTCGAATTGAGAAAATCGGTCGAGAGGAAAATAGTAGAGTAGATGAGCTAGCTGGTTTTACGTCAATGGCAGATACGTTTATCCCATACCCATTGTTAATTGACTTCCTACCCAGACCAAGTATTGAAGAGCAGAAAGAAACCAAAGCATGTTGCGCCAATGTAGGCCCTTTCTGGATGGATCCCATTATAGTGTTTTTAAAAGATGGCAACTTACCGGAAGAAAAGAAAAAAGCCAACAAAATTAGAGCAAAGTCACAGCAATTTTGGCTCTCCCCATCACTACCATTGTACAAAAAATCCTTCACAGGACCTTACTTGAAGTGTGTCCATCCCAACAAGGTCGAGGCATATTTGTTTGAAATACATGAAGGCGTTTGCGAAAGCCACCAAAGGGGAAGATCGCTGGTCTATCGAGTAATTTCACAAGGGTATTAGTGGCCGTACATACAAGCAGATGCAGAGAAATATGTCAAGAAGTGTCAAAAATGTCGAAAGTTCGCACATCAAATTAATCAACCGACCAGAGAGCTCCTACTTTTGACCAGCCTGTGGCCCTTTGCAATGTGGGGCCTGGATATAGTGAGACCACTCCCAACCACGCCAGGCAACAGAAAGTTCTTTCTCGCAGCAACGAACTACTTTACAAAATGGGTAGAAATAGAGGCACTCACATCCATAAAAGAAAAGGACGTTAAGAAGTTTGTCTGGCAAAACATTATAATCTGGTTTGGAATACGGTAATAACCCTACCCTCGTACATGTTTCTGATATATGTTTAGTCCCCTATTTTGTGCATTTATAGGATTACCGTGAAATTTTATGTGGAATTAAGTCTAAATGGGTTAATTTTATGCTTAGGGAATCATATCTATCTAACGAGAGAAGTATCTGTTGCAATTGCGATGTTCAGATCAGAAATTGAAAGCCTTGGAAGCTTAATAATCTGAAATTGATTTTATATTTGAAGTCAGCATGATTTTTAAGTCTTAAAATGATTTTCTATGAAATTTTGATTTGGAATGATTAAACTGATTGATTTTCGTCCTTATTCACCTTTTATATATATAATGGTCTCTTAAACATTTGACTTGGGAATCCATTTCATAAATATCTCTTGAGAGAGAGAATTAGAGAGGAAGAGGGTTTGAGAGGGAGTTCATCAAGGAGAAGATTGGGAAAAATTGAGAGGATTCATAGAGATTCTAACTCAAGGTATGTTTAACCTATTCTAATTGACCCCTCTCTTTGACTTGGGTAGGAATTCCTCTATATTATGTAAGTTAGGGTTCATAATATAGGTCAAGCATGAATTAAATGATTAATTGGGATGATGTCTCTTATGTTGATTGATTTCGAATTATATTGAATATCTAGTGAGAACTACATCTTATTTTTTCAATTGCTAAGTTGAGCTCATCTATGTGAACAAGTGGCTATATGTGTATATATATGTATGAGGAAATTGGAAATATTGTGGAATTGTGTTATGTGTATGAGTTTTAAGAATTAAAGAGTCAATTCATATTTAGATTGATATATGATTGTAAATTCTATTTACATGATTTTTGGACCTATTTGGAGCCTTGTAAATACTTACCAAAAATTGGGTTTTTGCTTGAAATTTCGGACTGCAACTGGGCAAAATCGCCGCACGTACAGAGGTCATTGCCGCACGTGCACGAGCACCACCGCACATGCGGAGGTCATGGCCGCACATGCGGAGGTCATGGCCACACATGCGAAAAACAGAGGAAAATTGGGCTGAAGACACTGAAAAATATGCACGTGCAGGGCCTCACAACCGCACATACGGGAACCCTTGCCATACGTGCGGCCCATGCTGGAAAATTTTGCTCACTTCGTTTTATGTGCTTGACCCTCTGATATTATTGAAATCTGTATTTGATGCCTCTTCAATGTTTATAAATTCGTTGAAGCGAAACGAATCGGAAAATGATTTTAAAAGGGAAAAGAACTAATTTGTGAATTATGTTTGTGTGTAGGGCAAACTCCGGGAAGAACTATCGCTCCACCACAGCACAGTGAGTACTAGTACTGTAGTTATACATTTACTTGCCGTTAATAATTCTTGTTATTAATGCTCTGTTCTTCGCAAGTTAATTACGTTAACAATTATAAATGATTGGAAAATCTGTGTACATTTGTACGACTCTGGGACTACTCTGCTATGTGGATATCTGGGCCTAAGGCCAATATATAAACTCTGTTGGGCCTGAGGCCAATCTGTAAACTCCATTGGCCTAAGGCCAATCTATAAAATCTGTTAGGCCTAAGGCCGTTCTATATGTTGCTAGGCTTAAAGCCACTCTGCTTAAAGACTGGGCCCAAGGCCGTTCTAGAAATAGTTACAGAATCAGATTAATCATATGTTCTCTGTATTTATACACTATATAAATCAAGTTAATCATTGAATTATAAGTAGTATTATTCACTGAGACTGGCTCACTCTGTGTTATGTCTGCTTCTGTAGGTAATCAACCTGGAGGTCAGTCTTAACCCATGATGCTCGTTCTCTTTTGCAAACCTCAGTGTGTCCAGGCACTTAGATGAAGCCCACTCATTTTTGTGGAGTTTTGCTAAGCTTTTGGCTTTGTACCCTAATTGTCTGTCTAAGGTTGAAGCGTATATAACCTCTTTCCTCACCAATGTTTTTGTTATACGCCCGATCATAGGACTGGGTCTGTGTTTGTATATGTACATAACTGATTCTCAGATATATGTTACGGTATGATTATCCACTTAGTGCAATGCTTATGATCCTGGCATATTAGTGATAGCTCAATGGATATTATTTTCTGTTATTAAATGCTTCCGTTCAGGCCCCATATATTATGCATATCAAATTTGATGTCCATTTCCGAAGTGATCATGCCCAAACTTTTAGGAGCGGGCTTGGGGTGTGACAAGTGGTATCAGAGCACGAGTTGCTATCTCACACACGGATCCATTGAGCCTTAGAATGTCTAGAAAAGACTTAGGCATCATGCATAATATTCTGAATGCATATGGAAAGATTGATGGCAACGTTAACTATAATCTGCTAACATTAATGATTTTGATCTATGTTATTATATATTTTTTGTAATTGGTTGTTATGTAGAATATGGTGAGAACAAGAATGGAAGACCCGGAAGATGCTACTTCGGCACAGTTGGATAGAATGGAGAGAATGATTATGGAAATGGGGGAAACCTTACGACAACAATAGCAACAACCACAACCGCCACCGCCACCGCCACCGGTACCTCCGCCTGTGATACAAGACTTCCATGTTGAGGACCGGACTATTACACTCACAAAGGAGTTTAAAAATATGAAACCGCCATCATTCAAAGGAGGAATAGAACCAATGAAAGCTGCGGCGTGGGTGTTGGGAATCGAAAAGTTGTTCGAAGTTTTCCTTTGTACCGAAGCCCAAAAGGTGTCACTTGTTGCCTTCACTCTCGAAGACGAAGCACAGAGGTGGTAGATGCTTACGAAAACTATACACCCAAGGTTAACAGGGGACAGATTCTTAGAAATTTTTTATTATAAGTACTTTCCCCAAATTATGCGAGACAAGAAGGTGACAGAATTTGAAACTCTCAGACAAGGGAACAAAATCGTTGCAAAGTATGAAGCACAATTTGCAGAACTAGCCCGGTTTGCACCTCATATGGTGGATACGGATTATAAGAAAGCACGAAAATTTGAAGGGGGACTATGGGCTGCTATCCTTGACCAAGTCAATATGTTGAAGCTACCAACCTATATAGATGTATTGGAAATGGCTGTTATAGCAGAAGGAAACATTGCTACTCAGAATCAGATCTCCAAGTGGAAAGGAAAGAGGCAGAACACACAACTGTCAAAGGGGTCAACCACTCTACCTAGCAAGAAACAAAACTCAAGGACTTCTAGTGCTTCCACCCTTACTCTAGATTCGACGCCTATTTGTTCAAAATGTGGAAAGAAGCATCGTGGGACTTGCTATCGAATGTCTAGAGCCTGTTTTAGGTGTGGCAAGACGGGTCACTTGGTAAGGGATTGTCCTCAGAGGAATCAACCAAATGGCAATAGGGCTGCTACAAGTTTAGCAGGGTCTGCACCAGCTCCCAACATCAAGTCAGCTGCTAAGCTTGTTAACAGCAAAGACACCGCAAGACAAGGCAGGGTGTTTGCATTGGTTCCAGGAGATGTGCAAAATACTACAACAGTGGTGTCAGGTATATTTATTGTTCACAGTCATTCTGCTCATGTATTGTTTGATTCTGGCTCTACCCATTCCTTTTTGTCAAAACTATTTGCTCAAAATTTAGATAAATCTGAAGAAGTATTATCTTATATGCTATGTGTGTCTTCACCTTTGGGAGACTCTATGATCTGTACCTCTGTATATTTTTCTTGTGAGCTCCTGATTGGGGATATCCGGGTATATGCCAACTTGTTGCCTCTTGATATGATTCACTTCGATATTATTCTAGGTATGGATTGGCTAAGTGAATACTGTGCAACTATTGACTGCTTGACTAAGCAAATCAGTTTTCATCCTCCAGGACAATCAGAATCTACCTTCCGGGGACGTGGAGTGACTTTTCCACCTTATTTGATTTCTACAGCAAAGGCTTGTAAATTAATTCAGAAAGGGTGTCAGGGATATTTATGTAGTGCTTTGGAAGGGCGAGCGATGAATGGGAATACCGATATGATTCCAGTTGTTCATGAATTTCCGAATGTTTTCCCGGAGGAGTTACCAGGGAAGTTAGTGGACCGTGAAATTGAATTTACAATTGAAGTGACACTGGGAACTCAACCCATTTCTAAGACTCCGTACCGAATGTCACCAGTTGAGATGAAGGAATTAAAAGTTCAGTTGCAAGATTTACTTGATAAGGGGTTCATTCGCCCGAGTGTTTCTCCTTGGGGTGCACCAGTTCTGTTTGTGAAAAAGAAAGATGGAACACTCCGATTATGTATAGATTACAGGGAACTTAATAAGGTGACGATCAAGAATAAGTACCCATTGCCTCGGATCGATGGCTTATTTGACCAATTACAAGGGGCACAAATCTTTTTGAAAATTGATTTACGGTCCGGATACCATCAATTAAAGGTCAAAGCCGATGATGTTGAGAAAACAGCTTTCCGAACTCGATACACGATCATTACGAATTTCTGGTTATGCCTTTTAGAGTTACTAATGCACTAGCAGCATTTATGAATTTGATGAACCGTGTCTTTAAGCCTTATTTGGATGAGTTTGTGGTGGTATTTATTGATGACATCCTCATTTACTCGAAGAACACAGAAGCCCATGAGAATCATCTTCGTGTAATTCTTCAAACACTCCGAGAAAAGAAATTGTATGCAAAACTGAAGAAATGTGAGTTCTGGATACATGAGGTGGCATTCTTAGGGCATGTAATAACAAAGGAAGGTGTATCTGTTGATCCGCACAAGATTGAGGCAATCATAAATTGGCCAACTCCTACCAATGTGACTGAGGTGCATAGTTTTATGGGATTAGTTGGCTATTACGGGAGGTTTGTTCAAGATTTCTCCAAAATCGCTGTACCGCTTACACAACTAACTCAAAAGGGAGTTGCGTTTGAATGGTCAGAACAACAGGAATCTGCTTTCCAGGAATTAAAAATGAAGTTAACTACAGCTCTGGTTCTTGCTTTACCATCTGGTACTGAAGGATTCATGATCTACAGTGATGCTTCCCATAAAGAATTAGGGTGTGTGCTTATGCAAAAGGGAAAGGTTATTGCTTATGCATCCCGACAGCTCAAACCACATGAAAAGAATTATCCCATACATGATCTCGAGCTAGCAGCAGTGGTCTTTGCTTTGAAGATATGACGGCATTATTTGTATGGGACTACCTGTGAAGTTTATACTGATCATAAGAGCCTCAAGTACCTTTTTACGCAGAAGGAGTTGAATATGCGGCAACGGTGGTGGTTGGAACTGATTAAAGATTATGATTTCCAAATCTATTACCATCCTAGTAAAGCCAATACGGTTGCAAACGCACTTAGTTGGAAAAGTATGGGAAATTTGGCAAATTTGCTTAAGGAACAAAGAGAGTTAGTCATTGAATTAGATAAAATGAATGTGAACCTTGTGATGCCTAGGCAGGAGGCCATAGTAGTAGCAGTGATGGCCCAACCAACATTACTTGAAGAGATCAAACTGCGTCAAAGGGAAGATGAAATTTTGAGGAAGATATATGATGAGTTAGAGACAAAACCGAAACCGGGATTCAATTCGGAGAATTCAGTGCTCAAATTTCAAGGCAAATTATGTGTTACTAATGTATCAAAAGTCAAGCAAAAATTGATAGAAGAAGCTCATGCCTCGAGATTTTCATTACATCCTGGAAGTACTAAAATGTATCGGGATTTGAAACAAAATTTTTGGTGGCCAAGTATGAAAAAAAAAATCATGGATTTCGTCTCCAAGTGTTTGCAATGTCAACACGTAAAAGCAGAGCATCAGAGACTGACAAGGTTATTGCAACCCCTTCCAATCCCGGAATGGAAGTGGGAACATCTGACCATGGATTTTGTTGTAGGGTTACCACGGACTCCTCGAGGTATGAATTCTGTGTGGGTCATTGTAGACTGGTTAACCAAGTTCGCCCATTTCCTACCTGTGAAGACTCAGTATACTGTGGATAAACTTGTTGTAATCTATGTGAACGAAATAGTGAGACTCCATGGTATTCCGGTTTCAATAGTATCAGATAGAGATCCAAAGTTTGTATCTAGATTCTGGTAGAGCCTACAGGGAGCAATGGGTATAGAATTAAAGTTTAGCACAGGTTTCCACCCTCAGACAGACAGGCAATCCGAGAGAACGATACAAACATTAGAAGATATGCTTCGAATGTGTATTTTGGATTTTCAGGAAAGTTGGGAAACTCACCTACTGTTGGTAGAGTTCGCGTACAATAATAGTTACCATTCGAGTATTGGGATGGCACCTTATGAGGCTCTGTATGGGAGGCCATGTCATTCCCCTGTGTGTTGGGATGAAGTTGGAGATAAATCATTGTTAGGGCCTGAAATTGTCCAGTTGACAACTAAAAAGATTAAAACTATTCGAGAAAGAATGAAAACTGCTCAAAACAGACAGAAGAGTTATGCGGATAACCGACGGAGGCATTTGGAATTTGAAGTAGGGAATCATGTTTTTGTGAAAGTTACTCCGATGAAGGGGCATCCAAGGTTTGGCAAAAGGGGTAAGTTAACACCCCGATATGTTGGCCCATTCCAAGTTCTGGAAAAAATGGGTTCGGTAGCTTACCGAGTTGCTCTTCCACCAAGTATGAGCCAAGTGCATAATGTATTCCATGTGTCTATGCTTCAAGGATAT
Source organism: Camellia lanceoleosa (assembly GCA_025200525.1). Lineage (NCBI taxonomy): Eukaryota > Viridiplantae > Streptophyta > Magnoliopsida > Ericales > Theaceae > Camellia > Camellia lanceoleosa. The sequence goes on from CM045759.1 coordinate 163,018,003, forward strand.
CTTCCCAATCCGTCTCATGTCATAGATTACCACCAAATTGCATTGGATGATAAGTTAACTTATGAAGAAAAACCAATTCGCATTCGAGACCGGCAAGTGAAACAGTTACGGAATCAAGAGATTCCGATGGTGAAAATTGAATGGCAAGAACATTATGGGACCGAAGCTACTTTGGAAAAAGAAGAGGAAATGCAACACCAGTATCCGCATCTGTTCCTATCCTAAGATAAAACAAGTTTGAGGGACCAAGCTCAATTAAAGGGGGAAGAGTGTAATAACCCTACCCTCGTACATGTTTCTAGTATATCTTTAGTCCCCTATTTTGTGCATTTATAGGCTTATTGTGAAATTTTATGTGGAATTAAGTCTAAGTGGGTGAATTTTATGCTTAGGGAATCATATATGTCTAACGACAGAAGTATTTGTTGCAATTGCGATGTTCAGATCAAAAATTGAAAGCCTTGGAAGCTTGATAATCTGAAATTGATTTTATATTTGAGGTCAACATGATTTTTAAGTCTTAAAATGATTTTCTATGAAATTTTGATTTGGAATGATTAAACTGATTGATTTTCGTCCTTATTCACCTTTTATATATATAATGGTCTCTTAAACATTTGACTTGGGAATCCATTTCATAAATATCTCCTGAGAGAGAGAATTAGAGAGGAAAAGGGTTTGAGAGGGAGTTCATCAAGGAGAAGATCGTGAAAAATTGAGAGGATTCATAGAGATTCTAACTCAAGGTATGTTTAACCTATTCTAATTGACCCCTCTCTTTGACTTGGGTAGGAATTCCTCTATATTATGTAAGTTAGGGTTCATAATATAGGTCAAGCATGAATTAAATGATTAATTGGGATGATGTCTCTTATGTTGATTGATTTGGAACTATATTGAATATCTAGTGAGAACTACATCTTATTTCTTCAATTGCTAAGTTGAGCTCATCTATGTGAACAAGTGGCTATATGTGTATATATATGTGTGAGGAAATTAGAAATATTGTGGAATTGTGTTAAATGTATGAGTTTTAAGAATTAAAGAGTCAATTCATATTTAGATTGATATATGATTGTAAATTCTATTTACATGATTTTTGGACCTATTTGGAGCCTTGTAAATACTTACCAAAATTTGGGTTTTTGCTTGAAATTTCGGACTGCAACTAGGCAGAATCACAAGCGCAGTGAAGTCGATGCCGCGTATGGAGGTCATCAAGACGCATGAAAACGAGGAAAATTAGGCTAAAGACACTGAAAAATATGCACGTGCAGAGCCTCACAGCCGCACATGCAGCCCATGCTGGAAAATTTTGGCCGCTCCATTTTTTGTGCTTGACCCTCTTATATTATTGAAATCTGTATTTGATGCCTCTTCAATGTTTATAAATTCATTGAAGTGAAACCAATCAGAAAATGATTTTAAAAGGGAAAAGAACTAATTTGTGATTTATGTTTGTGTGTAGGGCAAACTCCAGGAGGAACTATCACTCCACCATAACACAGTAAGTACTAGTACTGTAGTTATACATTTACTTACCGTTAATAATTCTTGTTATTAACGCTCTGTTCTTCGCAAGTTAATTACGTTAACAATTATAAATGATTGGAAAATCTGCGTACATTTGTACGACTCTGGGACTACTCTGCTATGTGGATGTCTGGGCCTAAGGCTAATCTGTAAACTCTGTTGGGCCCGAGGCCAATCTGTAAAGTCTGTTGGGCCTGAGGCCAATCTGTAAACTCTGTTGGCCTAAGGCCGATCTGTAAAATCTGTTAGGCCTAAGGCCGTTCTATATGTTACTAGGCTTAAAGCCACTCTGCTTAAAGACTGGGCCCAAGGCCGTTCTAGAAATAGTTACAGAATCAGATTAATCATATGTTCTCTGTATTTATACACTTTATAAATCAAGTTAATCATTGAATTGTAAGTACTATTATTCAATGAGCTTAGCTCACTCTGTGTTATGTCTGCTTCTGTAGGTAATCAACCTAGAGGTCAGTCTTAACCCATGATGCTCGTTCTCTTTTGCAAACCTCAGTGTGTCCAGGCACTTAGATGAAGCCCACTCATTTTTGTGAAGTTTTGTTAAGCTTTTGGCTTTGTACCCTAATTGTCTGTCTAAGGTTGAAGCATATATAACCCTTTTCCTCACCAATGTTTTTGTTATACGCCCGATCATGGGGCTGGGTCTGTGTTTGTATATGTACATAACTGATTCTCAGATGTATGTTACGGTATGTTTATCCACCTAGTGCAATGCTTATGATCCTGGCATATTAGTGATAGCTCAATGGATATTATTTTCTGTTATTAAATGCTTCCGTTCAGGCCCCATATATTATGCATATCGAATTTGATGTCCGTTTCCGAAGTGATCATGCCCAAACTTTTAGGGGTGGGTTTGGGGCGTGACAAATACCCAAGGCTTTAATATTTGACAACGACACTTAGTTTGATGGAAAAAAAACTTCAGGGGTTTTTGCGAAGAATACAAGATAAATTTCTACAACTCTACGCCGGCATACCCCCAAGCCAATGGCCAAGCCGAAGCTTCTAACAAAGTAGTCTTAGATGGCCTAAAAAAGAGGTTGGAAAAGGCAAAAGGCAAGTGGGCTGTGGAACTCCTCCATGTCTTATGAGCTTGCCAAACTACACCTCAGCGATCAACTGGCGAAACACCTTTTTCTTTGGCTTATGGCATGGAGGCAGTAATCCCTCTGGAAATTGGTCTCCCCACCATCAAAAGTGAAACTTTTGATCCAAACTTGAATGGCGAGGCCATATCCCTAGAACTTGACCTTGCAAGGGAAAAAAGAAAGAGAACATTGGTGTACATTGCCTCGTATCAACAGGAATTGTCTAAGAAATACAATAAAGTGGTGCACCCTAGGCAATTTAAGATTGGAGATTGGGTACTACGCAAAGTTATAGGAAACACCGTGATACCTGGAGATGGCAAATTAAGACCTAACTGGGAAGGACCATACAGAGTGATTAGTTTGGCTAGAAAATGGGCATATCACTTAGAAGATGTGGACTCAGAGTATTTTATTTTTTTAAACAACTGTAATTTTTCTTTTTTAATAAAACAAGTAGACATTTTTTGGTAAAAATTCTTTTCTCTATTTGTAAAAGTTGTTCGCCCAACTGGGGGCAATCAAGAAAGTTGACAGGTTTAACCAACACTTAATTCACTCTTCAGCCGAGATAAGGATCTAGGCTCAAGAAGGTTGGCAGGTTTGACCAACACTTAGTGCGTTCTTCAACTGAGATAATGATCTCAAGAAGGTGGGCAAGTTTTACCAACACTGTTTCTTTTCTTCAACAGAGATAAGGATCTCAGCTCAAGAAAGTTAGCAGGTTTTGATCAACACCTTTTTCCTTTTAGCCGAGTTAAAGATCAAAACAAAGATCTTGGTTACAAAGGCTCGACAGTTTCCCAAGCATGTTTTTCAGCCGAGATAAGTATCTCGGCCGAAAAAGGTGGGCAGGATAAGGTAAAGCTAAGCTAACTAGACTGGCTAGGCTTGTAGTAAAGATGAAACACTATAGAGAGGAAAAGTGCAGTAACTAAGCCAAGAAGATAACCAAGCAAGCAGAAACAAAATAAAGTTTCATTCATTGGCAAGCAATTACAAAAAGTGGAGTGTATAGCCCGGTTACATTTCATAAAAAAAAAAAATAGCAAAAAACAAGAAAAATAGGTTTCGGTGTCAAGCAAAAAAAATCATCAAGGTCAGTGTCCATGTCAGCCCGTACTTCGCTATTGGATAGGCCAGTTTTGGCAGTTGGTCCTGGGGATAGTTCGGTCACAAGCACCCCATCAACCATGCTTGGCTCAAGCTATCTAAGCGAATCCACCCGAGCAGACTGGGAAAACTGAAGACTACGGTCAATGTTGGCAGGCGGGGCATTAGCTGGATCAGGGGTCTCTTCTTTATCCTCCCCCTCTTGAAGAAACTTCTGTTAGACCGCGTTTGCATAATCCGTCATGTAGCTCGGTATGAAGTAAGGGGGAGAGTTCAGAAAGATTTCGGAGTCATACCCCTGACCGAGCTTGGCAACCGTAGCCTTCTATCCGCATTTGAAGAAAATATCTTTTGCCGATTCGTACTGCTGGACATTGACTTCTTTCCCCTCCTTGTAACCTTGGTCTTCAGCGTCCTCTGTCTTCTTCTTTCACTCCTGGATCTCGGCGTTCTTTTTATTTTCCAGTTTTGCCAGCTCGCGCAAATACCGGTCTTTTTTCTCGACCAAGGCTTTTTGCTTGTCAACCTCAGCCGCGTTAACTAGATCAGCTAGACGCTCATTTGCAACAACCATCTCGGCCAATTTAGCCTTTACTTCTTTTAGCTCGGCCGTCTTGGCATTCGGATCAGCCACAGCCGACCGCGCTGTCTTTCGCAATTCAAGCACACGTTTGTGTGCTACATGGTTTTTTTTGCAAGGCCTGTGATTTAAACAAAAGAGTGTTAGGCTGCAAACTGAACAAAAAGTAAAAACACAGAAGACTTAAAATACCAAGTGGACTTACCAGAACCATCGACTTTGAAGCCGACCGAATAGCCTTAAGCTCGGTCAAGTAGTCGTTGTGCTCCATGTCAGCTGGAAGGCATAGACTTTTTGGAAGGTTGGACGGGAGTATATGGTCCTTCTCAACAACCACTGAATCCTTGGTGGATACAGCATGATTATTGTAGGACATTGAGGGTGCCCATTCAGAAGGGCATGCTCAACCAGAACGAGCAAGCTCTAGGCTCGGCAGCACAGGATCAGGTAGCGCGGTCTCTTCCTCATCTACCAAATGTTACGGTTTGGTCTATGAGGTACACGCACGCTTGCTCAGCCAGGACGTTGTTGCCCTGGTGGTTGGAAGTGCAACCACTATCTCGCGTGGTTGATCGGATGGTGCCTGTTCGATTTGGTTTTCGGCGGAGGTTTGTTCAGTGATAAGAGCTCGCACGGCCCTTTTTTTGGCTATCTCTTTCTCTTCGGTTAGGGGAATGAGGTTGATCTGAGGCAGGTTAGGATCTGGCTGAGGTGACGATTCAAGAAGAAAATCTATAACCTTGGTTTTTCTCTTACTGCTATACCCATAGGTCGGCTCAAAATTTAGGAGCTCGGTCCAATCTCGGTTGCGGTAGCGGAGCGCGGCTCGTAGTGCGGCCTGGTTGGCGTAGGCATAGTTGGATTTAAGTTGGTTCAAATCTGCACAAGGGACAATCACAAGGGTTAACACGGTGGTTGTTGAAATAGCAAGGAAAATTAAACCAGACTGCTTTTACCAGCTGTTCTTTTATTCCAGTTTATATTATAGCTTGGTATTTGGGCTTCTTGGTCTTCAAAATTTCCTAACACCCAGAGAACGCCATCATCGTTTAACTCTTTGTACGGTGTTTTCTTAAAAATTTTCTCTCGGTCTCTCTTGACTCTAAGGTAATAAACCCAGCCATCAGCATTCTGGCCGAAGGAATATTGATGGAACAGCTTGGCCAAACTGAGGTCGAGACCATGGTGACGATTTAGCTCGGCAATCCCGTTAATGATCCTATAGGTGTTGGTTGATAACTAAGTGGGGCATAGCCTAGTTTGTCCAAGGAATTCACAGATTAAGGGTTTGACTGCAAACCGAAGTCCCCCATTTACAATGGACACCACGGTGAAAGGAACAAATCCTGACTTGCCCCATGGTGTGGTGTCTAGCTCGACTAAGGAAAGGTGGACGTCGTCTAGAATGTGGTCATCTCTTTGAAATTCGTCCATGGCTCTAGGGGAGTCCACCAGAAATCGGTATGTGCCCATTTAACTTAAAGAATGGTAATGTTAAAATGTATATGGCGTCCTAGCTCGGCATTGATGTGTCTTTGGTTAGCTCAGTTGAGCAAAACTGCCCAAGGGCAAAGTGCAAGGGTGTGCTTGGCCAACTTAGTTAAGTCTGCAAAGTGGAAATAAAAAGTGTTATGCCCAGCTAATGGACCGGGCTAAGTAAATAGCCAACACTAAATAAACTTAGCTCGGCTACAATTGGGTCAACAACAAATGCCTAGTTCGGTCAAGGAACATGACCGGCTCAAGAATTATAGCTCAGTTTTTTATCAAAGTATTTCTATTTCGGTCAAAAGCAAGCCTAAAGGTCGCAAAACAGGTTCCTATTTCAGTCACAGCACGATATTTGGATCAAAAATCGTGTTCTAGACTGGTTCTAAATCCAGTAAGTTTGTTTTTAGGTTTGAGCATGTGGTTTCGGGTTTATGGTATTTGTTCAAACTCTATAAACGCGCATATATGGTGTTAAGAGTATTGGCCTTTAGAAAATAAACAAAAAGGAACATTAGTAAAAATGAGAAAAAGACATGATCGACTTATGGATTTAGAGCGTGAGAACGAAATCCAATCAACAAGAGCACCAGCAAGAAAGCGAGCAGAGCAGAGAGGGTACAGATATGAAGCTCAGAATGCAAGGGAGAGAAGATGAACAGTAAGAATATTTGATTCGAGAAATAGGTTTTGTATAAACACTAAAACGGCAGGACTATTCAAATTTCAAGAGTTATGATTGACGGCTGTCACAATATAAAGGAGCAATGGGCGCATGCCATGTGTCCCAGTAAGGACATGATGTTAGGTACGTGAAATAACGGGCTGTGTGATAGGCATAATTCTAAGAAGACCGAGCTACCTAGTGACGGACGCATCTGTAGTTCGGTTGGATGGAGTATTTTAGCTCGGTTGGGTTACTTTTGGTTTGGTTGGTTTGAATATCTTAGCACGGCTTGAGAAGACTAATCCAAATTATGCTGCACAGATAGAATTAAGGGGCAATTGAGAGGGTAATTTATTTAAATTGGGTCGAGCTAAGTCCATCTATTGGAATGGACCGAGCTAGGTACAACCTCTTGGTCGTTAGGCCGTGCTATGGGTGGATATTCAGCCAAACACTTGGATCGAGGTGATTAATATTTGATCCAAGAAGGACCGGGGTAAGATCGTGGCAGAGTACCGAACTGGGGTTTATCTCGGTCGAATACCATCTTGATTGTCCAGAGTAAGGCAGGGCCATGCTAGCTCGATTGAGTGTACTACCGAGCCAAGGTAAAGAGGTTTAGGGTGTTATCAAGATAGATATTATCCTTGGGAGTATGATTCCTAGAAGGACTCTGCTAAGGAGAATAAGAGTCCTACTAGGATTGTGTCATACGTAATCTACAAAAACTCGTAACAGGACTTGTGTTCAGGTATCACAATTTTTACTCTTAAATACACAAAGTTTTTGTGTCTTTTGTCTATTTTGTTGACTTAGGCATCGGAGAGATTTCCGGTGCACACCTGCTGGCTAGCTCAGGTTTGTGTTTTTAGGTAGTAAAGCGACGACATTTGGAAGAGTGCAAACTTGGTCAACAGGATTATAAGAGAAGATTATTTCGTGCTCGTACAAATATATATGCACTTGTATCTTTTATTCATCAAATCTTTTGTGCACAATATCTATGGAATTTGTACACAAAATAAATAGGAAAATCCCCCAAATATTGAGCACATGGCTAACTATCATACCACCCCCCCTAGGCTATAATTAGAGTAAAATCTATAAAATCATCATAATCAAATCAAATATATATGTTTGTACCTTAATTCAATCTTTGTCTACAAATATTACATCAAATTTTACACATAATCTCCCAATCCAAAGCACATGGCCGGCTACTTTCCCTCCCCAGGATAAACTAGGATTTTCTAGGATACACTTGGATAAAAAATCCCTTAAAACTTGGAACCATCATGAACCTAGGTACAATATAGATTTGTTATATATATACACATGTGTACTTGTAACAAGAAGTAATAATCAGTCCTAAACCTAATTAGATCATGATTAGAGATATAATTAAGGTCCTAATCATCCCTCATTCCATTTCATTCAAACTAAATCAAGGCACTATTAAATTAAATTGAAACTGATGGGCATTTTGGACTTTTCGCATCAAATCCTCTATAAATATGCCACTCATCCCCATTTGTTGAACACATATACACACCTAGACACTACATTCAACTAAGGGAGAGAAAAAGAGAATAATAGAGAAAGCTTGGTGGTGGAGAAGGAAGAATTGTGCAAACATCTTAGCTAGGCAACAAGTAAGCCACAACACAACCCTCTCTTCTATTTTCCTATTTCAAATACATGTCTTATACGTTCTAAACATTAATTTCATATGTGTTTTAATGGTGTTCTTATGTTAAAAATGAAAAGAGTTGGGCCTTGTTCCACCCTTGTGTTTTCTTTTAATCGGTACAAAATTATCTTTTTCTACACCAATCTTTGATAATTTTCAAAGGCACACCTTCAATTCAAATTTTTGAGTTTAGTATATAGTATTTATCAAGTTTTCATCACAATAGAATTGAGAAATTATCCATGATTACCCTATTTTCTTACTTTTTCTCTTATTTCAAGCTTTGTGCTCAAAGAACCAGTTTTTTAGCCCAGTTACGAAAATTCTACAAAAATGCAGAAAAATCTCCTTAACCTCATTTTTATCTCAAAACCTTTAAGTGTTTTCTTTCATGGAAAACAAAATTTATCAAAAGAGTGGTTTGAAAGATAACCCGATTTTCGTAATAGTCGATGAATCTGGACAGCACTGGAGTATTTCTTAAATAACTAAAAATCTGGGGAAGCTATGAAAATTCTACAAGATATTCTAAAAACTAGTTAAAATTATCTACAAACCATAGGAAAGCCAAGTTTAGGGAAAATCTAAAAGTGTTTTTTAAATTGCAAACTTTACAGTGCACCAAAGCTGGAAATTTACTTTGTTGATGAATTTATGTTCATGAATTCATGAAAATGCTTATTATCACTTGTTCATGACTTGATATGATATTTGCATGTATTATACTTATGGTTCTTACCATAGTGATTTGATGATGCTCATGCTTATGTGGATATTATTATCTTGATAAGTTGTTCTAACTAAGACATCTAACTTAACGGAAAACTTAATTGGGGTGGTATTGGGTCTTCAATCACTTGAATAATGAAGAGATGATAATGTGTTGAGTAAGGATTGATGGGACGTGTTCCTTAACTGAAGGTTAAGTCTTGCGCAAGCAGTTATCATGTTAATCCTAGAATGGAACGAACATATTCAAACTCTTTGCTATGATTAATTTGGTGAGGTAAGGTTGGGTCCAAATGGAACAATCAGCAAGATAAAACCTTTTTCGAAGTCGTCCCTTTTGAAGTCCACCGATGGCGTTGCGCAATATAATCGGTTCAAGCATTCGTGGTAAGTTCTGCAAAGTAGCAAAAGGGGCAATTCCGAATAGTTCAGTGTCCAATTCTTGCAGTTGGGAGGATGAAATCTCTTTAGGGGATTTCTAGATTACTAACATCTAATCTTGTAATCCTTTGTTATTGACTTGAATAGCATGCTTCATTATTTGCTTATTATAATTGTGATGGTGTATTGGATTGGAAAAAAAGGGATGGTATGTGTGTGCATTTACTATGCATTCAAAGCTCGTGGCATTTTATGCCAGGTATTGAAGACTACTAGACCAATCAAAGGCAAAGCTGAAGCATTTGATGATGTACAACTACCCTAAGAGAATTAGAAACTAGTTTTGTAAACATGTTTTGAGATTGTAGGTGATAAATCCCTTGTTGTATTTAAGACATGATTTTATAATTATTATATATCTAAACATATCTTTTGTATTACCTATTCCTTATTTTCTCATCGACTCGTGTAATCCTTGTGATAATACCTTGCTAAGATCTGTCAAAAGGGTAGCTTTGCTATCTAAGGTGGTTGGATTTTGAAGGGAGGCTATATTGACTCCTCCAACTTTTTTGGGATCTTACTTGGTTATTAACTAACGGACTCATTAGTGACGTTTCTCACTCTTGTAACCTTAGATAAACCATGTGTTTATTTGTTAATATATTCCTTGATGTTCCCGATTTTTGGGCCGTCACAAACAGACTTGGAATCTTGAATTCTTTAACTAGTAGGTGATAACCTCGGCTAATAGTGTACTCTCAGTTAGGATGATTAAGTTCAGACATGAAGGATCATCTTGTTTCTTGATTCTTGGTTCTTGATGAGTGGACACTTGAGTCCCTGTTTCTTGAAGCCGACAAGTCTTGATCTCGGTCAGAGGAGTATTACCATCATGTTGTTTAGTCGACATGTTGGGAGGTCAGACGATATAGGTTTCATCACCTTAGGTTACTAAGGTAATAGAACCTAGAGGGTAGTTGTGGGGACATATTTTTAGGGTTGTCCACATAGCCGAGGTTGTTAGTCGAGGTGCCACGTGGATAAACCGAGTTGTTGAGGTATGGTGCAATCATATCAAAGTCCGAGATAATCAAACGGAAGACGAGTCCTAGGTTGTTTTAGGCTCTCTGTTTGGATAGAGATAGGACTCTAAGGGCAATTCATTCTAATCTGAATAAGAAGAGTCTTGGATAAGAGATATCCTGGAAGAGGATAGAGTCCTATGAAGTGAGACTTCTAGGAACGAAGGCACTATTCATTATAAAAGTAAGACACCTCGTGGTTCTAAGGTATGTTTTACTTTGTGAGTACTGTGATCGAGTTGTTATCTTTTAAAAACAAGTTGATTCAATTAATCGTCGGAGTGCCCCAAGGTGGACGAGCCACCAGCTTTTGTTGTCTCCTTGTGTATAGATGTTAGGTTTCTCTATTCTTCTGTGTGCTCTACGGCTAAGTTCCTAAGATCTCGGCAAAGAGATCTGATTTGGTTATGAGGTCAAAATTCAACACCCACATGAAGCATTAACAAATTCTTCATTTTGCTACATACATCCAAAAGTCAAAACAATATATATATATATAGGCTTTTTTTATCGAAAAAATTGTGTTTAAGTGGAGCAATGGAAATAATTCTATTTTCATAGTGGTGCAAGTCTCTTATATGTATGGTACAAGTTCTTTGTTGCATTTGGCACAAATCTTTCTTATGTGTTAGAGTTGAGCCAAAAGAATTTTTTTTATCTATAATATAATTATTTTAAAACTATCTCAGTTATTTGTAATTTCTCGTTTCTTTATTTGAAAGATTATAGCATATAGGTCATTTTTTGTTTGCTTAATTCCATACAAGTTTTAAAAAAAAAACAAAACAAAACAAAACAAAAGGTTTAATTATTTATTTATTTTAGATGCCTGACTTACATTATTTTAGACCCAATTAAATAACAGAATATGCTAATGTGAAAATAAAATAGTATATTAGGTGATTTTCAATAAAATTAAAACTAAATGTTGAATTTTTTAAATTAAAAAATTATCTGATAAAAGGTGTTGAACAAAAAAAAAAAATTAGGGACAATTAAAAAAAAAAAGAAACCTAATGTTTGAGCTTTATAACAAAATAAACCTTCAGTTTTCAATTTTGTTAATTTAAACATTAATCTTTTGATTTGTTTTTAATCTAAACCATTTGCTTATTTTCAACAAGTAAAACCGATGGAAAAATATATATATATTTTAGTCATTAAACTCAATGTAATTATATATAAAATGTCTAAAGTACACTTTTTATTGAGTTTAATAACTAAAATATCTATTTTTCTATCAATTTTACTAAATGAAAATAGTCAATGGTTTAGATTGAAAACAAATAAAAAATTTTGGGTTTATATTGACAAAATTAAAAGCTCAAGATTTATTTTGTTAGAAGGCTCAAACATTGCGGGTTTTTTTTTTTTTAATTTCCCCAAAAAATTATTTGATATGTACATGATGCAATTTCAAATTTTTTTTCTTTCAATTTGTATATTGTGATGATAAGGTGATGGAGGTGGAGTTAGTAATTTATGGTGAGGGTAGATGTGATAGTGGAGAAAGAGGTAGTGTGGAAGTGATGGTGGCAACAGTGGTGCAATGATGGTGGTGGTTATGGTAGACGATGATTGTAGAGGTGAACGGTTGTAGTAGTGGTAACCAATAAGTGGTAGTGGCAACGGCGATCTAGTAGTGGTGGTAGTGAAATTCTTGTGGTGATGATGGCAATGGTAGTGAAGATAGTAGTAATGGTAGTGGGGGGGTGGTGGCAATTGCAATAGTTGTAGTGATCGGTGGCGACAGAAGTAAGGTCATAATGTTGTATGTTAAAGCTTCTATATAAGTACTTATAAATTCATTTAGTGATAAATAAGTTTCCTACTATGTAATTTTTTTTTCGTATAACTTACATTTTAAAAGTTACTTAAATTTCTAATTGATACCAATTATGGTTATTAAACAGGTTTTATTGATTTTCACTTAATACATTTAGTTTGAAGTGTTGAATTAGGTTATCAAACTTGCGTGATGTTTTGATAAAATTGAAAACTGAAAATTAAGTACTGAAAACCAAATGTATGATTTTTTTTAGCTAAAAAACTATTTGATAAAAAAAACTAAACAAATTGTTTGATATATATAGGATGAAATTTGAAATTTATTACTTTTAAATTTCCTCTTGTAATTTTTATGTTGTGGTGGTGGTGCTAGTTATGGTGGTGGTAGCGGTGATGTAGTAATGCTGGTGGCTATGGCAATAGTTGCAATGGTGGTGGAGGAGACTTGCGGTAGTAATAGTGGTAGTAGAAGCAGTAGTGGTGGTGTGGTTGTGGTTGTGGTTGTGAAATGGTGGTGGTGCTAGTGGTGACAATGGCAATGGTGGTGGAGATGGTGGTATAGTAGTGTTGGAGAGTGGCGGCGGTGGTAGTGATAGTCATGAACAGATCTAGCATGTGACTTGGGTGTCACAAGCCCCACTGAACTTTTAATAATTATAGTAGTACCCCTACGTATATAGATTCTAATTTTTATTTTTTCAATAAAATTTCAGTAATATCAATAGTACTCCTCTATTAAAGATTTTCCTTCTAATTACAAGGATTCGACTAAAATTGATACTTCTATTATGCACACCCTCCAAAAGGGGTGTATCATATAGAAATTATGAAATTTTGTGGTATTGATATCATAAAGTATTATAACTAAGGCCTCTGTACGGGAAACAAATATACCTTCTCGTATAATCCTGTTGATCAAGTCCGCGTTCCTCTGTACGACGTCGCTCTATCACCTGAAAACACAAACGTGAGCTGGCCGACGGGTGTATGCCGGAAACCTCTCCGATGCCTAAGTCAGTAAGCAAGACAAGAAGGCAAAAGCTCTATGTATTCAGGGAGCAAAAGTTGCATTACCTCTCCGAAGGTGATATTGGTGAGCTTATATAGGTTTCGCGTAGCACAATCCTGGTAGGACTCTTTTTCCTCCAAGTGTAGAGTCCTTCTAGGATTACTCCTCCTTGCGTAGAGTCCTCCTTGGATTCATATTCCTGGAAGACAATGCTTATCCTCCAACACCCCCCTCACTGCTTAAACCAAGTGAGATGGTTCTTCTTATGGCCGGACTACTTCAGGACCGAAGTAACTATTAATTCGGCCCTTACCTCACTCTTCCTTACCTCGGTTTTCCCATACTGAGACCGAGCTAGACATAAGGGAATTAAAACCGAGCTATCTTTAAAACCATAGCTACTTCGGTTCCTCACATGCTATAACCGAAGTAACCATCGAAGGCCGAAACCTCCATGCTACTTCACTCAACCGGAGTAGAGCTCAGTCCTTCCAAGACCAAGCTAACCACCTCGGCTGTGTGACCGGTCTATCTTCCAAGTTACTTCTCCAAACCAGAGTATCCTACATGGCCCTTCCACTCGGCCCTCTTCATTTCGGCCCTAAGGCCTCGTTTAGGAACAGACTTTTTTAGTAATTTTTTGACTTTTTGACTAAAATATGATGTAAAAACAATTAGTATGTTTGGGATGAATTTTTACTTTTTTACGAAAATATGTGCAAAAAGTAGAGAGAAAATAGAATCTTTGACTTTTTGGTATAAGTTGTTAGCTTTTTTATTTTTTTAGTAACTTTTTAACTTTTAAGTTAAAAAGCAATGTTGCCAAATGAAACCTAAATCACTTTCAGTCATAACTAAAATGATTATTATAATTTATTATCAAACACCACATCTTCGGTCATAACACAAAAATAGCAACCACAATAGGTCATAACTAGCATGAGAATTTATCATAACCAAACACCACTTAATGCATAAACAAATACCTCTTCAGTAAGAACCAAAATAATAACCACAAAAAATTATAATTAAGTTATAACCAATACCACAATGTGTCATAACTACACACCATAAAGATTATAATTGCGGCATACGATAAAAACCTTTTTTGCGGTGTGTTTTATAGAATTTCCCTACTAAAATATGTCATTTCTATCTCGACTTTTCGTCTTTTATAATTTTCCAATCCACCTAAAATAGTTACTCTCCAATATTTTTGTAAAATTCAACCTCAAATCCCTTAATTTAAAATTCACATTTATCCTAATGGACTCTTAATATTTAAATTTTGGATAAATTACTAATACACCCCCTGAGGTTAGTTCAAAGTACAAATTGCCCACTGTAGTTTGGAAAATTACAAACGCCCCCTTGTTAAAAAAATTTATTTAACAAAATTAACTAAAAAAATAAAATTCATAATTGTATTCCTACACAATAATAAAATTACCTAAATTGTTAATTAAAACATATTTCTAACATCATTAAAAACTGTTAATTGATTTGATGATTATTAATAAAATGGGCAATTTGTTATGAAATTAAAACCCTCAGGGGTGGAATGTAATTTTTAGAAATATAGGGGCGATTTGTATTTTATCAAATCTCAAGAAGTGTATTTGTAATTTACCATTTAATTTTAGTAAAATCTTATTGTTGTTTATTATGAGAGGGGAAAAAAAAATCATTGTAGTCAATAATTTGTGTCCATTTGCGATGAATTCCTGGCTCCGTCACTAATAGCAGTAGTCGTGATGGTGGCAGGTTTTGGTGGTAGCAATGGCGGTAACGGTAGCAATGGTAATGTGGATGGAGGTAGGGGTGGTGGTGGGGGTGGTGGTGGCAAGGGGGTAGGGTCTGTTGCGAGGTCATAACGATATATGTTGATAGTTATACATAAATAGTTACAAATTTAATTAATACTAAGTTTCAAACTATTTTATTTTATTATTTTTTATTATTATTAATTTTTGGACTACAGTTTAAGAGTTCTTAAATTTCTAATTAATACTAGTTATGATTGTTAACCCAATTTAATTAACTTTTATTTAATACAATTAGTTTTAAATATTGAATTAGGTTATCAAAAATCTCTTTATTAAAAGACTTAAAATTTTGACGACCTTCTTAAATATAAGATCTTAGGTAGTTTTCTAATTGGTCTAATAATTGGGCTGCCTTGAAACCCCCTTGATTAATAATTCGGCTAAGGGAGAGAAAAAGAGAAGAATAGAGAAAGCTTGGTGGTGGAGAAGAAGAAAGGAGAAGAAAGAATTGTGCAAACATCTTAGCTAGGCAACAAGTAAGCCACAACACAACCCTCTCTTCTATTTTTCTCATTCAAATACATGTCTTATAGGTGCTAAACATTAATTTCAGATGTGTTTTAATGGTGTTCTTATGTTAAAAATGAAAAGAGTTGGACCTTGTTCAACCTTTGTGTTTTCTCTTGATCGGTACAAAACTATCTTTTTCTACACCAATCTCTCATAATTTCCAAAGGCACACCTTCAATTCAAATCTTTGAGTTTAGTATATAGTATTTATCAAGTTTTCATCACAATAGAATTGAGAAATTATCCATGATTACCATCTTTTCTTACTTTTTCTCTTATTTCAAGCTTTGTGCTCAAAGAACTAGTTTTTCAGCCCACTTACGAAAATTCTAGACAAATGTAGAAAAATCTCCTTAACCTCATTTTTATGTAAAAACCTTCCTTTAAGTGTTTTCTTTCATGGAAAACAAAATTTATCAAAAGAGCGGTTTAAGAGATAACCCAATTTTCGTAATAGTCGATGAATCTAGACAACGCTGGAGTATTCTTAAATAACTAAAAATCTAGGGAAGCTATGAAAATTCTAAAAGATGTTCTGAAAACTAGTTAAAATTATCTACAAGCCATGGGAAAGCCAAGTTTAGGGAAAATCTAAGAGTGTTTCTTAAATTGCAAACTTGACAATGCACCAAAGCTGGAAATTTACTTTGTTGATGAATTTATGTTCTTGAATTCATGGAAATGCTTATTATCACTTGTTCATGACTTGGTATGATATTTGCATGTATTATACTTATGTTTCTTAACATAATGATTTGATGATGCTCATGCTTATGTGGATATTATTATCTTGATAAGTTGTTCTAACTAGGGCATCTAACTTAACAAAAAACTTAACTGGGGTGGTATTGGGTCTTCAATCACTTGAATAATGAAGAGATGATAATGTGTTGAGTATGGATTGATGGGACGTGTTCCCTACTTGAAGGTTAAGTCTTGCGCAAGCGGTTATCACGTTAACCCTAGAATGGAACGAACGTATTCAAACTCTTTGCTATGATTAATTTGGTGAGGTGAGGTTGGGTCCAAATGGAACATTCAAGAGGATAAAACCTTTTTCGAAGTTGTCCCTTTTGAAGTCCACTGATGGCGTTGCGCAGTATATAATCGTTGCAAGCATCCGTGGTAAGTTCTGCAAAGTAGCGAAAGGAGCAATGCCGAATAGTCCGGCAGCCAATTCTTGCGGTTGAGAGGATGAAATTCCTTTGGGGGATTTCTAGATTACTAACATCTAACCTTATAATTCCTTGTTATTGACTTGAATAGCATGCTTCATTATTTGCTTGTTATAATTGTGATGGTGTATTGGATTGAAAAAAATGGAAAGTATATGTGTGCATTTACTATGCATTCAAAGCTCATGGCATTTTATGCCAGATATTAAAGACTACTAGACCGGTCAAAGGCAAAGCTGAAGCATTTGATGATGTACAACTACCCTAGGAGAATTAGAAACTAGTTTTGTAAACATGTTTTGAGATTGTAGGTAATAAATCCCTTGTTGCATTTAAGACATGATTTTGTAATTATTATATATCTAAACATATCTTTTGTATTACCTATTCCTTATTTTCTCATCGACTCGTGTAATCCTTGTGATAATACCTTGCTAAGATCTATCAAAATGGTAGCTTTGCTATCTAAGGTGGTTGGATTTTGAAGGGAGGCTATATTGACTCCTCCAACCTTCCTGGGATCTTACTTGACTAACGGACTCATTAGTGACGTTTCTCACTCTTGTAACCTTAGATAAGCCATGTGTTTATTTGTTAATATATTCCTTGATGTTCCTGATTTTTGGGCCGTCACAAACAGACTTGGAATCTTGAATTCTTGAACTAGCAGGTGATAACCTCAGCTAATAGTGTACTCTCAGCTAGGATGATTAAGTTCAGACATGAAAGATCATCTTGATTCTTGATTCTTGGTTCTTGGTTAGTGGACACTTGAGTCCCTGTTTCTTGAAGCCGACAAGTCTTGATCTCGGTCAGAGGAGTATCACCATCATGTTGTTTAGTCAACATGTTGGGAGGTGAAACGATATAGGTTTCATCACCTCAGGTTACTGAGGTAATAAAACCTAGAGGGTAGTTATGGGGACATATTTTTAGGGTTGTCCACAAAGCCAAGGTTGTTAGTCGAGGTGCCACGTGGATGAACTGAGTTGCCGAGGTATGGTGCGATCATATCAGAGTCCAAGATAAATCAGACAGAAGACGAGTCCTAGATTGTTTTAGGCTCTCTGTTTGGATAGAGATGGGACTCTAAGGGCAAATCATTCTAATCTAAATAAGAAGAATCTTAGATAAGAGATAAGCTGAAAGGGGATAGAGTTCTATGAAGTGAGACTTCTAGGGGACGAATGCACTATTCATTATAAAAGTAAGACACCCCGTGGTTCTAACGTATGTTTTACTTTGTGAGTACTGTGATCAAGTTGTTATCGTTGAAAAACAAGTTGATTGACTTTATCGTCAAAGTGTCCCTGGATGGACGAGCCACCAGTGTTTGTTGTCTCCTTGTGTGCAGATGTTGGGTTTCTCTATTCTTCTGTATGCTCTACGGCTAAGTTCCTAAGATCTCAGCGAAAAGATCCGATTTGGTTATGAGGTCAAAATTCAACACCCACATGAAGCATTAACAAATTCTTCATTTTGCTACATACATCCAAAAGTCAAAACAATATATATATATATATATATATAGGCTTTTTTATCGAAGAAATTGTGTTTAAGTGAAGCAGTGGAAATAATTCTATTTTCATAGTGGTGCAAGTCTCTTATATGTATGGTGCAAGTTCTTTGTTGTATTTGGCACAAATCTTTCTTATGTGTTAGACTTGCGCCAAAAGAATTTTTTTTATCTATAATATAATTATTTTAAAACTGTCTCACTTATTTATAATTTCTCGTTTCTTTATTTGAAAGAATATAGCATATAGGTCATTTTTTGTTTGCTTAATTCAGTACAAGTTTTAAAAAACAAAACAAAAGGTTTAATTATTTATTTATTTTGGATGCCTGACTTACATTATTTTAGACCCAATTAAATAACACAATTTGCTAATGTGAAAATAAAATAGTAGATTGGGTGATTTTCAATAAAATTAAAACTGAATGTTGAATTTTTTAAATTAAAAAATTATATGATAAAAGGTGTTGAACTGAAAAGAATTAGGGACAATTATAAATATTAAAAAAAAAATCCTAATGTTTGAGCTTTATAATAAAATAAATCCTTAGTTTTCAATTTTGTTAATTTAAACATTAATCTTTCGATTTGTTTTTAATCTAAACCATTCGCTTATTTTCAGTAAGTAAAACTGATGGGAAAAAAAAAGTATTTTAGTCATTAAACTCAATGTAAGTATATATAAAATGTCTAAAATACACTTTTTATTGAGTTTAATGACTAACACATCTATTTTTCTATCAATTTTACTAAATGAAAATAGGCAATGGTTTAAATTGAAAACAAATAAAAAAATTTGGGTTTATATTGACAAAATTAAAAACTCAAGATTTATTTTGTTAGAAGGCTCAAACCTTGGGGTTTTTTTTAAAAAAAAAAAAAAAAATTCCCCAAAAAATTATTTGATATGTACAAGATGCAATTTCAAATTTTTATTCTTAAATTTTTTTCTTTCAATTTGTATATTGTGATGATGAGGTGATGGTGGTGGAGTTAGAGGGATAGTAATTTGTGGTGAGGGTAGATGTGATATAGTGGAGAAAGAGGTAGTGTGGAAATGATGGTGGCAGTGGTGGCGGTGGTTATGGTAGACAATGATTGTACAGGTGAACGGTTGAGGTAGTGGTAACCAATAAGTGGTAGTGGTAGTGGCAATCTAGTAGTGGTGGTAGTGAAATGATGGTAATGCTTGTGGTGATGATGTCAATGGTAGTGAAGATAGTAGTAATGGTAGTGGAGGGGTGGTGGCAATTGCAATAGTTGTAGTGACGGAACATTCAGTGGCGACAGAAGTAAGGTCATAATGTAGTATGTTAAAGCTGCTATATAAGTACTTATAAATTCATTGAGTGCTAAATAAGTTTCCTACTATGTAATTTTTTTTTTCTTATAACTTACATTTTAAAAGTCACTTAAATTTCTAATTGATACTAATTATGGTTATTAAACAGGTTTTATTGATTCTCACTTAATACATTTAGTTTGAAGTGCTGAATTAAGTTATCAAACTTGCGTGATGTTTTGATAAAATTGAAAACTGAAAATTAAGTACTAAAAACTAAATGTTGGATTTTTTTAGCTAAAAAACTATTTGATAAAAACTTGAGTGTTGAACTAAACAAATTGTTTGATATATATAAGATAAAATTTGAAATTTATTATTTTAAAATTTCCTCTTGTAATTTTTATGTTGTGGTGGTTGTGCTAGTTATGGTGGTGGTAGCGGTGATGTAGTAATGGTTATGGCTATGGCAATAGTTGCAATGGTGGTGGTGGAGGAGACTTGTGATAGTAATAGTGGTAGTAGAAGCGGCAGTGGTGGTGGTGGTGAACGTAGTGGTAGTGTGCTAGTGGTCATGAAATGGTGGTGGTGCTAGTGGTGACGATGGCAATGGTGGTGGAGATAGTGGTATAGTAGTGTTGGAGAGTGGTGGCAGTGATAGTGGTAGTCATGAATGGATCTAGCATGTGACTAGGGTGTCACAAGCCCCACTGAACTTTTAATAATTATAATAGTACCCCTACGTTTATAGATTATAATTTTTATTTTTTCAACAAATTTCAATAATATCAATAGTACCCCTCTATTAAAGATTTTCCTTCTAATTAAAAGGATTCTACTAAAATTGATCCTTCTATTATGCACACCCTCCAAAAGGCGTGTATCATATAGAAATTATGGCATTTTGTGGTACTGATATCATAAAGTATCATAACTACAGCCTCGTTTAGGAACAAACTTTTTTAGTAATTTTTTGACTTTTTAACTAAAATATAATGTAAAAACAATTAGCATGTTTGGGATGACTTTTTAGTTTTTTACAAAAATATATGCAAAAAGTAAAGAGAAAATGAAATCTTTGACTTTTTGTATAAGTTGTTAGCTTTTTGATTTTTTTAGTAACTTTTTGACTTTTAAACTATAAAGTAATGTTGTCAAACAAAACCTAAATCACTTTTAGTCATACCTACAATGACTATTATAATTTATAATCAAACACCACATCTTCGGTCATAACACAAAAATAGCAACCACAATAGGTCAAAACTAACATGAGAATTTATCATAACCAAACACCACTTAATGCATAAACAAATAACTCTTCGATCATAACCAAAATAATAACCACAAAAAAATCATAATCAAATTATAACCAGTACCGCAATATGTCATAACTAAATACCATAAAGATTATAATTGCGGCATACGATAAAATCTTTTTTTACAGTGAGTTTTATAGAATTTCCCTATTAAAATATGTCATTTCTATCTTGACTTTTCATCTTTTATAATTTTCCAATCCACCTAAAATAGTTACTCTCCAATATTTTTATAAAATTCAACCTCAAATCCCTTAATTTAAAATTCACATTTATCCTAATGAACTCTTAGTATTTAAATTTTGGATAAATTACAAAAACACCCTATGAGATTTGTTTATTTGAAAAATTACAAACACCCCCTTGTTAAAAATTTTATTTAACAAAATTAACTAAAAAAATAAAATTCATAATTGCTCTCCTATACAATAATAAAATTACCTAAATTGTTAATTAAAATATATTTCTAACATCATTAAAAACTGTTAATTGATTTGATGATTTATTAATAAAATGGGCAATTTGTTATGAAATTAAAAACCTCAGGGGATGGAATGTAATTTTCAGAACTATAGGGGCGATTTGTATTTTAATCAAACCTCAAGGGGTGTATTTGTAATTTACCCTTTAATTTTAGTAAAATCTTATTGTTGTTTATTATGAGAAAAAAAAAAATCATTGTTGTCAATAATTTGTGTCCATTTGCGATGAATTCCTAGCTCCGTCCACTAATAGCAGTAGCTGTGGTGGTGGCAGGTGTTGGTGGTGGTAGCAATGGCGGTAACAGTAGCAGTGGTACTATGGATAGAGGTCGGGGTGGTGGTTGGAGGGGGGTAGGGTCTGTTGTGAGGTCATAACGATAGATGTTGATATTTATACATAAATAGTTATAAATTTAATTAATATTAAGTTCCAAACTATTTAATTTAATTTTTTTTATTTTTATTAATCTTTAGACTACAGTTTAAGAGTACTTAAATTTCTAATTAATACTAGTTATGATTATTAACCCGATTTAATTAACTTTTATTTAATGCAATTAGTTTTAAATATTGAATTAGGTTATCAAAAATCTCTTTATTAAAAGACTTCAAATTTTGACCACCTTCTTAAATATAAGACCTTATGTAGTTATCTAATTGGTCTAATAATTGGGTTGCCTTGAAACCCCCTTGATTAATAGGTCAATGTGCATCAAGTATTTTATTTTTTATTTTCTTAAAAAAGGTTAATAAAGACAATAAAATAAAATGAAAAATGGCCAATAAAACCACGATAGCAGATTTAAAGAAAACGTTTGAGACTTCTAAGAAATTTCTCCAAATTTGACTCATAATAATATAATATAATAGGTATCAACTTTTAATTTATTACACACTTAACTATACAAGATTCAATTTCTTTACCACATAATTATATGTAAATTCAAAAAATACTCTACAGATTTCTCCAGATTTAATTGTGTCGTCCCACAGGCAGGGATTGCGACTTTGCAATTGGTAAGACATGGATGGACAGGGACACACCCGACGTAACCATTAATGAAGGTGGGAGGGAGGTTGGATCATCCATCATGGAGAGTTTAAACACGAATTCAGTCCCTATGGAAAGTTCAGACAAAATTTTGTCCCATGCACCTAATCCATATTCATTTCCTTTTCCATATTTGCTGGCAATGTCCACAATCAACTACATACATTTTTGGGATAAATTACATCTACACCTCATGAGATTTATGATTAATATAGATTCTCCACTTAACTTTTAGAAATTACACTAGACCCTTATCAAAATTATGTTTTAACAAAATTCACAGAAAATGTAAAAATACTAACATATCCTTTCTTATTTATGTCAAATTACCTTACTATCCTAAATCCATCATTCTTGACCAAACCCTAAAACTATGTCCTTCCTAATGCCCTTTCACCTTCATCTCTACCCTCACGCCCAATGATAAGGTACCACTAACCCCCATGTCCCATTTATGTTTACCTCGAACCATGAATGACCAACATCTCACCTCTCATCATCTCTGTGTAACAACCTCATCTCCATCTCTATTTTCATGCAACCACCATCTCACCTCCACAACTCAAAATTGTTGGCACTACTTTCGTGCAACCACCATTGGGTGCTTGAGTAGATTTGGACCATTGAGGTTCTGAAATTGGTGTTGCTCGTCAAACCCAAGTCATCAACCCCTCGTTTTGCATTGAACCTAGTTGTCTCTATTGTTCATTTCACATCAAACCTAGAGTTAAAATAGAGAGGAAGTTTTTTGAAACAAGTAGATTGGTTATGATATGGTTCGGAAATCGTTGGTAGTCCCACTAAACGTTTGATGAAAATTCAAACAAAGAGGGAAATATGAGGCGTGTAGCTTGTTATGAGAATATATAAATGTAATGCCCCAACTTCTAGGCCGTTAATAAATCAAATCAACCTCAAATTTATCTCCTCCGTCACCAACACTCGAATCTCGATATTGCTCCATAGATCTCCAAATTCTAAGCCATAAGGTATGTAAGGTTTCACAAAATCTATAACTCTCCTCATATATGAAAATGCTTACTCTCACTTTAAACACTCTTAATATAAACTTTAAATCTATACAACAAATGGAGAGAGAGAGAGAGAGAGAGATGAAGCAAAAACAAAAGGATGAAAGAAGAAGAATGATAGAAGTAGTTGAGAGGTGAGCTCAATTTATAGACAGAGATACTTGGGACAAAAGAAAAGGAAGACTTGGGGCAAAAAAAAAAAGAACTTTACTTAGTGGGCAAGAAAAAGTGTTTACTTGGAGAGAAATGAAGATTAGAGAAATGAAGATTAAAGATATTAAAAGAAAATAAAAGATTACTTGATAAGTAAGGAAATGATGAAAAAATAATAAAATGAAATTTACTTGGTGCCCGAGAATAATAACAAAAATTATAAAACAAAGGAGATGAATAATAATGAGGTAGAGATACAAAGTGATAAAATAAATAGAGAAAATAAGTTAGATTATCATCTAAGAATCTCACTATCAAACTACCACCAATACCTCTCAGTAAAATATTAATACATTAAAAATACGTGATCTCATAATATATATATATAGAGAGAGAGAGAGAGGGACTATAACTTTATATATTTCAATGAATAAATATGAGTGAATACAGGACTCTTTTATATAGGAGAAGGAGAAGCTAAGTATTGTAAAACACAACATAGTAATGCACAATATGGTAATATTGATATATACAGCTAACACTCGCTCCCCCCTTTCAAGCTCAAGGTCATAATGTAGATATCAACTTGAGCTTGGAAAGTAAGTCAGAAATGCGTCCTGGAGGATGAGCCTTGGTGAAGATGTCGGTTGTCTGATCAGCAGAGGTAACAAAGATAAGACAAACAGTGCCATTAGTAACATGTTTACCTATGAAGTGACAATCAATCTCAATATGATTGGTGCGATCATGGAAGACATCATTATGTGTAATCTGAATAGCACTCTGATTGTCATAATAGAGGTTAGTGGCAGCAGGATGAGAAACTCCCAATATTAGATCGAGTAATAAAAGTTTGATTCTTGCTACGCTAAGCAATGAGAGAGTCACCCAAGAAGAATTAGAACCTTGTAGTTGAACGGCGGTCAGTAGGATTCCCTCCCCAATTTGCATTAGGAAAGGCGTGTAGCTATTGAGAAGAGTGTGTTGCGCAATGAAGACCATGAAACATAGTTCTTTGAGATAGCTCAAAATGCGAACCAGAGCATCATAGTGCGGAGAGCGAGGAACAACCATGAACTAACTAACAATATGGATAGTATAGGCAATGTCTGAATGAGTAACCGTGAGATAGACAAGACTGCCAACTAGCTGACGATATAAAGTAGCATCAAATAATAGGTGACCATCAAGAGGTGTGAGACGAGTCTGAGGATCAACTGGGGTAAGCGTAGTTTTGCAATCAGTAAGACCAGCATGAGCTAAGAGATCAGAAGTATACTTGGCCTAGGTGAGAAAGTAACTAGAATGATCTTGAGAAATTTCCAAAAGTACCTAAGCAAACCCAAATCTTTCATCTTAAACTGGCGACCGAGGAACTATTTGAGAGTAGATTGTGTCATCCCCAGTGATGATCATATCATCCATATAGAGAAGAAGAAGAAGAATACATCGCTCTATCTTGCGTATAAACATAGCAAAATCATAGGCATTGGAAGAGAAGCCAAAGTCACGAATGGTAAAACTGAACTTAGCAAACTAGGCACAATAAGCTTATTTCAAACCACACAAAGCACAACGAAGTTTGCAAACTTTGGTGGACGGAACTGAGGAACTAGGAGGAGGTTGTATATAAACTTCCTCAGTGAGATCACCATTGAGAAAAGCATTCTTGGCATCCATTTGAAAAAGACTCCAATGGAGAGTAGCAGCAATGGCAAAGAGGCTTCGAACTGAAATAAAACGGGCAACAGGAGCAAACGTTTCTTTATAATCAATCTCATATTCTTGAGTAAACCCCCGAGCAACAAGACAAGCTTTGTAACACTCAATGCAACCATCAAAATGGGTTTTGATCTTGTAAACTCATTTGCAACTAATAGCACTCTTTCCAAGTAGAAGGTCAACTACATCCCAGGTATGAGATTTATCAAAAGCCTGCAATTCATTAGTCATAGCTTGCTGCCAAAGAGGGTTAGAGCAAGCATCTCGATAGGAAATAGGTTCATAAGAAGAAAAAATAGTAAAACCAACAATGAAATCACAAAGAAGAACAAAAGGTCGTGTTACCCAAGTAGAATGACGAAGAGGTACCTCTAGTGTGGAAGATGATATAGTAGAATCAACGGATGCATGAGGCTCATTATGAGAGGGAATAACGACAGGACTAGGTGGTGGGGCAGGAGCAGGAATAGAAACAAGAACAGAAACATGCTCAAGATCAGAGAGTGGAGCAGTAGGACTAGGAGACGGAACAAAATCCTCACGATAGACCGGAGTCATCATGTTAGAAGTAGTGTTTGTATCAAGCTCATCAAACAGAAGAGAAAGATCTATAAAAAATGGTGTAATAGGAGCAGTGGACAAATGAAACTTAGATAATAGAAGAGAACATCTTGTATTCCCAAAATACCATATGACGAGAGACACATAGGTGACGAGAAAGAGGATCCCAACAATGATAACCTTTATGTTCAATCCCATACCGCAAGAAACAACACAAACAAGCGTGAGGTTCTAATTTGGTAAGCTCATGAGGTTGAAAAAGAACAAAACAAGTACATCCAAACACATGAAGACCAGTATAGGCAGGAAGTGTGCCATACAGACACTCATATGGGGTTTAATTGTTGATGGTAAAGGAAGGGACACGGTTGATAGTATATGAAAAATCTAGAAAACACCTAGATGTTGATTTGTGATTATGTATCAATTTTAAGCAGAATATAACACTCCCAATCAAACAATCAAAAGTAAGAGACACAAAGATTTTACGTGAAAAAACCACAATTGGACACCTTCCAATTGTGATAAAAAAACCACGGGCAACAGCCACAAGAACAATCCACTAAGAAGATATAAAGGAATTACACAGGTATCACTCTCAATTATCTAGCGAATTCACAACGCCTAATTGAACCAACCTCTATGTGCCTCTTCCAACCCCATCTTCAGCACGGAATTGTCTTTCTGATGAGCCACTCCGGATTCCCTCCAAAGCTTCAGGCTCGAATTCTTCAGAATTCACAACTGAAGAACAACTCTCTCTTTTGTGTATAACAAACAAACCTTTGATGTACTCTCTTTAGACCATGAGTTGAATACTCAATAAAACATCAAAGAAAAATAACAAAATATCCCCAGATATAAACCTTTAAGAACCAAAAAGAAGATCTGGAGGACTTCAATCAATTCAATCAGTAGTCTAGTTTTGGGAGAAAACCAACTACTTATAGAAAATCCAAAGCAATCCTAGTTGGGAAAGAAAACCAACTTCTTGTTGAAAACCAACTTCTTGCAGAACTCCAAAGTAATCATATTTTTTAAGGAAACCAACTTCTTAAAGAACTCTTGTTACAACTTTGGTTTTGATCCATGGAATTTGACAACAAAAGGTCCTAACAATCTCCCCCTTTGTCAAATCCTGGATAAAACCAATCTAAAACAAATTTCCTAACAAAATCTCTCAAGCAGCACCACCAACTATGAACCAACACTCAAATCCATGCTCTTGAACAATTATCCTGAAATAAAATAACCACACACAAGCCAACCAAAATATGTGGAACTAGATTAAATAACAAAATATAAATCAATCCATAAACAAAATACTAACAATCCAACTGTATCAAAGAAGGATATAAGCAAAAGTAAAAACACTGTACCATCAACCAAACTACTGTACCATCAATATACATCAAACACTGGTAATGATGAACCAAACTCTCCCTCATTAAAAAACAACCACAAACACTGAAAACAGTGAACAAGAAGAAAAAGACAAAAATAATATGGTGGAGCAAGCATGAAATCTCAGATTTGTACCTTAGAACACACAAGATTATCCAAGAAGCATAATTACATGAAAACACAATGTGCACAGCCTCTAGAAGATTCCTCATAAAAGAAAGTGATGCATTATGTGAAAAGCATAGATCCCATGATAAAAGTGTGTGTGTGACTCTTGGAGTTCAACAAACACAAGATTCAAATCCTAGTAGTGATATAAAGGCTGGACCTCCGACAAGAGAATCTGAGCACAACTAAGGAAAGTCAAACCACTAGGAATCAAGGGGTATTTGGTGAGTAAAGGCGGAGGCTCCCCCTCAATCAATGAATCCTTTTTTTTTCTTTTCTTTATCACATTTTTTTCTTTTCTATCTTTTGCACATTTTTTCTTTTTTTTTTTTTTTTCTTTTGCACACTCATCGGCGGCTGACACGCTCAAGAGTATGGAAACCGAACCAGAGAAGCATGGATATAATAAGGATGGCCTGGTTGGTGACTCTGAGGTAGCCTTTTCCTCATGCTTGGACTACAAAGAATAGAGGGGAAAGCCATGGAGATGCAAAAAGATGGAAGGTGGTTAAGAGACTCAACATCACCCATGATATGCTAGTATAGGTCAATTCCTCTAGAAAAGCAAAAGATATCATGCCAGAAGTCCATAGAAAAAATAACCACTAAGGCAAAAGACTCTAATATTTGCTTAATCCAAGAGTGTGTACAGAATGAGACATACTAATCAAAGAACACACACTCCAAAATGAATAATTACCACAGAAAGCACACACATATTAACATGTAATGGATATTCTCATCAATTCCAATATGGACCAAGGACCACTCAAAAATTTCAAGCTTGCAAAACCATACAAGAAAATCTTTTTGGATTTTTTTTTTTCTTAACCAAAGCAAGACAAAAAAACAAACATGCACACCTTTTTATTTAAAAAAACAACTAAAACAAATAAACAAAAACCCAAAAACGAATAAACAAATTAACACAAGTCAAGTTTTCTCACCCAAATCTTTTTGGTCTTAACAAAATCAGGTCTAACGGTCTTGGCAAATGTCATGGTGTTGTGAACACCCTCATCAATCTTGGTATTCCGCCTAGACAAGTAAGGTTGTCTCCTAACCCAAAAAGTATTTGAATTTCTACCATTTTGAGACATTCTCCCATGCAACTTATAACAAAAAGGGCGAATATGGCCATGCATACCACAATGATGACAAATAAAAACAGGGTGTACCTTCTTTTCTTTTACCTTACCAACTCTAGGGAGTTTGAGAAGTTTTTCCTCTTGTTGAATCTTTTGTTCTCCCTTTCCTTGAGTTCTTGCATCATGAGATGTTGATGCACTCTGTTTTTGCTCTTTCTTGCCACCAAAGCCAATGCCACTTTTGTCTGAACAGATTTGTTGAGACCCAATGATATCTTCCAAAGTCTTTGATCCTTTGTTCCAAAGACCAATGGTAACCATGGCACACTTGAGCTCTTCCTCTTTTTTGATCATTAGTTCTTCCAAAGTAACTTGAGACATCTCGAGAGATTCAATCTTTTCTTCATACATGGCATGAGTTTCCTGTAGCTCATTCCTCTCTGTCTCACAAGTCAACAGTTTTGCACAAAGAACTTGTTGATCATCAGCTATCTTGATGGCATTGATCCTAGCCTCGGAAATCTCCTCCTTAAGTTTGACATTCTCACATTCACATGCTTTGAGTTTCTTTGTGAGTTTGTCATTCAACTTGAATAAATTAAGAGACTCCTTATACAGCTTTTCATAGGCTTGCTCAAGCTCTTCATGATCACTCTCCGAAGATTCATCATCAGAGGTATTCTTAACTGACCTCTTCGAAGACTCTGTTTGTCCTTCAGCTTCGGAAGCCGCCGTGAAAGCAAGGAATTGCTTATGTCCCTCTTCGCCTTGATCTTCGTTGTCACTTTCATCTCCATTAGATTCTGATTCATCATCCCAAGTGATGGCGAGGGCTTTCTTCTTCCTCAAACGAGTGGGGCATTCTAAAGCAAAGTGGCCAAATCCTTGGCATTCATAGCATTGGACGCTTTCAGAGTTCCCTTGTATCTTTCCTTTCTCCTTCTTGGCTATAGAATTAATTTTGACTTTATCTTTGCCTTTGGATTTATGAGTATGAGGAGATTCCAAAAGATTAGGATTTTTATTCAAAAAAGATTTTTTAAATTGTTTAACAAAAGCCGCCATAATCTTGGAATCTATCTCACAATTTTCATCAGAATCCTCAACCACTTTATGAACACTACTAAAAGCAAGATCTTTTTGTTTCTTTTTGAAATTTCTATGTGCTTCATAAGTTTGAAGATTTCCAACCAACTGATCTAGCTTGAGGTTGTCAACATCTTGAGCCTCCTCAATAGCCGTAACTTTTGGTTGGAACCGATCGGGCAAGGATCTCAAAATTTTTCCCACAACTTTGGATTCTGGTATTTTTTCACCTAAATTGAAGCTGGAATTTACAATGTCACTCAACTTCGCATAAAATTCATCAAATGTCTCACTATCTTTCATTGAAAGGTTTTCGAAATTGGATGTGAGCCTTTGAAGTTTTGAGCGTTTAACAGAAAGAGTGCCCTCATGAATAGTTTGCAAAGATATCCCAAGCCTCTTTTGCGACTTCACAATTACAAATACGACTAAACTCTTCAGGTGTGACAGCGCAAAAGAGAGAATTGATAGCTTTACTATTCCAGCTACTATTTTGGTAATCAGTTGTGTCCCACTTATCAATTGGTTTGGGGAAAGTTACTCCATCAACAGTAATTGTTGGTTCAGTCCACCCATTCATGACGGATTGCCAAACTTTTTCATCAATAGATTTTAAAAAAGATCTCATCCGAGCTTTCCAAAAAGAATAATTGGATCCGTCAAGTAGGGGTGGTCGAACCATAGAATTTCCCTCACGAATTGAATCCATTATCACAAATCAAACAAGATCTCGTTCTAAAAAATTTTTTTTTTTAAAAAAAAATAGAGCGATCTAAAACAAGTTTTTTTTTTTTTAAAAAAAAAAAAAAATAGAACGACCCGCTCTGATACCAATTGAAAAATCTAGAAAACACCTAGATGTTGATTTGTGATTATGTATCAATTTTAAGCAGAATATAACACTCCCAATCAAACAATCAAAAGTAAGAGACACAAAGATTTTACGTGAAAAAACCACAATTGGACACCTTCCAATTGTGATAAAAAAACCACGGGCAACAGCCACAAGAACAATCCACTAAGAAGATATAAAGGAATTACACAGGTATCACTCTCAATTATCTAGCGAATTCACAACGCCTAATTGAACCAACCCCTATGTGACTCTTCCAACCCCATCTTCAACACGGAATTGTCTTTCTGATGAGCCACTCCGGATTCCCTCCAAAGCTTCAGGCTCGAATTCTTCAGAATTCACAACTGAAGAACAACTCTCTCTTTTGTGTATAACAAACAAACCTTTGATGTACTCTCTTTAGACCATGAGTTGAATACTCAATAAAACATCAAAGAAAAATAACAAAATATCCCCAGATATAAACCTTTAAGAACCAAAAAGAAGATCTGGAGGACTTCAATCAATTCAATCAGTAGTCTAGTTTTGGGAGAAAACCAACTACTTATAGAAAATCCAAAGCAATCCTAGTTGGGAAAGAAAACCAACTTCTTGTTGAAAACCAACTTCTTGCAGAACTCCAAAGTAATCATATTTTTTAAGGAAACCAACTTCTTAAAGAACTCTTGTTACAACTTTGGTTTTGATCCATGGAATTTGACAACAAAAGGTCCTAACAGTATAGACGGCTGTGAGAGCAACTTTTCCCAAAAAATGTTCAATATAAGAAGAAGATATTAAAAGAGCATAGGCAGTATCTAAGATATAGCAATATTTGCGCTCAGCACAACCATTTTGTTAAGAGGTACCAAGATAAGAATAATGAGAAAGTGTACCATTTTGACGAAGGAATCTCAAAAAATGAGTTTCTTTGGGTATTATCAACACAAAAAATTTTGATGGCGGGAGAAAACTGAGTTTTGACCATTGGTGAAAAATCATAGTATATTTGGTGTAACTCAGAGCGAGATTTCATAAGAAATAACTAAGTAAAATGAGTGAAATCATTGACAAATATGACAAAGTATTAGATCACCCCATGGTGGTATTAGGTGAAGGCCCCCAAACATCAGAATGTATGAGATCAAAAGGTGCATGAGACATAGAGGTACTAGTATGAAATGGTAAAGCAAGTTGTTTTGCAAGTTGACAAGATAGACAGTCTACTTTATTATTTGGAATAGGACTTAATTGACCACTTGAAACTAGAGATCGTAAACGACCAAAAGACATATGACTTAACCAAGAATGCCATAAAGCAAGAGGGTAACTAGTAGTAGTAAGAGCAGCAGTCTGGACAGGAGAAGTACTAGATAATGGAATGCGAAGATAGATAAGCTCATACAAACAACAATGTCTACGACCTATCCCTAGAGTCTATCCTGTCTTCGGATCCTGCACAATACAACCAGTTGGAGAAAATAAAATAGTGAAGCCAAGGTCACATAGTTGACCAATAGAGATAAAATTAAGTATAAGGTTGGAGATCAGATAAGTGTGAGGGAGAGAGATATTAGAAGTAGAGATATGACCTATATGACTAACATGCATTTGAGAGTCATCAGCAGTGTGAATAATAGGTAAACTAGAAGAAGATGTAATGGAAGAAAAAAGTATAGGGTCAGAGGTCATATGATTGTAACAAGCTTAATCAAAATACCAAGAAGAGGTACCTGGAGTGACTGAGAGAGCAGTAGAGGGTGTACCAGAGGTAGAGATAGTGGTAGAAGTAGAAAGAACCATTTTTACGATGGCTTCAATATCATGAAAAGTGTAGGTTGGTGAAGGTCTAAAAGAGCGACTTGAAGAATGTTGAGTATGTGGTTGGTGATGAGCAGCAATTGAGGCAAAGTAAGCCGAAGAGTGATATCAATTATGAGTTGTAGGTGGTCTAGAAGAACCACTATGTTGAGAAGAGTTGCTTGAACGATCTATGGAGTGAGCAAAATATGACTCACAAAAAGGATCTGGTGGTATAAGAGTAGAACTAGGTAAAACTGAGTGCACCAATGAATCTGGAAAGTTGATAACAACAAGGAATCAGGTTCAGTCGGCCCAAAATAGCCCAAAAAATGAGTGAACCAGCCTGAAAAGAGCCTAAACCAATTAGGAAGTATAGATGATGTCAACATAGGGTAAGGCTGACATTAGTAGGTGCGTGGCACACGTTAGCAGGACGATGCGCGACACATAAACGGCAGAGGCAAGTGGGGCACTGTAGTGATGGTGCTGACATCAAGGACACGCTTAGGGATGATGTCAGCGAAGATTGTAGCAAAGGTATGCACGCATGATAGATGCATAGCATGTGATCGTCAGGAAACTAGCATGTGGTAACGTATGTCGCGACTGGTGGTGTCTTGAACAACGTACCTGAAAAGAAGTAAAGCGTGGGAACACGTTTGGCTTTCTTTTGAGGCGTAGTTAGTGGCTTTGGAATCATCTGGAAGAGACGAATATGATAGTGGCCCTATTTTCGTGATTACGGCCACTAGTGAGAGAACAGAGAAACAACCAATTAGATTAAAGTTACTGGTGATTGAGAGTGCCGGTGGGAGAGCCAAGGAGCAAGGTTCAAAACCTGTGATCTAATACCATGTTATGAGAAGAGAGATAGAGAGAGAGAGAGAGAATATAACTCTATATATTTCGATGAATAAATATGAGTGAATACAAGATTTCTTTATATAGGAGAAGGAGAAGCTAAGTATGGTAAAATACAATATGATAATACACAATATGGTAATATAGATATATAGAGCTAACATAGATTAATACAACTCTCTTTCTTTATTATCTACTATTTTTTGTCTGTCTCACTCATGTCTTATAACTTGTAGTTGTTACTGGTGACATAATAGTACGTCAATGAAAGAATGAGTGACTAATGGCTTCCTAGAGTTATGGTTATGAACTTGGGTCATCTTTTACTATTGGGTGAGAAAGGAGTAATAAGGGGAAGTATTAGAGTATACACAGGTATATATGAAAATTATATGTATGTATGTTTTGGGTATACACAATGGTTAAAATGAGTGGTTATAAAGACAAGTAAGGGAAGTGAGCGGGAGGACAAACAACAAGCAAAGGTCCAACCTCCAACAACCCTTACAACACTGTTGTTAACATTTTAGTCCTTAGGAGTACATATATGAAAAAGTGTACGCATGTTTGAATTATACAAAGAACTCAACAATGGCTGATGTTGAAACAAAGGCATTTGGCAATTGTTCTACAATGGTTAGAAATCTAATATGTTTATGCACAATACTTGGTACAAGAAGTAGGATGAACGATGTACAGACCAAGTGTTTGATAAAAAGTGCTACTAAATTTGGAATGTGTAGGTGGAACATAATAAGGAAGGGGAGGATAAGAGAGTGTGCACACTAGGTATTTCATGAAGTCTTAATTGAGTGTAGATTGGTGATGGTGTTTCTATAGTTGTGGTTTAGGATTAAAAAAATATATAGAGGGGTTATAACAAGGATAAATATGAAATTTTGAAAAGATTTAACGCTCATATATGCAAATTCAGTTAGTTGATTTAACCGTCAACAAATGGAAGGAAGGGGGTTTGTAATGAAACTATAAATTTTAGGGATGAGAATGTAATTTCTAAAATTACAGAGGTACTAATGTATTAGTGTAAAACCTCAAGGTGTATTAATGTAATTTATCCTCTCTTTTTTTGTCACAACATTTGTTTTATGGGGCATACTTGCCATGGAGAACACAAAAGTGAGTTAGTTTTAGAAAATTTTCTTTTTAGATGAAACCCGTTTTTCAAAATTTTATTAATAAAACAAAATGAATGGTGTGTTAATTTTTTGGAATTTTAACCAAAAATCATATACATGGAACTTTTATACTAGAATTTGTTTCACCAAAAATCATATATAATTTCCCTTCATTTTCTATTTATCCAAAAGGTTCTTTCCATAATGAATGAAAAAAAAAAAAAAACCCTCCAACTCATATCGCATTATAATAGTTACAACATTAAATCTCACTAATTATAACTATTTATAGATGCAACATAAAATCCCACTAATTATGATTAAATAATATAATAGTGTGAATTTTCATAGTAAGCGCGAAAATTATAAGTGTGAATATTCACACTTTCAATGAATATACAATATAATTTTTTTGAAAATGAAACTTGTTAGTATGAATATTCACACTTCTACTGAACATAATAGTATTAATTATTTAGAAGCACTACAAGACTTACAACGGTGACGGAAAAGTTGCAAGTGTAAAGTTGTGAACTTTGACATTGCTATAATTTGCAAGATATGATCTACTGTGAAATTTCTTATTATGGACAATTCATTTTCCCAACAAGTCCACACTGCAAAAAATGTAAACAACCAAAACTGTCCAATGCAGAACTGTTTCACTGTATTACACATTATGGTCAATAGTTTGAATAGCCACAGTTTAATTGAGTTTAAAAAATATGAATAACTGAAAAGGGGAGATTATTGTAGGAAAAGTTATAATAGAAGTTATGTATTTTGTGAGATAAAGTTACGATTTTTGTGATGAAAATTATGAATTTTAAAATTATGATATACATTTAAAATTTATGTATAATTAAAGTTATACTTTCTGTAAGAGAAGTTATACATTTTGTGAGAACACAAAAAGTTACATTTTTTGTGACAAAAGTTACCCGCTTGGTTCTCTTTTGGGATTGTAATTCCAATCAAAAAATTTCAAATCTCATAACTAAACACGCAATTTAGAACTCAATTCAAAAATAATTTTCAAATCTCATAACAAAACACACAATTCAAAATTATTTTCAAAACTCATAACCAAATTCTTTTCAAAACTCTATTTAAAAAAAAAAATCAAAAAAATATTTTTTTATTTTATTTTTTAAAATTATTTTTAAATTTATGATTTGAGTGTAGAGTTGTGTTTTGAATTATGAATTTTGAGTTGAGTTTTGAAAAAAGGAAATTTGTTTAGTTATGTGTTTTGAAAATAGTTTTGAATTGTATTTTTTTAATGTACATTGTATTTCGTACAATTGTGCGATGTATTTTTTTAAATATTTAAAATTTTATTTTTTAATTTTAAATATATTATTTTTATTTTAAATATATTTTTATTTTTTATTTTAAATATTTTATTTTATAAATTTATTTTTAAATATTTTAATTTTTTTAATATTTTAAATATTTTTTAAAATATTATTTTTTTTACTTTTTTTTTAAATATTTTTTTCTTAAAATTAAAAAAAATTAGATCGCCATATATATTTTGAAAAAAATATTTCTTCAAAGCAATATAAAATAAAAAATAATTTAAAGAATAAAATAAAAAATATCTTTTTGAATGTTTTTTAATAGAATTTTGAAAAGAGTTTGGTTATTAGTTTTGAAAAGAGTTTTTGAATTGAGTTTTGAATTATGTGTTTGGTTATAAGTTTTGAAAATAGTTTTGAATTGATTTTCGAGTTATGTGTTTGGTTATGATTTGAGTGTGGAGTTGTGTTTTGAGTTTAAAATATTTTTAAAAAAAAAGAGTAAAATATTTAAAATAAAATAAAAAATTCTTAAACATTTTTAAAAAAATAAATCCAAAAAAATTCAAAATACAATTTAATACTCTTTTCAAAACTCAAAATTCTTTTCAAAATTCAAAAATTTAAAACTCTTTTCAAAACTCATAATTAAATAAATTTTTTGTTTTCAAAACTCAACTCACAATTATGCACTTAAATTACAACTCCACATTCAAATTATAATTTTAAAACTAAACCAGACAAATGTTTTTTTGCACATGGGTGCACTTACCCATCATAACATTCTCCAACTAGAAAATAAAAAAACTATCTGTTTGGTTTAGTTTTGGAATTATAATTTGAGTATGAAGTTGTATTTTGAATTTTGAGTTTTTAAATTATGATTTGAAAAAAGAAAATTTATTTGGTTATGAGTTTTAAAAATAGTTTTGGGATGATTTGTAATTTTTTTTTTTTTTTGATGTATAGAATGTGAGAGGAGAGATGAAAGAGAAAAAGGGCTTGATTGATTGATTAATGATAATAATAAGGGGTACTTACGTGTAGATCCTAATAAGTGGACTTATTATTTAATAGGTCGTATGAGAAAAATTTGTCATAAAAAAAGTCACTAATTGTAAGTTTTAGCGACAATTTATAAAAAGCATGACAAAAAAAGTCACTAATTGTCAATTTTTAGAGACATATATAAAAAATTGTCACAAAAAATTATTTTTAACGACAATTTTACCAAGACTTATTTTCAATAGGACTTGATGGGAATTAAGTCTAATTATTAAGACCTATTGGTAGTTTACCCTAATAATAATAAACAAAAAGAACTGAGATGAGTATTGGAAGTAATTTTGAGCTGTATTTTAAAAATATGTTTGGTTAACTTGTTACATCCAAATCATGATTTAAAAATAGAGTTGAATTTTGAAAAATAAACTAAACGCCTCCTATATATGCGAATATTCAAACTTAAAATTATGAAACAAAGTGCAATAAACTTACAAAAATAATAGGGTTAATTACACTAATAGTCCCTATAGTTTGGGACTTGTTTCACTTTGGTCCCTGACTTTTCAATTGTGACACATTTGACCATAAATTTTGAATTTTGTTCTAAATAAGGACAATTGAAAATATCATTAGATTTTTCAAGGGTAAAATCGTCAATTTGATAAAATATAAACTAATTTGACAAAAATAAATGTCAAAAAAATATTTTTAATTTTTTTAAAATTATTTTTATCCACCAATGATAAAATTATGTAAAGTTAATAAAAATTATATGATTAATTTTTTAAAATTAATTTTACATGATCATCATCCAAATACATAATAAAAATTAATTTGATAACAAAAAATGTCTAAAAGATTTATCAATTTTACATAATTTTATTTTTAGTAGGTAGAAAGAATTTTTTAAAATTCAAAAATATTTGTTTGACATTTATTTTTGTCAAATTAGTTTATATTTTATCAAATTGACAATTTTACCTTTAAAAAATCTAATTATATATTCAATTGTCCTTATTTGGAACAAGATTCAAAATTTAGAGTTAAATTTGTCATAATTGAAAAGTCAGGGACCAAAGTGACACAAGTCTCAAACTATAAGGACTATTTGTGTAATTTGCCCAAAATAATATATAGGAAAATTCTAATATACACATTCTTGAAAATAATGTATTATATACTCTCTTAGTTATGTTATTTTATTATTTAGTTATGACTAAAAAAATTTTTAATTATAACATTATTTTAGTTGTAATTCATGAGTTCGTTAATTATGACTTATATTGTGTTTAGTTATAATATTTTTTTTTTCTTTTTAAGTTATGACTCAAAAAGTATGAAATTATACTATGTTATTTTTTAGTTATAAGGTGTATATGATACACATCTTTTGAAAGATGTGTACCATAATATTTCCCATATATATATATATTTAATAATAAGAAAATATCCAGAAAATGATCCACAATATCACATGTAAGATGTAAAACTCCAACCAAACGCAATGATCCAGCTGAGATCTCGTAGCAAATGGCAGCAAAATTAACGAACAGGTTGGAAAAACAATATTGACCGTCTGAAGAAAAATTCCCGCCGAAGTCGTTTTGATTGGAGGATTTGGAGATAAATTTATAAAGAAAAAAGAAAAAATTAGGTAAAATATAGGTATATTTTATTAACATTTCACTTATTTTTTTTATTTCTCTTTCCAAATTCCTTTTTAAATTCCCCAATCAAAGACAGTATTAATGTTCATTTTTAATAGGAAATGGTTGAATGAAAATTTGATATACCATTTTTAAAGCAAGGATAAAATAGTCATTAAAAATATAAGGCTCCGTTTGGTAAGACTTTCTAATCATGATTTGAGAATATGAGTTTGTGTGTTTTAAAATTATGATCTGAGTGTAGAAAATTTGTTTGGTTATGATTTTTGAATAAAGTGTTGAATTGAATTTTGAATTGAGCGTGGAATTGAGTTTTGAAAGTTTAATTTGACATGTGAAGTAAAAAAATTTGTTTAGTTATGAGTTTTGGAAACAATTTTCAAAACTTAATTCAAATTGTTATAACTCATAACAAAATAACTACTTTCACACTATTGAAAATTTTGATCAACACTTATAACTAAACTCTTTTTAAAATTCAATTAAAAAAATTATTATTAACAGAAAATAACATTAATCAATTTTTTAATTGAAAATAGTACAAAGGAAATAATTTTTTTTCAAAATAAATGTTCAAAAAATTTAAATCGTAAAAATTTAAATAATTTAAATATTCAAAAAATTTAAATAATTTTAAATTTTAATATTTTAAATTTAAAAACAACTCTACACTCAAATCATAACCAAACACATAAAACAAAATTCAATTAAGAAATTATTTTTAAAACTCATAACTAAACACATAATTCAAAATTTCATACTACTTTCATAACTCTACACTCAAATCGTAATCAAATACATAACAAAAAAATTAAAATATTTAAAAATATTTTTATAAAATAGAATTTGAATTTATTTTTATAAAATATTTTAAAATTTAAAAAATTAAAATTGTAATATTTAAAAATTAAAATATTTAAAAATATTCAAAAAATTAAAAATATAAAAAAAAATTGTTACATATTTAAATATTAAAATATTTAAAATCTTAACAAAATTAAAATATTTTTAAAATATTAAAATATTTAAAATATTAAAAAAATTAAAATATTGATTTGAATTGAGTTTTGAAAAGCGTTTTGAATTATGTGTTTGGTTATGAGTTTTGAAAAGTAATGATTATG
This sequence comes from Camellia lanceoleosa, assembly GCA_025200525.1. Taxonomy (NCBI): domain Eukaryota; kingdom Viridiplantae; phylum Streptophyta; class Magnoliopsida; order Ericales; family Theaceae; genus Camellia; species Camellia lanceoleosa. The sequence goes on from CM045759.1 coordinate 163,057,281, forward strand.
TTTTGAATTGAGTTTTAATAAATGGGTGTAGAATTATGATTTGAAAGCTCAAAACAAACACCACACTCAAATCAATGGGTGGAATTATAATTTGAGAGGCTTACCAAACGGAGCCTATGATTTTAAAATGAATGCTGCTATTAGGGGTGGGCGCGAGTCGATTGCGGCCACGAAACTTCCAATCCGCCATCCGTCCGCCAGATTGGCGGATTGAAGAAAATCAATCCGCATCCGTCCGCTAATCCGGCGGATGTGGATTGAGCGGATTGGTGGTTTGGCGGATGGATGCGAATCGGTTTGGCGGTTTAAAATTTTATAAATTTTCAACATAATTCAACTTGAGCACTTCATCAAAAAAAAAAAAAAAAAAAGAAAAAAAAAGAAAAAGAAAGTATTACAGTCAATGATTTAAAAAAGTATTACAATCACTGTATGACTTATCTAAAGAAAGAAAGTTTGAAACTTTAGAATATCACGATCACTGCATGCTTCATCTACATATTACAATCACAGCATGATTCATCCACATAAAAATATTACAATCTGTGATTCTTAAAATATAATAATAATTCAAACTACCAAAACCATGAACAGAACAGTAGTAAAGATTGTATGTCTCTATATTGTTACATCTACATATGTTTTTGAAAACAAAAACCAATCAACATATATCATATTTTCTATTTATTATTTTTAAAGTTAGATTTAAAAACCAAAAAATATAGATAAATAATATGTTTATTTTTTTCAATTCAAAAAATATATTCAAGTTGAAAACTTTTTTTCAATTGAAAACACAAACATAATATTTAAACAAATTGAAAATACAAAATCTTATAAATTACTAGGGTGCTCGCGATTTGGCGGTTTGGCAGTTCGATTGCGGTCAAAGAAATCTCAAATCCGCCATCCGTCCGCCAAATTGGCGGATTGGAGAAAATCAATCAAGAATCGCTCATTAATCATCACGCATCCGTCCAAAATGCGGCGGATCGGTTCGGTTCGATCGGTTTTGGCGGATCGGTATATCCGCTGCTCACCCCTAGCTGCTATTAACACCCCATAATTTATTTTGAGAGCAAACTATCAATAGGTCCTAATAGTTAGACTTAATTCCCATCAAGTAATATTGAAAATAAGTTTTGGTAAAATTGTCACTAAAAATAATTTTTTGTGACAATTTTTTATATATGTCGTTAAAAATTGACAATTAGTGACTTTTTTTTGTCATGATTTTTATAAATTGTCGCTAAAACTTACAATTAGTGACGTTTTTTATGACAAATTTTTTTCGTAAGACCTATTAGATAATAAGTCTACTTATTAGGATCTACACATAAGTCCCTCTTATTTTAAACCCCCCAATTTTTAACTTTTTTTTATTACAATAATAACCTCAAATAAAATTACTAAAAAAAGGATATCATTAATTTTGAGACACCTCATCTTACAATTAAACCTACGCACCCACTACATCATAAATTAGGGTTTATGAGAGCATCCACCTCTATCACTACCAATCCTCTTACCCAAATTCCACCTTCAAAACTTACCCATCTATTTTTCTCAAATTTCACCTTCAAAACTTACCCACCCTCAAAAGCTTGAAAATTCATTGGCGACAATATTCCGATAGTAACAGTGGCAATGATTTACTACGTACACTTCTTCGGCAATGATAATAAGTGAAAAGACAAGAGAAGTAGAACAATAAAAGCTTAAAAGAAGTTCATACCTTTGTTGTTTTTAGCTCAGAAGAGATTGGGCTTGTAAGGGTAAGTTTTTGAAAAAAAAAATAGCAAAAATAATAAAATCTGTGCGTTATTTTTTCAAGGTTGAACTCCCGAACATATGACGAAATTTGGGAACACAGACTCGAACATTGTTTATTTGTTCGAGAATGCATTCCTGAACAAATAAGTAATGTTCGGGAATGCAAGTTCAAACATGGAAATTTCTTAACACATTGAATGGTTAAAATTGTTAACGCTGGCAGAAGTTTTTATTTTTTCAAGTTCGGGAATACATGCCCAAACATTACTTATTTGTTCAGGAAAGCATTCCCCGAACAAATAAACAATGTTTGAGAATGCAGATTCGAACATGGAAATTTCTTAACATATTGGATAGTCAAAATTGTTAATACTTACAGAAGTTTTTATTTTTTCAAGTTTGGGAATACATGCCTGAACATGGAAATTTCTTAACACATTGAATGGTCAAAATTTTTAACACTTGCAAAAGTTATCGGAAGTAGTCTAAATCCATTATTTGGTTCAAAAGTTATTCCTTCATCGCGTAACTTTGATAATATTGCTACATATTTCTCCGTTGAATTCACAATTTTATAATATCTACCAACAAAACTAACCAAACCAATTATTATAATTTTTTTTTCCTTACAAGGGAAGAAATTATTACGAGAAAATTAAGAAATTATGTATATATATATAGAGAGAGAGCATACCAACTGCGACAATGGTGAATGAAGCAGCAAAGATAGTAATCAGAATGACTTTTTTCTTCTTGGAGGATTTTTGTTAGGGTTTTTTTGGAAGATGGTTTTTTTTGGGATGTGGAGGGTGTGCATTCAATGGGTATAATGCTTTCACAAGGATAATTTTGGTATTATTTGAGGGGAAAAATAAATTTTGAGGGTTTCAAAATTTATAAGTGGGGGCTCAAAGAAATAGGGAGCCCAAAATAATTCATGAGATGCTAATAGTATCACTCTTTTAAGATTAATTGAGTAAATTACAATAAACCCCTTAAACTTTGATCCGTTTGTATTTTGTCCTGTTAAATTTCAAAACTCAACGGTGAACTACTTCAAAATATTATCATATTACACTTAATCCCTCATGTTAGGATTTTTGTTGGGATTTATATATATATATATATATAAAAGGTTACCTTTGAAACACACAACACACTTAGTTATTGAATTTTTAGGGCAATAATACCTTTATTTAGTGATTTCATTTGCACTTTGTCATTAAGATAAGAAAGGCAAAATGAGATCATGAGAAGAGACTATTCAGTGTGTTTGGTTTTAATTTTCTGAATTTAATGTTTTGAAAACTGAGTTTTTTTTTATTTTTCGTGTTTTTTTATTTTTAGTGAATATTTTTAAAATTTTAAGAAATTTTTTTACTCTTTTAGATGCACTTTACTTAGATGTATCTAAAATAGTAAAATATTTATGAAAAAATATTTTAAAAAATAATAAATACACAAAAATACGAAAATGTATTGAATTTTGATATATATATATTTGTATTTTTTAGTATTTAGTGTATTTGTTAAAGATTTTTTTTCACAAATATTATACTTTTTAAGTGTATTTATGTTAGATGTGTCTAAAAATTTTTAAAAAAAAAATGCTTAAAATATTAAAAAAGTTTCATTGAAAACATTAAAATACAAAAAAATAAAAAAGTATAATTTTCTAAAAACTGTTTTCTAAAAACTGGAATCAAACAAGCTGATTAATATCCTAAAAAATCAAAAGTGTGTTGTGTGTTTACACACTATATGATCTTGTATAAATCTCTAACAAAATTCTAATGAAAGTGTTCAGTGTAATAAAATAATATTTTGAGATAATTAACTATTGAATTTCGAAGTTTAGATGGAAAAAGTGCAAATAAGTCATAATTTAAGAGAATTTATTTTAATCTATCCTAAATAATTTTATCTCCGCAATACTTAGAGACTAAATTTTTTTTTTTTTTTTTTTGAAAAAAAATTGAAAAAAAAAATATTGATGTTTTTTTACTTTTTTTTTTTTTTAAAAAAAAAATAATAAAAAAAAAAAAAAAAAATTTTTTTTAAAAAATTTTGAAATTTTATGTTTTGCGTAAATTTTTATTTTTTTTTTTAGGTGTTGTTTTTTTTTTTTTTTTTTGAGTACTTTTTTTTTTTTGATATTTTCAAAGTCCCCAAACTTAGCCTTAGAGTAACTTCAATGCTTATTTATTTATTTATTTTAGATAGGAAATGGTTGAATGAAATAATAAATTTGGTACACATTTTTTTTAAACAAGGAAAAAATATAAAAATTTTAAAATTAAGATCATCTAGTGAATAATTTTTTCTTTCTAAAGATGTAAATCAACTTCAATGTTACTCTTCATTTTTTCACTACTTATAAAACAAAAATAGTATGCTATATATTTTATCTAATTATTTTTTATTTATGTATTCTAACGCTATGTTTTATTTTATCTATTAATTCACACCAACTATTTAAAAAATCTCTTAAGATTCTCCAAATATAATTAACATGAAAGAATTTTAGTAAAACAATTATTATAATAACAAGCACATTAAAATTAGTAAAACATGATGCGTGAACCTGCGGTTTTAAAGAACCTTATGTTGTTAGGCCCTGTTTTGTAGGGCTTATTTCTAGTTTATTTTAGCTTTTAGCTTAATTTAAGTTATTTTGATGTGTTTGGTTCAGTTTAACAATGCAGCTTATAGCTTTCTGTAAGTCAAAAATCAACTTATTCTTTGAGTGGGGGAGGAGAAACTTAATTTATAAGTAAAAAATCAGCTTATGTTCACAGTTATAAACTATAAGCTATTAGACTATAAGTTATAATCACTTTCTCACAGCTCTACCAAACGGGGCCTCAGTAGGTTATTAGAATCTCTACAAATAAGAGTTTTCATGAGATTTTTACCAAATTTTTTGTTAAATCTTTTCATTGTGAAAACATTTTTGTTTTCTCTTTTTGCCTTTTTATTTATATAAAAATATTATTTGAAATTTATTTAAAATGTAAATTGTTTCAGTAGTTTTAAAAATTATAAATATCACTTTGTTAGAATTTTTTATATAACAAAATTAATAGAAAAAAAAATAAAATTTCATATTACTCTCCTATACAACAATAAAATTACTTAAATTGTTAGTCAAAATATATTTTTGACATCATTAAAAATTGTTAATTAGTTTGATGATTTATTAATAAACGAAATTATTTATTATACACTTAGAAACTTAAAGGTGTGAGATATAATTTTTAAAACTATATGAGATAATCTATTTAAAAACTTGATGTAATTTGTTTATTTATTTATTTATTTATTTTGGTTGGTGAGGTGGAATTTTGAATTATTGTTTTTTGGTCTTGGGTGGGGAAAGGGGAAATTTTGAATTGAACCCCGCAACTAGCAAGAATAAAAATGAAAGAACAGTGAAGGAGTGAGTAATTTTTTTTTTTTGTTTGAACGGGAAAGGAGTGAGTAATTTGATGAGCCCAGCAAGGGCAGTTTCGCCACTAAGAGCTGTCTAAACTTTTGTCTTTTCATTATTTATGAAATATATAATAATATTACATGTATTAATTAATATATAAATATATATATATATTATGATATTATTATTTTAAAATTATAAATTTTACTTATTATATAAATTATAAAAATTTAAGATTTATAAAATTTATTATATAAATTATAAAAATTTAAGATTTATAAAATTATGTTTAATATATTAATAAAAAGTACCATAAGTTCTAAATTTTCTATTAAGGTCTCGTTTGGTAAGTGAATTTTTTAATTAAAAAGTCTAAAAATCACTAAAAAAAATCAAAAAAATCAACATACTATACCAAAAAGTCAAAAATTCATTTTTCTTTCTACTTTTTGTACATCTTTTTATAAAAAATTAAAAAATTATCCCAAACATACTAATATTTTTTTACTTCATATTTTAGTTAAAAAGTCAAAAAGTTACTAAAAAAATCTGCTCCCAAACGAGGCCTAAATAAATGATTAAATATCTCATGAGTGTGAGATAGGGGGTGACCAGTGGATATACCGATCTGCCCAAATCGATCGAACCGAACCGATTTGTCATATTTTGGACGGATGCATAATGACGAGTGGACGGTTGCGGATTGATTTTTTCCAATCCGCCTAATTTTAGATAGATGACAGATTTGAGGTTCATTTAGCTGCAACCGAACTGTCAAATCGCAAGCATCCCTAATAATTTGTAAAATTTTTTGTTTTTAATTTGTTTAGATATTCTATTTGTGTTTTCAATTGAAAAAGAGTTTAAATATTCTGTTGAAAATATATTATTGAAAAAGAATTTTCAACTTGAATATATTTTTTGAATTAAAAAAAATAAATGTATTAGTTATCTATATTTTTTGATTTTTAAATCTAGCTTTAAAAATAATAAATAAAAAAGATAGTATATGTTGGTTAATTTTTGTTTTCAAAAACAGATATAGATGTAACAATATAGAGGCATACAATCTTTACTACTGTTCTGTTCATGATTTTGGTGGTTTGAATGGTTTTTATATTTTAAGAATCACATATTGTAATATTTTATGTGGATGAGACATATTGTAATTGTAATATATGGATGAGTCATGCAGTGATTGTAATATTTTAAAATTTTAAATTTTTTTTTTTTAGATGAAGCATGCAATGAGTGTAATATTTTTTTAAGCCATTTACTATAATATATATATATATATATTTTTAAGGAAGTGCACACATTGAATTATATTAAAAATTTATAAAATTTTAAACTGTCAGATCGATTCGTATTCATCCGTCAATCCACTCAATTTATATCCGTCAGATTGACAAATAGATACAAATTAATTTTTTCTAATCTGTCAATCTAATAAATTAGAAATTTCCTAACCGCGATTGACCCACATCGACCGCTGCTATGAGATTCATTTAATCATTTATTTAATAAAAAATTTAATACATCTAACATTATCCTATATATTAATTGATTTATTAATTAGTGTAAAAAAATTTCCGAGCCCTATCGCATCGAGTCGAGTCCAGCGGTGAAAGCGGCATAGAATTACATCGTCACCCATCTCCCCGGACCCACACTTTGCCTGTGGGGCTAGCTGGTGTGGGGTCCCTTCCCTGGGTTTGGAGGAGCAAGAAAAAGAAGATGAAGAAGAGAGGCCAAATCCCAAATTTGAAGAGTACAAATTGGAGTGGAGTGTTGCAGACACTGCACTGCACTCTGCACATATATATAATTATAATATAGTGCTGTTGTTGTTCTTTCTTATACTGTTCTGTTCTGTTCTCTCTCATGGAGGAAACAGTTGCCTCTCTTCTTCTCTAACAACCCTACCTGCAAGGGTAAAGTGAAGAAAAGAAAGAAAGTTTTGGTTTTGTTTTGGGTGTTTAATTTTGAAATAAAAATAGGAAATGGGGCTGATGCTTGGGACCAGATCACCACCTCACAAGGCTACTGGAACTGGCGTCTCTGCTCGATTGGTTTCCTTCTTCTGCGTTGCCAGCTTCTTCTTTGGAGTCCTTGTTGTCAACAGGTCTTCTTCGATAATGCTATGGACACAAATTTCCCAAATCCATGATTGCCTTTCTAGATTTGTTCTTCATCTTCTTTGCTTCCTGCTGCTTTGTTTTCTACTCCCATTTGATCTTGTTTTACTGTGTTTGGTTGATGGATTTGGGAGGGGATTTGGGAGAGAAAGGAAAAAGGTCCGTGAAATGATGTGAAATGTAAGTTCACATTTCACTTACCTTTTTCATTTCTCTAAAATCAGAAATTAATTAATTTGTTCTAGGTTTTTGTTTCTTGAGATGGTTGAGCTGTATTCTCTGCTGCTACTTTGGATACAACATTGATTGATAAAAACACAAAAGCCTAATTGACAACTATTAATAATGACTGAAATTCTTACCAGTAATGTCAGATAAGGGGCTCATATTTTTATTTTTCGTCTAGAATTCCCTACAACTATCTCAATGGGTTTTGTTCTTGGGTTAAGTAATCAAGTCCAAGAGCTATGTCTTGGTATTCTTATAGAAGATTACATTCTCACATACAAGGCTGCAAATCTCATGCCTCATTCTATCCTTGCATTGCAACCAAATGTAGGGATGTAAAATTGTTGTTTGTTTGATTTTTACATGTTTTCTTATGCCATCTGATTTAAATAGTTGAGTTAATACGCAATCTACATGTCAAAATTGAGAGTGGAAATTAAACTTGAATGGAACTTGAATTAGGCGATGCATATCTTCTTGATGCTAGTGTTCTCATCAACCTCAGTTTTAACTTTTATATATGCTTTTCCGGATTCTATTTCATAAACAGTGTTGTAATGTCACTTAAAAAGAAAGAAAAATATAAAAGTAGGTTTTGGAATTTCACCCCTGATTCAATCTGCTTCTTATCTTGATCTCAATGAATATCCTTTGTCTGCTTTCTCAAATAAGAATATGCTCTACATGTCTATAGAGTGTTACAGATAAATACTCACATATATATAATGCTCTAAAAATATGCCACGTGTAATTGATTAGCCGTCAATGAAACCCTTAGCATGCCATTTTCTAGAGGTTGCGTCTTGTTGCTAACATCAGCATGGTTCCTTACAGGGTCATGCTTTTTTTCACCTCACAGTAGGCAAATTCATTTACTCTTTCTGTTTTTCCAATAGTTATATATACTATGAAAACTCTTCATGTTTACGAAACCCTTTCAAATGTTTGTTTTAATCAAATTATACTGAAGTTTCAGGTATATGGTCACCGGTTCCCTTGACTTTGCCATAAGGATGCCTGCATTTTTCTAATTAGATTTTGTAAAGCGCTCACATATCTAATTTAATGGCTGTCTTGATTTCACATGTGCTTTGTTTTATACCTTGTTCCTAGGTTTTGGGCTGTTCCAGAGCCAGTCAAAATAGATGAGACTTCATCTGATGGAAAACAGCAATCAAGAGAACTTCAACCTGTTATTAATTGTGAGAAGAAGGCAAGTCACAAGAATGATATATTACAATTACAAGCCTTATTGCCTCTTCTAATATGTCTAGGTAATTTCTTATGTTGTTGTAGGAGGCTATGGTTGAGCCAGGGAACATCCTTTCTCAAGTTTCACAAACACATGACGTAATCATGTAACTTTCTGCATCAAGCTGAATTATATGAGTGTCCCATTTTATGGAAGCCTTACAATTGATTCTTAGTTATTTATGAAGCATGGACACCTCCCTAGAGGTCGCATACAAGTGTCCAACACATGTCGGACAAAGACACGGATACGGATACGGACACGGACACTCTCCGGACACGTGTTGGACATCCTGGGACACTTTGGACACGTTGAGGACATGCAAAAGACACGTTGGGGACGCACTAGGCACACGCTAGGGCAACATTGAGTACTATTTTTTTCAAAAAAAAATAATTTTTTTAATTTGTTTACTAAAATAGCATACTTGAGGTTGATAAATTTGACAAAATAAAATATTTGACAGAAAATATATATATTAAATATTTAAAAATATACATATAATAAAAATATAAAAATATATGTTTTGAACGTGTCCCCAACGTGTCGTGTCTTGCATTTTTTGAAAATTTACATGTCGGCGTGTCCGTGTCATGTCTGTGTCGTATCACGTGTCCGTGCTTCTTAGGTTATTTTATATGTATTTCTGATACAAGAAACTCCAACCGATGGCACAAAATTTTCAGGACATTGGACAAAACAATCTCTTCTTTAGAGATGCAGCTTGCCATGGCTAGAGCTGCCAAAGCTGACAATGAGGAGGGGTCTCCAGTGATTATGAAACCGGACACTGAGCAGTCAAACAAGCGGCCAAAAGTTTTCTTTGTTATGGGAATTATTACTGCATTCAGTAGCAGAAAACGCAGGGATTCGATAAGAGAAACTTGGATGCCTCAAGGTTTCATATGGAATTTGTTTAATTGTTCTCTCCCATTCACCATTAGTCCTCTTCATTTGATCTCGTTGCTTATATGAATTTTGGTACTGTCTATCTTAGGAGATGATTTAAAGAAGCTAGAGAAAGAGAAGGGAATAGTAATTCGGTTTGTTATAGGACACAGGTACGTTATTGTAAGTGATTGGCATTTAAGTATTCAGTTTGCTTTATTTATCAAAAAAAAAAAAAAGTATTCAGTTTGCTTCAGGTTCATGGTTTTCCAAAATATGACGGATTTGATGCTGTACAGTGCAACCCCTGGTGGCGTTTTGGATCGTGCTATTGAGGCTGAAGAGAGGCAACATCAGGATTTTTTGCGGCTGGTATGTCAATAATTTATGGCCATAATACTGACCTGTTTTACCAGGCATTGTTGATTATTGAAAAATCAGGGAAAGGCATGCTGCAAAATAAACTTCATCTTTTACTCCCTCTGTCCCATATTAATAGTCCCTTTTGAAAATTTCAAACTTTTTAAGGAAACATAATCATTACATTTTGAATTCAAATTTTAAAGGGTTAATTCCAAAAATGCCCGTCTATTCTCATTTTTAAATTTATTTATAATTACTTTCCAAGAGGTAATGTTGGAAATATTTACGTTTAAAACTTTGACTTTTCAAAGTGGACTTTGAGACAACAAAAAATGAAATAATGGACCAATAAAATGGGCCGGAGGGAGTATTTTATTTGATACTTTTTCATATATACATATATATATATATATATTCGCTATGTATGTATTATTAGCAACAAATGGAAGTAAAATGAATTATGCATGGTTACATGGTCCAATGGGTTGGCAGAAGAACCACATAAATTCTAAAAACATTTGTTGGGCTTTCCTTAATGGCCAGGAATTTTGAGTGTCTTTGGTCCAGACCAATCTGGGAAACTCATTTGGGATTAGCATTAATTGTGTTGCAGAACCATGTGGAAGGATATCATGAATTGTCCTCAAAAACCCAAATATACTTTTCAACAGCTGCTGCAAAGTGGGATGCTGACTTCTATATTAAGGTTGACGATGATGTGCACGTCAATCTAGGTTAGCATATCTTTATTCTATCCACCATCAATCTCTGAAAGGCACAAACTCCTGATGGCTGATGCAATAATGGAGCACTGAGCTAGTTGGTTTAATGATGTGGCAGGTATGGTTGGTTCTGCTTTAGCCCGCCATCGGTCAAAATCTCGAGTTTATATTGGCTGCATGAAGTCTGGACCCGTCTTGGCACAAAAGTAAGATAGTGAAATCCTCTTGTAAACTATTTCTGATTATTGGACATGCATGTAATTTATTACATACATATATGCAGAGGGGTCAAGTACCATGAACCAGAATATTGGAAATTTGGTGAGGAGGGAAATAAATATTTTAGGCATGCAACTGGACAAATTTATGCAATATCCAAAGACTTAGCGACCTATATTTCAGTAAATAGGTAAGGGCTTGCTTCACAGCACCTTAATCTTTGAAATTTAATGCTATATGAAACGGTTTGCTAATAACATTTTTGTCTGTAGACACATACTTCATAGGTATGCAAATGAAGATGTCTCTTTGGGTTCCTGGTTTATTGGTCTTGATGTTGAGCATATCGATGACCGAAGCCTTTGCTGTGGGACTCCTCCTGGTATGATTTGCCATTGTGTGCTTGAGTTCCATGATTTATCAACTTCTTTCTTTATAATGATATGCACTTGCTCACATGGACCAATGAGAATTAGTGATACTTACATAAGCAGACAATCAGTGGGACAACAAATGTCAATTAATCGTGGACACTACTAATTATTGTTATTCTATTATCATTTAATATGCAGATTTTGCATCTCATCAAGAATAATGGAGTTAACCTAAAGGTTAAAACCATTAGTGTACATGATTAATTCCTTGTATGAAGAAATCCAATATGAATCTCAATTCAACTTAACTGCAAAATTGTGTTGAGGTTATTGGATTTAAGGTCAGGGGGACTAAAACATGAGCCCTATATCTCCCCCATATCCCTGAATCCAATGTTTGGCAATTTATTTTTTATTTTTATAATCCTAGCCCTTATCCCTCCATATGGGATTAGTTATCCCCAACTTCCGAATTATCTCCCCTCCATCCAATGGTTGTAAATAAAATAATCCTTTCCATTATCCCATCTAACCAAAGTACAATTAATACTATGGTACATATAATCCCATTCATTGTGCTATGGTATTACTTATCCGCCTCTTATCTCGTGGTATTACTTTTCCCTAATCTTGTTCGTGAATCAAATATGACCTAAATGACCTAAGACTAATGGTGTAGAATCAGTAAACAAAGACACAAGTCAGGGTTTCTGAATGCCCTCAAATCAGTAACTATCATTCAAAGAACCACCATCCAGGGTGTCAAGGACCTTGTCAATTTGATCATCATGAAACGGTAGAGATGACGAAGAAGGACGAGGAACAAAAACTGGCATCGATAGAGAAGGAAGTTCTGTAGGCAAATCTGCTGACTACCGGGTGATCCTCGACTCAAGACTACGCTTGTACCTACCCTGCATGCATTCTAAGAGACTACAAAGACTTTGGAAAAGTCAATTTTACTTTGTTTGGTTTGGAGTTTTCAAAAACAGTTTTTTGGGTTTTCGATGCCTTTTTTTTTTTTTTTTTCAGTGAATTTTTTTATTAGTTTAACCAGTTTTTTAGTTTTAAGATTCACTTAATCTAGGTCCACTTAAAAAGTACAAAATTTGTGCAAAAATCTTCCAAAAATTTGTTTTGTTCTATTCAATGAATTCTTTAATATTGTTGCACAAATTTCGTACTTTATCTAGATTAAGTGGATCTAAAAATTAAAAATATATATTTTAAAATGTCAAAAAAATTCACTAAATAAAAAAATATATGGATTGAAAACTCAGAATTGTTTTTGAAAATTCCAAACCAAACAGATGTCTCAAGATGGAGCATTGTTCATCTTCTTTGTAAGTTCATCAAAGGTTGTAGATGCAGTTGTAGTCCATTGGAACTTGTCTTTCTTCATGCAGTTAATAATGAGAGTCATAATGGAACTAAACCCCTTAATGAACCTCTTATAGATTGTGGCTATTCTTGAAAATTATGAACGTTGATAATAGACTTAGCAATGGTCACTCGCTGATAGTTTTGACCTTGTCAAGGTCAGTTGTAATGCCATGCGTGGAAACTATGAACCTTAAGAAGAGTACTTGGATCTACATGAAACAACAATTTTTTAGATTTGCATACAATTTTTTTGCACGAAGTGCCTCAAGAATTAAATGAAGATGATCCACATGTGCTGCCTTAAAATAGACTATCAAGAATTTTCCTATTAATGAATGTAAGACCTGAGTCATTACACTTGAGAAAGTGCTAGGGGCATTAGATAGACCGAGGGGCATGACTAACCACTCACAATCTTGAGTCTTAAAGGCAGTCTTCCATTCATGTCTAGGCCTAGTGCAGATTCAATGATATCCACTACGCAAATCAATTTTTGTGAACCATTGTGAGCCAACCATATGATCTAACATGTTATCAAGGCTAGGTATGGGAAACCTATACTTGACAGTGATCTTATTAATGGCACAACTGTTTAACACATACTCCACAAGCCATCTTTTTTAGGAGTCAACAAGGCATGGACAACACAAGGTCTAAGACTATCTCTAATGAAATCTTTCTTCAAAAGTCCCTCCTTCTACCTGTCTTTTTAGCTCAACATGCTCCCTAGGATTCATACGATAATGTGGAAGGTAAGGAAATTGCGATATTGGGACAAAATCTGTAGCGTGCTGAGTATCCCTAATGCGTAGCAACTCATCAAGTAGCTCTTCAAAAGTTACATCTTGGAATTCTCTCAACAACTTGTTGATCTTAGGAGAAAGGTCAACTATATGGTTAGATGCAATGCAACTTAAATACAACCAGTTTCCTTTTCCACTTTATCAAACTCTTCCTTGCTCAAGACATGAACATTTTGTTTGGTAGGTGCTTTAGAGGAAGACCTATGTGTTTCATTCTTTTCCTTATCAGTGGCTTTTGCAGGTTTTAACAGGATAGTGTTACCTCAATGCTTAAATACACAGGTGTTCTATTTTCAATAATTAAGCACTACTTTATCATACAACTAAGGGTGGCCTCCACAGATAGGATATCACACCAAATATGGTTGGAGTAATCCCCCATTTGGATTGGAACTTGGCACTTCTCTGGCAGTGAAGTCTTATTCACCCAAGCAATTCTAAATAATTGAGGGTGTGGCACATGTTGCAATTTTAAATTAGCAACAGTTGACTTGGAGACCATATTCATGATACCCTCACCATCAATGATAGCATTACAAACTCTATCTCCACATTTCATGAACGTTTGAAAGATCTTTATGCGCTTCCACTCATCAACCCTCGCAATAGTAGATCAAGTACTCTTCGCGACCATGGTTATCAAAACTGCGACCTGGATCATAGGATCGTACTATCCTACGTTGCTAAAATGATTCAAATTGTTGTAGGGTCAGTTTTATAGCATTATTGCAGGTAGGATCGTATGGGATTGGGTAGGATTGTAGGTAAGATTGCAAGTAGGTCTCTAGTTTTGTGATTTTTCACCTTTTTGTAAATATGTATCACATAGATTTGTTTTTCTACCTTGATTTTAACAAAAAGTAGGATCTTACGATCCTCAATTCGATCCACGAGGCCCTCTCACTGATTCTACCTAGGATCTCAATTTTAACAACCTTGCTCATGGCATAATGTGGGTGTCGTCATTTTCTTTAATTTCTTGGCCCTTGTCCTCCTTGATAGGTCGTTTTACTCACCAAAAATAAACACTAAACTATACCAAAATTCCTTAGAATAACGGTGAGTCTGTCAATTTTGCACAAATGATGTTACTTGATTATACAAAATGACTATATTGTCCTTTTCATTTGAGCACAAAAAGACAAAAATACCCTTTAATCCCTAAATCTCTCATACCTACACCTCACCATGCTCTCTCTCTCTCTCTCTCCGGCCACCACCAATACAACTACCTCCAGCGATCCTTGAGCCCACCAGCGATTATTCTCCTTAACCCCCTTCCTCCAATGGTGACCTCTCTCCCTCGCCGCCCTCTCTCCCTCGCCGCACTCTCTCCCCTCTCCTTCCGGTCGCCTTTGGTCATCCATCACCATCGCCAGATTTGGAAAAATATAGGGGGAGAAGGTAAGAGGGATGAGGGTTAGAGAGACATGTTTGAACAGATAATTGCAAGTGAAGTGGCTGGTTATGGAGTGGGCACTTTGCTATTTCTACCCTCAAAATCGTTGCTCTCATTTCTTCTTCCCAGTTTCAGTTTTCACTCTCCTTCATTATTGTTTCTAGATTCTATTCATTTGTTAATGTTTTGGTCTGTGTGAGAATGTTTTTAATATTAGATTTTACCAATTTTAGCAAACAAGATCGAAGCTTGATCTATTTCTGGCGGTGATGATTTGCTTAAATTGGGTTTCTATTCTTTGTTGGAAATCCAAACAAGTTCCTATTTGAATTTTAATGTGTGTGTATATATATATATTTGTATATAAATATACATATATCTATTAAACAAATTGTTCCCATGTTTATATATTTGTATATCTATACATATATCTGTCAATATGTTAAATTGTTCTCATGTTTATATATATATATGTTAGAAGAAAAAAAAAAGTTGTTCCCATGTTTGAATGTATGTACATATATACGTACAATCTTGTTCTGGGTTGTTATTGATCGAAGAGGTAAAGAGAATTGTGGAGAAAAAAGCATGGAAGATGATGAAGAAAAAATAGAGTTGGGTTGTCTCTGTTTTGATGGAATCGAGTTTGGTCTATTTAATGGCGATTCGGCGGCCAAAGATTAAAGAAATTTAGAAATTAATTTAATTGAATTTTATTTTCTTTGCTAGCAATCAAAATATATTTGCATGTGTTTTTATATATATATATATATATGTATTTTTTCGTATATATGAGATTTGTAAAATCAATTGAGCTGGGTATTGCTTTGTTTGAATCTGGGTATTGCTTTTTCTAACAAGACACTTGAGGGCATTATGGGCATTTTAGTATTTATCTTTGATGACATCAGCAGCTTCTGTTAGTTGTGTGAACGACAGTCAAAAAATGGAGAAATCTTGATATTATCCATTAAAGTAGGGGATGTTTTTGTAATTATTGAAATCACAGGAGAGGTCTTTGTATTTGTCAGAAATCTCAAGGAAGATAAGTGTAATTTACCCTATATTTTTACTATTTTAAAATATTTTATTTACTAAATATAAATATCCAAAATTCAAAATGCTTATGCCTGGATGCCTTTGCTCCTTGCCTCACGAGGGGTAAGATGCCTTGCATTACGTATTCGCTTTTAAAAAACTTTGGTTTCTATATACTCAGTATAGAAATATGATTCAATATTTTTGGAATATCATAAGAAGATAAAACTCAAATAGTTAGATAATGAAAAAATTCAAATTTTGAAAGTCTCAGCAAATCTAAGTAGTTCCCCTCAGGTTGAAGATGAACATTGAGAATCCTTAGTTTGCTTGCCAAAAAATGAAATCAAACTTTCCCCAAGGCCTTGGTAAGAATATCAGCATATCAACATGTTAGTTGGTGGCAGAGAAGTAGCCAGTTTGGATGTTGTCGTATCATGCCCTGGTTTATACGCCGGTGGATTATTACTAATTTATGATAATTAGGGTGATTAAACCCAATAAAGTTTAGTTTTAGAAGAATGTGGCATTTAGGAGTCAAAAACTCCAAATATTTTATTAATGAGGAAATCCAATTCGAGATGAATTTAAATGAAAATACTGTTTTTCGCCAATTGCTTAGAATAAAATATGAATACATTAAAGATAATTAACATTCATTCCTGAATTACAACTCTCAAGTTTAGGCTTTAAAAGCCACGAATGAACTCACAACCCTAAAATACAAATTACATAAACATCCAAATAAATATACGCATCCAACTAACTAATTTTATAAATTCATAAACAAACTAGTTAAATTTACTCGTCGATGCCCAAAATAATAACAAAACTCAAAAAAAGCCTAGACATAATTAAGCATAGATATACGCGTGCAAACCCGCAAAAGATTTAATTGTTATGCATGACCACCCAACTTGATATTATCGGAGATGGAGCACCTGAGATGGTGAGTGAGCAAACACAAAGGTTCACCAATAATCATCTAGGACATTTGAAATGGATAAATTACATGCAAGAATCATATTATCCCAATTCTCATTATCTTTGTTAAAGTGGTAGCTACGTAAGTATCTCAAATCCCAGATAAAATCAATACTATAGAAAATCAATGAAATAACTCATCAACAGTCTAGTCAAACCTTGTCGAGTCTAACTACAATACAATCATGTCCATAAACTAGGCGACTACTCAAGTTCCTAATCCCATATTCATGGCTTACTAACAGACTATGGGGAAAACAACCCTGCGCAGGTTTATGGGCTCTCACCGATGGAATGCCGTAGCACCCATCCTTGC
This sequence comes from Camellia lanceoleosa, assembly GCA_025200525.1. Lineage (NCBI taxonomy): Eukaryota > Viridiplantae > Streptophyta > Magnoliopsida > Ericales > Theaceae > Camellia > Camellia lanceoleosa. The sequence goes on from CM045759.1 coordinate 163,074,594, forward strand.
TACAAGGTACACAACTAACCAAACTGCTAAACGAGCCCCAAACAAAGCAAACAAGCCCAAGGCTAAATCAATACTCTAAAAAATATATCAAAACTCAACCAATTTCAACTTTCAAGTTCATCAACACTCCTAGAAATTCACATTTCCTTCACAATGTATTTTATTTCCATCATTCACCTCTTAGTTCCATAAAAATAGATGTTTTCTTTAAAAAAATTCATTTTTAAGTTACAAAGTTTTCAAGAATTAATTATATCGGTCAAGTCATAAATTTTGTCACACTCATCTATTATAATCATTTACCATGCATGTATACCCAAATCCCATGATATAACATATATTAAAAATTTAAGAACATAACTAATAATCATAAATAAATTATCCATCATCTCTAAACTAGCAACACCACCAAAACCCCTTCAAATTCAATGAAAATAATCTCCAATCATTGATATTAAACTAATAAGCAAACTTTTATAGAAATTAGTATACTAATCATTATGAAATCCAAATGTATGTCTAAACACATATCATTTTCTTCATCTTGGTACTAGCCCACCAATTTTACTTTGGTGATATAATTTCTTGAAATAAAATGAAACAATTTAAAAGCCCTAATTTTCTTTAGACTACTGACATGGAAATCATGGTGTTGAGCCACTACATAGACGAATATCTTCAAGGACACCAAATCAAGTATGATATAGTCATGAATGACAAACTAACACTATGAATCATAACAAAATCATGGATTTAGTATACTAATCAATCAAATAAAATAATAGTAACCCTAACATGCTTTCTATACATTTCAAATAAAAGAGATGAAATCCCTACCATATTTTACCACAAGGGATGAAGAGAGATGATGCAACGAGAGTAATGTCCCCAAGAAGTTTTAAATCCAATCTTTTAAGAGGTTTGAGCACCAAAAGTTCCACCAAAATCTTCAAATGATGAGTATTTCAGTGAGGAAGGGAAAAGGAAAAGAGGGGGAGTCTCACGGTAGACAAGGGAATAATGAGGAAAAGGGTTTGTGTTTCCTCTCTACAAATATATCTATCTATCTTTCTAATATATTTAATCTAAGTAATACATAAGAAACAAAGACAAGGGAAAGGGGAGGGTAATGAGTTTGCAGCCAAGGGAGAAAATTGGGGGAAAATTCCCTCCAAAAGTTGAAATGGAATTGACTAGCTAAAAACTCAATTTCATTAGGGTGAGTCATGGGTATTGGATCAAATATTTATTCGTGAACTTACAAACAGTCTAAATAAATTTTACAATCACTAACAAGTCCAAATAAATATTTTTAAGTCATGGGTTTGACATCCCAAACCAAAAAAATAAAGCATGCACAAATTTAAAGTGGACCCACCAAACTGAATTAATTGATTTATGCAACTAGGTTCAATTTAATTTAAAATAAACATGATGAAGCACCGTACTAAATTAATCGAGTCAAGTACTATTGCTAATTAATTTTTGATTAGTGAGATACATGGATAATTAACACAATTTAATTACTTAATTAAGGAAATAAATTCACCAGGCATTACATGTCATGTTGTATTTTTCCACAGGTATGATGACAATCAAGCTCAATATATTTTGTTCACTCATGAAACACCGGGTTAGCAATGATGTTTAGGGCTGTTTTCTTCTTGGTAGTTTTGTGGGGCCATTATAACAGAAACCAAGGTCTGCAACAAGATAGCATAGCCAAGTCAATTAACAACAATTTGTGCCTTGGTTCAGTATTAATAGTATATTTTTTTTGTTTTCCAAGAAATAAGACTTGTGTCGAGGAAGATATAATAGGTAGAACGTGTCATTGGACAACTAGCTGAGTCGAAATCACAAATTATTGTAAGTTGCAAAGCATTTGTAGCAGATGAAAGTACACCTTGAATTGGAGAACCTTTTGGGTAATTTTTGGAAGATATATAGTAGTTGCAAGATGAGACTTCCTAGGTGCGGCCATAAATTGTAGAGTATTTAAACAACATGATGTATCTCAGGACGAGTTAGGATGAGTTATTATAAAGTATATAAGTTGGTCAATGAGTTTTTTTTAGGGAGTTGGATCATCTATGTTGTGGAATTAGTGTGTTGATAATTTTCATAAATAAAATGTGTAATAGGTGTCTAGGTTAGGTGTATTGGTTGAGTGTTGTCCAAGATTGAAGATCATTAGAGACAATGCGATGTGCACTTGGTATAATTGTATGAAGATATTGCATTAGTTTAGGACATTTTTAGTGCTTAAATTTTATTAGTTTGCCCACTTCTAAGTTATCTATGTATTGGGGTAATTATTGGGTTAAAACTTAATTGTTTCATCCGAGGGCATGGTTATAAGCTGACTCAAATTGCAGTAGAGTTGGGCAATGTTGAATCTTAGAATGTAGATGTAAGAGGAGCGCTCGAAGCCTGTTAGAGTGTGGCGCTGAGTCTACAGAATTCTGATCCTAAGAGGTGTGCTTGAAGCCATACAAGCAGATTTCTGAATCTCTATGACTATATATGACATACAATTATATGAATCTAAAAATATTCATTAAAAGAACTTGCTACCTTGAGAACATAGGAAATCTAGTTCTTTTTTATTATGACTGATTTGTGAAAAGCTTCTTTGACTGTTTTGACAAAAACCTTACATACTCTAGCACTTTGATCGGTCACTTGTGAGTGGAGTTTGAGCTTGTGAGCTAAACAAAAAAGAAGCCAAGGATAATGGCATCCAAGGTTTGGTTGTATTGTAGGTCATTTTAAGCGATTCTTTTTTATAAAATCTTGACCTAATTTACTATGTAGGGTGTACACCGTTATATAAATGATTACATGAACATACCATTCTTTGGGATAACGGTGTTTATTATCTTTGTAATGCTGCAATCATGTATATGTAACAGTGTCTATTATCTTTATTTATTTACAATGATATTGTGAGAATGGTATATGCATAAATAAGATATTGGAATTGAATAACTGAATTCTTAACCCACGTGGTAGTTTTTAATCGGTGTCAAATTGTTTTGCCTATTCACCCCCCTCTGGGCACAAATGCACCTTCCTTTGTGATTTCATCAATCTAAAAGAGGACAATCTTGACTATTCAATGTCAAATTTTGTTCCATAGGAAATGGCACTGGCTGAAGTGGTAACAAACCCTTGTCTTGTAGAATTTCTAGCATGTATGTACGTCGCTGGAGTAAAATTTCTAGTTGCGAGTGACAAACTCCAATGCCCAAAAATAAGTTGAAGGACCCACCAAGTGGGTAAGATGAAGACAAATATTGAGAAGCACCTTGGTTGGTGTTAGATATTTGTTTCTTTGTGACATTACAATTATTTAATATGCAACTTTAATCACAATAAAATCTGAATTTTGACAAAATAAGATGTTTAATGAAACATTAAATAGAGACATTTTGATTGACAAATAAGATGTATGAAAAACAAATGGCAAAGTAATAAATTGTGCCTTCCAACTTAGATCACCTTAGTGAATCAACCTGCTTGTTACATACCTAACCAACCTACTTGTTACATCCCTGGGGACTCGGTTTCATCTAAATCAATTTTTCGGTTACTAGCATGCTATATGATTTCTTCCAAATATAGCATTGCATCCTTACAAATATGCATCACATATATGCACAAGAGGTAACATATTCCTTAATAATGTTGATTTTTTGGTTGATAGATTGTGAATGGAAAGCTCAAGCTGGGAATCCTTGTGCTGCGTCTTTTGATTGGAGCTGCAGTGGTGTATGCAAATCCGTGGAGAGAATGGAGGAGGTTCACCAACGTTGTGGGGAAGGTGATGGAGCTATCTGGCACACAAGTTTCTGAAACATTTCCTCTCCGTAATTACTTGTATCATATCTGTGCATGTGTAATGATTGGAAGGTTCAGACAACATCTGCCCGATTTTTGCTTATTGATATATCGGGACAGTTGATGTACTGTTAATTTAATTACTGCACCCAAATGAGGGAAAATTATGAAATTTTAGTTCTTGCTTAGTCTTAGCCCCTAAAAAAACAGGAACTTTTATTTGGTGTAGTTCAAACTTCAAAAAACCTTGATCATTTAGCTATTTTTTTTTTAATAAAATATTTCTTTGACATTTTATTTATATATTTATTTTTTTTGTTTTGGTCTTGATTAAGCTTCGAATTCATTTTACTGAATCTTTACTGTGTGTGATGAGTTATACCAATGTGTACATCCTACACTGATTGCTCTCTGTCAACAATTTTGTGATCAAGCTACATCTCTGATTTCATTTTGCGAATGTTAATATTATGTCGTTAGCTGTCATTTCTACATAATCCACATATCCATCATCAGCACCTTTCAGTAGTCTCTACTGCGTGTGCGCACGCGTGCGTATGTGATGATTGATGAAACACTGATGTTGACATAACACGAAACAAAACGTTCTTTGTATCGTGTAGGCCTTACCCCATCTTGTTTTTCAGTTGCAAGGCATTTTTGGATAGCCATTAAAGCTTGATTTTTGTTGGCATTTCTTTTTTGTGGTTGAGTTGTCAATAATAAGGAACAGTGAATCTCAGATTTCAAGTATGATTACATGTTTTCCACGCTAAATCTAAGCTGCATCTACTATTTTTTTTGGGTTGACACATTGGCTTGTTGAAACTCGTGGGTGCGTGATGCATGTAGTTTTGGGCGGTGGCAAGGCCAGGTTTTGCACAAATAACCATCACATCTGAAGGATTCTGGGATGAAATTTATGGCAATCATTGAAGGCTGTATATATATATATGCATGTGAAAACTGTGTAAATGATGATGGATGGATCCGTTAATCAATTGCCAAGTTTGAAAATTGAATATTCACTAGTATCTCTCTTGTCACATTATAGATAGATTTACGAGGGGTTAGATTTCTTTCATATTGAGATCTTAATATGAGAGAATTTGAGGGGCTCGTAGGATGTACTACAAGTCTTGTTTCGATGATTTGAACCATTCATTTTGTAGAGTTCTTAATGTATATTATCTTGACAAAATTTAGGTCAATTCGATTTTTATTTTTTGGAACTGCAAGTCAATTTGATAATTGTAACTTTTTTATTTTATAACATTTGTCTATAAAAAAATAGATGATCTATTTCAAAAATATATGTCATTCATTTTTCTAGAGACAAATGTAATAAAATGAAAAAGTTACATTATTAGATCGAATTAATTTTTTTCATGGATAATATACATTGATGGCTCTACGAAATAAATGGTTTGGATAATCAAAACAAGACCCGTTGTGGTCCTATAATTCTCTCAAGTTCACTCATGTGAAGATCTTAAAGTCCAATCCATTTTTCAAAGGTACATGCATCATGCATGCATTGCGCTCCTTAGGGGTGATTGTAGATTGGGTTAAATCAGGAGGCATCCCATCTGTCATCCGTCTAAAAGTAGAAGGATTGAAAAAAATTCACATCTGTCCACCGGTTTGGCGGATACGGATTGAGAAGGTTGTGCGGGTTGATAGATGGATGTAATCGGTTTGACGGTTTGGATTTTACAAATTTTGAGCATTTTTTTGAATTATAATTCATAACTTTTGCAATATCCAATAACTAGTAATTTGAAAAAATATTTGTTATTTGTCTATAATAGGCCATGGCACCACACATGTATATTTTTCAGATATTGTTTTCTATTTTCATAAAAATATATATTTTATTATTTTTACTCTATGTTATTACTTAGTAGTTTTTTTTTTTTTTTTTTTGAAATTCATCTTACGGGTGGGTTGGGTTCATGCAGGTACGAGATGGTTGATTTGCCATCCAAACTATATCTACGGATTTTGAAATATTTCATTTGCATCCTTCTGTTGAAAGACACGCATCTAAAATCAATCAGATTAAATCAGTTCAGTTCGATTGGACGAGTTAGACGGATCCATGATTATCCCTAGCGTTTGTTTTGTGATTATTTTTTTATTTTTTATTTTATCTTACTTTTTTCACTTATTACAAAAGCACACTAGAAAATTATATTAGAAAGTTAAAAAAATAAAAATTAATACAAAAAAAAAAAGTTTTAAAATTTTAAATCCATTGTATCTTTAAGAACACAAAAAATTGAACTTGTACAACAATTAACAAAAAAAAATAATAAATAAATAATTTTGTGCTTATGAATGCATTTTTATATAACCATGTAAAAAAAAAAAATTTAGCGTAAAATCCGTACTATGCATGGACAAGTTATAAAAGGTGATAAATAATATTAAATAGGTTAAAAATTAAATAAATATTATTATTTTAATTTAGATGAGATTTAAATAATAGATTTGAGTGATTTCACTATATTTATATAGATATGCAAAGACTAATTCAAATTATTATTATTATTTTTCTTTGAAATGCACTCAATCAGATAAAATTAATTGAAAAATGAAGAATAAGAGTGAAATTCTATAAATATAAGATAAAGATTAAAAAAAATAAGTTTAAATTTGAAGATAAACTATAAGAAAATAGACAGAGAAAATTAGATAAATTCTCAAAAAAGAATAAATTAAATTGAAAATTAAGAGTAAGAGTAGATTTTGTAAAGTAAAGTTAAAAAAAAAAAAATCAAGTTTAAATTTAAAGATAAAGTATAAGAATATAGAAAGTGAAAATTAAATAAATATTAGAAAAATGAGGTAGAGTTAAATTTAGTATACATTAAATGAAAATTGAAAAAATGAAACCAAGTTGAAATTTAAAAATTCAAAAAACAAAATAAGATAATCCTGAAAAACATAATCTAATATAATTCTAATAATAGAATAATAGAAGATGGTAGTAATTTAAAAATTAGATAAGAATAAAATGTCACCTATAATTTTTTAAAATTTGTTAAAAAAGAAGAAGAAGGAATTGAGATGTAGTAAGTTCAAAATTAGATAAGAGTTAAATGCCATCTGTAATTTTTTAAAATTTAAATTTCGTGTAGTTAAAAAATAAGAATTTATGATATCCTATTATACAAATTTTAACTCTATTTTGTATCTGCTATTTATAATTTTAAACAATTTTTTTATTTTAAAACTACTTAGTCAAAAAAAAAATTCAAGGGATCAACATTTTATTTCTTAATTTTGTTTTGTGTCAATAACATATAAATTATAACAATTTTTGCATCCTAAAAAAAAAAAACATAGCATCCCCCCCCCCCCCCCCAAAAAAAAAATCTTGGTTTTATTTTTACTTTGTGTTATATGATAATTTAATCATTCATTTTAATTTTGTTTTGTGTCAATAACCTATAAATTTTGACAATTTTTGTATTTTCAAGCTACTAAATAAAAAAAAAAAAATTAAGCATCACTTTTCTTTTTAAAATCTTAATTAGTTTTATTTTTACTTTTTGTTATATGATAATATAATCATTCATTTTAAATAATAAAGTCTTAAACATAGAACGTGCATGACTTGAATATTTCTGTAATAGTGATACGTGCTATACATGTAAATATAAAATTCAACAATAATAGAAAGAACAAAAAAATTTCTTATCCATGATTTTTGTCTAAATACATAAAATATTTTTATTTGAATTAGGTTTTAAAATTTTGATTATACATATGTAATGTGTTTATAATTTCAATACAACATCGTTGAATGTTAATTTTATGTATAAAACTAATCAAACTTTTATTGATTGAATTCAATTTGTTTAAAAATTACATGACATTCGTAATTGAAATTAACTATTAAATAATAATTAAGTAAAAAATATGAATCTTGAGCTTTTGTTCTTCAAATGGGTCAAAAAGGCCTATCTATAACTAGTTTTCGTTATACACCCAACGGCTATTATGAGTTGAAAATAAAATAATTTATTTGTATATTTATTAAGGAATTTGAGATCCATTCCCTTGAAATGTTTCTTTGTACATTTACAAACCTATTGTAATTAGTGTACTTACTACATATATGCAAAGAAACAAATTTAAATCCATGAAGATCTCAAATAAAAAAAATAAAAATGTAAGCAAAAATGTTATAGAGTTGCATAATAAAGTTTTGTTATATTTGGATTTAAATCAAGCTCTCTCCTTATATATTACAACAAAATGGAACATATAAATTAATATAATTGAAATATATATATATATATATATAATGAAAATATATGGGATTGAACAAAAACTTCCTTCAAATTCGTGAATGTGTTCCAAATACTCTTCTTGATTGGTAAAATTTTTCTAAAAAAAAAATTTGTGAACTCTAATTGCATCGCAAAACATCACTCTTTGTGTTGGTTTTTTAGCTCTTCGTTGCCGCAACTACTTTTTTCTTATATGTTGTACTTGTAAAGTTTTTAAAAAATGAACAATAGATTTTGGAGGTACAATCACATCTACTATATTATTATAATTTCAACAACTAACTTAGATTATGAAGCAAAAAAATAAATAAATACACCAAATAAACTAACACTAAACAAAGCAAAAAATTAGCAAAAGAAAAAAGAGAGTAAAAAAACATAATATGAGATTTCAAACATGTATTTGTTTTCATATTAGATACCAAAAATCTTGCATAATTGATCAAATTACCTGTTTAATTCCCCTACAAAATTTCATCTCTTCTCTAATCTTTTTGCCCAATTTCATATTATCATGAAAGTTGGATTTTGTGATTTATAAGTTTAATTTTTTGATCTTTTATCTCTAAAATATTTTTAAAATCTCTTATCCATTTCGAATTTGAATTTTAAAATGAATTAGAATACTTTTCATTTGAAAGTTATAAATCAAGGATATAAATGGATTAATTACTATTTTTTTAATAATTCAATAATGATTTTTTTAATTATTTAAAAAATTATAATTCTAAAAAAAATAATATAAGAGTTTTGAGTTTCACAAAAATATTTTCACTAAAAATTACATTTTTCAAAATACATATATACATGTTAAGAATAGAATAATGTGTGATCCTATTAGGATATCATATTTGGATACCATATGAGGTGGCACCTCATATCACATTAGCCATATCATATGATGGTCCTGACAAAATATTAGTAGTATTAACTAATTCGTTATAGATACAATATGGTCCTATCAAATAATGCCTTAGTACAATGTGAAATGTCACATAAATAGTATCCAAATGTTGGGGGAGTAGCTAAATGCACTCCTACAAACTTCTTTGGGCCCATCTAAAATGGATCCCACTATCTAGTATTTCTTTTTGTTACAATAATAAAATCCTAAAGAAAAATTACCAATAAGTACAAAATTCCTATACTTTTTGGACCCTACCTTCTTCTAACCATACTTCCATGACAACCACTACCACTACTGTCCACCCTTATGGGTGGTTGGGATTGGGAAATGAAAGTAATGGATGTCAAGATAAGGAGATAGTGGAGGGGTTTGTGGATGATAAAGGAGAAGGTGTCAAGGTAACGAGGGGCTAGGGGTACTAAATGAGGTGATGGAGTGGGCTGGTAGAAGGGGTTGCAAAGAGGTAGGGGGTGGTGGAGAGCTTACAAAAGGCTAGGAAAGAGAATTGAAAATAAGAGATTGGGTGGTGACAGAGATGGAGCAAAAGGCTCAGCAATTGGTGGTGTGGTAGTTGTAACAAGTGACTACTAGTGGGAGAGGATGGGGAGGGTAAAGGTGGTGGTATATGGGTTGCTTATGAGTTCAAGGCTTGGAATGTGTTAGAAAAATTTTGGTTTAAGCCTAATCAATAGTAATTAATTAATAGACTTAAATAAATTTTAAATAAACACAAATAAAAATCAGACTTTGTGGTTGAGTTCTATGCCTTAAACAGATTAAGGACTTCCTTGGAAGTAATTAAATAAAGAAGAGGCAAAGCAAAATAGAACATAATATGCATTTATTCAAATGGATTGTCACTTACTACCAGTTACAAGAATTTAAATAAGAACAAAGCAGTTAACAAATACAGCAGTCAACAGAATAAAAGAAATGGAGGTTGGAAAGGAATCACTTAATCTACTCCTAACAATTACTAAATTAAATGACTCCTAAATTGATATCACGTTTTGTGAGTGGTTGTGGATGTCCTTCTTCCTTTTGTCTAGCTCTCTTCTATACTTGTTTTGCCCAGCTTTCAATTCTGATCCTTTATCTCTTTGTATGTTTATCTTAACATTTTAGTGTTGCCTTACTAGATCTTTGAATTCTGATTCCCCTTGATATTTTGCACCCACTTTATTCAAACCTCCTTCCTTGGGAGCTCTTATCTTTTAACAAAAGAATCACGTCGCATGTCTCTTCTATTATGCCATGTCAGCAACTTATGCCATGTCAACTACTCTACCACGTTAACACCCATCAACGAAAGATTTTCAAAATTTAGCACCAACAATGCCTCCTTTCATTCAAGGTAAAGAATTTTCCTTAAATGATTTGAATTTCAACCCATCGACATAAATAGAGTCATAAAAGGCCTCCTTCTTGTAAACCAAAAATTTGTTTGGGCCATTTGCCAATCTATAGGCCCAAATGCTCCTACCTCGTTTGGGCTCCATATGGAGGTACTTAAGGATTTTCAAATTGTTTTTCTTCATCACTTTAATTTGACAAACTCCCTTATGCTCTGAAACCAAAACCCTAAACTTCAAACTATAGCTTCTAACCCAAGCACTGACCTGGTTCGTCGATTCCCTCATGAAGTTATCCAACTCATTGAGAAGAACAAATTTAACTCTTAGATCATTGCTAGCCTCATTGCCAATGCTGGGGAGCTTGGGCCTTTGTCCTAACCACCTTTTCAGATGGTTTGTCTCCATACTACCCTTTTGCTGATGGTGAAACCCTTCTTTTGGACTAGTCTTTACTCTCATGGTTAAACTGGTCGACAAGCCCTTGGTCATGGCCGAAACCAACTGAAATATTGGTAGCTTGGGTAAAGAGAATGACCACATTTGAGGGAAACATGTGGCACAAGCTAGGCATCTACCATGCCATTTATTTGTCCACCAGATGGACCCTTGGCTTATTGGCGCTACCACAAACTTCCAGTCTATCTGTTGCAACTCTATGGTGCTCAAGTTTGGTATGACCTCTTATACTATTCTTGATATTATGCATTTTACTGGCCTTCCTGCTTATGGCCAAGACATTCATGACCTTCTTAAAACTCCTGAGGTCAAGCATGATGTCAAGATATGCAATTATGGCAAGTTTATCTCAGACCACTCAAAAAAGACTAACATTTCCTTAGTCACTAAGAAGACTGACCTTTATCAATGCTGACTATGCCGATTTCTCTTTTGTGTGGGTGGCCTTAGGATCACAAAAGAGTATCTTACCTCTGTCCTCCTAATCCAAAAAGGTAGACAATTGGTTTTTGCCCCCTTTCTTTTGGCCACCATGTACAGGGGTTCTTTGTCACTCCATGATAAAAGAATTAGCCATAGTGTAAGTGGCCTTTTTTGGCTCTTCCAAGCTTGGCTTCTTATCTATTTTCTAGAAGTTAGGTCCAACAAGAAGGTCGATTACACCCCCAAATGTGAGACATACGAACTTCTTTCTTTCCCATCGACCTTCTCCTAATGTCACCTTTGCTCAATACTTCTCCATTTTTCTAAGCTTTACCATCGACATGATTCATTTCTTTCATTTCTAATCTTTTCTTTTTACCTCTGCATCTTTGGCCTACCTATATGCTGACCCTACTACTCTTGATGATGACCTCATGCAAGCATAAATAGTTTAGGGCATTCCCCTTACAGAGATACATTTTGGTTGGAGGTCTCTCTCTAGCATTAGACATTCCACTTGTAGCTTTGAGAGCTATAACCCCAACCAATGGGCCAAACAGTTTGGCTTGATCCAAGACATTCCTCTCCCATATGTTCACCTTACCATTCATGAGTATGTGAACACTAGGGTCCAATTTACTGAGCAGCTATCTACTTATGCCATCCAAACTAAGAACCAAAAACCTCTGCATGGCCCCAGCTTCTTTGCCTTTATAGCCTACTCAAGCATTAACAAAAGGTTCAAGGCTTGGTGGACCATTCTTAGTGCTGTCATCTTTCACAAATCACTAGAAGATTACCTATCCTGTCTTTTCCTTTCTCATTGACAGAGCCAAATCTGTAAATTCTTTACTTTCCCCATTTACTCTTGTCTGCTATTCTTACATTTCTTCTTTTTAACACCTTTTTCTTTTCAATAGTTGATGCTTCTAGAGAGATTGTGGCTGCTATCCCTAGCATCCCTTATCCATTACCCCCTCCCAGCAAGGCCAAAACTTCGAATAAGGCAAATGACAAGGCTCCCAAGGTCTACACAAAGAAACCAAAAGAAGGAGAAACCCTATGGATGATCCTCTCATGACTTCTACCATTATAGCCTATAATGCAGAGCTTGAGAGGAAAGCTAAACAAACTTCCTCCCTTTCCAAGCCACAACCAAAGACTGATGCCAATAAATCTTCTCCAAAAACAAGCCCAAAGAAAAGACACAACCTTGATAGCACAGACACAGAAAGGGGCCACAACTCTGATACAAACACCTTGACCTTGGAGGAGCACATATTCATCCTTGAAGACCTCTCTCTTCCAGAGCAAGAATTGGTCTACGAGTCTCAAGCCCAACCACTACCTGTTGAGGCCTCTCTTCTGATGAAGGCAACATGCCTATCATATCTCACTTTTCCAAATCTGCCAAGAAGGTCAAAACTCCTTAGGTGTTTTTTTTTTTTGGTTGTTCTTTCAAAACTTCCTAGTCTTTTCTTTATTTTCATTTAATCATTTTCTATTTTTTCCTACATTTGCTTTCTTTGCCAACAAAAAGAAGAAAGCTTCTGGCGGCTGAGGACACCAATAGTCCTTCTAAGGACTTTGCTCCTCCTCATGTCTCTAATCAAAACCTGGTAAAGCAAGAAGATGCCTTTACTCCATCCATAGCAGAATTAGTCTCTAAGCTCCCACACTATGTTGTAACTATTGTACTTGTTCCACCTTTGTAATGTGTCTCTCTTGGAGATAATAAAGTCAAAGCCTACCACTACTCTAGCTCTAAATCCTCAAGTAGCTGTATCTCAGAACCCCAGCTTAATCGATAGAGATTCCGTGGACAAAGTGGTGCCTCTTCTTCAAAATCTGCTACTGAGACATAATCACAAGGAATGGAAGAACAAGAGCCATTGCTAGGCCTGGAGCCTCCTTAAGGCTTGAGACTCAATCTGTTATCCAAAGGATAAAGGAGCAAAGAACAGAGGAACAAGCATCTAATGTCAAGCTTGAGTCCTCTTTAAGGCTTGAAACCCAAGCCACTGTGCCTAAGGCCTCTCTAAGACTTGAAACCCAAGTTGCTGTCACAGTAGAACAAAGGATAGAAGAGTTGGCTTCTGAGGTTAGGCTTGAAGAGACCACCTCCAGTCCTCAAAGGCAAAGTTCTAAAGATGAAGCACCGTCTTTGCCCAAAACTACGAATGAGGTTGATCCCAACCCTGTTGAGTCATCTCAAGTGCTTGATAGTCAACTTCCTCCATAACACATTTTGCCACCTCAAGGTAAATCTCCTTCTCGTTTCATTTTTCCTTTTGCACTTATCTCTACTTTTTCTTATTCTTTTGTTTTCCTTATATGCAGCAACCACTTCTAAGGCCATCTCCGAGTCAGTCGATTGGACTCCTTTTGGGCCCCTTCCTAGAACATCCTACTCCTGACCCTATCACATCTTCTAAAGGTGTTACTTGCTCTTTTCTTACTTATCCCTCTTCACTTTCATATGATCCGAGGGGCTTATTAGGTTATATCTCCCCTTTTTTGCACTTCCTCCAGCAGCCCCTTCAGATTACTCTTTTCTTATCCTTGAACTAAAGTTATCATTCTTTAGGTCTTCTAACATTTTCTCAGACCCCACAATTGACATCATTCCCTTAGAAATGGGAGAACCAGCAGCCATACACCAATTCACAGGGTGTAGTGCCAATGTTGTTTCTCTTGGAATTCCTATAGGCCCATAGTACATTAGACAACAAATTGTGCTAATCCCTATGATTTTCCTTAATCATCCTTTCTAAAGCGAGTTATGTTTGAGGTCTATATCATTTTCCTTGCAAAGTATTCTTTATTATCTTGTTGGTAGATTTAGCTTGCTCATTAGCTTGAACATAGTATGGTGATAAATTAGGGATTTGAATGTCATTTTAATTTTTTGAGTCGTAATTAAAATATATATATATATATATATATCATAACTAAACACAACATGAGACATAATTAAAGAATTCATGAATCATAACTAAGAAGAAAATTGGTCATAACTAAAGAAAAAATGACATAATTAAAAGTGCATATCGTACACAAATTTTTTTTTAAAAAAAAACTATATATTAGAATTTCCCTATCTTGTTACCACATATGAGAGTTTTGGTATAAAAAAAAAAAAAATTGATGTTTAGATAATTATTATTATATTTTTTAATTTTCTTGAACCTTGGACATATTAGTTTTTTATTTTGTAGAAAAAAAATTCTACAAACCTCTTGAAAAACATTAAAAATAATTGTTTTTAAATTTTTAAAAAATTGAAACTTTACACAAGTGCCTTACTCACATAAGGCCCAATTTGTTTTTAGAGATAGAATGGAGGGGATTCGACTGATAGTGAGGAAATTAAGTAAAATTGTGTTTGTTTTTATGATTGTTATTAGTGTAGAGATTGTTAAATTATTTTTATATAAAATAAATATAAAATTATAAAACAAATAAAAATATACAAAAACATTAAACATTAATGTTTAAAAAAAAAAATACCCAACATGTAAAAATTTTTAAAAAAAAAATTCAAGAAAAACATAAAACAAATAAAACAATAATTTTTTACTTAACAAAAAAAAAAAAAACAAAAAATTAAACTTTAATGTTTAAAAAAAAAAAAAAAACCCAACACTTAAAAAATAAAAAAATTCTAGTACTTGAGACTATTTTTCTAATACCATCTCCACCTCTTCTATCCCAATCCCCCTTCCGAGGCCTATCATAATATCAAGGGATTAGGAGTCCCTTTCCTATCTCTCAAAACAAACACCTCATATAGTGGATCTCATCTCACTATCAATTTTAATCCCCTCCCTATAACTTCAAACAAACGGGGACCAAGGATTAGTTAGGCCTGGCGACTTCCTAATTTTCCTAATGTTATGGCTGCCCTAATTTAAACGACGAGAAAGATTATGATACACACTTTTTAACAAATGTGTATTATATACACTTTATAATTATGTAATAAAATTGTATAACACCATACTTTTTTAGTCATAATTAAAAAAAAATCATAACCAAATATCTAAAAATAATACCATAATTAAAGAAGAAAATTGATTATTATAAAAAAAATATAACTAAAAATGCATATAATATAATGGATGTATAATAAAATTTTTTTTAAATGATATATGAGTTCGGCACTGTTGGGGACCCACAGTGGGGGTGATCCCATCACCCCACCTTTACGTGAGGGGCTGTAAGACCAAAGCTTAAAAAAAATAAAAATAAAAATAAAAAAAATTTAGACCAACCAAAAAATAGTGGAGTGGTGGGGGCACATCCACTGGGCGTCTCAGTCTTTTTACTATAATGAGTTTTTGTTTTTAGTCTTTTATATACACGCGGTACAATAATCTCCTTGTTCCATATACACGAGTAATAATTGGACACAAGTTTAGTCGTGATTTCAAGTGAATCAAACGATTTGAAATGTAAACTCGTGACTTGAACCTTTTTTAAGGGGCATATGACATTTGAATTTGTTTCTAATTCTTCAGATTAGATTTTTTACAAATTAATAATAGTGTTACAATAATCTTTATCTTATCGAATTTTAATTATCATAATGTGATAAGTTATCATTACATTAATAATATAATAATGACACATTACATAATAAAAAAAAGATTAATTGGGAAAAAATTTGTACTTATGGAGTTGAATGTTATTTGATTTAAGGTTCAATTTTTTTTTTTGGATAATAAAGACACTTAAACTCGTTGAAAAGGTCACTGGTATCGGAAAAGTGTTTGGAAAAATTGTTGGTGGCCGATGATGGTCACTGGTTTTGGTGAGGTGGACAAATAAGTGAATAGATAGATGACATGTTTATAGATAGATGACACTTAGACAAATAATTAAATAAAGATGTGACATGTGTGCAAATATGTGATATTTGGACAAATAGGTTATATTTGAACAGGTAAATTGCTAAGTGTCTTTTTGAGCAAATAATATTTTCTTTTGGTTTAAAAAAATTTAAACTTAAACTTATTAGCCCAATAATTTTAGAAGTAGACTTCTGGTTTAAGTATTCTAAACAAAATAGTAAAAGATATATTAAAATGGTAAAGGAAAATGTTACGGTGTGCATCTCTCCAACCTATCACAAAAATATGTAATTTGTAATAAAATTTTGTAACATTATTAACAATATACATAATTTTATTGCAAATTGACGTAATAAAAATGTCAAAAATTTTGTCATTAATAATACAAAAATTTATAATTTGATTACGATATTTTTATTATGTCAATTTATAATAAGATTACATGTGTTTTATGAGTAATATTATAAACTTTTGAGATATTACACAGTTTTTATATAAGTTGTATACAGTGTGGGGTCAACACGGGAGAGTTTTTTTTTTTATTTTTTTTTTTATTTTAAAGTTGGCATGTTTTGTTTGAAGATGGCATTTATAAAATGGGTACCACCATATGTAAAATATGGAAAAGTTTATGGGATATATTTTAGGGTGTATTTGGTTGGGATATTTAAAAAGGAATTTGAAAAAAAAAAATGTGAAATTAGGTAAAATATATGTATATTTTATTTACATTTTATCTATTTTTTCTTTTTTTCAAATCCCTTCTCAAATCTTTTAACCAAACACAGCGTGAGGGTGCATATCATATGCACTCTATCATAAAAATGTATTATTCTATATTAAATTTCATAATATCAATTATAAAATATGTAATTTTGTCACAAACTAACGTAATAAAATATCTAAAATTTTATAATTAATGTTACAAATTTTTTTAACTTAGTTACAATAATTTTTTATTATGCTAATTTATACTGATATTATATATTTTATAATTAAAATTACAAAATTTTATAATAAATTACACATTTTATAATAGGCATCTTTAAAAAGGTGCATACCATAATATTTGCACAAAATATAATTTATTTCACGAGGAAAACATGTAAGCTGTGATACGGAAATTCATATTTGGTCGGCTGGTGTGGCGTGTCTGTGTGCCTCATATTATAAATGCAATGCGTCCATACCAGAAAGCATTAAAACGTGACGTACATTATTATTATTATTAAAATAAATTATAATTACATTTCTTGAGTACTGTTTAAATATGAATAACCTTGTTTAGTTTTTGTTTCCAGAAAATATTTTTCAGAATTTTTTTTTAATTTTTCTTATTTTTTTTTTGTTTTTAATAATTTTTCTAATATTTTAAATAATTTTTAAAATTTTTAGATATACCTAACATAAATACACTTAAAAAATATAATATTTGTGAAAAAAATCTTTAAAAAATTCACTAAATGTAAAAAAAATTGAAAACTCCATACATTTTTTCGTATTTTTGTATATTCATTAATTTTTTAAAATATTTTTTCACAAATATTTTACTATTTAGATACATCTAAATAAGATGTATCTAAAAAAGTAAAAAAATTACTTAAAATTTTAAAAATATTAACTAAAAACAAAAACTCAATTTCTAAAAAACTGAATTCAGAAAACTAAAACAAAACACACTGAATTGTTTTTATAGTTTTAGAAATTATAAATATTTTATTGTCATAATTTTTTATTTAATAGAATAAAAAAATTTAACTACTCTTTTATATATATAACAGTAAAATTACCTAATATATTAATTGAAATATATTTATGATATCGTCAAAAATTGTTAATTAAATTGATAATTAATTAATAAAAGTGATAATTTATTATATAATTAGGCGTGGTGTAATTTTTAAGATATAATTATTTCTATTTTAAATAAAACTAGAAGAATTTATTTATAATTTATTTTTAGAGAGAATTACATATATATGAGAGACAAGGAAAAAAAAAAATACAAACACATGAGGTGTAACTTGTTATGATATGGTACAAATAAAATACTATAATGATGGAAGTGTCACCTACACTTCTCCATATATTCATAAATTTTTTTTTTTAAGCTAGTTCCCTTATTTTTATTACAACAATAATTGAGACCCTTTTTATTAGAGACCCCACAATTCTTTCTGGATCTCAACTATTAATGGTATGAGTCCTATACATATATGAGTAAATCTCAATATATATCAATAATGGAGATCTGAAGAAAATTGTGGAATTCCAAAAATGGAGTCCCAAGCATTTTTTTTTTCTTTTAGAGTAATGTTAGAGATCATGAAAAAAATATAATGAAAATGATCATGAAAGATTCTTTACCTTTATAATACACATACAATAAAACACCGCATACTAATAAAATGATAAAAAATCTTTATAATACATTTCATGATATTTTTTTTCTATAATTCCTAATATTTTTTTATTTTTTATTATTCTTGTAGGAGGTAGTGTGGTTAGTGGTGTGACCCACTACAACACCTTTCGAGTTTGGCGCATCATTTGAAATTATCAATTAGCCCCACCACCACCAACCCAACACAAGTCTCGAGTAACGAAAAAAGCTTTTGTGATGTCTTTTTCAGCCGAATTCTCTGCTATCGGCTGGTGGTTCAGACTTCACTTATTTTTTAAAAAAATAAATTATTTTTTTATTTTTTATTTTTTTCAGATTTTTTAAAAAAATTTAATCCCTATTCTTTTATTCCTAAAGAATATTTTTTAATATTCTAATAATTTTTTTTACTTTTTAAATTTACTTACAAAATTTATAATTTTTTTTTAAAAAAAAATTCACTAAGTACTATTATATATAATTCAATAATTTTTTTTTTGTATTTATTAGTTTATTTTAGACTTTTTTGTGAGTTTTTTTTAATTTTAATTTTAATTTTTAAGTATGTCTAGATTTAGTGAATTTAAAAAGTAAAAGAAAATGATTAAAATATTAAAAAAAATTACCAAAAATAAAAAGAATACAGATTAAAAATTCAACAAACTATTTTTGAAAACTCAACCAATAATTCAAATATATGATTTTCAATATTTGAGTAAATTAATTTTTTGTATAGATAATTTCCTCGAAAAGCAATGAAATTTGAACATGTTAAATCACTAAAGGGGACCCAAAATTGCACCTCCGTAACCACAAAACTAAACTCTTCAATGTACTCAGATATCCATTTGATTTTTTTTTTATTTTATATGAATGATCTACTTAGAATGTTGGACAATATTAAGTGTGTATTGTGTGAAACACGTAAATAATTTGTATCAAATACGTTAGCAAATTGTATAGAAAATATAACTTGAAATAACGTGAATTGTTTGTGTAAAAATAAAACCAAAACATATACAGAGAAACATAAAACTTACAGACAGATTGTATAAACTTGAAGCAGAAAATAATTTGATCGAAATTTGTATTAGAAACAATTTTTTTAAGACAAATTCATCTCTATTATGGTGTTCACCATATTTTATTAGGCATTCCTCTCCCTAGATATAACGTTTAAATCTCTAGAAATAGTATTACAATCTACAAATCTAGTGAAATTTATTGCGTAGAATTCTCTTTTACATAAGAACTACATAGTGCTAAAAAAAGACAAAAATACAAGATGAATTTAATGCTTCAATGAATGCAACGAGGATCTCTTTATGTTGTGTTTGGTTGAGGGATTTGAGGAGGGATTTGGAAAGAAAAATGGAAAAGGTAGGTGAAATGTGAATAAAACATGCCTAAATTTCACCTAGTTTCACACACCTTTTCCCTTTTCTTTTCTAAATCCCTCTCCAAATTCTTCAACCAAACACAGCATTAAAGAGGCAAATTGTTAGCTTTTCGAATGGCCATGGTAATTTTTCGAAAGAGACCAATCATTTCCAAGGAAAAGGTGCAACCAAAACAAACATGACTGTTCTCACAACAGGTCCAAATTCTGTATTGGATCCTGTTCAGTTTTGACCCAAATAAATAAAATAATATCATTTTTATTTAAATCAAAATTGATTTAAATTTAAATTAATTTTGTCTTGCAACTAAATCAAAATGGTACACTTTGAGTCAATTCCTCATTCATCTATTAAAGATTTTAAATTATATTTTTAACAAGAAAATATTAAAATTTAAACAATTTAAATTATTTAGATAAACTCAAAACGAGTCAAAAAAAAAAAAAAATCAATAAATTAATCATTGGAATAGAGGAAAGTCTCACCCTTTCCAATATATGGTTAATTGATTCATGTTTAGGGACCAATTTCTGGCCATGTTATGCACAAAGGCAATTAATTACAAGCTTGAATGGTTAAGCTCAGTCTTTCATCTCAAAACCAAACAAAGAGAAAGTATATATATTAAAATATAATTTTTGATACGATCAAATGCACAATGCAAATGTATCATTTTGTAGTATTAAAATTTTAAATTCAAAATCATTCAGCTTAAAATTAATTGAAATTAGATTAATAAATTATCACAGTATTTTTAGTCCGATCACATATGCAAACGCTAGAGATAACAACAACAACAATAGTAGCAGCAACAGCAAGCAAGCAGCAACAACAACAACAACAACAACAACAATAATAATAAAAGAAAAAATAATAACAACAATAACAACAACAACAACAACAACAACAATAATAATAATAATAATAAAAGAAACATATCCAAGATTGAGACTTAACTCCCTAAAAGATTACCAAGGTCTAATATTATGTTAAATTTTTTGAGATATCTGATTCAAATTGATTAATTGACATTAAATGGAAGGCCCTTCAACTATATTCATTATTTAAACAAACGTGATATGCGACAACTCTCTTAACATATAAATTAAAAAATAAAAGTAAAAAATTATTAGTTGGCCCTTAAAACAAATTTTTGTTGGTTTTTAAGACAAGCATCTCTATTGTTCTTAATTATAAAAGAGAAATGATATACAGAAAAAAAATAAATTAATAAAAAGTATGCAAACAATTGTGTAAAAAATGTTGTCATATATTTATATTCATCCGTTTTAAAAAAAAAAAATGATTAAAGTGATTTATTATTTTAAAATATCAATGCAAAATCATTTTGATTGAATGGGTTAACTCAATTAGCCATTAGGGATGGTTTTGTGTTGTTTAGTTGTTCCCCATTACAAACTATTATAATTAGAGCGCTCAGCCATAAATTCAAATTCAAATTTCTTTTGCTCAAAAGCCCATGGTAAACTATTAAGTTTATAAGGACACTTTTAAGTAGATAAGGACATCATTCTCTAACTCTACAAACAAAGCCTCAAACAAGCACCCTCTCTCTCTTACTCCTCCTATCTCTTATTTTTATTTTTTATTTTTCATTTATTTTTCTTCTTCTATCTGTCTCTATCTCTCTCTCACTCCTTTAGTCCATGAACTCCAAGACTAGTCACCGACTACCACCGCTCTCTTATGCTCTAGTTCATCAGAATCATTCGAGTGTGCATCAACGGCGTGTTCACGCGCCACTTGGAGAAACTGTCAGAGAAGCTTCGGATCATCGAGGGAACGAAGGATTGAGTACTACTTGAGGCAGATTGACAATTTGTTGAGCCTAGGGGAGTTTTGAAGGCTAGATAGAGGTCTTATGTGATGCCCCTAATCTTTGCAATATTTTCTTTAACCCTTACTTTTAAATTACTTCTTTGTAGTCCCTCAATTTCTTAATTAATTTCAATTTTAACTTTAGAATCAAAAACATGCACCAACTGAAACTCGCAAATCCTAAATTGAACCCGGGAACTCAGGAACCATTTCTAAAACCCTAATACTAATTAAATTAATTTTCTAAGTATATTTTCCATACAAGAAACCTTAAGTTTCTGGTTCTCAGTACAATTCGCTGTTTAATTCAAAACAAAAAAATTTTAACCGAATTAAATTTTCAGATTCTAAACAAATTAAACACTACACTTAATTAAATATTTAAATTCATAAATTAAGATTTTGGCCCTTATATTTTTTTTGAGTCACACGTTGATCCCAAACTAATACCATTACATACATACACACATATATATATATATATATACTTGTACCTTTCTTAAATAAATAATTTTGTACACAAAATATCTTCAAATTATACACAAAAAATAAAACAAATCCCCAAAATTCTTTGCACATGGCCAGCCATGCTATGCATAGATACACGTGATGTCCTTTTGGGGACAAATTGCTTGATTTAGGAAAGAAAAATTGATCTAGGGTACAAATATGATTAGATATTGATATATATATATATATATATATTGCACTTGTAACCAATTCAACTTTGATTAATCAAAACCTTAACTAGATCTTGTTTAAAGGTGTAATTAAGGCTTTAATCATCATACATTACATCACATCTTAACTAAATCCAAGCCTATTCAATTGAATTGGAACTAAAGACATTTTAGACTTATCACCATTCTTTTTCTCTATAAATACACCAAACTTCTCTACACTATTGAGCACAAAACACACTCACACACTTACATTTCGATTGAGAGAGAGAGAGAGAGAGAGAGAGAGAGAGAGAGCTTTGGTGGTAGAGGAGAGAAAATGGAAGAACCTTTGTGAAAACTCTTCAACTAAGCAACAAGTAAGCCACCACACAACTCCGTCTTTTATTTTCCTTTTTCAAATACATGTTACCAGAGATTTATAATAAATATTTTCAGATGTGTTGTAATGGTGTTCTTGTGTTAAATTGAAAAGAATTGAGCCTTATTCCAGCCTTACTTTTGTTTTCTCTAAATCGGTGACTATTTTTTTCTACACCTATCTCTCGTAATTTCTAAAGGGACACCTTCAATCTAAATTTTTGAGTTTAATATATACTATTTAGCATGTTTTTATTATAAAACAAGTGCAAAATTATCCTTGATTACCCTCTTTTCTTACCTTCTCCCTTATTTCAAGCTTTGTGCTTAAAGAGCCAGTTTTTTAGCCAACTTGAAAAAATTATAGAAAAATGTAGAAATATCTCATGGACCTCAGTTTTATGTCAAAAACTTCCTTAAAGAGTTATATTTCTATTAAAATTGGTTTCATTGAAAAAGAGTAAGCGGTTGGTAAGAAAATCTAATTTTTGTAACGGTCGACGAATTTGGACAGCGCTGAATTGTTTATTAAATAACTAAAAATCTAAAAAAGCTATTCCATTTCTGAGAAATGTTCTGAAAACTAGATGAAATTATCTACGAACCATAGGAAGGCCAGGCTTGGAAAAAATTTGAAATGGTCCTTTTGATTTTAATCTTTAAATGGTACTAAATCTACAAATTTAGTTTTGCATTGGTATTTTATACTCTTGTCTTCATGAATATGCTTATTAATATATGATCATGTCTTGGTATAATATTACATATGTCATGGTTATATACCTTTTATTTTGGTTTTTCAATGATGCTCACTCTTATGCAAATTTATTTTTTTTATTTTTTATTTTTTATTTTTTTGTTGTAACTAACTTAAACCATTAATCTAAACAAAAAACTTAATGGGGTGGCTAATGGGGTCTTGATCACATGAGTATTGTTATGAGATAAAGCTATGTTCAAATTGAATTGGTTGGCGAGACGTGTTCCCTTTTAAAAGTTAAAGTCTTGCGCAATTGGTTGTTTCGGAACTCTTAAACGGAGCGGTTGTATTTGGATCCTAGGTGATTTGGTGTGACAAGGGAATGGGCAAGGCCCTATTTTACCACCTCTTTTGAGGCCCTGCGGTTATGCGGTATATAACTGTTAGTAGGCATCCGAGATAAGGTTTGCAACAAAGCAGCAAAAGAGAGGGCATACAGAATAATCTGCGTTCGATTCTTATGGTTGGGAGGTTGAAATCTCTTTGGGAAATTTCTAGACTACTAACAACTAACCTTGTAACCCTTGTTATTTTCTTGAATATCATGTTTCTTTCCCTATTGTTGTAATTGCTATTGTATATTAGATTAGAAAAAGGGAACGAGGTGTGTGTGCATTTACTAGGCATTCAAAACTCATGGTGTTTCATGTCAGGTATCGAAAAAACATATGAGGCCGATGAAGAGCCAAAGAGGCAGAGACATTTGAAGAAATGTGTTTGTTTTGGAGAAAGTTAGCAGCCATTTTGCTTATGAGTCTATTCGAGCTTCTATTTTTGGATTGTAATAGTGATGGAACTCGTTTTATAATTTAAGATTTGAACATTGTAATTATTATTGCTTTTGTAATCCTATGCCTATCTCCACGTAACTTATAAGACCTTGTGTTAATACCTCTTAAGATTTGTCAAAAAGATAACTTGTTATCTAAGGTGGTTGGACTTAGAAGGGAGGCTATATTGACTCATCCGACCTTTCTGGAATCTTACTTGGCTATTGACCAAAGGACTCTTTAGTGACATTACGCTAACCCTTAGAGTAGAAATTGGGGCGTCACATCTTCCACGGAGTCTATGAGATCGATGGGTTTGAGATTGGAGTCAATAGGTGGTTCAAGGAGGTCTATTGTAAGGAGTTAGTGAGGTAAAAGAGTTTCAGACATTGAAACTGAAATGTTCATTAGAGTTCAATAGAATAGAGTTGATTGAGGGATTGTTTTCACGGTGGTGGTAGTGGTGGCTATTAGGTTTTTTGACGGTGGTAGAGATAGAGGTGGAGGTAGTAGTGGTGGTAGTTATGTTGAGGGCATGGACTTGGGTTGTTTTGCATCGTTCGATAAGCTTAAAACCACCGTAGATGATGGTTCTCATGGAAAGTGTGTATGGGTAACGCTTCGATGGATTTTCGAGTGGTTGTTGAGAGAAAACAACGGCTACGGCATGGCAAAGTCTGATGTTGCAATTACCCATGTGTGTATGTAGTGTGACTGAGAAAGAAAAAAACCAACAGAGAGAGAGAGAGAGAGAGAGAGAGAGAGAGAGAGAGAGAGAGAAGGGTTTGTGAAATCAATTTGTACAAATAAAAATTTGTAACAATTAAAATAGGCTTGGTGAATTTCAAAAGACAGGTTGTTTGGTGAATTTCAATAGATAGGAAAATAATAGGCTTAGTAAATTTCAATATATACTTTGTTTAATAAATTTTATCAAATAGGAAAAAATAGTCTTGGTGAATTTCCACATATAGGGGAAATAAACTTGGTGAATTTTGACAAATAGATTAGAAATATTAAAATAATTTTGATACATAGATACAAATTTAAACATATAGGTTGAAAAAATTAAATAGATAAAAAAAATTTGAACAGATAGGTTAAAATAAAAATTTCAACAGATAAATGGTAATGTCCTTTTGATTAGGAAATGTCCTTATGTCCCTAGTAGAACCACCCTTGTCCTTAATGAAACACTCCATATTTTTATTAATCGAAACCATTACCATATCCATTATCAAATCTCCTTCAATAATGATAAAAACGCAGAATCAATATAGAAATGAATAAATTACAATGTTCCCTCTCTACATATATAATGAAATACAATGAGTGCCTTTAGGCATACATCAATGAATAAGAAACTAAACAAGATAAACAAAAGGGGTTAACCTTCTTTACAACAAATTGGCATTTCGATTACCATTATAAGACCTCGTGACCAACAAAATAAAAAACTTCAAGTCTGAGACAATCTTCAAATCTTCGTACCTGAAAGGGGTTTAACAGTTTGGGATGAACACAAAGGTCTAGTAGAAATCCCAATGATCGTAAACAATAACAACATATGGATAGCTATGATTATGACTATTACACATATATATACTAATAGTGTTCACTTCTTTTATATTGAAATATATGTATACATAGATACTCTTTTCTCAAAGGCCATTCATTATCATTTAAAAAACAATCAAATCTTTATATTTCCATTTGTTCTTAATAGTTTGAGAAACTCATTACTTTTGATATTTGAAAACCATTTTCACAATATTCTTAACTCTTAAGAGTGAACCAACTAAAAGAGTCACCGAATATACTCCAATTTACCACACTCACAAATACATATACTATGTTTTGTGGCTTTAAGCACAAGGGAAAGTTGTACACCCACCACAATATAAACTAAAAGATATAACGACAAAATCAACACGTACTATCATGTTTTACTGGCCACTAGCACAAAAGGCAAATGGTGCACCCCTCATATCACAATACATATACAAAAATAAACTAACAATACTAACACACAAGATAACCTGGTTTCGTCAAGCCATAACCACGAAAAGATTTACGGGCGTGAAGTAGAAGGAAACGAAACCTATCTCACAGCACCACACTTTATTCGTGGCTAGCCAGAAGGGAATGTGTAGCTGGTTTTTCGTGCTCCTTGGAAGGGTTTATTCTTCTCAAATATGATAGCCCTACAGTTCGAACTCCCGTGGTTCTGAATCTGGTTTCACAAGTGCAATGTGAAACAGAACAAACACAAATGAGAGTCCAATTCTGACAAATCTTAGAAAATCCATTTGTCATCAGAGATGCCAAAAATGGATTGTATTGCCAGATTTCAGAATCACCACCTAAATCTTTTTGGAAAATTTAGAAAACTTGTGACTTGTGCCAAAGGTCACTTGTCCGTCATGACCAAAGTGTCTTGGTTCGGGAACTTAGGTATGAGAGGGGAAGGTCATGAATTGAGCAGCCCCCTCACCCGATCAAAGATCGGCCTCTACTAATCATGATGTGATTCTTATCAACACTATATGCTCTTGTTCTGATTATTAATGCTAGCTTCACTATGTGAGACACACAAGTATAGACTATTTCGCCCACTTTGGAATGCTTTGATTTCATGTTTGTTTGAAAAGAGTTTTGAATATGTGCTACTTGAATGAAAAGTAAGCTCATATGCACATTAATCAAAATCATTCCAACTTAAGCGAAATAGCCTTCATCCACAGGCATTCAAGAGGTATTTCAAATAAGCACTTAGTTTCATGGTAGTATTCTAAGCACGGCAACACAAACACTTATGTAATATGCTAAAGCAAAAATTGCACACCTAGTACTCAACCGAGGCAAGCCAAAGGAAGAAAATAATTAGAAAAATGCATGTTCCTAATATGCAAAATGACTAATGCAACACATACAAAATGCAACTACTAGGTCTGGTTTATTTAACATGTCATGTGGATCAACTCAAAGCATGCGGTAACCCATGTATTCAAGTAAGTAGGAAATGACAATGAGAATGATATTAGAATGATGAACCGAACCCAATGCATGCCAAAATGGATACAAATCATGGAAATGGTATGAAAATATGATGCTATCATAGTAAGCATTAAATAAAAGGGAGAAACAAAATGGGGGTTGGAATACATACAAATATTACAAGTTTGCCCTCGCACAAGAGGGTTTGAATGAATGTCATAATTAAACTAATTATTACAAACTCAAATGAATAAACTAATTAATTAACTATTAGAAGTCCAAATGAAAGTAAAGCAACTAAGTAATTACAACATTGAATCTAAAGTCTACAAGCTAATGGATTGGAACGGGAGGTGAAAAACCACACATGCACAACTAAGAACATCCTCCGGAAACCTCTCTGTTTGCTGCCAAAATCTGCTCTGTTTGCAGTCAGAAAATTATTCTGTTTTGGCCTCATACTCTGCTCTGTTCTGCTACAAATGCCACTGCTTGTATAAAATGGGTGGTTGGCCGGCCTTGAGAAGTGGTCGGCTGTACAGAATTGTGGCTGGCCGGTCGGCCACTATTTTTGGGGAATACCTTGTTGTAACAGAGCTGAAACAAAGCAAAAACAGTGTTTCCAGGAGATGTTTACCCTATCTGCCCTTTCCTATCATAAAGATGATCAAAGGAGGAGTAGATCCGATTCTCAAATCATCAATTATCACAAATTTATTGCGTAATGATCTTAGAAGCGATAGGATAAGAGCTCAAAAAAATGGAATAAAAGACAAACAACACCTTCTCCCTATCATGGAGTTACCTCAAGGGAGGAGGTAGACTTTCTTCATGAATCACCGAATATCTCTAGAAGTAGTATGCGATGATTCAAGATGCAAAAGGCTCGGTATAACGTCTGATCGAACCTAACCAAAATTTATTATCTTTTTACCTCTTTTACTCCAATTTTATTAGCCCCTTTTATATTAGTTTTCCATTTTCTTATATTTTCTTCTTTGTTTGTCCAAATGTGATGATTACGTCCTCTAAGTCCAAAAGCAATAAAGAGTAGTAAGCATGAATTGACCCAAGAAATGAGCTTTTCAAGCCCTTTTCTATGGGGGAAATTGCAAAGGAAGGATCAAACTCATTTACAAGCGATAATGAATTCGGAATCAAACCCAAAACGAGCTATAATGACTCCAAATCCAAATTTGATAATAAGCTATAATGAACCTTTCCTTTGTGATTTCCAAGGGTCTAACTAGAAAGTTAGTCCGTTATAAGTAATGCACCGGCAATAAAGAGAAGTATCAAACAAGAGATCACGCCTAGCATAAGAAAGATGTAATACCCTAGTAATGAACCTTCGGAGAGATTAAACCATTTAGCATAAGAGGTCTCTTTCTTATGCCTTGAGCGGTAATCTTTTGTTTGATACAACTCTTAATCAAATAAACAAAGAAAGGAGGGAGGTTGCAGAGTGCTATTGAAAAGTGGGTGATTACAATGATGTGAATATATATGAAAGCTATATATATATAAACAAGAAAAGACTATCGATTCAAATGGATTGGAAGCCAAAGCCTATACACCAATCCATGAGGACTTACAAAAACACATCTACAAGATTTAAAGCATAATTTAACACACTAAAAAGCTCTGAAACAACACAAAAATAGTTTTGAAAATTAGGTTTTTGAGGTGGAAAAAGTGAGCAAAAATGAGATAAAGCCAAGGGGTTTCAACCAACCAACAAGCCTAAGGAAGGGTGACTAACCCCTTCTCTTTTTTTGTGACTTAAAATCACATATTTCAGGCCTCAAACACTCTAAAAACAGTATGAAAAAGCAAAGAAAAGAAAGAGAAAAGATGGTAAAAAAGCTCAAGGATTGCCCCTTTAAAGAGAGGAAGAGCTTCTAGTTCATAAACCACAAGTTGAACACTCTCAAGAGGCTGAAATTATCTTCACAAATGTCAGCAAAAGGTCCCAAGTTCCAACTTGTAAGGTGTATGTAAATTGCAAGAGAAGAGGGAAGTGTGTTGGACAAGTTATAGCTTTTGGCCAAAGTTTTCTAACCCCAAACCATAAAGGGGGGGTTGTGTTTATAGAAAAACATGTTCTCATGTCGGAAATATTTGTAAAGAGACAGTTGGTGCAAGGCATGCATATGGGGACAGCTGGCTGTCTTAAAATATTTGTTGTTGCTGAACATGGCCAGTCGGCCATGAAGGGGGACAACAGATCATTTGAAAATGGCCTGTTGGCCAGCTCTTCTCTGAGTGGTTAGGCTAGAAAAAAGAAGAAGAAGAAGAAGAAGGTTTTGGTCCAAAGGAGGTGCAAGGTTTAGGTTTTAAAGCTTAAAACTGAAACCTTTTGCTGAAGAAATCGAACAATTGCACAGTGTAACAATTCATCATTGAGTGTTTAGAGTGAGGCACCAAAGTCTTAAGGGCGATAAAAAATGGGGTATCTACAAAATGTAACCTCCATATAGCCAAATAGAACACACTTTTTATCGGGTGCAAACCGGAAGGGAATGAAACCTATATCAAGGCACCATGCTTTACCAGACCTAAGTCGAAAGGAAACGGAATCTCAATCCACTCTTTACAGGGCGCAAACCGGAAGGGAGCGAACCTATATCAATGCGCTACGCTTTACCAGGTGCTAACCAGAAAGAAAGCGGAACCTCTATATATCACTTTCATATCCACCACATGACATTTCTACATAATTTTAGTTTACTTAAATAATTCAACAACACATAATAAGCGTAAACTATCCGACAATCAATACCACCCCCTACGCTTAGCCAAAGACAAAACCTTTAAGTAGTAAATATCATGAAATCTCATAATTAAACAATATAATTCTCATAACTAATATTCCAACACCAATTCCATGAGTTCAAATCATCAGCATTTTCAATTGACAGTACAATTATTCATTAATCTTAAAACCATCAACTCTTTTCACTTCCCATTTTCTATTTCTCATTTTACAAGATAGTTACAAGCATCTTTTTGATTTCAAAACCAATCACATTCCTCCAAATCTCCAATAATCACAATAATTTTCCAAAAACCTTTTTAATTATCAAAATCTCAATTTGTTGATATACAAACATAACCCAACACATACACAACATTAACCAAATAATCATAACTCTCTAGTAATTCCTTTTTAGCAACTATAGCTCTAATTCATTAAGGTAAACATGTGGCTCAATGATTACTCAACATTAACTCTTTCTATTTTATCCAACCATCAATAACATGAGACTTAAACTCTCAAAACTCAAAATCCTAGCCCCCATTTCATGCTTTTAAAAATCTCATAACAAATTATGTTTTTATGTAACAAAAAATACTATATATCTATCTATAGTGAGGTATTGTAAATAATCAAAGAAATCCCTCCCTCTTGAAGTGAAGAGGAGAAAACCCAAAATCCACTAGTGATGAAAACACGATTTGCTCAGATTAAAAGAAACCTTTGCACTTTACGTTTTGGTATAAGGAATTAGGGTAAGATTTGGACTAGAAATAGATGAAACCCAAGGTAGAAGAGCTTGGAAGCTCAGTTATGGAAAACATGAGAGAGAAGGAAGAGAGAAAAGCTAAAAAAGTGACTTTTCACGCGCACTCAGCACTTATATGAACTCACCATCACGGGCAATGCACTTCCATTAGGCCAAAATATCATAAGGTGGTTTTTGGTCGCAACCTAGTTGCGATCCATCGCAGGCGTGACCTTTAACTCGCGGGCGTGAAGGTGTTGGTCACGGGTGCAACCATACCAATTGTGCTGACTGATCCAAGTATTCCAAGGCCAAAACCATGGTGTTCCAAGGGCACAAGGCCACAAGTCAGCAAGGTAAGACAAATGTTAATCCAAACAACCACATTTTCCAACTGAAAATGTAAAAATGGGTTGGGTTTTGGCCCAGGCCACTATACTTAATGACTTATAGGGGTGGGAATATAGATTTAACGCCAATTTTCTCTTATAATTATAATTATATTTGTAATTAACATCTTATCAATAGGCAGGAAAAGAAAAACCATTTTGATTGATGATTTATTATTATTATTATTATTATTGGAATAAATTCCTGTAAACACCCTATTTTAACTAACCTTAAGATTTTAGGCGCTTGCAAACCTCTCAATGATAAAATGGTAATTACTTCATTTTTGAAATATTTAAAGTTGTTTGGAGTTACTGTATAAGCCCGTTTTGGCCAAAAATCAATTTTTTGTAAAAATGACCATTTTACCCCTGAACCTATTTTTAGCCAAAAAATAACTTTGTAGCCCTGAGAAAGAGAGAAAGAGGCCCGATTGTACTTTGATCAAATATAGTTTCCAAAATTAGTAATCGATTTTATCAAAAATGTCAATCAGAAGGCAATTCGGGTTTACTTGAGCCATAAGCAAGCCAATGGCATATGACCCTACACTTGTGCATGCATGTATGGCACATGTACCAAGGAAAAACATGCTTGCGTACGTTAGTTCTGAGTATGCACATTAGCTGTGTGTACGCATATCCAAGCATGGCAGAGATGGATACGAAAACCCAATCTTGGTGCATTTTTAGTGGGAGTCGGTAGAGGAAGCGATAAGGGTTGCCCTAGCTTACGCCTTATGCCTCCTCAAGCCTATAAATAAAGCCTCTCCCCTTCTCTTTCAAGAGGTTAAGGATTTGGAGCCATTTTGTGAGCAATTTAAAAGCAAAAACACCCTGTCCACCCTTCCTTGCCTTGACTACAAAAATAACACACACACAACAACTCTAAAACATTTAGAACATTCTAAGGCTTGAAGAACTTGAACACGTTCAGAAACCCAAGTTCGAGGGAGGCTTGTAAGCAAGAAACTCACATTTTCTTGCTATTATCTTCATGTGCTCTTCAGTTTAAGCAAACTAGTTGGTAAACTCCTCATTTTTATTAATTTCAGTACTGCTTTTATTTTTTAGTTTGTATCCATCCATGCTAGGGCATTAATTTATCATTCCATCATGTAAGGTGTTAGTTTTATCCTCTTGTTCGCTTTATTCCACATGTTTTATTTATTTTTCTTAGAACAATATGCTTAGGGTGTTCTAGTCTCTATTTCTGCATGCATATGGCTTGGTTTAAGCATTATGAATATTAGTTTTGTATTATTTTATGTGTTATTTTTGTGCATTAAGTGATGTTAGAACCTGTAAACCGATCTAGGTTGCATTTTTGTATGTATTAGTTACATGATTATGTCATATTATTTCAAGTATTGCATGTAAGATGCTGAAAGTGGCCATCTGGGTAAGTTCTCTATTCCTTCATAGTATGTTCTTGTCATTTGCATAGTCTTTTAAATAATGCAAGTTTCTATGGTTTTCTATGTAAAATTGTGTGTTTTGTATGTTTTTCATAAGTATGGCTTAACTTAATTCATGAAATGAGCATGCCCTTGAAAAAATCTATTTTTGGAAATAAAATCTTTGTTATTTATTTATTTATTTATTTTTGGAAAGGATATGATTTTATTCATAAAATATAAGTTAGGTGATATTTATTTTTCACATCACATAGTTGTAGGCCAGTTAAGGGTTTTAGGGCTTAAAATGAATTTTTATAAATAATTAACCACTAAAATCATAAAATAGAAAGTTAGTAGAGGCCAATATTTGGATTGGGCAAAATACAGTGCTATCATTCAATGACCTTCCCCTTTTGTACCTAAGCTCTTGAACCTGAAATTTTTCTTGGTTATGATGGATTGGTCCTTAACTTAGTTTTCATTGTTAAAGGTTTCTCAATTTCTCTTTTAAAAATTAAGTGGCGACTTTTTGTTAGTCAAAGCAAGTTGGTGTGGGAAATGTGCCTTGGACTCAAAAAAGGCACGACGCCTATAGTTGGCAACTCTGTTGGGAAATTAAGTTAGCCTGAGTTGAAATTTTCTATTTTATGAGATTAGTGGTTAATTATTAAATTGCATTACATCATTATGGGCTCAAAAAACCTAGTTTCGTTGCATAATATCCCAAACACTGTTCGCGGCTATGTTATGTCAACAAGCAAGCATCAGATAATGTTATTAATTATGTTATTAGTATTGTTTGATTATCCCTTTGCTATCATAATTGCATTTATTTAATTATGTGTTTTGGGTTTAATTTGTATGTATCTATCTGATTTGTGAAGTATCTATTAGGAATTCTATTCTGAATTTGAAATTGAAAGCCTAAATGAGTTTAGAAACCAAAATTGGCGAGTTTAATTAGTTTGATATAATATTTAGAGCCTTTTGGGAAGTTTAATTAAAATTTGATTCGGTTTAGTAAAATTAAGTTTTGTGTAATTAATCTTAAGTCTTGATTAATTAGCCTAATGCTTAAATAAGTGTATTAAGCTAATCCAACATATATATATATATATAAAAGTCATAAGAAGAGAATGAACTCATTTTTGTATCACTTATGCTGGAGAAGAACTGAGAGAGAGAGAGAGAGAGAGAGAGAGAGAGAGAGAGAATTCAAGTTCTAAAGAGAGAAGGGCTTGATTTTGCATAATTGAAAGGAGAAGCTCAAGATTTTGCAAGAATTCATCAAGTTAAAGACTATAGGTAAGAATTTGACTCTTAATTCACTCTTAATTCATGTAGTTAATCCATCTAGCTATTGTATTCATGGAGAATTTGAGATTAAACACAAGAAAATAGCTTCAAGAGAATGAATATTGAGTTAATCATACATGTATGCATCATTATGTAGTGTTTCATCATTTTGAGCTTGAATTTTGCTATCTATGTTGAATTTGGGAGTTGAATTACACATGCATATTTGATTCACAAAGTTTTGAAGTTTAATTTCATGTTTGGAAAGTCAAGAAATAAGAATATGAAAACAATTTCTACATTCATGAAGTTTAAGCTTTAATTTTGGTAAATTCATGAAGTTTTGAGCAAAGGGTTTGCAGATAGTTAAGTATTTATGTTTATTGGAATGTTTTCATGCTTTAGAGCAAGCCATGCATGATCTTTGCCTTTGAATTTGTGTTTGGAGTATTTTTCTTCAAGTGTTGAAACCCAGAATTCAACCCCATAGCTCGATCGATGAAGTCTTTGCTCAAGCGCACAAAGCAAGCATCCAGTAGTTTTACAGAGTTTTGCAGATAGTTCGAGTGACCGAGTTACCATTCGAGCAAACCTAATGATTCTTGTGCATAGCTCGAGCGACCAAGTGTCTGCTCAAGCTTACTTTGAGACCATCCAGTACTTGTAAGCTTTGCAGACCATTTGAGTGACCAAAGGTTAGCTCGGGTGAATAACTCTGTTCCAACATATTTTGAAAAGTTGCATTATGTCCATATTTCTATTCTCATGTCTCTCCAAGCATTCATAGGCATGAATGAAGCCTCATGAATAAGTTAATAAGCTCGAAAAGAACTTAAAGGAATTGAATAGAAAGAATGATTCGATTTAGTTATTTGTTTTAATGTGTGTATGTTCATGTGTTATGTGTAGGTTGATCCACAGAGGAGATTCAACCAATTTAATTGCCATGAGTAATATCTTAGTAAATATATTTTTGTGTAATCTATTTTCTAAATGTTCTATTGTGGTAAGCCTTTATGAACTTGTGGTTTTCTGAATATGAATGAGCTTTCCATCAATTTGAACGATATGCCATCTAAAAATATAATTGGTAAAGTATATCTGATAAGAAGGACCCAAGGTCGTTCTATACATCTGATAAATTTGAAATATTTGTTATGTGCTACACCAAAAGTTCAGCCCATTGTATACCTAAAATGTGTTTGAGTAAATGATCATTATATTGATCTGATACAGTTGTAATGAATTGGACCCAAGGTCGTTTTGATAAGCCATGTTCTGTTCTGTACGTCTGTCATCTATTATTGTGTGTAACCCAACATCCGATACCTCAGAGAGGTTCTATGAATTTCTATACAATATGTTTCTATTTTGGTTCTAATATAAGAATGATATCATCTGTTCTGAATCTGATACAAGAATGAATTTGAGTCCGATCTAAATGATTATGCATAAGTGTTGAAATTCATTCATTAAACCCTTTACTTTGATGTTATTCACCGGGCTTTAGCTCACCTCCTTCCCCTATATATATTGTATGTGAGTAGTAGGATTTCTAGCCCTAGAGTTTATTTGGAAGATCATCTATGCTTTTGTGAAGTCAACTGAGGAGGCCTCTATGTTGAGGCTTTTACTTTCGTTTTTGTTTGGCCTTGTTAGACCTCATTTTGTATATAAGTTTTGAGTTTTTGTAAGATGATGAATTGTACTCCTTGTATAAGTATTTGTATATACAATAATGTATGTACGTATATGTTCTGGAAGTGGGTTATTAACGTATGAGATTTCTGTTTATGCTATTTATGCACAGCTCATTGGACAAATTTATTAGTCATTTATTTATCTGCTTCCACTTTAGGCCCCATATAATTAATTATATTTTGAAATTATGTCTGAGGCCGTAAGTAATCTCATGATTATTGGCCGATTATGATCTTAACCTTTAGAGGCAGGTCCGGTTCATGACAACTCCAAGGTGTTATGAGAGGTATAATGATAGTCATAGTTGATGTACCCTCTTGACGGAACCATTTTTTGGGTGAATACTCTTGATTGAACCTACCCTTTGCATATAGAAAGCTTGAGCACTTTTTGAACTAGAATAGGATACCATCCTTTCTAGGATTGTATTGTTGTCTTTTTATGTGATTTAGTGAATCTTAGATCCTATTTTCAAATTATGATAGGACAACCCTACCCCCAAATAGGCATGAATGTAAATTATGTGCTTATGTGGTATTTTATCTTATATAGAAATGATTTGATTTGATTCCGAGGATTAGCAATCAAAAGGTAGTGATTTGATTTTCTAAAATCTGGAGGTCTGATTAGGCAGTGTGTTGATTCTGGGGCAATTTGAGTGTATTTTGGGTAGTGATTCAATTCCAAATTTGGGGAAGCTCAATTTAGGTAGTGATTCGATCCTGATTATGATTCGAATAATCAGTGGTAAATTAGGGGCTAGTTTCCCAATTTATGGGATTTGGGTTTTGAATTTGAATTCCTACCTTAGTAATCAATTGAAAATAATTTCCTGAAATTTTTAAGTAAAAATTCCGAAAAAAATATATGATCAAAGAATAACTTCTACAAAAAAAAAAAAAAAAAACTTTTCTACTTAAGTAGGGCCTTGGAGATTATGGAAGGTGTTTGATTGAATGAGAATCTTTAAGTTATTGACTTTGGAGAAATTTCAAATTTTATGGAAAAATGATAGATAAGGAAGTGGCGACAAAGTCTTCCATTTTGAATGAACTTCCAATTCCCCTACAAGATATTTGACTAAAAGATAATTATTCAATTAGATAGTTGGAATAAAATCTAAAACTCTTTGGGAGGAAATAATATTTCTTTTATTAAAATAATTTGAGTAGAATTTTAGAAATTACGAAAAGTTTTTGATTGGACAAAATTCTTTAATTTATTGACTTTAGAGGGAATTTTGATTTCATGGAAAAATGTTAGGCAATGAAGTGATGATCGAATCTTTCACTTGAAATAAAATTTTGAATCTCTTTAGAAGGCTTTTGAGTAGAAGATAATCGTTTGATTGATTTCTTGGAATAAAATCCAAAATTCCTTGGACAATTTTGAAATAAAATTTGAGTAGGGTTTGAAAAGTATAGAAAGTGTTCTAATTAAATAAAAATATTTGGGTTATTGACTTTGGAGGAATCTTAATTTTATTTGAAAAATGGTAGATAAGGAAGTGGTAAACAAAGTATGACGCAGCGGAATAAAAATATTTAAGGTCATACCTTTCTGAAATATTCTGAACTCTGATGGATATCGTGGGTAAATCAGTGCTTCCTGAATCTGGTCAATCAACCCAGCAGTGGGGTGATATTACAATGGTGAATATCACCCACACAAATCACAGTGCAAATAGCTTATTGATTGTTGTTTATGGGAGAGAGTCAGTATATGGGAGAAACTGTATATAGAAAAAAACAGAGATGATACGTTGTTTTTTTATTTTTTTACTCTTCTTCACCCATATCCCATATATAAGATATATAATCTAATTATCTCCTTTAACCATATATGTTCCTAGAGATAATATCATATATCTATATCATCTATCCATATTAGGATATGATAGATATATATCCAGAGTAGTTATCCAAATAGGTTTGAATTCAAATTCAAAACCCATTTGGATCAGGTTCAAAATGTTAAATGGTCATGCCACATGGGCGCCCATTTCTAACATCTCCCACTCGCACATGAGTTGGCATGACACTGCCACATCTCTATCTCAATCTCCCCAAAAAGAACAATCTCATACTAGCCAATGCAGTGCATCACGAGAACACCTGCATGTGGGAGCTCTATACTAGAAACTCAATATGAGTCAGTATAAAGACATCAACCCAAAAAGAACAGACATAGTGTCTCATGTACCCAGACCAATCTAGCTACATCAGTCCAAAAAACATCTTTAATCCCTCAAAGAGCATGTTTGACTCTCCTAGGTCCCGCATTATATTCACACCCAATCAACATCCTTTGAAGAGCGATGTGAGTTGTCGACAGTGAATATAGAGCAGAGATATAGAACTAGATGATCTTCCCTTCACCCTCATATCATTCAATTTGAAATTGACCACTTTCCCAATAATGTCCCTTAAAGCCGAATCATACATGACCGCAGGCAACATACCAAAGTAGCCGAACATCAACTTCTCATCTTATGACATAGTCAAAGGTCACAAAAGGCACAAAGTGAAGTCATTTAAGGAAAAATGACTTTTAGGAATCACACGGTGAAGAAGCAGGGATCCATTCTTTCACCTCGCTAACGGGTCGATAAGCACATGCAGTATGAATGCATGTTATAGTGGAGTTACTCTTCCAAAGAGTGATGTTAAACTCACACACCATACAGATCTTAGTCTAGTCGCTCTTAAGCGCACAAGTCGCTTCCTAGCGTCTAACTCGAATTCTCTATTTGCTCGCCTCTCAGGCATCAAATGAGATCTCACATCCGTTATCCATAACAGGCACATCATGGAAAAGTGGGTACTTTCATATCCATGGTCGGTCTCCAATCAAGACCTCATCTTGGCTCCAACCAAGGCGACATAGCTAGTGGATAATTTTAGCTTCTCTATTTGCTCAAAATATAATAAGCTACTAGTCTCATCCTTACTCGCTACCTAGCGCTAAGGGCGATTGCTCGTGTGAGTGAGCCAATCTTGCCTGCTAACATCAATTTAATTATTTTGTGTATGCTAATTCACAAACCATTGCAAAAGGTAGTAAACATAAATGTGTAATAGAAACAAATATGAATACTAATGGCATAAATATCCCAAAAAAAAAAAAAAATAAGAGTTCAACTGAATACACATAAAAAAATCACCACCTACGTAGTCCTAAAGCCCTAACATGAGTAAGATAAACATCTCTAGCAATAGGCTTAGTCAAAGGGTCCGCAACCATGCGACTCGTAGGGATGTGCTCCAGGATCACTTCTTTCTGCGCCAAAATGTCTCTGATAAAGTTGAACCTCACATCAATGTGTTTGGTTCTGCCATGGTATTTAGGATCCTTAGCGTAAGCGAGTGCAGCCATGCTGTCACAATGGATAGTCACAGGGTCAAGTGTGTGACAACATCCAAATCAAGGAATCTCCTCAACCACACGGCTTCCTCAAGCAGATGAACAAGCCACAAACTCAACCTCCATAGTCGATAAGGCGATACAGATTGCTTCATCGCTTCTAAGAAATAGCACCATCGCTAAGCATGAAAGCATATCCTCAAGTAGACTTACGCTCATCTAGGTCTCCTTCCCAACAAGATCACAATAGCCAACTAGATGTAGATCTCGAACTCGGTAGCAATGTGTGTAATCTGCAGCCTCTAAGATATCGTAATATCCTCTTAATCGCTTTCCAATGAGCTGAAACTCGGGTTGGATTGGTAACGACTCACCAATCCGATTGCATAACAAATGTCGACGTGTACACATCATAGCATACATCAAGCTTCCAACAAAGATTTGCATAGGGAACACAGCCATCTTTTCATTTTCTTCTTGAGTCTTAGGACCCATATCAAGGCTTAGGCTCTCGCCTTTTGCAACAGGAGTGTCAATGGGTTTGCAGCTCTGCATCTGGAACCGCTCTAGAATAGTCTTAATGTAAGTCTCTTGAGACAAACCAAGAAGTCTCCTAGAGCGATCCCTAAGGATCTTAACACCGAGCACATAGCTCGTCTCACCCATGTCCTTCATCTCAAATGTAGAGGACAACCACATTTTAGTGGCGACAATCATTTCCTTGTCATTTCCAGCCAATAATATGTCATCTACATTGTAGACGCGCCCGTGGGCTTCACTCTACAGTTCGAACTCGATTTGTGTCACGGTTCTAAATCTGAACCAAAGAGTCCAAATCCGGCAAATCGTTTGAGAAAACAGATTTTTGAAAAGTAGTGCCAAACATGGACTGCTTTGCCAGATTCTGAGTCGCCACCTAAATATTTTAAAATGGGAAATTTAGGAAACTCGACTCGGTCAAGGCCACATGTCCGCTCATCACCAAAGTGGTCTTGGCTCGAGCTTGGGTACGATCGGGAAGGTCACTATGAGCACTTCGCCCGGTCCGAAGACCGGCCTCTACTAATCGTGATATCCGTTTTTGAAAACTTTATGCGTTCTTATTCCGGTTATTTAGCCTAGATTTACTATGTGATGCGCACAACACAAAAGTATAGACTAGATCGCCTAACTTGGAAATAAACATTGCATATCCGTTTTGTCTCGAAAAACGTGTTAGATTTTGCTACTCGCAAGTAGGCTAAAATGCGGATTTCAATGAGTTGTTCCGACTCAAGCAATCCAACCTCCACCCACAGGCATTCAAACAGTTTATAACACATAAGCATTTAGCCGCATAGTAAGCATACCGTCATGCTAACATTCACACGCATGCAACATGCTAAAGCGTAAAAAAACTTACATCGTACTCCGTGCCAAAAACAATAACCCGGTTAGCAAACATGCATGACCTAGTTCATGTTAAGTGGCTAATGCAACGCATGCATAAATGCAATCTAGAGTAGGCTCGGCTAACCCTAAACATGGCATGTGGAATGCACGAATAGCACGTATTCAATTTGGAATTTGAAAATACAATGCAGTTTGTATGATGTACCGAGCCCGGTGCATGTAAACAAATGCATGAATGCACACATGCATTGCATAAGGTATGCTAATTTGAATGTGCCTTAATCTACCATAAGCAGGTAAATAAAAGGGTTAGAAAGAAATGGGGGTTGGAAGACATACACCCACTCACGCACGCTTATTACATTTGTGCCCTCACTCGGAGGGACCAAAATAATAATACAGACCGAATAAATAATTAACTAAACTAGCTAATTAAATATTACAAACCAACTAAATTAATTAAATTAAATAATTAATCTAATTAAGCATTAAATGCCTCGGGATGAGGGCTAATCGCAAATGCTGCGTCTTGACTCGCTCGGAATCGAACTACCATGCAAGTATGCCTCTGTTTATACTGCCATACTCCTCTGAAAATTGCCAAAGTCCCAGGATTGCTTCTCTGAGTGCTGTGAAACACCATCGGCTAAGGGGAATGGCCACCGGCCAAGGGAAATTACCACCGGCCACAAGTTATTCTATCGACCAGTAATTCTTTGCCGGTCGGCACTTAACAAAGGCTTCGGCCAAAATTGTCAGAACCCGCAATTTGACAAAGAAAGAGGACAAGCAGTGTATGGCAATGTAATTCAAAGCATGTATGCACCAAACACATCCCTCATCATGTTGATGGTTCAATGGGGCGTGTGCCTCGATCCTCGGACCACCAATCACGCATTTCTATGCGTGATGGCCCAAAGGACCAAGAATGCAACTTCAATGTCAAATGCATGCAATGCAAAC
Organism: Camellia lanceoleosa; assembly: GCA_025200525.1. NCBI lineage: Eukaryota > Viridiplantae > Streptophyta > Magnoliopsida > Ericales > Theaceae > Camellia > Camellia lanceoleosa. Next base: position 163,115,931 of record CM045759.1, read on the forward strand.
AAGCAAATAAAGGTGCCAAACCTCCATCATACTTCACTTCAAAAGGCTCAACATGCATGCCAATGCAACAAGGCCCTAAGCATGTTATCTACTATGCCATATGGACAATGCGAGGCACTTATATAAGTATACAAGTAGGCGTACATGGCAAGTATGCAAACTAAGTAATGAGATGGACTTACACATGAATTGGGCAGCTCTAACAAGGCTCAAAACAGTGGCCAAAGTGCCTAGGAAATAAGACTAAACACACGCACACACATGCACATGTTAAGGCTCAAGACTTAGGCTTTCAAAAGCAACTCTCATGCATACTTAAAGAGGCCAAACATGGACTAATAGCATGCATTAAAAGCTCTGAAATTCATGTCAAACATGATGCCAAATCATGCAATGAAGCGTGCCAAACAAAGTATGCAAATGGCCTAAGCTTAAAGCAAGTCAATAGGGCATTAAACCACACTTAGCACAAACACACATGGCATGCAATAATCGACCTAAAACAGGTTCTTAGCATGTTAAAGCAAGGCCAAAGAGCTACTTAGATAGCATCTAAGAGTCATTAAATCAAAGGCATGCATTGAAGCCAAAGCAAGGCGACAAGACATACTCTTAAAGCATTAACAAGGCCACTAAGGCAATCAAATAAGCATGTATGAAGGACTGAAATGGCATGCTAGATGGTTCCAACCATCAAAGATAAAGCAAGCATGGCATACTACATATTCATGCTTTTGAGGCCAACAAGCCAAATACAAAGAGGCTACCAAATACATGCTAAGATTAGCCAAAATAGCTATGGACAGAGCTAAATCATGGCAAAATAAGCTTACAAGCTTCACAAATCTAAGCCTAAAACATGCTCAAAACTAGGGACACACTTCCTAGACATGTTAAGGCCATAAGAGGCATTACAAGGCAACTATACTAAGCATGTATAGGGGACCAAAACCAACTTAAAAAACATGTTATATCATGGCAATATAAGCATGGAAAACAACTCAAACATGCTCAATACACATTCAAGCATGAAGTTCCTTAAGGAAGCAAAATTTGTCCTTTTCAAGGACATCAAGGAGAGGGGGTGGCCCTCTCCTTCTTGAGACTTCAAGGCATGCTCTTCACCACTGAAATCCCTCAAGATTTCAGTGGTGAAGAGATCCTACCACCAAAATCTCGGATCTCTCCAAAATAGCACAAAATGGGGCCCTTTTCAAGGTCTAAAGGGGGTCAAACCTCCCCAAACCACAAAACACTCTTAATATACAATAAAGAGGGTTCAAAATCAGAACTTTTTTGTGTTATATGCTAAGCACAAAAACAGTCCTAAGCTAGGTAAAAAGAAGGTGCAAAAATGGGGTAAAAAGGGAGTTAAGTTCTTACCCTTGTAGACCTCTTCACAAAGCTTGATGTTGTGGCTTCTTTGGACTCAAAACCAGTCAAGAACTTCAAGAATAAGCTCTGATTTTCAAGAATGCCAAGAAAAGGTGGAAGACTAGGTGTGTTAGTGCAATAATATGAACTAAAACACCTAGAAAGCAAAAGAAAAGGGGAGATATAGGATGTGTCTCTATCTTAACCCTAAAACCAGAGCTTGGTTCCCTTTGAAAATGGCTGAAACCTCTCAAGAATTCCAACCCTTGAGCAAAGGGAAGAGCTTTCCCTCTTATAGGCCAAAAGCTTACAAGCTTAGCCACTAAGCAAGCTCATCCCTCCATACACGTGTATGGAGGAAGACACTGCACACACTGTTCGAAAATATCTCGTAAAGCAAGTGCACGTTGTCCCAGGCATAAAATGCCATTTGGACATAATTTCGTCCCGACCGCCACAAAATGGTGCCGACCGGCACAATAATGTGCAGATCACAACTCTACCCATCCTGTGGCCTCTAGCCCCAGCCTGTGGTGTCTGGGGATGCCTCACAAAGCATTCCCCGCCTTCCACAGAAACACAAGTGTTTGGTGCAAAACCAAACACAAACGGTCGAGTTCGGAGGTCCTGAGGCAAGGCGCGCGCAACCGAGATCTCCGGGAACTCCAAACGAACACAAACATGGATAATCACCGAGTGTTCCCACGGTGACGTCCAAGTCTTGAGGACGGTCAAAAATGGGGTGTCTACATACATATAATGACAATATCAGAAAAATGTCCTTGGACCGCTTAACGTACACACAATGATCTTCATCAATCATCGTAAACCCATTAGAAACAATGGCTCGATGAAATCTCAGATTCCACTATCTGGATGATTGCTTTAAGCCATAAATAGATCGTTGAAGCTTGCAAACTTTGCGCTCCTGACCTACTACCACAAAGCCTTCTGGTTAATCCATATAGATCTCTTTATCCAATTCTCCATTGAGAAATGCAGTTTTAACGTCCATCTGATACAACTCTAAGTCCAACTGAGCTACTATGGCCAGGATTAGGCGAATAGAGGCAAACCTTACAACTGGTGAAAAAGTTTCCTCATAGTCCACACCCTCTCGTTGGGTGTAACCTTTCGCCACTAGGCGAGCCTTATACCTTTCTATGGAACCATCTGCCTTGCGCTTGACTTTGAGAACCCATTTGTTCCCAATAGTCTTGCGCCCTGGCGGCAAATCAACCAAGTCCCAGACATGATTTTTCTTCATAGACTCTATTTTTTCATCCATTACAGTACTCCATTCTTTACTAGCAGGGGATGAGAGAGCCTCTTTGAGATTCTTAGGCTCCATCTCATCACTCGGAGCAATCATGAATGCTTCCCCTTCAATCTCAAAACGACGACGGGGTATAGCTCTACGTTTGCTTCTACGTAGTTGAGAATCCTGAGAATCCTCATCCATTGGATCTAATCCATGGGCAGGTAGATCGCTCCCACTCTCCCTAGGAGCTTGAGGAATTATTTCCTCATTCTCTACTAGGCTACTAGGTGCGCCTTCAAGTAGATCCTCCATCTCATAAAGTTCTACTTCTCTAGTTACCTCACCTCTGCTAGGGAAATCCTCCTCTAGGAAATCCACATCTCGTGACTCAATTTCAGTCACGCTTCCATCCGGATGCTCCCCAACAAACACATAGCCCTTAGAATGCTCACTATAGCGAATAAAGATACACTTCTTTCCTCTAGGGCCCAACTTCCCAAACTTATGAGAAGCGTTGTGTATGTAAGCTGCCGAACCCCAAGGCCGCAAATTGCCCAAATCAGGCTTTTGCCACCCACATCTCGTATGGGGTGGAAGGAACTGATTTGGAGGGCACAGTTAAGGACATAGGCGATCAACAAAGCATCTCCCCAATAAGAAATTGGAAGATTAGCTTGCGCCATCATTGATCTAACCATGTCAAGCAATGTGCGATTCCTTCTCTGCTATACCATTTTGCTGCGGAGTCCCAGGAATTGTCAATTGCCTGATAACTCCTTTTTTCCTCATAGAGCCCTTTAAATTGCTCAGATAGATACTCACGTCCCTGGTCAGTCCTTAGAGCCTTAATGCTCTTGTCTAATTGATTCTCCACCTCATTAACATATCGCCTAAAGCAATCCAATGCTTCGACTTGTGAGAAATCAAATAGACATGACCAAAACGCTGCGGCAATCATCTATAAATGTGATGAAATAAGGGGTTCCATGCCTTGCCCTCACATTCATTGGTCCACATATATCGAATGAATAAGTTGCAATGGGATAGATGCCCTTATGGCTTTCCCAAATGGTTTCCTTGTTGCCTTTCCAAAGAAGACGTTGCTCACAAGTAGGCAAAGTGACTCTAGCGAGTGGGCCTAAAAGACCTTCTCTAGCCAATCTAGTCATCCTGTCTTGCCCTATGTGGCCTAATCTAGCATGCCATCTCATAGAATCATTATCACAAAAGATGCAATATTAGAAAGCAGAGCCATTGGCATTTTTATTAAGACTAGAATCATCCACATCCAAAACTAAAAACCATCTCGAAGATAACCAAAACCATAAAAATAGTTCCCAAATAAATGCTAACACCATTATTCTCAAAACAAAAGCTAAAACCAAGGCTCATCATGCTAATAAGCGAAACTAAGTTTCTAATATTTGGAGCATAAAGAACATCATGAAGATACAAGTGCGCCCTCGTCGCATTTCCATTTTGAATGTGCCAATGCCAAGCACCTCCACACCGGACTCGTTCCCCATGTAAACTTTTTTCGCTCCCGGCAGTACTGGCGATACTCAACGAACCCTACTCTGCCCCTCGCGATGTGGTCTGTTACTCTGGAGTCTACACCCAAAAAATGACGAGAATGAGCAATTAATGCTTGACTAGACACAAAGCATTGAATGTGAGAAAATAAGTAAGGGAGTACCTTCTTACGCCAGGGGCAATCCCGGCGAAGTGTCCTTCTTTGTTCTGAGTTAAAGCATGTCAACTTAGCCTTTGCCTTCTTACCACCTCTCTTGCCCTACGCTTGAAATTTCTAGCGCCATTAGGCTTAAGCAATCGCCGCTTGCTTCTTAGGGGCACCTTTGCTTTTCCACGTTTGAACCGAGAAGTCCTCGTGAGCTTGACTCAACCACCATAGCAGAACCATCGGACTTAGCGCCTCAAGGCGCCAAATTTTTAGCTCCAAATGACGCGATATGTCTTGAATGTTTTCACACTCTCATTATGCATCATGTTCGCTTCATCCGCTCCCAAGAATTTGGCAGAGGCGTATCCTGACTTACTTCTTGAGTCAAATTGTGCCCAAAAGCAAGCTCACGTATCATAGTTGACATGACTCTCAGATGCTGCTTCATCGAGTGATGCGCCCTTTTCTGATATGAGTCAAACTTCATAGTCAGCCCACGTAGCTTTGCCAAAGAGGTAATACCAAACTTTTGCTTGAGAGCTTCCCATATCTCAAATGCGGAGCAATGCTCAAACTCACTAATCAAGTCGCAGTATGCATCGCTCAACATAGTAAAGCGCGCACACCGATCTTTGTTACGCCAAGTCTGAAAGGCTTCAAGATCACGACGATGTTGAGCTGTATTGCCCTGCTCTGGCTCAACCATCACTTGTTCAAGTGTGGTCAACACTTCTTGCTCATTGAGGAGGTATTGGATCTTACGGCGCCATATATCATAATTGTCGCCATCCAATTTCTCTCCCTTAGTTAAGTCTGCCATCACTGTCTTAGCAGCCATTTCTACATACAGAGTAAACAAATGCGCAGGGGATATTAATTATAGCAACACAAAACAAAATATTTTGCAGCAAAAAAAAACTAAATTAAATAATGATAATTTTACACATGTCTCAAGATCGAAAATTTGCTATGCTCGTAATCATCTCTTGCGTCTCTAGTGATAATTATCAAAATTTAATTTAATTTCATGCGCAAAAACAATCAAACAAACTCCCACTACTTATGGCATATACAAAGCATGATAAAATCCATACAATAGCATCTCATTGTAAATTTACAAACAACTGATGCTATATTTATTTAACAATAGAATTCAAATAAATAAATAAATAAATAACTAATCATGCTTCTCTAATTACAACATATTACAAATCCAAAAAAAATATGCTGTATTCAATATTCAGATTATGCCATAATTAAAGTCTACATCATTTTGAAATTTTCTGGAATTTTAAATAACTAATAAACACAAATAAAATTAGAAATAAAAAATCCAGAAATTGATAAACTGAGACAATATTCAGATTATGTCATAATTAAAAATGTATATCATTATGAAATTTTCTGAAATTTTTTCTGAAATATTCTGGAATTTTAAATAACTAATAAACACACATAAAATTAGAAATAAAAAATCCAGAAACTGATAAATAGAAAAAATATTCCCAGTAAATAGTAAAACATTTCAGAAGTCCACAATAAAAAAATTCAACCCCAGAAAATTATTTATGCAATACCAGAATCATTTTAAAGCATAAAAAATGAATTATTAACACAGAAAAAATATTTTTTATTTTCGTAAAATTTTTAAAATTTTACAGAACATAGAAAAATTTATTCTGGGTCTAACAGTACAAACCACGCATAAAACAAATAAGTAATGAATTAATTATGACCATTTAACGTATCTGTAATTAAAAAGCAGAACAAAGCGATTGCCTTAGGCATCATCTGCCACCTGTCACGGGGAAAACGGCGCGACTTCGTATGTGACTCATCACGCTGCTCGAGCACGGCTCGAACGCGGCTCAGCTGGCTCAAAGACGCTGGCCAGCGGCGCGCGGCGCGCAGACGGCGCGCAGTGATGGGCAGCCGCTAACGCCGCGTGCGCGTAAGGGCGTCGTAGGCGTCTGGCGTGTGCGAGCGCGTGGGAGCGTCTCACTGTGTCGGGTGGCGTGTGCATACCACGTGCCGCCTTCCAGGGTGTTTTTTGGTCCGATTTTTGTACTGCCGGACTCATTTTTTCAAAATAAAACCATTTATGGTATTTAAAAAAGGCATTAATCAACATAAAAAAAATATTTATGCTCTTAATCTAATAAAATAGATTTTTTTTTCTTTACTAACATTCATGTATATAATGCATACATATACATATAAAAATATACACGTGATTAATGGAAACACGAAAATATCCATTAGAGGCTCTGATACCAATGTAAACAAAGTATGACGCAGCGGAATAAAAATATTTAAGGTCATACCTTTCTGAAATATTCTGAACTCTGATGGATCTCGTGGGTAAATCAATGCTTCCTGAATCTGGTCAATCAACCCAGCAGTGGGGTGATATTACAATGGTGAATATCACCCACATAAATCACAGTGCAAATAGCTTATTGATTGTTGTTTATGGGAGAGAGTTAGTATATGGGAGAAACTGTATATAGAAAAAAAATAGAGATGATACGTTGTTTTTTTATTTTTTTACTCTTCTTCACCCATATCCCATATATAAGATATATAATCTAATTATCTCCTTTAACCATATATGTTCCTAGAGATAATATCATATATCTATATCATCTATCCATATTAGGATATGATAGATATATATCCAGAGTAGTTATCCAAATAGGTTTGAATTCAAATTCAAAACCCATTTGGATCAGGTTCAAAATGTTAAATGGTCATGCCACATGGGCGCCCATTTCTAACAGAAGTGATGACCAAATCTGTCATTTTGAATAAAATTATAATTCCTCTATGAGATATTTAGCTAAGAGAAGTTTGTTTGATTGATTCTTTGAAATGAAATCTAAACTCCTCAAATTTTTTAGGAAAAAAAAGGAGCTTTATTTAGAAATATAATTGAAAATAAAAATGGAAGTTGTAATTTGATCATATACTTTTAAAATGAAAATGAAGTATTCTCTTTTGACAAGCAATAAACAATAGAAAGACAATTGTTTGATTGATCACTCTGATAAGAATTTTAAAATTTTTCAAAATTCCTTGGTTGAGAAACAATCACCTAATTGATGATGATGATAATTTTGAGATCCCATGGTAAGTTTTGAACACGATTTGACTGGGTCCATTCACCTATTCTCAGGTTTGTTGCAACCATCACGCCTAGAAAGGAAGTTTCCCAAGCTAAGTGGGCCAGACTTAGTCGTCTGTCTCATACTCATGATATAGTTGACGGAAAGCCTATGCTAGTCATGCTCAAGCCACCAGAAAAGAATATCTACAAGCCCAAGCCCAAGCCCATCCAAATAGTCTAGTCTAATTCAGAGTTAGCAGATACAGAGCAGGCCAACCCACATTTGTTGGCTTCTCCCAGCCTAGAATACTTCAGGTTTTCGAGTTCAGAATCAGAAATCCCAAGCCCAAGAATTGACAGATCTAATTTGAGGGCTCCAGAGGTTTGTCGAGACTCTGTCTGGATGTTGACACCCAAGCCCAAACCCTAAATCAACTACAAGGCCAAGCGGCTGCACTACTACCACTACCACTACCACCACCAGTAGAGCAACAACAAGTTCTAAGAGAGGAAGTGTTGGTTGTCCTCATTTCACCATTGGATCAGCCAAAGGATGAGCCCAAGATTAAAGTGATAAACCTTGACGTCAACGCTAACAGAATAGCCAAGTTGAAGAAAGTTGTAACGCCCCATGAACATAACAACTAACCATCTCATGATATACAAAAGAAAAGAGGAAACTTACTAAATATTAACCTTTCATTGATTTTCCTTAACAGTACAAAAGATGTCATATGCATGCATACTTTCATAAATCTTAGATCCTGAATCTATATCATATGACATGTATGAATGAATTGGAACAAGAGGAAGTATAGATAAGTTTATGCCCTAATGGCTACATATTTCCAAGACGATGCTTGGTTACAACAAAAGTGGATCAAGTTCAAAACAAGTAAAAAGCCTGAGGCTTGTACAAAAGATATTTACAATAAAAGAAAACAAAAATGAGCCTTTAGCTTCACGATCCTCTCAAGCTGTCTTTGGTAGAGGCATACCATCAGCACCTGAAAGTTGGTTTCTACATAGGGTGAGCTAAAGCCCAGTAGAGAATACTTGGTCACACTGTATGATGCTTATAGTGAATGCATATGCATGCAATTTACCAAAACGTTACCCATTTCTCTTACAAACAATGCAATCCCATGGTTATTAATAAATTTACAAAATAACACATTTTTATTAAATTAGAAAATAGGGCAGTGCGTACAAAACATTGGGAATCTCTTGGTACGTGTCTACCAGTAGGCTATACAAGCAATACCAAAGCCATTTTACTAGTACTAACTGGAAGGATCGTCATCTAACCGTGCAGGTTTCTAGACTTTCATCAAGGACACACAGGCCAACATAAACAATACCACAACCACACCCCCTAACCAAATTCACCAAGGTATTCACTATTTTTTTCCCTCAAAATAATATATTTTTAACGTGCAAATATGAAACAATGTTCAATGCAAGATATATGAGTAATTGGTTTCAAGTAACCTAATCCTCATGCAATTTCTATAACAGTCAAAACTATCTTCCACCGATAACCCAAAACAGATATCTCTATACAAAAGATACATTCCAACTTTAATTATAATTTCATAATCTCATTATAGGAGTGTTAACACATAACCAACTCCACTCCCATCATCAACTGCTACATTTCACTTTATCTTTACAAAAACTCAACATCCAACCCTTTATTCTTAGGCAAAAAAACAAAGATTTCTAACCAAACATTTAATCTTTTCAAAAACACATTTGAAGGAGAGATTTTCATTATTTCAACAAAAATTAATAAGGTACTCAACTCCACAACACTTCCCATGAATCCATTTGAAAACCCCTCTTTTATATTTCCAAAACCAAATCCTAAATCAAACCTACAACTTCCAAATCTCTACACCTTTTAAAGAATACATAACAAGGCTAAAAATCAAACAAGGAGGTTGAAGAAATCCCTACCTCAAGAGTAGAAACAAAGATGAACAAGGCCCAAAGTTGGATGAAGTCAAAATCTAGAAATTCTCTGATTAGAATGTTCACCTTCACGAACCCTACACTTTTTTTTCAAAGCACTATGGCGGCGACACCAACAGATTTGAGTGTATGGGAGTATTTAGACAAGAATTAGAGAAGGTGAGTGAAGAAATTAGGTTTGGAGGTAATTTAAAGAGAGAGAGAGAGAGAGAGAGAGAGAGAGAGAGAGAGAGATAAATCAAAAAGTGATAGAAATATCTTTTCCTCGTACTGATATATGCATAGACTGCTAAAGCGACCTAAACACTACTTGAGTTTCAAATACAAGGAATAGACACCGCTCAAGCGACAAAACAAATGGCTTAAGTGAACAATGACCCCCTCCTAGAAGTTTGGTAGACCTGCAAAAGACCACTTGAGCGAAGAAAGGACATCTCAAGCGAAAAACACTATACTCTCAATAGTTTTGTAGACCAGCAAAAGATATTAGGAGAAACCAAAGACCGCTCGAGCAAACTTGAAGAGGAACAAACAGGAACTTTTTTGAAAATCTAACTCCTAACATCTTCAAAACTCAACCAACAACTCTAAACAACCAATCCCAACAAAACAAGACAACAAGGAGTATAAACAACGAACATGGTCATTGGATCCCGGATCAAGGAATATGAAAAGGTCGGGTTTAAACCTGAGCCACTATAATCTTCCTTCCTTAAGAAATTTTGTCCCTAAAATTTAAATCAGAACATCAATCACACATTATCCTAATCGCAATAATAACTCACATTAGCAACGATGGTAAGATATAACCATTCAACCCAAAACACTACTGTTTTAAATCTCCAAAACATTATAAGTTTATATATTACAACACAATGAAATTTTAATACAAAACTCAAACACCAACAAATAGTTTCGGATACTTCTCATGGACTCCAGCCTCACGCTCTTAAGTCGCCTCCTCGACTCCATAGTGTCGCCACAACACCTTAACTAATGGAATAGTCTTGCCCTTCAAGAGTTGATCTCGAGTATCTAACACCCTGAACTGACCTCTCTTCATATGAGGCATTCTCATCTAACTCTAAATCGGTCCAATCTAGCATGTGTGAAGGATCAGGCTCGTACTTTCAGATCATACAAATATGAAACACGTCATGAACCTGGGAGATAACTTCCCACTCTTTCCAAAACTCATCAAACCCTATATCTGTGAGATTTTAAGAAACACGTGATCTTCCACCTCAAAAGACAAGGGTCTCCTCCTTCGGTTAGTATAGCTCTTCCGACAACTCTAAATCGAAACCAACCTCTTATGGATAAGTGCAACCTTCTTTGTCATCTCCCGAACTAATTGCAGACCTAACATAGGTGCGTCACCCACCTGGCCCAACACATAAGAGATCTACACATTTGGCCATACAAGGCCTCAAAAAGTGCTATTCTAATACTCGCCTGAAAACTGTTATTATAGATAAACTCCACCAAATGCAAATGCCTATCCCATGACCCCCTAAAATCGAGAATGCAAGCCCTACACATGTCCTTTAAAATCTGAATGGTGTGCGTGGACTGCTCGTTATTCTGAAGATGATAGGTGGTGCTAAAGTCAACTTAGTGCCCAAGACATGCTGTAGGCTCTGTCACAACCAAGCCGTAAAGCACAGATCCTTATCCGAGACAATAATCACCAGAATATTGTGAAATCAGACTACGTCTCTAACATGTAAGTCGGCCAGATAGTCTACCGTGTCACTCGTGCGCATAGGTGCAAAGTGTACAAATTAGGTTAGCCGGTCGGCTGCTACCCATACGGTATCATTACCACTTGCGTCCTCGAAAGACCCACAACAAAATTCATCATGACATGCTTACATTTCCACTCAGCTATAGGTAAGGGTTGCAACAAACCTGTTGGTCGCTGGTGCTCGACCTTTACTTATTGACAAGTAAAGCATCTCGAAACAAAGAAATTCTCATCTCCACCAAAATTAGTGGCAAAGGTTGTGGTACATTTTTGTGCCTCTTAGGTGTATCGCAAGACATAAATGGTGAAAATCTCAGTATGACAACCCCATCACGTATTATCCTTTTAACTATTGAATTTTGAATGTTACTTATGTGTTTAATGTGCATTTGTGTGCATATCTGTTTGTTGTTGGAATATCTATTGTGATTTCTATTATAAATTTAAAATTGAAGGTCGTCTAGATATCTTACACTCGAATCCGAATGAACATTCAAACCCTTTTCTACTTTTCCACTAGAGATCTTCTTTCGGATAGCCTTTACTTCGTGATCATACTATTATGCCTTTATAACCCGACTAACTAAAGTAGGTTGTGCAACTGTGGTAAATAGATTGGCTAACTCAATGGATTCACCAAGGCTTAAGTTAAACTCGCTGATAGTGCCCAACATCTGCCACTCTCGGATAACAATTCTCGCTACTCTGCTCACGGATTTCCTACTCAAAGTGTCGGCCACCACATTGGCCTTCGTTGGATGATATTGTAACTCAAAATCGTAATCCTCCATAAACTCCATCCATCTTCTCTGTCCCAAATTCAAGTCCTTCTGTAAGAATAGATATTTCAGACTTTTGTGATCGAAAAACACCTCAAATCTCTCCCAGTCCAAGCAATGCCTCTAGATTTTTAAGGCAAATATCACTACTGCTAGCTCTAAGTCTTGTGTAGGATAATTTAGTTCATGTGTTTTCAATTGCTGTGAACCATACGCTATAACTTTCCCTTCCTACATCAATAACAACCCAAACCTTCCCGAGACACATCACAATAAATCGAATAACCCAAACCCCTCTTCGGAATAATCAAAACTAGAGCAGTGGTGAGTCTGACCTTAAGCTCTTGGAATGACTTTTCCTAAGCCTTAGCCCACATAAATCTAAACCCTTTTCTCGTCAACCTAGTCAACAGTGAAGCCAATCTAGACAAATCTTTCACAAAATGTCGATAATAGTTGGCTAACCCCAAGAAACTTTGGATCTCAAAGGCATTCTTAGGTTGTTCCCAATCTTGTACTAACTCTATCTTAGATAAATCTACACCCACCCCTTTTTCGAATGCCACATGGCCTAGTGTAGACACCCCATTTTTTACCGTCCTCAAGACTTGGACGTCACCGTTTGAACACCCTGTGATCATCCATGATTGTGTTCGTTTGGAGTTCCCGGAGGTCTCGGCTACGCGCCTTGCCTCAGGATCTCCGAACTTGACTGTTTAGTGTTTGGTTTTGCACCAAACACTTATGTTTTGCCTTGGAGGGGCAGGGAATACCTTGTGAGGCATCCCCACACATCACCGGCCATGGCTGGAGGCCACCAGCTGGTATTGTGTTGCCATCGGCAATGTATATTACCGGTCGGCATTTTTTGTTGCCGGTCGGCAATTTATTTTGTCAAAATGGCACTTTCGAGTAGCCGACTACTATTCATCTGCTTTTGCAGATATTTTAAAACAGCTGGCTTGCATTTTGTTCCCCTCTATACACGTGTATGGAGGGATGGCCTTCTTGTTAGCTTCCTTGGTAAGCTTTACAAGATTGGCTCCTCTATAAGAGGAGCCCTTCTCTCTTGGCTTTAGGGTTGGAAATTTTTGATCAAAGAACCAGAGAATACATACATATATCTTATATATCATCCTGTCTCTCTATATCTCCCTCTCTCTCTCATCCTTAGTGTGTGTTTGGAAGCCTAAAAGTGCATTTTTACCTTACTTTTGCACTCACACACACACTATTACACCTTGCTCCAAGATTGAGGGACATTGAGGGTTGTTTATTGAGGTTTTGGACTGATTTTGATCAGTAAAGGGTGGCTGGAGCACCTGTTCTTGAAGTGTTCTTCAAGGGTGAGATTCTTACTTTATTTTCCCCAATCTTGCACTAGTTTTCTACCTATCTTGCATTCTGATTTGAACTTTGTGTATAACATAAAAAAGCCTTGTATTTTCATTCTTTAGAACTTTCATTAAGGGCGTTTTGGCATTGGGGGTCGAAATCCCCCTCTTAGGCCTCTTTTGGCCCCTTTTGGTGTCTTTTCCTTAAGCCTTGTTTACTTTGTTGTATTAGTCTTCTCACCACTGAAATCCAGTGGATTTTCAGTGGTGAAGGAGATGGTTTGAAGTCTTGTATAGGGGAGGGACACCCCTCTCCCTTCATTGCCTCATTTGCTTGTCTTTTGGCTCATAAAGGTAGCATGTATGCCTAGCTTTGTTTGGCTTCATTTCGGAGTTTATTTGGGGTTTATTTAGTATGTTTTACCTCTGTCCCATGTTGGTTTGTTAGCCCCTCTCATGCTTAATACACTTGCTTTGCATCCCCTCATTTTGCCTAGAAATGTATCATGGCTTTCGGTCACTATGCTCTCATGTTTTGGCTTTGCTTTGTGAAGTTCTTGACCATATTTTGTCTTGTACAAGGTCTGTTGGCCACTGATTTGGACTTGTTTAGCATGTTTGATATAGTTACTTTGCATTTTGGCTTGTAACCCTTGAGTGTGTGAGTCTCTAGCATGCTTAGCTTACCTTAGTCTCATGATTTGACATCATTGTAGATCATATTTCAGTCCCTAATCCATGCTTGTATGTTTTCCTTCATCATCTCTTTCATGCTTTGAAGGGTTGTCTTTTTATGTCTTGGAAATGGTCATTGTGCATGCCCATGTGTTTAGATATTAGGCTGCCATATCAATGGGTTTTGAGGGCCCTTTTTGCATACTAGAACTCTGTTTTGTATTGAAAAATTCATGCCATGTTTGCTTGGGATAAGTATTGAGTGATGTTCCCTTTTGGTGGTCTTGAATGCCCTTGTTTTGGACTCATTCCTTGGCATCTTTTGACCATGATCTATGCATGCTTTAGTCTTTTTTTTTGAGGTCCCTTGGGACTGTTTTGGGTCATTTTGGTCCTTTAAGGTTTGGTTGACATAGCTTTGGTTTGACCCCCTTTATTGGCTTCAAGTGTTGGTCATTGTTGCATGCCTTGCTTGCATGTTTTGTTTGATTTGGCATTATCCTCTATTCATTTTTAGAGCTTGGCATGTTGGTTTAATCCCCTTTTATATCGCCTTTAAGTATGCTTAGAGTTGTCCCCTTTCATGCTTAGGTGATGGACCTTGATGTGTGCATGCTTGCATGCATCATTTATGCTCTTGTACATCATTTTGGCCACTGTTTATGGCAAGTTTGAGGCCTGTCATTTATGGTTTAAGTCCACCATTGCATGCTTATCATATGCTTGTTGCTTATTTGGTTCATTACATGTTGTCCCATGCTAGCCTTATGGCATATTGGTCTATGTTTGCATCGCATTTGCATCTCATATAATTAGCATTTTGCATACTTAACATGATAGATTGCATCACATTTGACATGTTTTGCATCTTAGTATCATGTTACATTTTGAGCCATGTTTGCATAACATGCATTGCATTGCTTGGTTTGGGGTGTCAAACCAAGTGTGAGGGATGAGGGGTGTTTGTACTTCAAGTGACAAAACACATCTCAACCCTTGGTCACCGAGGCCCTTGACTTGGACATGATAGGGTCTTGGTCATCATTTGTGTGTTGCATGCATTTTACATTGAATGGCAAGCTTGGTCCCTTAGGCTATCATGCACAATTGATGGCCCAAGGATCGAGAGCTATGCTCCCCTGAGTTCAATACATGATAGGGAACATGACCATGCTTACATGTGCTTGAAATTCTATGCCATGCATTACCTGTCCTTTGTTGCTGTCAAAACTGTTTTCTACAGGAAGATTTTGCCGACCGGCAACATTTAGTGCCAACCGGCCATTGGTGAATGGCCGACAATTTCATCAGCAGTCGATGGCCTTATACCATGGCCGGTGGTAATTTCCTTCAGCCGATGGTGTTCTGCAGTGTTCATAGAAGACACCCTGGGACTTTGGAAGTTTTTAGAGAAGCAAGGCAGTGAAAACAGAGGTAGTAGTGCTATGGCTATGGGTTTCTGGGCAAGATGGATCGAGCATGCATCATTCACGCATCCCGAGGCAGGGCTGTGGCCATCTCTATTCTGTAGTTAATTTGCTTAGCTAATTAGATGGCCTGTAATATTTAATTAGCTTGTAGGTTAATTATCTGTAATATTTATTTGGTCCCTCCGGGCGAGGGCAAATCTGTAATAAGTGTGGGTGCGTGTGTGTGCATGTCTTCCAATCTCCACTTCTTTCTTCCCTTTTATTTACCCACTTATGATGGTAGATTAGGGCATGTTTAAATTAGCACACCTTATGCTATGCATGCGTGCATCCATACATTTGTCTTGCATGCACCGGGCTCGGTACATCATGCTAACTGCATTTGTACTTCAATTCCAAATTGAATACGTGTATCAATTGATCGCATTTCACATACCATGTTTAGGTTAGCCGAGTCTACCCTAATTGCATCCTATATGTGTTGCATTAGTCAATTTGACATGAACTAGGACCATGCATGTTTGCTAACTAGTTTATTGTTTTGGCACGGAGTACGATGTAAGTATTTTCATGCTTTAGCATATCGCATGTGTGTGAATGCTATCATGACAGCATGCTTACCATGTGGCTAGATGCTTATGTGATAAACTGTTTGATTGCCTGTGGGTAAAGGTTGGATTGTCTGAGTTGGAAAAACTCGTTGAAATCCGTGTTTTAGCCTACTTGCGAGTAGCAAATTCCAAAGTGTTTTTCAAAACAAACGGATATGCAATGATTATTTCCAAATTAGGCAATCTAGTCTATACTTGTTTGCTGTGCGTACAACATAGTAATTCTAGGCTAATAACCGGAATAAGAATACATAACGTTTTCAAAATCGGATATCACGGTTAGTAGAGGCCGGTCTTCGGACCGCGCGAGAGGCGGTGCTCATAGTTGACCTTCCCCAATCGTACCCAAGCTCCCGAGCCGAAGCAACTTTGGTGATGACGGACACGTGGCCTTTGGCACCGAGTCAGGGTTTCCTAAATTTCCCCATTAGAAAATATTTAGGTGGCGACTCTGTATCTGGCGAAGCAGTCCATGTTTGGCACTTCTTTCAAAAATCTGTTTTCAAAAAATGATTTGCCGGATTTGGACTCTTTGGTTCAGATTTAGAACCGTGACGCAAATCGAGTCCGAATTGTAGCGGGGCCCCTCGCGGGCGTTGTTACACCTAGAAACTTAACTTTGTTAAGTCAAAACTCACTTTCCAAATTTAGCATACGAATGGTGTGCTTTAAGCAACTCAAGTATAACTCGCAAGTGTTCCTCGTGCTCCTCCTTAGAGGGTGAGTAGACTAAGATGTTGTTGACGAAGACGACCACGAACTGGTCTAGGAACTTATGAAAGACTCGATTCATGGAGTATATAAATGATGCCAGTGCATTGGTTAGCCCAAAAGGCATCACTAAGAACTCATAATGGCTATACTGCATACAAAATGTTGTTTTCTGAATATACTCATCTTTTTACCCTTAACTGGTGATACCCTTCGATCTCAAATCAGTTTTCAAAAAGCAACGCGACCCCTTCAACTGTTCAAATAGGTCATCTATTCGTGGTAAAGGGTACTTGTTCTTAACAGTTACCCAATTTAACTTTTAGTAATCAATATACAATCGTAATGTGCCATATTTCTTCTTTGCAAAGAAAGTCGATGCTCCCCAAGTCGAGGTACTAGGGCCCCTTATCTAATAAATCCTGGAGCTATACCTTCAACTCACACAACTTGGCTGGCATAAACCTATATGGCGCCATGGAAATTGAAGTCATGCCTAGGTTAAATCAATAGAGAATTCAATCTCTCTATGTGGTGGTAACTCTGTGAGATCCTTCGGAAAGATGTCTAGATACTCTCAAATTACTCTTAGTAAATCACCCATAACCATACTACCCTAATCAGCTATCGTGATGGCAAAAAGGAAACTTAACTCTCCTCAATCCTTAAGGTCATATAACAGAGGAATAAGACTATCACCCCAGCCACACATAAAGTAGAAGCACTCTCCTAATGATGTACACATCGACACCCTTCTATGATGGCAATCTATTGAAGCCTAAAACTAAGTCAACCAATCTATACACAGAATCACATCAAAAGCATGAATGTCAAGAACAACAAAGTCAAAAGAGAGTCAATGACCTACAATCTCAATTTCATAGGAGCAACATACTCGACATAATGCCACTCTATTCCAATAAGTGTCTCGACAAACAAAGTATACTCCAACTGATCAAACTCCAACTCCAAAGTAAATGCAAAAGAAGATAAAATGAAGGAATGAGATGCACCTATATCAATCAACACATTAGCTAAGGAATTGAGTAACAAAAAATTACCTCTTACAACGGGAGGTACCGACAACTGCTTCGGTGTGGTCATAGCATACACATGCTCTGGAGGCCTCTAATCAACTTGCTCACCCCTCGGAGCATAGGCCTGAAGAACTGACTGAGCTAAAGTGGCTTCCTAATTGGCCTTGAGGTCTGAACAGATTGAGCTGACTGATGGGCCTGTGTCTACCTTGAACTAGACTCATCACATGTGCCACCTGACTGAAGACAAAACCTCCTCAAATGCCCTGACTATCCACACTGATAACAGGTAGGCGACTGCCTTTTTCTTTGGCCCTGACTTTGAGAATGAGTCGAAGGCGATGTAGACTGTTGCCCTCCTCCTATCTACGGGCAAACTGAAGACTTGTGACCCAACTAACCATACTTAAAGCACGTGAACCCACCTTGGTTACCTCTTCTCGAACCCGAACTCGAACTTGGCATGAGAAATGTAGATCTAGACTACAAGGCTTGGGACTGCTGCAGGGCAGAACCCCTATGTCTCTTGTTGTTCCTTACATCTCCCTGAAAACTCCTACGCTCTCTGCTTAGAGCCTCTCATCTGCTCTTCCTCCACCTGAATCACCATCTCCAAATGGGCTGCCGATTCGACAAGGCATCCATAATCCCGAATCATAGACTCGACCACCTTGAAAAGGAGCCAAATCCTCAATCTCTTCTTAAAGTTAATACAATGGCATTTCTCCGTTGTCACAAGTTCCGATGCAAACCTCGAAAGGCTAGTGAAAGCCACCCCAAACTTGACTTCAGAAACTTCTCTCTGAATTTCTCCCTTCCTATGGGTGGTAAAAACTTGTCATGAAAGGAAGTAACAAAAGCCTCCCAAGTCACCCTGATACGACCCCTAGCAAACTTCCACCACTGACTAGCGTCATCTCTAAGCTGAAAGGACACCAAGGTCACCCTTAAATCATTGTCTTCGATGCCAAGCATCTCAAACATCTTCACCATTTTCTCAAGCCACTTGTCGGCCTTCAGTGGTGCTTTTGGATCCTTGATATACTCATCCAGATTCGACCAAAAGAACTCCATCTTTAGAAAAGATGGCTTTATCTCTGCAACATGGGCCTAGACTTGATTCTTAGCCCTGAGAATATCTATGGATTCCCGTAATGCTCCTGCTATTTCGTGGGCTAAGGCGCCTATGGCTTGCAGACCTACTGGCTTAACCACGTTAGCCTGACCAATCCCCTTCTCTTGTGCCTGAATCTCATCTGGAATCGGCATTTCTTACTGCCTAGGCCTGCCACACCTACCACCTCCACGTCCACATCCTGACATACTGATAAAGGTAATGCAAATATTTAGCACATTCACAAATGTGCCAAAGCTAATTCACTTACATCTTAATACGATGGAAAACACAATAATTCATTCCACATAAGCACGAAATCACATAGTCACAAACAAATTTCCTTTCTAGATAATAATCGTTCTGTGATATTGCTAGAATTCCAGTTAGAATTAGCAGTGATCTTCTCTTCTAACAGGACTTCTAGAAATTCCTAGACACAATAATTATCTTAGAAACTAAATCCCATACTCATCTAGTCACATAAACATGTTCACATAGCATACTAGGCTTATTTCTAATACTATCTAGCAAGACAAACCCATTGTAGTAAGAACTACGTCCTATGATCTCAAAGTATTCAAACCCAGTAGCTCTGATACTAAGCCATGAAGAACACTAATGCTGTGTTTGGTTGGAGGATTTAGGGAGGGATTTGGAAAGGAAAATGGAAAAGGTAGGTGAAATGTGAATAAAACGTGCCTATATTTCACCTAGTTTCACATACCTTTTCCCTTTCCCTTTTCAAATCTCCTAACCAAACACAGCATAAAGGCCCTAACTGCATTCTAGATCTAGATATTGCTTTAAGGGAAGTGGCTATATGTCTTTCTGAGAAGTTCAAAATATCACACATAGATAAATTTGATGGCTTAAGAGACCCCATGGTGCATGTCCTACTTTTTGCCGACATTCTGAGGTCCATATGACTTATTCACCAATAAACCTTGTCTTTGTTGCTAACTGGTACACCAAGCTTGATAATAAGATCAAATGAAAGTGTAATGAGCTAGCCAAGGAATTTGTCGCCCAGTACTTCTACAACACCCACTTTAAGGTAATTATGAGGGAATTTGAAACTACCAAGCAAGAACCCAATGAAAGCTTTGGCGACTTTGTCACGAGATGGAGAGCTAAAGCGCCAAGAATGACCAACCAGCCCGATAAGAAGAACCAAGTGATGACCGTTATGAAAAACTTGCATACACCTCTACTTGGCATCATGTTGCTTTTTCCCTTATTTAGTTTTCGAGAAATGTTTGACACCGAGAACCAAATACAAGATGGAATGAACCAAGGTATCTTCAAAGTAGAAGCCACCACCTAATTGCAAACAAAGCCTTTTACCAAAAATATACCAACCATACCTCCCAATACCAAGCCCAAATCCACTCCATAGGAACCTAAGTTGTGCCTAACCTTTTTGCTAGAACCACCCAAGCTACCCAATCTACTTGCACCGAAAGAACCTTCCACCCACTTCACATGTCATTTTCTAAAGCAATGCAAATCCTTATAAACAATGGGCACCTTAAACCTGTCAGCGTTAAAACTCTATAAGATCCCTTACCTACTAGCCATGACCCTACAAAATACTATGCCTTCCAACAACAAGTCGACCATGAAACTGATCGATGTGTTTGCCTTCGTCATGAGATCCAAGACCTCAAAGACAATAAAATTATAACACATCCTCAAAAGCCAAATGTTATCACCAACCCTTTGCTTGAGCACAATAAGACTAACACTTATCTGCCTAATTTTAATGCCATATGAACCAACTTATCAACTTTCGATCCTATTTAGTATATCATGTCATCTAACTTACCTAAGCCAATAGTACCCATACCTGAGGAAATGGAAATGGCCTTCATTGAAAGAAGTCACAAGCAAGTGACCTTAATCTTGTGGCAATTTTTTTTGCTCAGATAGAGACATTAATCACAAGATTGAAAGCCTGCAGCAATCAGAGTACCCAAGAGTATGAGAAAACTTCACAGAAGATGAATGGGTAGACTTTGTGTTTGGCGGAATGGAACCAGTAGAAGATGTACCAATAATCTCTATGATAAATAAGCAAGACCAGTCTGCGGAATCATATGATCCTAGTAAGTATATTGTACCTGTTGTTGAATCTAAGTCGGAAGTGGTGTTCCCCGAATCCATAGACATCGACTTTTTAGAGGCGAGCCTTACCAAAAAGAGTTTTTCGACTCTAAATGGCTCTAGCACTCCAGACCACCCTAATGATTTTGATGGCTTTCGGCATGTAGAGAATCAAGGATGGAAAAGTGATTTTGAGGAAAAAGAAGATGACAACAAAAAAAGAGAGGAGAAAGATAAAAAGCAAGAAGACGAAGCTGAACCCTACTCCGAAGGCTACTCAAAAATAGAAGAGTGGGAAATAGTTGATATTCGAGAATCTATTTTGAATGCTTGGAAAACAAAAAGGAAAATTCCAACCCTTGACTGCCATGATGAAAGGAAAATACTAAAATGGAGATGCTGGGCTAGCTGAGGTTTATTACACCTTGAAGTTCACAGCTATGTGGCATTACAGGAAGAACAAAGAGAAAGAAAATCAAGCAAAAATGGATGAGGGCTGGTTCATAGTGGCCTTGTTCAAAAGAGGAGTAAAGAAGAAAATAGTGGGCATAACAAATTCACTTTGATATGTTAAGTCAGAAAATAGTGGGCAGAACAAATTCACTTTGAGAATAACTACTATAGCTTGGGAAACTTGCATTTTGTGAACATGTCAGAAATAGAAACATTGGATGAGGATGCCACCAAGTACATAGTGGATACAATAAAATGCCATCTAACAAACAAACCTATTGAAAATTGTTTTGCTCATGGATTTGGTAATGAAACTAATAAAATGAGTCAAGTGAGTCAGAATATGGCTTGTTGGATTTTAACGTGTCAGTCTTCTTGAGTAATATTGAATCTATTTTGATTTTGATTTTTTTTTTTTTTTTGGGGCTAACTTCACTTATCCCCCCTGTGGTTTAGGCCAGGTGTCATTTACGTCCCTAACGTTTGGAAATAACCACATAACCTCCATATGGTTTGTGGGCTGAAATGCATTGTTAAAACCATTAAGGATTTAATGAAAAATACTAAAATATCATTGGATTTTTGTCATTCGTTTGGAAGGCAAAGTGCACTTTAACCTCCTGTGCTTTATTTCATGTGCAATTTACCCCATTGAAATTTGAAAATGAGCATATAAATCATTTATGTTTGCCACGTGTTTCACACTTGCTGTTAAATTGGACGGAATGTTTAACGGTGTTTAACAGTGCACTTCAGTCCACAAACCATGTGGGGGTTATGTAGTCATTTCCAAATGTTAGGGGGGTAAACAGCACATGACCCAAACCACCGAGGGATAAAGTGATGTTTGCCCTTATTTATTTTGTTTTGTTTTCAAGTCTTTGCTGGATATTGGAATCCCCATTTCTATTAATATAGTTAGTACTTTTGGATGCTTCACGATGCTAAAAGTTGATTGCGTTAATCCCAAGTTTATTTTTTAAAATAATGATTCTTCAAAAGCTTAAAAGACCTAATTGAATGGGAAGATGGAATACGAGCCAAATTTAAAATGAATGAGATAACGTCAATAAATTGGGTAATGAGGGGAAGTTCTTATATGGTCTAGATTAGATCCCTGCTGTTTTTATAGGAATACAGTACTTAGTGGCTCCTTTTAAAAAAGAATCCCAAAATATATTTTTGTGTGATCTTATGAAAACATGCCTAGAATCAATCTTAAGACTGTGTAACATAAAATCCCTCTAGACTCTGGAACCAAATCCATAGCAAGGATCTCAAGCATTGATAAAACTGGGGCAATTTTTCTATTTCCCAGCACGAAGCAAGGAACATCTTCCCACCATAGAAAGCAAAAGAAGCGAAGGCACGAAGCTGACATCATTTCAAGAACATGATCCAAGGAAGACATTCAAATCAAACAAAGCAAGGTCACCATGATAAAAAGGAACCATTATTGCAGCAAATCTAAATAGGATGAAATTCACACAATATATCGACCTGAGAGAGCTCGTTAGGTCAAAAACCTCAAAAGGCAAACTAAAGAAAATTTAGAGCGTGAAAGAAAGGCAAAATAAATAAATAAATAAATAAATAAAAGAAAATAAATATCTACTACTATTATAAAAGCGTGAAGAGCCAGCCATGTTTTCTATTTTTTTTAAAATCTCAATTTTATCCTCTCAAATCTACTATATTTTCTAATAGTCATGAAGAGTCTTATGTAAACCAACTATCCTTTTATTTTTGGAGTTGAACACTCAAAAATGTAAAAACAATATATCTGCTTCCAAGAATCTTATATAAATATAAATAAATTGTCTCCCTTTTTATAAAAAAATTAAAAAAAAAAAAAAAAAGTCGTCTCCCTATGTTTTACATTTATGATGATTGAAGAATAAAAAAACAATTCGTAGGTTATCTTCATACACTTTTTTTTGTTTAAATTATATTTTTTGAATTGTAATATTTTACATGGTATTTTAATAACCAAGATATAATGTCAAAATTCCAAATAAGGACCACTTTCCTGGTTTTATTTTTTAAATTTGATTTTTAGTTCTTTTATTTTTCATATTTTCTCAGTTTTGGTGATTAAAGATATTAGAATTTTTTCATATTTTATATTTAAATTATATTTTTACATGAAAATCTAATATCTAATAACCTAAATAGAATTAAAAAGTAAAATATTGGTAAATTTTTTTTTTATAAATTCAAACGTGTACTATTTTTAATCATATTATTATTATTATTATTATTATTATTATTATTATTATTATTATTTAATATTAATAATTTTTTTCCAAAAAGAATACCCAATAAATTATTTTCTAAGTGTATTTTAGATTAAGTGAATCTAAATCTAAAAGTAAAATTTTAAAAAAAATGTATTAAATTAAGTGAATCTAAAAGAAAATAAAAGGGTTATTAAAATAAAATAAAAAATAGCGTCAAAGACAAAAAAACATGAAAGTTAAAAAAATCAAAACAAAAGTTTGAAAAAACAAATTAAACTACTCTTTTTTTTTTTCTTTTTTTTTTTTTACATCTTTCTTTACTAATCTCTAATTTTACACAATTATTTACAAATTCCTTTTAATTTTTATGTGAATTTAATAATCTAATTAAAAAAGGTGCATACACACAAAAATGAAACACTAAGGTATCGTTTAGTAACACTTATGTTTTTAGTTTTCTGTTTATATTTACAAAAATTTTAAAAACTCAAATAAAAACTTGTTTGATAAATTTTTTGATTTATAAATCAGTGGTCTCAGTTTATAAATTTGACCAAAAAATGAAAACACAAAATGAATCTTTGACTTTTTGGTATGTGTTGTTGGCTTTTTGGCCAAAAAGGTAACTTTTTGGCTAATTGGCTATTTTAGCCTCTTGCCAAACGAGGCCTAAACATCTACATTATGATCAATTATTTAGTTATGGATAATTAACTTCTTATTGTTATCTGTATTATGTTGTTGCAAAAGATTTCACATATTACTTTTGTGATACCTTATATATGTCAATATCTACATATATAAATATGTATAAAAAATATAAATGTAAATTTATATATGTTACTGTATTCACACATTGTCAATCTGTAATGTTATATTATTATCGGATACATTAATTTTCTAACATGTATCACTTTAGTAATAAGTTATATTTACTAGAAAAAAAAAATTGCAAAATTATTTATTGTTTTTCTATCAACTTATGTTCAATAAATATATACATACATGTCATACAAACAAGTGTCCACAACAAACACTTCCAATAACAAATCAAGACTTTGCGAAGCACCTGCATCACGACAATAATTGTACTTTTTATATTTATTTATTTCACGACAATTGTATAGAAATTGTATGCTAATGACTAATGTTATATTTTTCATCATACAAAATATTCGTGACATAGAAAACAAGACTCAAGAACTATTGATGTATAAAAATATATTACATATTGATATTAATGTATTCTTTCACCAATAGTATACAAATAATATAAAATAGTGAGTTCAATGAATTTGTATTATAAAATGAACTATTAAGCAAAATTGTGTCATTTTGCAATTAATTTTATACCTTCAATTGTATTACAGGTACGGATTATGGGAAATTAAAGTGGGAAGTTTATAGAAAAATATTTGGGTAATACTATATATTTAAAGAACGTGTTTATTATTTATTGTTTAAGATAAAATTGTAATCTTAATAATCTAACTATAAATTAATGTTTATGTTTATAAAAATTTTCATTTATTATTTAAATTCTTTAGCCAACTATATATATTTATTTATTCCTTAGTTGTATTTTGGATACAGATTAATTTACATATGAGCAATGATTCATAGCACTAAATTTGAAGCTCTAACAATGACACTAATGATGTGGCATGAAGCAAAAAAATATATATATATACACCAAATCACTCATGAGTGGGGCCCACTGCCACATAAGTAGAGCTCTACTTTTAGTGCTCTCAAACATTTTTGTTTACATATATAAGTCTATATACTTTGTATGCATATCATATACCAATTTAAGATACGTATAATTACAATACTAATAGTTGATGAAAAGTCATGTACCATGTACAACGCACGTGCCCGACCACTAGTGAAAAAAAAAAAAAAAAAAAAAAAAGAGAAAAATGGGAAAAGAAAGAAAGAAATGAAAAGAAAAATAGAAAATGAAAGCTTGTAAGATTAAAAATTCAAAAGAGGGATCTTAGCAAAAGTTAGAGCACAAAATGAGAGAGAGTTAACATTCGAGTAAACCCTACCCTGAACTATGGAGGGCCTGATTCCCATCCTAGGGATAGGTATGCAACTCCACACTGTAGTTCGGTCCCGTCTCATTCAAATTTCATCGTCCATCAGTACTGGTCATCAATCTAAGCACTTGAATGTCAAGCTCTTTTTTTTTTTTTTCCCCAAAGACGAGGTTTAATTACGGAATTCATTAGATTCGATTATAGAATTGTCTTATTAGTAAGCTTGTGAAAATTATCATTTGGATTATTTTTAAATGAGAAGAGTGAGTGATTTGTGTTCCTTTTTCGATTGACCATTTACACAATATTTTCAAAACAAAAGGAATGAACTTCATTGCACTATTTTACTGATAATAATTGCAAACATGACAAACTACAGCAAAGTCAACTAACTTCCATTCAATGAAAATCTTTAGAAGCTAAGATGAAAATAAATGGGATTCAAACTTTAAACTAGGGGTACCATGAGCCAGGTTTGAATTACTCAGTCTTTTATCCTCTATGTTTCTCGACCCATTGAATCTTGCGTGCAAGCCACTCAATGAATGCCCGCAACAGTCTGCAACTAAAACCAACTTCCGCCATTATCAATGTTCTATCTTGTCAAGCTTTGGCATTAGCCTTCAAGTGAGAAGCTCGAAAAACAAAAGAAGAAGGGTATGAAGGGGAACCCAAATGAGCCATTTACTCATGCCCAAACTCGTGCAGAATCCGATGAGGGAAATAATAGGCCATGCGAGACAAGCCAACTACCTTTACGCCTAGAAATGGGGGCATCTCTCGAGTCATGACTAGAGATGCTAACTAGGGGGAACGCCAAGCTATGTCTCTGTAAGTCTAGGAACTCAACCAACCATACCAGTCTTTAGCAGAATCCATCCTCACCAACTGGGCACGAGCATGGAATGAGATTGTCGAGTAACGGGTAGGAGCCATCCGCACCTTCAATTTGTCCATAAGCCACATTTGGGAAAAATAGAAAAAAAGAAAAGAGAGACAAAAGAATAGAGATGTATGAGATGAGTGGAAAAAGTGAACTGAAGTGTGCTAAAACTAGAATAGAGAGGTGAAAGATGAGAAACCAAGTGAGATGGGTGGTACCTAAAGTAATACCGAACTCCTAGCAAAATCCACAATCCTACTAGCGCGAACCTCGTCTAAACCCATCAGGGTATCTGCCAAGACCAACCCAATAAAGCTTCTCTTGTCCTTAACCTGCTTCGCCATATCGACCAAGATAAGGCTAGCTACCCTATTACTCGACACCAATTATTAAATTGGGCAGGTAAGTAAATACACAAAGTCGTCCGCCCATATTCTTCAAACTTCTAATCCCTCAAATCACACCTACTAGTGAACTTATCAATCAAAGTAATGACTAATAACTCACCATTCCAAACGCAAGCCTTGAATTCACTTGGAAGCAACCCAGAGATCTCATCTAGCAACTTAGGATAGCCTGTCAAAAGAGTTCGCTACACCAAATCAACTCTTGGAGGGCACTCTAGCAGGACTTCAAATTGCTCAAAAGTGGAGCAGAGTTCTTGTTGTCTAAACAAGAAAACGTGGACATTCAAATCCCAAAACCAAGTTGCCGCACAAAGGAACAAGTCGATGTTCAACTTGCTAAAAGAAAATATGGAGTTCAGGCCATAACTATGAAAGTTAACTTGCTCGGCACCATCCAGATTGTCCATCCATATGGACAAACCATTCTAGGAAGACATGACTATGAACCAAGAAGAAGAATGGGGTCAAAAGTTGATTGGAAAGGGGTTGTGTGAATAAACCTTAGTGCAGGATGGACTATTTATAGGCCAAAATAGAGCAAAGACGGCTTAAGAAGCAAAACCCTAAAACCTGAATGTTATGGAAAGACAAGTGTGTGGACGTGACTAGTGCATGCGCACATCCATGGCGCTTGTGTACATTTTGTGCTGACTGTGGAGTTTTGGTTATTCAGGGACACGACACACGACGTTCCAAAGATAATGGGGGCATTATGGTATCAATTTTTGAGTTTTTTTATTTTTATTTTAAAGGTTGTTAGGCTGTTTGTTCAGTATTTTTGAGTTTTAATTTTGGTTTCATTACTTCTCTTTAGTTTTGTTCAAAGAGTCATTACCAGATCCATGAAAAGAGCACAAAAGGCCAAGAATTCGAAAGAGATACTCAGATTTTTTAAAAGAAAAAAAAGGGAAAAAAAGAAAGAAAGTTGGAATTCATTTGCATACACTATGGAATTTTTAAACTGTACAAAATTTTTTACAAAAAATTGGGCATTCTTCAAAAGCATCTTATACAAGGTTTTTTAAAAAAGAAAAGAAAAATACAAAAGGTAAAAACAAAAATCCAAAAGGCTATGATGCATGGACCCAGTCAACCTCCTTGAGTGCACTTCGAAGCACCCTGAGATGGACCCTCCTTATCTTCATCATCACCCTTATCATTGTCGAGGTTATAATCATCATTAATCGTTTCCTCTAGCAACGTAGGATACAAATGCACTTTATGCATGCCCAGATGGGCCAATATCCTACAAAGAGTAAAAAAGGACTCGAAATACACCAAAATCTTAGAATAGTTGGAATCACCAGAAAATGATAGAAAGAGAGACACCTGAATCGGGCCTCATTTTCCTGTAGCAAACTCTTAGATCACCATTACCATGCCTGCCATCGTCCTGTAGTAGTCCTCGACATAGGCACAGAGAACTTGTAAAGGGGAATCAAAGATAAGTATAAAATCGAGATAGGATATAAAAACATAAATGGTAAAGACAGAAAGACACATGCTCGACTTCGGTAAGGATATGATAGGGTAGTATGGCTGGCTCGGGGATGGGCACTATAGTTGTGCCAAGCCACATCATCACTAATACAATAATAGGCATCACGGGTAGGTAAGCCCTTCAATATCTGCAGTAGCACCAACACCCTCGGACGACACTATACTTGGAACCGGAACTAGAACCAAAACGGGATCTCGTCCTCGACCTCAGGCAGCGAGAAAGATGGCAGGACCTTCTATGATTCCTACCAATCATTCTCTCAGATGGGACCGAACATGCTCCATGTAGTCTCTATTCACCAGTAATCCCTCAGTATCAGTGCCACTTCAGACAAGGAGAAGCTCATCTTTGGTGAAAGTATCCTTTATCCTCATGCTAGCAAGAGGAGACACTGAAATCCATGGCTGAGTTATGCCCAAAGACTAGTGATAGACCTGCTCAGCCAAGTAGCAAACACGATAGAATGGCCCCTCCAGCAAGAGTCGTTGTCAGCTGCTGCGATGGTCGGGTACCAAACCTCGCCAGCGGGGGCGCAGCTATCGAAAGACGCCACATGATCTGAAAAATGATAAGTTGATAATTAGTATATAAGTATAAAAGAATCAGGACAATCGGAGTATGGTTAGATTAGAAAGACTCATGTGGTCATGGGTGATGGTATCGAGCATTTGTAAATGCTGACCAACAGTAAAAGGAAAGGGAAATACTGTCTATCTCTATGACATCTCTTGTATAGGATAGCCCGAGGAAAGATGTCTAGAGAGACGCCTCGTACCCTAAGTCTCACCTTTGGGAAATACTCAAAAAACCACATCTGTAGGCAAGCATAGGGAATAGATAGTCAAGAAAATAGGAAACAGACAGATGTCGTGGTTAACAGATAGGACAAACAAATATGTACAAAGGAAAAAGAATAGTAAGCAATATACCTCCCATAGATGCTAGTGTCTGTAGAGCCCAGTACCACTGTTATGCAAGACAACACTCATAATAACCGTACATGGTAGCCAAAGTTGCGCCACCCCAATCGTAGTCCCTAATTTGATCCATGTCGACCATGGTGGCCAATAAACGAACATGAAGCTTGTTAGCCCTATTCGCAAATAGAACCTTCCTAAATAGTTATAACAAGAATCCTCTAGTATAGTGGGCAATTTGGATGTGAGTGATCGGTTAGTGGTGTCAAAATCAATCACAGAACCACTGATATGGAACTAGACCACTTTCATGAGATGGGCTAACGCTCATGAAGAACCTCATTATATCATTCCAGTGAGCAAGGTCTGAGTCAAGCAGGATGGAAAGGTGGCCAACTGGAAAGCCTGACAGCATCATAAAGTCCTTTGGCATCATGGTCATCTCGCTGGAGCTCGGAAAGTGAAAAGAGTCTGTGGTGTCCTATCATCACTCCATCAAAGTCACGAAAAGGCTGTGACTAACCTATGCGTCACTCAAGGACTCACATAAAGGCCCAAAGCATACTTATCCACTAGAAGTCTGACAGTCTTAGGAAGGGCTGGGTATCACTCTGCTACACTAGATAGAGAGTTGAAGTCACGGGCGGGACAGGAGCACTCCTATAGGAAAGAATAGAGATGTGTAAATCACTAGAAAAAATAGAGGAAACATAATAATAGTGCAAAATGGAGAAATGATACCATACCCTGAAGCTTGTATGGGACATGTGCTGCTTTGGCTCCCAAAGAACCATTGAACGAGGGCTATCCTCGTCTAGCTCAGGAAATCACTCCATCTTGACCCGTGGAGCATGGGCAAGAGGAACATAGATAGTAGGATCAAAAGGTAGGAACTACTTAGCCATTTGGAAAGTATATCACAAGCAATGCAATGGCTCCAAAAAATAAGAAATAATGTAAAAAAAGTGGCAAACATAGTAAGAAAGTACAAAAAATGGTCCAAAAATTCAAGATGGGTATTCGGTAGGCTGTATGATACAGTGACCGTGACAAGGTATAATGGGTATAGGTAAATGTTCGCAGAATAAAAGGAAATAGGAAAAAAAACTCTTGGCATTCAAGAAAAATAAACGAAAAGTCACCAAATAGCTCGCAGAAAGTCATAAAAGCATGCAACAATAGAAGGAAAGTCGAAAAAGTGAGAAAAATAATAAAAATACTTGAGAAAGATCGGGAAGTGGTCGAAATTAGAAACTGTTTAGTAGAAATGAAGGTTGTAAAGCAAGGAATCCGAAAATATGAATGGAACGTCGAACCACAAAACAATGAGAAGGCATCGAGGTCGAAAAAGAAGGAGCTAGGAAGGAAGAAGAGAGGTTTTCGAAAATGGTAGTGAGGGAAATGAAGCTTCAAAGGCAATATAAGCCCTTCGAGTTGCGGTAAACTGTTTCACGCCGATTGATTATACGTACGCATGATCGTTGTGTGTGCGCACATTGGTCTAGTATGTGCACACACATCCTATGCTATCACATGTGTGGCCAACATGCCTCATACGTATGGTCAACCTGTGACACCCTTAGAACATCCTCAAGGCACAGGTACATCCAAAACTCAAGCTCAAGCATTGGTATGCCTTTCAAGGCACATCATGTTAATTGAAAATTCAATCGTCTATCTTATTGCATTGTAATACACTGGCACACAAATCATTTGGCACCCGCATGAAATGATACCTAATAAAACCTCATGTCTCATCAATACGAGCATGGAATGACACTCAATAAACCCCTATGTCTTGTCGATACGAGCATGGAATGGCACCGAATAAACCCTCATGTCTCGTCGATACAAGCATGGAATGGCACTTAATAAATTCCCATGTCTCGTCGATACAAGCATGGAATGACACTCAAGAAATCCCCTTGTGTCATCGATATGAGCATGGAATGACACTCAATAAACTTCCAAGTCTTATCAATACGAGCATGGAATGGCATTTAATAAACCTCCATGTCTCGTCGATACGAACATGGGATGGCATTCAATAATCCCCTATGGTTTGTCGATATGAACATAGAATGACATTCAATAAACCACTATTCCTCGTCGATACAAGCATGGAATGGTACTCAATAAATTCCCATGTCTCATTGATACGAGCATGGAATGGCACTCAATAAACCCTCATGTTTTCTCGATATGAGCATGGAATGGTATCTAATAAACCCCCACGCCTCGTCTACACAAGTATGGAAAGACATCCACTAAATCTCCATGCCTCATCGATACAAGCATGGAATGACACCTAATAAAACCCCTATGCCTCTTTTGACTTGGGTATGAAATGGCACTAATTTATAAATCCTCATGCCTCATCTAACATAAGCACATGGAATGGCATGCATTGGCATCATGATAACATCTCTAACTACATTGCGGTGTGTATTATTGTTTGGAATGGTTTTCTTTGGAAAATTTGCTGGACTGGCACAACTTGAAAAGGAATAGAAATGAACTTGGCAAAAGCTTTGGCATAGCAGGGTGAGAATGATAGGTATCACCCACTCTTCTCTTTTTAGATTGCATGTTTAGATGAATGTTTGAGTGCTTATTGCACACACTTACTCACGTATGAATTGTTTCACAACTACCCTCAAACTACATTGATCTGACTCCTTGCATCAAGGATATATAGGCAACCTGCGGGTTCAATCACTTGCATGAATATTTGCCACTTCTTTAAGCCTTAGAGTTATATTAACTAGTATGGTCTCAAATCTTTGACATGCACTCCACATCACTTCTTGATTGCTTGAGTTCTATCAAAGAAGGGGGGCAACAGTAGACAACCTATTTTGATTGACCCTAAGACTTCGAGCACTTGCAAACCTCCCGATAATGAAATAGTAATTACATCATCTTTGGAATATTTAAAGTTGTTTGGAGTTGTTGCACAAACCCATTTTGGTCAAAAGTTAATTTTTTGCAAAAAAGACCGTTTTATCCCTGAACCCGTTTTTAGCCAAAAACTAAATTTTTAACCTCGAGAAAAAGAGAGAGACCTGGTTGTACTTTGATAAAATATATTTTCCAAAATTAGTGATCGATTTTATCAAAACATTGATTAGAAGGCAATTTGGGTTTACTTGAGCCAAAAGCAAGCTAGGAGTATTGGATCCTACAACTGTGCATGCATACATGGCACGTGTACCAAGGCAAAATGTGTGTGCACATATTAGTTATGAGTGCGCACAATAGTTGTGCGTACGCAAATCCAAGCGTGGTAGAGACATACATAGATGTGTATATATGTACCTGAACTTTAGCAAAAAAACATAATCAGAATGAAAGAAGCCAAAAACCCAGCTGTGGGCCATATTATTTAGGATTGATTTTGCTTTTGTAGAAAGTGCACTAACCTCAAAGCAACCAATATATGTTTACTTACAGTAGTATATTTGTTGTGTTCTTCGTTGTTCTCATTTAGTCGTTCCCACAGACGGCACCAATTGTGAGACCATGAAATATCCTCTTACATGGATGTTGTAGAGATCCAATGAAGAGAAGAGCTTCACCCTTGTAGATCTGCAATGATGAACATAGTCGGTGCCTGTAGACGCGTCCTTGGGCTTCATGCTACAGTTCGGACTCAAATGTCACGGTTCTTAATCTGATCTCACAAAGTGTAATGTAAGACTGATAAATCACCAAAAAGTCCAAATCCGGCAAATTGTTTTGGAAAACTGATTTTTAAGAAAGAAGTGCCAAACATGGACTGCTTTGCCAGATACAGAGTCGCCACCTAAATATTTTATTTTTGAAAAAATTTAGGAAATCCTAACTCATTGCCTAAGGCCACGTGTCCGTCATCACCAAAGTTGCCTCGGCTCGGGAACTTGGGTACGATTGGGGAAGGTCATCTATGAGCACCCCCACTCGCCCAATCAAAGATCGGCCTGTACTAAACATGATATCTTGTTTTTGAAAAACATATGCGTTCTTATTCCGGTTTATTAGCCTAGAATTACTATGTGATGCGCACAACACACAAGTATAGACTGGATCACCTAAGTTGAAACAAAACATCTCATGTTTGTTTGTTTGAAAATGGTTTGAAGGTGCTACTCGCAAGTAGGCTAATACGTGGATTTGCCACCCTCAAGTGGGCTTAAGAAAACATGATTTTGCCACCCTCAAGTGGGCTTAAAACTCGCATTTCGATGAATTGTTCCAATTCAAGCAATCCAACCTTCACCCACAGGCATTCATGTAGTTATATCACATAAGCAAATAGCCTCATGACAAGCATGCTTTCATGGTAACACTCACACTCATGCAAGATGCTAAAGTATAAAAGCTTACCTAGTACTCCGAGCCAAAACAACAACTAGTTAGTAATCAATGCATGCTCCTAGCTATGTTAAGATGCCTAATGCAACACATACAAAATGCACCTAGAAGTAGGCTCGGCTATTCTAAAATGGCATATGGAATGCAACTTGATAACATGTATTCAAATCGGTATTGAAATACAATGCAGTTAGCATGATGCGCCGAGCCCGGTGCATGTAGTACAGATGAATGAATGTAAACATGCAAACATAAGTATGCTAATTGAAATATACCCTAGAACTAACCATCGAAAGTGGTTAAATAAAAGGGAGAAAGACGTGGGGTTGAAAGACATTTACACACTCACGCACACTTATTATAAAATTCGCCATCTCGATGGAGGGTCCGAATAAATAATACAAATTGACTAATTAACTAACTAACTAGCTAATTAATTATTACGCAACACTTAACTAATTAAACAAATTAATTAAGCTATGAAAGCAGTAAAATAGCTTCGGGAAGAGGGACAAATGCTTGCATGCTCGGCTTCGCTCGAAAATCTATCGCCATGCTCATCTTGCCTCTGTTTACACTGCTCTGTACCTCTAAAAACTGCACAAGTCTCAAGGATGCTTCTGAATCACCGTCTGGGTGCTGTGAGAGGCCATCGGCCAAGCGGAACTGGTCATCGGCCAATAATGGGGCTCTCGGCCAAAAATGTTTAGTCGATCGGCACTAGAGATGGCCAGCCGGCCACATCTTCTTGCATAATGTTGTTTTGCTGCAGCAGAGGACAAACAGTGCATGGCAATGCATTTTCAAAGCAATGTGTGCACAACCATCCTTCCTATCATGTCACGAACTCAAGGGAGTATGGTTCTCGACCCTCGGGCCATCAATCACGCATTTCAATGCATGATGGCCAAAGGAACCAAGTGTGCAAATCAATATGGAATAAATGCACAAAACACATGAAGGCCTCACACTCTATCATGTTGGATCAAGAGCGTCGGCGACTAAGGATTGAGGCACGTTTCGTCACTTCAAGTACTAACGTTCCTCGCTCCTCGTGTTTGGTTTGACACCCCAAACCAAACACAATGTAATGCAAGCAAGTATGCCAAATACAATGCAACATGGAAATGCAATGCTATGCAACCTAAGCATGCCAAATGCAATAGGACTCAAGCATGCACACAAGGCTAAGGTAACAAGCATGCCAAATGCAATGCAACCTAATCAAGCATGTGACAAAATGCAAACTAGCAAGCATGTAAAATGCAACCTAAACATACAAACATGCATGGCATGCAAAGATGGACAAGCATGCAATGCGATAAGCATGCAACGACACACAAACCGCATGATCCATGGACTTACACTAAAAATGGATAGGCCTCAGCCACACCAAAAACAGTGGCCAAAATGATGAAGTGATAGAATGAAATGCACAATGAGCATGCACATGCGATGGTCCAAGAGTTAAGGCATAAGGTCACAACACCCAAACATGAGCGAGGGGTGACAATCATAGCAGTATGGTGACACCATAAGCTCTGAAATTATGTTAAGAGTGATGCCAAGTTAAATACATAACATAAGCAAGGCATGCTAATGGACTCCAAGTTCAAAGCTAGCCAAGGTACTTGAACCATGGCCATATCAACCAAGCCCCAAGGTGACCCAAAATAGTCCCAAGGCAAGCCAAAACAAGGCTAGAACATGCATGGGATGAGGTCAAAATATGTTAGAAAGGTGAGCATAAAACAAGACGCATACAAGGCCAAAAGGGAGGCAATTGCACTACACCTATTACAACTAAGCATGGCATGACTTAGGCCAGTAAAATCAAAGTTATGGTATGTTAGAATGAGCCCAAAAACCCACCTAGATGGCATCCTAAAGGCCTAAGTATGATGGCATGCACAATGACCTATTCTTAAGGCATGAAACACAAACTATCCAAAGCGTGGAATAGGTGATAAATGCAAGTATGTGACCATGAAACATGGACTGAAATTACATTTCACATGATGCCAAAATCATGAAAATACTTCAAGTAACACATGCTAATGAACTCAAGTCACAAAGCTTACAAGCTAGAATGAACCAAGGCTATACAAAACAATGCACGCATGACCAAGACAACACCAAATAGAGCTTAAACATGGTGAAACATGACTAAAAGCTCCTTTGAGTTGAGCCAAAATATGCAAGCATGATGATCCAAATGCAAGATGCATGTTATGCAAACATGCAAGATTACTCTACAAGTATATGAAGCATGCAAGATGCTATCGAACCAACATGGAATAGAGTTAAGGCAGGTCCTAAAAGCCACTAAAAAGTGCTGAAATAGAACCAAGACATGTTAAGTAAACATGCTACTTTTATAAGCTAACAACACAAGCACATGAGACATAAGGAGAGAGGGGTGTCCCTCTCCTATACAAGACTCCAAAACCACTTCTCTGCCACTAAAAATCCTCTGGATTTCAGTGGTGGGAAGTTAAAAATAAGATGATCCCAAATCTCAAAAGTAAAGGCACAAAACAAGGCCAAACAAGGCCTAAGAAGGGGTAGACAACCCCCAACCAAAAAGTGACCTTAAGAAACTATAACAAGCATACAAAATCAGAACTTTTTGTAGTTTAGAGTCAAGCTTGAAACAATATAGAAGTATGTGTCAAAGCTTAAGCAAGAATGGGGTATCTAAAGTTTAGAATCTCACATTTGAAGAACAACTTCAAGAACACAAGACCAGCAACTCTCTCTGATCAAAACTTTCTCAAAAACCTTAAAACCAATCTCCTAGTACCTCAGCACACAAGGATGGTGTAACTCTAGGTGTTCTAGTGCAAAAGTATGGACAAAATGCACTTTAGAACACAAATGCACACACAAAATGTAAAGAGAGGGAGATATAGAGATAGATAGATATATAACTTCTCCTTAGATTTTCTCTAACCCTTGAGAAGGGAGGAGGAGCTCCCTTCTTAAAGGAAACCAATTTCAAGGCTTTTTGGAGAAGCTAACACAAGGTGCAAATCCCTCCATACACGTGTATAGAGAGAATGAATTGTGCATACCAACTGTGACAACTGGCATAAAATATCTGCCAAAAGCAGATGGAAAGGGGTCGGCCGAAAAATATGGTCGATTGACCAACAAAGGTGGCCGGTCGACCAAAAACAATGCCGATCGGCCATCACCTTCGGCCGATGGCAAGAGAAAGGGGCCGATGGCTTCATGCCTTGGCCGATGGGTTAAGGAAATGGCCAACAAGCCACCATCTTCCCTTAAAAGCAAAAACACAAGTGCTTGGTCCACAACCAAGCATAAAACAGTCAAGTTGAGAGATCTTGAGGCAAGGCGCGTGGCTGAGACCTCCGGGAATTTAAAACGAACATGGGCATAGATAATCATTGAGTGTTCAAACGATGACGTCTAAGTCTTGAGGACAGTCAAAAATGGGGTGTCTACAGTGCCACCCAACCGGGGTTGCCTGCTGGGAGTACTCCGATGATGAAGTTAGTCCTTGAATCAAGAAGTAAATAATATATATATTTGAAGGGGTTCGTGTTCTGTAGAGAGAGAGATCAGACGTCCTCTTCACTTAGGATGCCCCCCCTTTATATAGATGGGAGGTGTGATATTTGCTTAGGCTGGACCCATTGTAGACTTTGTTCGGGTTAGGCCCAATAAGCTAGTTATGGGGGCCGAATATTGGAAATCATGAAGAAGCCGAATAGTTGGACTTGGGTCGAAGCATATATATGTTTCATTTAACCCTGTCCCTCAATTTAAATCTTGCCCCATTCGGCCAAATAGCCAATTGAATAAGGGGCTGAGCGAGAAGCGGTTTGCCGCAAACGAAGCCAAATAAATAGTTATACGGCAAATTGAAGGTGCGCCCAGTCCTAAGGCCCAAGAAAGAGAGTAATATAAATATAGGGTCATCAGTCAGAGAAAGCTATGTGAGAACTATTATGCTTAACTTAGAATACAAGTAATCCTGAGTGTAGAGACTGACTTTCCCGTCGAAGTGCTAATTCTAGCACCCCCGACCAGAGTGTTTATTCCTTTTCAGGTGACTAGCAGAGGATCATGAGCGTCCCCCAGGATCAGAAGAGTATTTCCAAACCACTTCTCCACAATTGGCGCCGTCTATGGGAATACTCAAACACATCCATGGCAGGCGTAACGGAAGACCTCCAATAGTTATTGATGAAACCATGTAGAGAGACAACCTCACTCCAACAAACATGCTTGGACCGGAGACTATCCTTGCAAGACGTGCTTTGAACTTCGCCTCACTCTCGACTTCAGAGCATGAGGCAATGCAGGCGATCATGGAACAAGCAAAGCAAAACGAACAGAGGTTGGAGAACATGATCGCTGAAAACGAACGTCTCCGTTAGGATTTGGCCTTGGCAGTGGCGAAGTCCAAACAAGCTGTACGCCAAGATCCGGAACGATCTGTGAGGGCAGGTGGTCGACGATCTCAAGCCCGACAACAAGACACTGATAGCGACTTCGACTCATTATCCCCGAAGCCCAAGAAGAAGGGACGATCTAAAACTTCCAGTTCTTGTAAAAATAGTCCACGTATAAGGCATAAGCGCAGAAGAAACAGCTCAGATGAAGAAGACCAGCATGATCCCTTTATACGACGGATCGCCAGGGCGGTTCTGCCCAAAAAGTTCAAAGCTCCGTCGTTCACTCTCTATGATGGAAAATCAGACCCCACCGATCACATCCGTCACTACAAGCAAGCCATGATATTGCATGCAGATGACGAGGCCCTTATGTACCGAATATTTCTCAATAGTTTGGGACCATTAGCTGTCAGGTGGTATTGTAAACTGGAGCTGGCCTTGATCAAAAGCTTCCATCAATTACAGAAATCCTTCAGGGCCAAATTCATCACCAACGAGGTCTAGCCGAAACAAGCAGACTCTCTCTGGGCAATGTAGATCCAGCCAGGAGAAACACTAAGAGCGTATTCAGCGCGCTATTGGGAGTGCTTTAATCTTGTTGATGACGCTTGCAACGACTCCATGGCCATCACTGCCTTCAAAATGGGTTTGCATCCTGACAGTGCTCTCCGTAGTTCTTTGACTAGAAGACCCCCCAAGATGGTCTGGTCGTTGATGAAGAAAGTTGAAGAATACTGCAAAGTGGAAGATGACGTTTTATGGGTTAAAGCCATAAACACGGCCAACAAAACAGCTCCTTCTGAAATTGCTCAGCCAATAAATTCTGTACCACCTCAGAGCCCTGAACCACAGCATTGGGCTAAACGGGACAACAGATAAGATTCCCGACGATCAAACAACCAATGCTCCCACCAAGAAAATGAACAACTGCAAGTTGCCAACAGGCGCACGAGGTGTGCCGACAAGAAATATACGGAGTTGACAGAGCTGATCAGTGCGGTTATGTCCAAAATCCAACACCTTCCATTCTTCAAATGGCCGTCGAAAATGGTGGGACCTCCCGACAGGAGAAGACGGGATAGACGGTGTGAGTATCACAAGGACCATGGCTATGATACTGAGAGTTGTTATGCACTGAAGGATCACTTGAAGGAATTGGTACATGATGGCCGGCTACAATAGTACGTCCGAAAAGGCAACCCAACCAAAGCAATAGCCTTAAGATAGGATTCACCTCTGATCGGCGTAATCCACATGATATACAGCCTACCAATGTCATCAGCGGTGCATACGATTTAGTCGAATCTCTATCCTCAAAATCAACTCACTCCGGCTAAACGGCCCCATAAAGCCGCAGGAATTACTTTTGATGATTCAGATTGGGCCGAAGTAACACTGCCCCACATTGATCCCTTGGTAATTGAGTTACGCGTAAACCGATTCACAGTTGAGCGCGTACTCATTGATTCGGGGAGCACATCGAAGGTTATGTACAACAAGACATTCACCAAACTCGGCTTCTCCGAATCGGATCTCTCTCCAGCTTCTTATCTATTATTCGGCTTCAACGCCAATCCAAAGTACCCGTTGGGAAAAATCACACTACCCGTTCGAGCGGGCTCCCGAACAGTGGATGTGGAATTCTTAGTCGTCAAGCTGCCATCGCCGTACAATCTCATCATAGGGCAATCTTGGTTGCATGTTATGCAAGTCGTGCCAAGCACTTATTACCAGCTGCTACGCTTCCCGACAGAACGCGACATTGAGCAAATTCGTGGCTCTCAAAAATCGGCACAAGCATGTTATCTTCTTGCTCAAAAGACACCAAAGGAGTTGCAAGTGAACTCTATTGAGGTAACAGATCGAGAAAGCCTCGACGATGTTGAGTGGCCCCCAAATGAAAAGGCCACCGAAGACCTAGATCGAGTTGAAATCAACGACAACCCAGACAGGTTCTTCATGGTCGGTGCCTCCCTCAATCAAGCCGACAGACAGCAGCTAATTTCCTTCCTACTCGGTAACCTTGATGTATTTGCGTAGACTCCATATGAGATGCCAGGTGTAGATCCGTCTGTTTCGCAACACCGTTTAAATGTTGACCCTTCATGCAAGCCGATCATTCAGAAAAGCCGACGATCAGCCGCAGAGCACACTGCCACAGTTGTTGACGAGGTTGACCGGTTACTTGATGTCGGGGCAATCAGGGAAGTAACTTACCCTACATGGCTCTCTAATACTGTGGTTGTGAAGAAGAAAAATGGGACCTAGCAAGTCTGTGTTGATTTCACAGACCTAAACAAAGCCTACCCCAAAGATTATTTTCCTCTCTCCAGGATAGACCAACTGGTAGATATTACAGCACGTCATCAACGCATTAGCTTCCTTGATGCCTACAGAGGCTACCATCAAATTGCCATGCATCTGAAGGACCAAGACAAAACTGCATTCCTCACCCAAGAGGAACCTATTGCTATAAGGTTATGCCTTTTGGGCTGAAGAATGCAGGGGCAACTTACCAGAGACTAGTCACCACCATGTTCAAGGAGCAACTTGGCCACACTATGGAAGCGTACATTGACGACATGGTGGTCAAATCCAAGGAAGAGCAGAATCATATAGTCGATCCGGAGGAGACATTCGGCATTCTACGCAAATATGGAATGAAGCTAAGCGCTTCCAAATGTGCGTTTGGGATCGGCTCTGGCAAATTCATGGGTTACATTGTCAACCACCGAGGAATCGACGCCAATCCAAGGCAAATCACAGCAATCTTGGAACTCGGCTCCCCTCGATCAGTCAAGGAGGTTCAGAAGTCAATGGGGATGGCTGCCACACTTAACAGGTTCATCAGTCGTTCCACGGACCGCTGCCGACAATTCTTTCATACACTACGGCAGGGCAAGGCTTTTCAATGGTCCACCAAGTGCAAAACCGCTTTCAACGGCCTTAAAACCTACCTCCGATCAGTTCCACTCTTGACAACACCTTCGGCAGGTGACTCGCTCATTTTGTATCTGGCAGTGTCCGACCGGGCCATCAGCGCCGTACTGATAAAGGAAGAGCTGGGGGAGCAGCGGACAATATATTATGTGAGCAAGGCAATGGTCGACACCGAAACACACTACCTTCTGCTGGAAAAACTCATCCTAGCCCTAGTCATGACGGCAAGAAAGTTGATGCATTACTTCTAGGGACAGCATCGACGTGCTAACAGATTACCCCCTCCAATCAGTACTACGTAGTGTGGAAGCATCAGGACGCATTCCAAAGTGGGCTCTAGAAATCGGCCAGTACGATATTCAGTTCCTTCCTAAAACCTCAATCAAGGGACAGGTGCTTGTTAACTTTGTGGCCGAATTCACTCGGGGCCTTGCCGACTTCAAGTCTAATGAAGTTCAACCTAAGCCAAACTGGAGAATTTATGTCAGGGATATTTGGCAGTTGTATTGTGATGGATCATCCAATCAATGGGGTAGCGGAGCCGGAGTAGTAATCATGGCTCCCAATGGCATAATAATTGAGCAGGCTGTCAAACTCGGCTTCGAAGCATCAAATAACAAGGTCGAGAACGAAGCCTTTTTGGCCAGTTTGAGGAATGCACACATTTTGGGTGCTCGGCGTTTGCTGGTATTTTGTGATTCAAAATTGGTGATCAATTAGCTAAAGGGGGAGTACGTAGCCAAAAATGACCGTATGGCAGCTTACATGAAATCGGCTAGCGCCTTGCTGGCCAAATTTGACCATCATGAATTGAATCAGATAACACGTGACCAGAACACACATGCAGACGCCCTAGCTTGCCTAGCCTCTGCCATTAACTTAGAGATTAAACGAACCATCGAAGTAGGTTTCATCCCGGAGCCGAGCATTAGCCCTTCGGAGGAAATCCGGGTCATAGAGTCAGGACCGAGTTGGATGGACCCCATTGTTGCATTTCTGTCTTCCGAACAACTCCCAGCGGACAAAAAAGAAGCGCACAAGCTGCGAAACAAAGCCTTGCGATACTACTTGGATCCGCAAGGAAAGCTTTATAAAAAAATCCCTTTTTGGTCCATACCTGGAATGTGTACACCCGGACAAAGTCAAAGAGCTTCTTACTGAAATACATGAAGGCAGTTGTGGTGCCCATTTTGGCAGGCGCTCTTTGGCCCATCGAGCTATAACACAGGGGTATTACTGGTCGACTATGAGAGCTGATGCCAAATGCTATGTGAAGAAATGTGAACAGTGCCAGAAGTTGTCCCCATTAACCCATCTGCCTGCTGAAGAGTTAAGCTCCATTACTAGTCCCTGGCTGTTCGCCCAGTGGGGACCTGATATCGTAGGACCATTGCCGAGGGCCCCAGGGAACAAGCGATACTTGATCGTCGCAACAGATTACTTCACAAAATGGGTCGAAGCAGAGGCATTAACGCACATTTGAGATGCTAACGTTAAGCGTTTTGTATGGAGAAATATCATTGCACGATTCGGCATTCCAAGAGCTCTTATTTCAAACAACGGCAACCAGCTTGATTGTGGCGTCTACCGAGATCTGTGCAGCAGGTATGGTATCCGGCCTTACTTTTCTACACCAGCTTACCCACAAAGCAATGGTCAAGCCGAGGCGTCTAACAAATCCATCTTGGACGGTATCAAGAAGAGACTGGAGAAAGCTAAAGGCAAATAGGTCAAAGAATTACCGAGTGTATTGTGGGCTCATCGAACTACGCCGAGTCGATCCACTGGAGAAACGCCGTTTGCTTTATGCTTTGGAACCCAGGCGATCATACCCCTGAAGATCGGCCACCCAACCCTGAAATTGTAAGTTTTTGATATGGGCTGAAACGACATGATGCTGGCTTTGGATTTGATTCTGATCGAAGAACGAAAAGACCGTGCCCTTCCGTCCATGGCGCGGTACCAGCAGCAGCTTACCAAGTCATATAATCAACGTGATCAGCTGCGCCGCTACAC
The DNA here is from genome assembly GCA_025200525.1 of Camellia lanceoleosa. NCBI lineage: Eukaryota > Viridiplantae > Streptophyta > Magnoliopsida > Ericales > Theaceae > Camellia > Camellia lanceoleosa. The sequence goes on from CM045759.1 coordinate 163,159,050, forward strand.
ACCAAGAGAGTTGGTCCTGAAGAAGGTACTCCTAGTTGCCAAGAAACTAGCGGATGGAAAATTGGGTCCAAACTGGGACGGCCCTTATCAGATTGATTTGATCGCAGGAGTGGGGGCATATCGGCTCAAAGACATGTCTGGAAGAAGTCTACTACGGCCTTGGAATTCAACGCACTTGTGCAAATTCTATCATTAAACCCGACCTGTGGGGAATGATATTGGTTCTGAATGGATCACCATGTACACATTCCACTTTTGTAATGCAAAGATTCCTGTTTACTCATTGTGTAGTCCAGTTCAAAAGATTTCTAATAAAAGCCTCTGGATTCGGAGTGCCCTTCGTGGATATCACAATTGGCCAAACAAAGTCTCTGGATTCGGAGCCCCATCGGCGTATGACGCCCTTGGGCCGATAAAGCCTCCAGATTCGGAGCTCCCTTCATTTTGGAAAACTGATAAATCACCAAAGAGTCCAAATCTGACAAATCGTTTTGGAAAACTGATTTTTATAAAGAAGTGCCAAACATGGACTGCTTTGCCAGATACAGAGTCGCCACCTAAATATTTTATTTTGGGAGAAATCTAGGAAACCCTGACTTGTGCCTAAGGCCACATGTCCGTCATCACCAAAGTTGCCTTGGCTCGAGAACTTGGGTACGAGAGGAGAAGGTCATGCAATGAGCACCCCCGCTCGCCCGAACAAAAGATCGGCCGTTACTAAGCATGATATATTGTTTTTGAAAACACATGCATTCTTATTCCGATTATTAGCTAGCTTTACTATGTGATGCACATAGCATACAAGTATGGACTAGATCGCCTAAGTTGGAACAAAACATCTCATGTTTGTTTGAAAATGGTTTGAAGGTGCTACTCGCAAGTAGGCTAAGACATGAATTTGCAACCCTCAAGTGGGCTTAGAAAACATGATTTTGCCACTCTCAAGTGGGCTTAAAACTCGCATTTTGATGAATTGTTCCAATTCAAGTAATCCAACCTTTACCCACAGGCATTCAGGCAGTTAAACACATAAGCGGTTAGCCTCATGGTAAGCATGCTAAACATGGCAATACTCACACTCATTCAAGATGCTAAAGCATAAACACTTACCTAGTACTCCGAGCCAAAACAATAGCTAGTTAGAAATCATGCATGATCCTAGCTATATTAAGATGGCTAATGCAACACATGCAAAATGCAACTAGAAATAGGCTCGGCTATTCTAAGATGTCATGTGAGATGCAACTTGATAATCATGTATTCAAGTAGGAATTGAAATACAATGCGGTTAGTATGATGCGCCAAGCTCGGTGCATGCAAGACAAATGAATGGATGTAAACATGCAAGCATAGGAATGCTAATTGAAACATGACCTAGAACTAACCATCGTAAGTGGTTAAGTAAAAGAGAGAAAGATGTGGGATTGGAAGACATTCACACACTCACGCACACTTATTACAAAATTCGCCCTCTCGACGAAGGGTCCGAATGATAAGCTAAGCTAATCTAAGCTAAGCTAAGTAATTAATCTAACTAAACTAATTAGACTAATTATTACATAATCAAAACTAATTAACTAACAAGCTAATTAATTATTACAATCCAAATTGAAACAAATAGCTACACTAAGCTAAATGAATATTACAAAATCGATTAAATGATTAAATTACACAAACTAATCATGAATACTGAAATGGCCTCACAGGCGATGAGGAGATGCATGCCCGGTCACGTCCTCCCGAAAATCCGTTGCCATGCCTCTGTTTGCACTGTTTTTGACTTCTGAAAACTGTGAAAATTTCTGTGATGCTTCTGAACCACCTCATGGGCACTCTGAGAGGCCATTGGCCAACTGGTATGGTCATCAGCCAAAGGATAAGGGTCATCGACCACTTATGAGGCTATCGGCCAAAAATTGTTAGCTGATCGGCACACCAGATAGCCGATCGGCCATCTTTTCCTGCAGACTACTCCTTTTGCTGTAGCAGAGTACAAACAGAGGCATGGCAATACATTTGCAAGAAAATGTTGTGTAACTACACCCCTTATCATGTTTGAGACTCAAAGGAGTGTAGTGCTCGACTCTCGAGCCATCAATCACGCATTTCGATGCATGATGGCCAAAAAGGCCGAGTCGCACAATTCAATGTGAATGAAATGCACAAAAACACATAATGCCTTAACCTTTATCATGCATGATCAAGAGGGTTGGTGACCAAGAATTGAGGTACATTTCATCACTTCAAGTATGAAACATGCCTTGTTCCTCGCGTTTGGCTTAACACCCAAACCAAAGACAATGCAATGCATGCAACATGGAGATGCTATACAATGCAACATAAGCATGCCAAATGCAATGCAACAAGCATGCAAAATGCCATGCAACCTAAACATGAAAACATGCAATGTAACTCAAGCATGCACACATGATGCAATGCAACAAGTATGCAACAACATGCAGGAGATGGACAAGCATGCAACAACATGCAAATTTAGCAAGCATGCAACAACATGCCATGTGACAAGCATGCAACAACATGCAAAAATGGACTTAAACTAAAATGGGCAGAACTCAATTATGCCTAAATCAGTGGCCAAAATGATGAAACAATGGCATGAAATGCACATACAAACGTGCACACACTTTGGTTCGCAAACAAGGTATGAAGACAACTACTCTTAAGCATGAGCAATGAATGAAAAGCATGGATGTATGACAATACTATAGGCTCTAAAATCATGCATGGAATGGTGCCAAACCACTCACATAACACAAGGATAGCATGCAAGAAAGCTCAAAGTTTGAAACTAACAAAGGGACTTAAACCATGGCCATACAAGGCAAGCCCCAAAGGGCCAAGGGCAACCAAAACAGTCCCAAGGCAGGTCAAGATAAGGCCAAAAACATGCTTGAACCTAGCCAACACAAGCTAGAACAAAAGTCCAAAAGGCATGAGGCATGCAAGGCTAACAAAGGGGTATTACACTACACCTATTACAACCAAACATGGCATGACTTAACCAATAAAAATCAGAGTTATAGCATGTCAAAATAATCCCAAGAACCCACTTAGATGGTATCCCAAAGGCCTAAGCATAGAGGTATGCACAATGACCCACTCTTAAGGCATAAAACACCAACTCTCCTAAGCATTAAAAGAGTGACAAGCACAAGTGTATGACCATGAAATATGCACTGAAATATCATTTCAAATGATGCCAAATCATGAGAATAGTCTAAGCAATGCATGCTAGTGACTTGGACACCCAAAGCTGACAAGCTAGATTGAACCATGGCTATACAAAGCAACACATGCATGACCAAGACAACACAAATCAGAGCTCAAGCATGGTAAAACATGAGGGAAAGCTTCTTTGAGTTGAGTCAAAACATGCAAGAATGATGGTCCAAACACATGATGCATGTTAAGGCAATAGAGAGGATTGCAAGACAAGTGCATGGTGCATGCAAGAGGCTATTAAACCAACCTTAGACAGAGGTATAACATGGAAAAATAACACCAAATACTTGCTGAAATGGGGCCAAAACATGCTAAGCAAACATGCTACTATTGTGAGCCATTTATACTAGCATACAAGACACAAGGAGAGGGGGGTGTCCCTCTCCTATTTAAAACTCCAAAACCACCTTTCCACCACTGAAAATCCTCTGGATTTCAGTGGTAGAAAGGTCATGCAAAGGCTAGAACAAGAGCCAAGAGGAATGGCTCAAAACAAGGCCAAACAAGGCCTAAGAGGGAGTAGACTACCCCCAACACAAAAGTGACCTTAAACAAACATCACAAGAATGAAAAATCAGAACTTTTTGTCGTTTAGAGTTAAGCTTAAAACAATATGCAAGTAGGTCTAAAAGCTTAAGCCAAAATAGGAGATTAAAAGCTAGAATCTCACCTTTGAAGAACACCTTCAAGAACACAACTCCAGCACTCTTTTCTGACCAAAACCAGTCCAAGAACACTAAAACCAACTCCTCAGTACCTCAGCAACAAAATGATGGTGTTCTAGTAGGTATTTGTATGCAATAGTGTGAAGGATTTACACTTTTGGGCACAAACAAGAGCAAATGGAAAGAGAGAGGTAAAATATAGAGAGAGATATATGTTTCATATCTCAAGATTTCAGAACCTCTAAAAAGGGAGAGGGGCCTCCCTTCTTATAGAATTTCAATTATCAAGCTTGTTGAAGAAGCTTGTTAAAGAAGCTTGAGTCTTGATTCAATCCCTCCATACACGTGTATGGAGGATGAGAATTGTGCTCACCAGCTATCACAGCTGGCACAAAATATCTGCCAAAAGCAGATGAAAAGGTCTCGGCCAGAAAATATGGCCGATCAACCAAAAACAGTGCCGATCGGCCAACACTTATGGCCGATGGCAAGAAAACAAGGCCGATGGCACCATGCCTTGGCCGATGGGTTGTAGGGATGGCCAACAAGCCACCTTCTTCCGTCATAAGAAAAAACACAAGTCCTTGGTCAACAACCAAGCACAGAATAGACAAGTTGAGAGATCCTAAGGCAAGGCGCGCAGCCGAGACCTTCGGGAACTCAAAACGAACACGAGCATAGATGATCATCGAGTGTTCAAATGATGACGTCCAAGTCTTGAGGACGGTCAAAAATGGGGTGTTTATAGCCCTTCGTGGATATCATGATTGGCCAAAGAAAATCTCTCGATTCGGAGCCCCATCGGCGTATGACGCCTTTGGACCGATAAAGCCTCCAGATTCGGAGTGCCCTTCGTGGATATCACAATTGGCCAAAAAAAGTCTCCAGATTCGGAGCCCCATCGGCGCATGACGTCTTTGGGCCGAAAAGCCTCCGGATTCGGAGCGCCCTTCGTGGATATCATGATTGGCTAGTCTCCGGATTCGAAGCCCCATCGGCGCATGACGTCTTTGGGCCGATAAAGCCTTCAGATTCGGAGTGCCCTTCGTGGATATCATGATTGGCCAAATAGTCTCCGGATTGGGAGCCCCATCGGGGCATGACGCCCTTGGGCCGATAAAGCCTCTGGATTCGGAGCGCCCTTCGTGGATATCACGATTGGCCAAACAGTCTTCAGATTCGGAGCCCCATCGGCGCATGACGCCTTTGGGCCAATAAAGCCTCCAGATTCAGAGCGCCCTTCGTGGATATCACGATTGGCCAAACAAAGTCTCCGGATTCGGAGCCCCATCGGCGCATGACGCCTTTAGGCCGATAAAGCCTCCGGATTCGGAGCGCCCTTCATGGATGTCATGATTGGCCAAACAAAGTCTCCGAATTCGGAGCCCCATCGGCGCATGACGCCTTTGGGCCGATAAAGCCTCCAGATTCAGAGTGCCCTATAATGAAGGCCGAGACATCACAACATTCAAAATAAAATAAAACATGCCGTATAAATGCAGGCTGAAACATGTGGACGTTCAAAATAATTGAAAACACATGAGATAAAAAAATGTACTATTATTCAATTAGCTAAAAATTACATGAATTTTTCATTACAACGCCTACAATGTCTACTTTTATACAGCGTCTCCCTCATCGTCACTCTTTTCGACTTCAAAAGCGAAAAAGGGGAAATGACCACACTGGTACAGCAGTAGCGCTGAATCAACACCCTTTGCTTAGAGAGCCTCCGTGGCCTGAAGTGCCTCGATCCAACAGCGCCAAAAGCCCTGGTTTTCGCATCGGCAGACCTTCTCTGCAAGTTTCTCTTTGGTTTTGTCGATCCCAACCTTCCAGCCCGCATGGAAGCCTTGTTCATAACCCATGGTCCTCGCATTTTCTACGGCAAACATGCTTGCCGTATCTTGGTCGGCGATGGCATGACTTAACAGCCGTTGGGTCACTCTCTCCTCCATAATCGGGTTAGATTGACCCACCGCACGCGGCTTGGTGGTTTGAGCCTTCCTAAGCTCCTTAAGCTCACGCTCGGCCTTCTCCGTGCGAGTCTCCAAACTGCGGACTCGTTCATCCTTCTTCTCTATTTCCCATGACACAGATGCGACTTCGTAGGCGGTGTACAACCCCTTCACCACCCCATGGATACTTTCTCGAAATACTTCGAAATCTTGTCGTCCAACCATCGATTGCAGGACCTCTGGTGGAAAGATCTGTTGAGTGAACTCGACTGCTACACCCGGATCGTTAATGATGGAATTTGCCTCGGTCATCGGTTTATTCCCCACGAAAACCGCAAAACTCAATGGTCGTGGCATCGCATCTGGCTCGTTCCTCGGTCGCGGCCGCGGGGAGCTTCCCTGTTCCTGTTTTTCTTTTCGAGGTGATCTGCTTCGACGACTTGAGGCTGACGTTTTTTTCGTTCCTTGGACGTCCTTCCTTTTGTGCATGTAGGCTCGCTACTGTGATTCATTACAATGTCTAGCTCAGCCAATGTTCGTCCTTTTCCTCTGCTATTGAAGAACAGTCTGTTTGACATTCGCACGTGCCCCAAGCTAGTTTAAATCGAGTCTGAATAAGAATAAGTGAAATCACTGGCGCGAACACACCCCATTTATTCTTAGTGTATGCAACGCCCCCGAGGCGACGCCATTAATGCCAAACTCCAATAGCCAGACGCCGATCAGATCATTTCACAAACTAGTCCTGTTTGGCTTATGTAGCCCATGCATTGGCTGGGGCAAGGGCAGATTTATTAATCTAATCGGCCAAGTATTTAAACCCAATGCTGATCGATTTATGCCGCAGCCACTCCATGAGCTAGTCCTATTCGGCTTTTGAAGCTCATGCACTAGCTGGGGCAAGGGTAGATTTATTAATCTAATTAGCCAAGTATCTAAACCTAATGCCGATCGATTTATACCGCAGCCACTCCATGAGCTAGTCTTATTCTGCTTTTGAAGCTCATGCACTTGCTGGGGCAAGGGCAGATTTATTAATCTGATCGGCCAAGTATCTAAACCCAATGCCGATCGATTTATGCCGCAGCCACTCCATGAGCTAGTCCTATTCGGGTTTTGAAGCTCATGCACTAGCTGGGGCAAGGGCAGATTTATTAATCTGATCGGCCAAATATCTAAACCCAACGCCGATCGATTTATGCCGCAGCCACTCCATGAGCTAGTCCTATTCAGCTTTTGAAGCTCATGCACTAGCTGGGGTAAAGACAGATTTATTAATCTAATCGGCCAAGTATTTAAACCCAATGCCGATCGATTTATGCCGCAGCCACTCCATGAGCTAGTCTTATTCAGCTTGTGAAGCTCATGCACTAGCTGGGGTAAGGGTAGATTTATTAATCTGATCGGCCAAGTATCTAAACCCAATGTCGATCGATTTATGCGGCAGCCACTCCATGAGCTAGTCCTATTCGGCTTTTGAAGCTCATGCACTAGCTGGGGCAAGGGCAGATTTATTAATCTGATCGGTCAAGTATCTAAACCGAAGCTCATGCACTTGGTATTGAAATAAAACGTTGCCATTTTACAGTTGAAAGCAATACCATTCATCCATAACAAAATTTAGCACAAATAATAGCAAAGTAAAAAGGAAATTTTCATTAGTAAATTGGGCAGAAATTTGTGGCCATTTTACATACGAAAACTACAAAACAAAAGCTGTGACATTACATTCAAAATCCTAAAACAAAAGCTGTAACATTAAATTCAAAATCCTAAAACAAAAATTACTGTCGCCCTCATCAATCTTCGGAGTCAGACTCCAGCGGCTCAATATCCACTTACTCATATGGAATTGGCATAGCCAATGTCACATTAGCAGCAGCAAGGGCTTTGAGCCAGCCGTGTTTGAATCCCCGATTCTCGAATTTGGGTACTTCTTCCGTGTAATTGGCAAGGGCAGCGCTTTGCCCAGCCTTATACACCTTCTCAGCCTCAGAGTCAGCTACCTCTTTCACCGCCTTTGATTCTGCTAAGTCTGCCTCAAGTTTGGCGATCACCTCTTGGGCTAACTTGACCGCAGCTTCATTTGCATTCGCCCTCTGCTCGACAGCCAACCTGAGCTCATCTGCATTTCTGGCCCTCTCCATCTCGGCCTCGGCCCTCACGCCTTCCATCTTCGCCCTCAAGGCTTCGAACTCGGCTCTACTCCTTTGGCCTTCAACTTCCGTCTATAAATGGCCAAGTTGTTTGACGGCATCATGATGGCGACGGCCCATCTCGGTTATCCTTCCGACCGTCTGCAAAATAGGAAATTAAAACCAAAACGGTATTTGCATAAAATAAAAAGATAGGGCAAGACATATACCAAAAGAGTCGATTGAACGGCTAATGCTATCGCAACCAAATCTGGCTTCGCCCGGAAAGCCGCCTTGTCAGCCAGTAATAAGACGGACGTAGCCATGCTGAGCGCGACGACAGGAGCTTTAATGACTAAAGCATCAGAGGAGATCGGCGTGTTTTTTATCTTCGGCTGAATGACAAAAGGCACGATCACATCCGACTCCTCTAAACGAGGTCGTTTGTCGGCATGGTTTTGTTCTGAGCCGGCCTCGACCTCAGTTGGACGTTTCTCTACCCTTTGCTCGGCCTCTTGATCGACCTGCTCGACCATAGCGAACTCGGCACTTTGGTTTTTTTCCATTTCCTCAATAGGCAAGGGGGGCTGAGATTCGGCAACGAGCAGGGAAGGCTGAGATTCGGTGGCAGTTCACACTTCGGATCGAATGGCCTCTGCTCTTCACCATGCGGCCATCATTTCTGCGTTCACCTTCTTGGTGAGTTATGTGAGGCTTAACCCAGCCATGTCTTTGGGGTATGCGCCGGGAAGATCTTCTAAACCGTTAAAAACGTCGTCAAATGGAAGGTCTCCTTAGCCCAAAGTAGACGGAGGGTCGGCTGAATTAAGGCCGATTTTCTCAAAGGCCAACTTCAATGCCTTGTCTACCTCCACTTCGGACTAATCTGACTCGGCAACCTCAGCTACTTCCACCCGCTCCGAATCGGATCCCTCGAAACCAACTTGCTGCAGGTTTTTGAAGTCGGTCAAAATAAGAGCGGTAAGAAACTCTTCACCCTTTGGAATTGGGATGTTTTCTACTGTTGAGATGGTGGTATAGGTCAGCTCGTAGCGAAGCAGAACGTGAGCCGCCCTCCCCTATTTCTGGAGACTTGGACGGCCGAAATATCTGAGCACAACTTTGACTTCTAAAAGAACGGCGTTGTCGGTTGAAGTCAGGACTTTCTTCAAATCGTTTCCTACACAAGCAAAACCATAAGGTCTCAGAAATGAAGCTTTACAGATATATAACAAAAAATATATATACATATATAACAATAACAAACAGAAGAAGCTATACGACCACCTAGTTCACCCATCCGTCTAGGAATAGGGTCGAGGCGATCCTCGCCTTCACCGAATTCCCAGTTGCCTTAGACAACGACCATAACATCATCGACTCGCTTCCCAGAACTGGAAAGCATAGTCACTAGCTGATGGTCAGTGTCCTTGGCTCTAAAGAAATAACGTCCGTGCCGACCAGAAGACTTAGCCAAGGCATAACAATGTCGGAGAGCTGGGATGCCGAGGTTAATCCTAAGGCGACGGTTTAGCTCTATAATCCCCATTACAATTCTAAAAAAGTTAACATTGGGTTGGGAAGGGATTAAACTCCAGTGGCAAAGCACAGCCCTAAGGAATGGGTGAAGAGAGAAACGGACTCCACCCTCTGCGATTGATAGGAGAGGGAAGACAATCGTGGATTCATCAGCCCTCTCCATATCGAGAGTACCGTCTGTCACGAGTAACAGACGAACATCATCAGGGATAGAAAAATGGCGTCGAAAGCCAGAAATTTGATCCGCAGAGAGGAGGTCTTTCAGATGCTTTGCCATTTTGATCAGTTTATAGGAGTGTGCTAAACTAAGGGGGAACCAGGAAAAAAGACTCAAAGCAGAGAGAGAGCAGGGAGGAAGGAGACTTACAAGAGATGAAGAAGACAATTGAGGACGAATGGAAGTTGTAGAGACGAGTCGAAAGGCAGTTCAAAAACTTTAAGCATCCAAAATGTGTGTTTGAGAAGACGACAAGATTTTAAATCATAATAAATTGAGGCGTATGAAGGGGGGAAGTTGAAATGATAACCGAGAGGCGTGTGCTCTGACATCCGCGTTGAAATGAGGATAACCGCTTTATTTCGGCTCTGACTTTTTGAAGTTCAAAACCAAACACTCCAGCTAACTGTCGTAAGTGAAGTGTTTGGGGGGCAATTGTGGGGGCCAAATATTGGAAGTCATGAAGAGGCCGAATAGTTGGACTTGGGTCGAAGCATATATATGTTTCATTTAACCCCGTCCCTCGATTTAAATCTTGCCCCATTCGACCAAATAGCCGATTGAATAAGGGGCCGAATGAGAAGCGGTTTGCTGCAAACGAAGCCGAATAAATAGTTATACGGCAAATTGAAGATGGGCCCAGTCCCGAGGCCCAAGAAAGAGAGTAATATAAATACAAGGTCATCAGTCAGAGGAAGGTATGTGAGAACTATTATGCTTAACTTAGAATACAAGTAATCCTGAGTGTAGAAACTAACTTGCCCGTCGAAGTGCTAATTCCAGCACCCCCGATTGGAGTGTTTATTCCTTTTCAGGTGACTAGCAGAGGATCACGAGCGTCCCCCAGGATCAGAAAAGTATTTCCAAACCACTTCTCCACACTAGTACTTATATTTTTCTGGCTCCCACAATTGTCCCAAAACTTTCATTGTCTTCGGTAGAAGGAATGAGAGTTTTTATTGTTGAGTTATACTGTTCAAATAGATGCTAGGTCATTTGACAAATAATACATTTGATAAATGAATAAAATGTATGAATGAATGACTGCCTGTATGCTTGAATGTATGTATAAATATACGTATGTCTTGAATGTATGTATAAATGTATATAAGTCGATCATAGGATGAGGGGGGGTGAGCTAAAACCCAGAAAGGAATACAAATAAATCATAACGATAGGCCGCGATATTCTAACCCCTGGGCATGGGTGTAGGCGGCAATATTCTAACCCCCGGGCATGGGTGTAGGCCACGGTATTATAACCCCCGGGCATGGGTGTAGGCCGCAGTATTCTAACCCCCGGGCATGGGTGTAGGCCACGATATTATAACCCCCGGGCATGGGTGCCGGCCGTGGTATTCTAACTCCCGAGCATGGGTGTCGGCCGCGGTATTCTAACCCCCGGGTATGGGTGTAGGCCGCAGTATTCTAACCCCCGGGCATGGGTGTAGGCCGCAGTATTCTAACCCCCGGGCATGGGTGTCGGCTGTGGTATTCTAACCCCGGAGCATGGGTGTAGGCCGCAGTATTCTAACCCCCGGGCATAGGTGTAGGCCGTAGTATTCTAACCGCCGGGCATGGGTGTAGGCCTTTGCTAATGGTGCTCTGTGCCGAGTACGAAGATTGTGCTGTACTCGGAGACTTTTGCTGATTTTATGTGGCAACCAAGTGCCAATATGGCAAGAACTTTGAATAATGTATCCTGTACCGAATAAGGTGGACGTGTTAATTACCAATAATATTACTCCGCTTGTATGGAATTGCCAAGTAGATATTGTGCCAACTATTTAATTGCCGAGTTACTCGGTTTACGTTTAGTCCAAGGCAGACCTGCCCCATTGCTTTCGAATGACAGGTGTTAGTCGGAAGAAATGTAGATTCCCATTGCCCTATGTTGCAGGGAATATTCGGCTTTAGTAAAATGACGGTGCGCAAAAATATGCAAACTACCGACTACCAAGTGTGTAATGTATTGTCCCAAAACGGGCGCTTGCTTTAAATTGTGTGAAAAGGAACAGGAGTTTGTAATTCAAGTAAACGTTGTAATGTTTGGTGGGTGGGATATTATTTAGTTAGAGCATATTATTTATTTAGGTGAAAAGGAGCGGGATTAATAAATCCTTTATAAAGTTTAATAATTCCTTTATTTATTTATTGTTTAGGGGAAGATTCTGGTCAAACTAGATGTCTTACCAGGTTTAATTCAACAGGGTACATTAATTTGAATTGATCTCCAAGTTACCGAGTTGCCAACTTTCCTCAGTGTTGGATACTTGCTTTCAGTACTTTTACTTGGTCCAGCTAGACCTGCTTGGTGTATTTGTTTATACGTAACTACTCCTCCCAATTCCTAACATATATTCAGAGGTTTTTTTTTCAACCGTTTTAAAACAAATTTTCTTTTTTAAAGTCATACAGTTTGAATTTATTTTCAAAATTCACATATTTTGTGAAGTACTGTTTCAAAATACGACTATAAGTTTGAAATGGTTTCTTTTAAGAGCAAAATTTTATTGAAGTCATATTTGTTAGAATTTTCAAAATAAAATGTTTTTATTTTTTGGGTAATAATTTTTGAATATGTGAACTTAAGTTCAAACATGGTTCATCCTCTAACTATAAGTCTTGGAAGGATTTGGTGGGTGGGAAGTTTAGTCCACATAACATTATCAGTCTTGGTCAAGACTTGAACCAATGGTTAAATCATTCAACCTTGTTTGTTCAATGAGCAAAGTATATTTTATTGTCATTACACTCGGCTATGAGCAAGCTAGATAATATTTGGTTTCAATTTTTTAAATTTAATTTTTTAAAAATTTAATTTTTTGTTTTTTGTATTTTTTATTTTTAGTAAATATTTTAAAATTTTAAACAAAATTTTTTTTAATTTTTTAGATGTACCTTACTTAGATATATTTAAAAAGTAAAATATTTGTAAAAAAATATTTTAAAAAAAAATCAGTTAATACACAAGAATATGAAAAAAAGTATTGAATTCTCTTTTTTTTTTTTTTGTATTTTTGTATTTTTGGTATTTAGTGAATTTTCTAAAGAATTTTTTCACAAATATTATACTTTTTAAGTGTATTTATGTTAGGTGTATCTAAAATTTAAAAAAAAAAAATTGTTTAGAATATTAAAAAAATTAAGTGAAAATAAAAAAATATGAAAAATAAAAAATTTCAATTTTCTGAAAAGTGAATCCTGAAAATCCAAACCAAACAAGCTTGCGGCATTAGTGTGAAATTAAAGTAAGTTCCAACCATTAGTGGAGGTAGGTCGAAGTGCGTCTAGATTTTTTGGAATAAGATTTTTATACTACAGAAAAAATGACAAAAAATCATTAAGATGTGAATGAGAAATTGTCTCAAAATTGGCCTCATAAATAAGGTATCAGGGAAGGTGTGTCACCTATCCCACATTGATTATAGAAAAAAATATTATGGGTATTTAAAACCCTAATTTTTTATCAGGGTGTGAGCTTGTTAGGGCATCTAAATTTTCCAAAGGAATAGAATTATGGATACTTCAAGAATGGGTTTAGGCCAAGACTATAGTCCAAGTTGGTTATGCAAAAAGTGTCACACATACGTGCGCCGCTCGCCTGGACCGATCCGTGGATCATGGATCTTGGGCTTGAGGACTAGAAAAGGTTTAGGTTGGGCGGGTTGGTGGCCCACCAACCTAATCTTTTTCTATACTAGGTTAAGTGGCTGCAAATTTACACGTGTATACAGTGTGTAACCTCTATAGTTATGGTGGATTTATTCTATCAATTTTGCAGAATTGGTTGCTGGCATTCATGCCTGATGACTTCTCTCCTCTCTCCCCATTGTCTATAAACAGAGACCACCCTTCTCTATTTTTGGACACAACATTTTTCCGTTCTTGCTATACTATCAGTTTGCCTATATTATTCTTCCAAGTATGAGAGAGTGTTGCCATCGTTAAGTTCACCGAAGCTATTCAGAAGGTGCTTCTGCTCTAGTTGGTTTCGATCGTCATATTCGACCGTTATATCCTAGGAAACAGACGTCGACATATCTCCAACACCCATCGATGAGGCAGCGAATCTGTCTTAAGGAAATTGTGGTTACACAGGTTTCGGTTTGCTTTCTCATTTTTATTTTAGTTTATTATATTATTCCAGAATGTGTTTGTATTGTATTTATGTTCTTCGAATTGTTCTTTACTGTTTAAATTAGTTCTAATATTTTCTATTTGATAATTCGAATTTATATAATTCTGAATTTGTTCATCTTGATTAACATGCATTTTATACAACATATAATTGATCTAAAAAAAAAAAAGAGCAATACATCTAATATCCTTAATAAGGGAATCAACCCTCCAATCCAGATGAAGCTCCTCCTTTAAGGCTTGAATTAAAACCTGACAATCAGAAAGAATCAAAATACTTTGCAAACCTTTGTCCTTCGCTGATTGTAAAGCTGCTAAACATGCCTTCGCTTTTATCGCCAGAGAAGATACAAGCCATGTACAATGAGCTTGTTGATCCACAAGATATTGATTCTCATCATTGTTAGACGATCTTTAATGTATTCAAAGAAAGAATTAAAGAAAGAAGAGAGACTGTTTGATTACAAAAATTAAAATAGTATAAAAAATAATAATAAAACAACTGATTTTTATTTTGTTACAAAAACAAAATCAGAATCTGATAAAAATAAATACTTACCTTATTAGTTTTTCGAACAAATTTGTAATCAAATCCAGTGTTTAACACTGTGTCCTTAAGACATATTCGTCCTCTCCTCGGTGCTTTCAGATTGTGGACATCTATCTCCCAGGATAAAATGATCAACAATGAATAGTAGCAGCACTACAAACTATTCGCACAATAAACACACTTTGTGTTTACACTCTTTCTCACAGGAAAAATAACGCAGCAAAATGTAGAGAGCAATAGCAAAATTGAGATGAAAATTGAATGAAAAACCAAATGAGAGACTTGTCTATTTATAGGTGCAATGGTGGCTATGCAGTTTTAAATTCAACAGGTAACAAACCTGTTTGAACAGGTAAGGAACTGTTTGGGTTTGAATTTAAATAAATACTGAATCTGTTCGGACATGTATGGAACTGTACAAGAAGGTTTGAAGAGGTGCAAGCCAAATTTGAATTTTCCCAAATGAAATTTAAATTTAAACGGTCAGAATTTATTTTACAAAATTAAAAATAAATTCAAATGTTTTTTGCCCAAAAAGAATTAGTATTGGGTTAGACAAGCCCAACCCAACCTCACACCACGCACCCGCGCCCAAGCCTAGCCCAGCTTGCCTAACCGATCGGATGGACGGACGGATTGTGGCGGCGCACGCTCGCTTGTGTGTTTGTTTTGGATTCAATGGATCTAGACCACTTTGCCCATAACCTCATCCTTCCACAAAACTTGGGTATCCCTTGGAGCCCTTCCTAAATTCCAAACCCAAGTCTTATAAACCCATAAAAAGTTTGCCCACCAAACCATTGTAGGACAAACCTTAACTCAACCTTTTAAGGAAATTCTACCAAACACACCATTTTCATGGAGCCCATTTTGATATCAATTTCTCATTCACCCGATAATGGTTTTGAGTAACCAAATATACTACATAAATCATAACGTAGCATAGAACATGTTACCACTTAGACTCGCCAACTTCGGCACATGAGTCCCACCTAAAAATTGGACCAAAACCATTTTTCATACCACTTCTAACAATCCCCCATATGAATGGAATTTGATGACAACGGAAATGCAACAATATGCAGAATTTGTCGAAAGAGTATAAATCGAAAATATCTTGCATCGGGATAGGTAGTTTTCAGCCTTGAGCCTTCCCTATTGATAACCTATCAAACTTACTAGCTAACCAATGGACGCGATGCCTTCAATTGTTCATCCATTTGTGTAAGCCAAGAAAATAGATTTCATACAACATATCTTCTGACACATCATGATTCTCACGGTTGTGTTCATTTTGGCCTTGAACGCTCGTGGTTGTTCATGAGTGCTTCTAGATAATTTTGCCTCTTCATTCTCATAGAACTGGCCCCAGTTCAACACTAATGTTGGTGATTCCTATTATGAGTATCTCTTGTACTCATCTTAACTTTTATGCCTAAATCAAGATATAAGTAATCATTAAAAGCAAAGCTTGTCCTTAAACCCTTATATATAACACATGTTGTAGACATCACTCTCACCATAGGAATGGGTAGGGAATTTTAATCCCTTGGTGATTTCTGGCGAGCCACACATAACTTAGTTGTCCCTTTAAACTTAATTCTTGGGATCTTCTGTCACTTAAATAAGGTTACCATTATAACGACTCTTATGTAATAGGCTCTAATCTCATCCTCTTCGATGAACTATACACTTGCTCTTTTGCCAAACCTTTCATTAACAGATCCGCAATATTCTCTTTAGATTTTATGTAATCTATTAAGATTATTCCATTTAAGAGCAATTGCCTTACAGTATTATGTCAACGATGAATATGTTGTGACTTACCATTATACATATGACTCTATGCCCTGCTTATTGCAGATTGACTATCATAATGAATACAAATAGCTGGGGCAGGTTTTGGCCACATTGGAATGTCTTTTAAGAAGTGGCGAAGCCATTCTACTTTTTCTCCTGCTTTGTCTAAAGCAATGAACTCATATTCTATTGTGGATCGTACGATGCAAGTTTGTTTCGTAAATTTCCAAGAAACAGTAGCGCCCCCCAGAGTAAAGACATATCCACTAGTGGATTTTGAATCTTTAATATTTGATATCTAATTTGTATCACAATAGCCTTCGAGTACTGCTGGATATCAAGTAAAGTTTAAGCCATGATCATGGATAAATCTTAGATATCTAAGAACCTGAATGATTGCTTTCCAATAGTCTTCACCAGGATTACTAGTATACCTACTCAATTTGCTGATTACATAAGCTATATCAGAACGAGTGCAATTCATTAGGTACATTAGGCTTCCAATGATTTGTGAGTATTTTAATTGAGACACCGCATCACTTTTTATTTTATTTTTTTAAATAAAGACTGATGTCTACAGGTGTTCTTATTTCATTCATATCATCCTTGATATATTTACCAAGAATTTTTTCAATGTAATGAGATTGAGATAATGCATATCCATCAGATGTTTTAGTAATTTTCGTTCCTAATATTACATCTGTGACCCTCATATTTTTCATATCAAATCTTTTGTTCAGCATTTGTTCAGTTGATTTGATCATGTTTTGACTATTTCCAATAATAAGCATGTCATCCACATAAAAACAAACGATGACATAACCTTTGTCAGTGTTTTTAACATAGACGCACTTATCACATTCATTTATCTTAAACTCATTAGCAGGCATAGCATGATCAAATTTTTCATGCCATTGCTTAGGAGCTTGTTTTAATCCATAAAGAGATTTTACAAGCCAATGAACTTTCTTTTCTTGCCCTGGCGTTACAACCCCTTCGGGTTGCTCCATATAGATTTCTTCATTTAGATCACCATTTACGAAAGCTGTCTTAACATCTATTTGATGTATTTCTAAATTATACAATGTTGCTACAGCAATAAGCATTCGGATGGATGTTATTCTTGTCACAAGGGAATATGTGTCAAAATAGTCCAGACCTTCCTTTTGTCTGCAACCTTTTACCACAAGTCTTGCTTTATACTTGTCTATTGAACTATCTACTTTCATTTTCCTCTTGAATATCCATTTATATCCAAGAGGTTTAGAACCGGGTGGAAAATTCACTAATTCTCAAGTATGATTTTGTATAATGGATTCAATTTCATTATTAACAGCCTCTTTCCACAAATGTGCTTCAAGACCTATCATTGCTTCCTTAAAGCTTTGAGGTTCATTTTTTAACAGGTATGTCAGAAAATCTGGACCAAAGGATTTTGATATTCTCGCCCTCTTACTTCATCTTCGCTCATCATCAATTAAATCTTGTTGGTTGAGACCATTACTAGTCTCTTGCATTTGATTGTCATTAGTCCCTTGACTTTGTGTACAATCATAAGTTCTTTTTGTGAACTTAATTCTTGTCCTTTCTTGTAAGGAAAAACATGTTCAAAGAAAACAACATTCCTTGACTCTATAATAGTGTTCATATGTATAGCAGGTATTTCTGATTTATAAGTCAGAAACCGATATGCACTACTATTATGCACAAAGCCAATAAACACACAATCCATTGTTTTTGGTCCTATCTTAGTCTGTTTCAGAACAGGAACTTCTACCTTTGCCAAACACCCCCATACTTTTAAGTATTTGTAAGAAGGTGGTCGACCTTTCCACAATTCATGAGGAGTGCTGTTAGTTTTCTTGTGGGGTATTCTGTTAAGAACATAATTAGCAGACAATATTGCTTTCTCCTACAAGTTCTGCGGTAAGCATGAACTTAGTAACATGGCATTCATCATTTCTTTAAGGGTTCTATTTTTCCTTTCAACAATTCCATTTTGTTATGGAGAATAGGGTGCTATAGTTTGATAAATAATGCCATGTTGTGTACCAAATTCATTTAAAAGTGTATCATATTCACCACCCCTATCACTTCTAACCATTTTAATGGTTTTATCAAGTTGATTTTCAACTTCAATTTTGTGGTGTTTAAATATTTTCAAGGCTTCATCTTTACTTCTAAGTAAATATACGTAACAATGTCTTATGCAATCATCAATAAATGTTATGAAATACTTTTTGCCTCCTCTAATTTGAACAAATTTAAGATCACATACATCAGTATGAATTAATTCTAGAGGTTCGGTTTTTTTTTTCAACCGATTTAAATGGAGCCTTAGTTAGTTTTGCTTCTACACAAATCTCACATTTGTGATTAAGATCAATTTCAAACTTTGGTATATAATCCAAACCAATTAGTCTAAACAAAGCATCAAAATTCACATGTCCTAATCTACCATACCATAAATTTGACTCAAGAATATAAGCAAAAGATGTGTTATTCTTATTAATAGCAGATTTTGGTACAACAGTCATTATATTCAACTTGAAGAGACCATCGTTCATGTATCCCTTACCCGCATACATACCACTCTTTGTTGATACAAATTTATCAAACTCAAATACAAGCCTAAAACCATTTTTACTTAAAAAAGAACTAGAAACTAAATTCTTCCAAATGTCTGGTACATGCAGCACGTTGTTGAGGGTTAGTTCCTTTCCCAATGTCATCTTCAAGATTATTTTCCCTTGTCCAGCCACAATAGAAGTAGATGGATTACCCATGAAAAGTTGCTCACCAATTTACAGCCTCATTATAAGTAGTGAAATTCTTTTTGTCCTTGCAAATGTGTCGAGTTACCCCAGTGTTAACCCATAATTCTTTGGGTTTTCCAACCAAATTAGCCTCAGATACCATAGCAGAGAGATTGATGTCATTTACCCGTCAGAGATGTAATCTAATTCTGTCACATTGGCTTGATTGGGGTCTTTTTGCTTGTACTTCCGCGATCCTTCTTAGGGCGTCAGTAATCAGAGACTCGATGTCCAGTCTTGCCACAATTAGAGCATTTACTTTTGAACTTTTTATTGCCATTGCTGTCCCATTGTTTAGGACCATCTCCAGCAAACTTCCTCTTCTTGTTTTGTGGTTTGGGCACTTGTTCAACCACATTAGCCTCTGACTTAATGGGATTTTTACCATTCCTTTTTTCATTCTTACGGTTATCTTCCTTTATTTTTAGTCTTGCAATAAGTTCATCCATGGTCATCTCTTTGCATCTATGTTTTAAATAATTTTTGAAATTTTTCCAAGCCGATGGTAATTTTTTCACTAAAGCAGCGATTTGGAAAGACTCGCTAAGAGATATACCTCCAGCATGAATATCATGCAAAATTAATTGAAAACTTTGAACTTGAGAAATTACCGTTTGGGAGTCTATCATAACAAAGTCTAGAAATTTACCAACAACAAATTTCTTCTTGCCGGCATCCTTTGTTTGTATTTTTTTTTTCCAAAGAATCCCACAAATCTTTTTCTATTTTCAAAGGGTTGTAAACATTATATAGCACGTTGTCTAGGCCATTGAGGATGTAGTTTCTGCACAGAAAATCAAAATGTTTCCAGGTGTCTACAGCGACAACAACTTGTCGATCGCTTTCATCCTCTTTAAGCACTGGAGCCTCTTTACGGAGAAACCGGGCAAGATTAAGAGTTATAAGATAGAACAACATTTTCTCCTGCTATCTCTTAAACTCGATGCCATTAAATTTTTCTGATTTTTCCCATGATTTATTGGAACTTGAACATGGTTTTGGATAGGGACCGGAGTTGTTATAACAATCGGAATTAGAGTACCACTTTTAGTTACAATGGCCATAATATTTGATTACAAAATTCAGAAAAACCAAAACCAAAACACAAATTAATTTTCTAGTTACTAAAACTAGAAAATAGATTATAATACAAAATATTTTATTTTTCCTAGTTATTAAAACCAGAAAAATAAAACACAACACAATAATTTCCTTGTTACAAAAACCATAAAATTATTTTATTGGATTTAAAAAAAAACAATTTTATAAAAGCGAATTTTGTTAATACAATGAAAACACAAAAAAATATTATGTCTTAAAATTGTTAGACAATCTTCAATGTATTCAAAGAAAGAATTAAAGAAAAGAGAGAGATTGTTTGATTACAAAAATCAAACCAGTATAAAAAGAAAAAATAAAACAACCGATTCTTACTTTGTTACAAAAACACAATTAGAATCTAATAAAAATAAATACTTACCTTACTAGTTTCTCAAACAAATTTTTGATTAAGTCTAGTGTTTAACACTGTGTCCATAAGACAGATTCATCCTCTCCTCAATGCTTTCAGATTGTGGACGTCTATCTCCTAGGATAAAATGATCAACAACGAATAGTAGCAGCACTACAAACTATTCGCACAACAAACACATTTTGTGTTTACACTCTTTCTCATAGAAAAAATAAAGCAACAAAATATAGAGAGCAATAGCAGAATTGAGAACGAAAATTTAGTGAAAAACCAAATGAGAGGCTTGTCTATTTATAGGTGTAATGGTGGCTATTCAATTTTGAATTCAACAGGTAGCAAACCTGTTTGAATAGGTATAGTACCTGTTCGGCACTGTTTGAACAGGTAAGGAGCTGTTTGGGTTTGAATTTGAACAATTACTAAATCTATTCGGACAGGTATGGAACTGTACAAGAAGGTTTGAAGAGGTGCAAGGCAAATTTGAATTTTTCCAACCGAAATTTAAATTCAAACGGTCAGAATTTATATTCTGAAATAAAAATTAAAAATAAATTCAAATATTTTTGGCCAAAAAAGAATTAGTTTTGGGCCAGACAAGCCCAACCCAACCTCACACCACGCATCCACACCCAAGCCTAGCCCAGCCCAGCCCACCCGACCGACTGGATGGACGGTGGCGGCAGGGTGCGCGTGTGTTTGTTTTAAGTCTAATGGGTTTAGCCCACTTTGCCCATAACCTCATCATTCTATAAAACTTAGGTATCCCTTAAGGCCCTCCCCAAGTTCCAAACCCAATCCTTATAAACCCACACAAAGTTTGCCCACCAAACCAATGTGGGACAAACCTTAACTCACTCTTTTAAGGAAATTCTACCAAACACACCATTTTTATAGAGCCCATTTTGGCATCAATTTCTCATTCACCCGATAATGGTTTTGAGTAACAAAATATACTACTTGAATTATAACATGACAAAGAACGCGTTACCACTTAGACCCGCCAACTTCAGCGCATGGGTCTTACCTAAAAATTTGACCAAAGTTCAAAAAAATCTATTTTTTCCAAAAACATTTTTCATACCATTTCTAACAATCATAACATACCCAAGCATAAGCAGCCTGACAACTATTCAGTCTCCAAGCTCCATCAACTATAATGTCCAAACCTGGTAATCATAATTACAAGCAAGATTATTAACAAGAAAGCAAGTATATTTTTCATTATCTAACTTGCCAGTGTATTGTGTGCGATGAACAAATGTTTGAAAATCTTTACAGTGGATTAACTAAACTTCCAACAATTGGATGGATTGCAACACTGTTAAGGGAGTATCCATCATCTTGTCAAAAACTCGATGATTCCTTTGCTTCCATATTATTACAGACAACACAATCAGATCTTCATCATTAATACTTGCCACCCACTTGAAAAACCATTCATTAAAAGAAAGTAATTCACCATGTGCAAAATCCAACCCAAACCATGATCCTCACTAGATGTATTGTGAGTCCACATACTCCAAAAATAGGTGCTCAATGTTTCCAGAGATAAAAAGCACCTGGGACAACTAGGATTTAATTGGACTCTTCTACGTTGTAAATTCCATCTGACTGGAAGGATGTTATGCAAACATTTCCAAATGAAAATCAATGATTTATGGGGCATTGTAATTTCCATAACTTATGCCAGACTCCACCAGTGCCACCTATTGCAAGAGACTCAGACCTTCTCCTCAATTGCCTACTAATAATGAGTAGATTGACTTAACAGTGTACTCCCCATGTTGTTTTAGACTTCAAATTAGTGGGAAAATAATGGTAATTAGAAATTAAACTGGAACCTAACCGTCAGTTAAGGTGGGTCTGAGTGGTTTTGTATTCTCTTAAGTGAGAAGGTTGCAATCCAGAAATAATGAGCCGAAACCATTAAGTTGTGAATAAAAATTGTCTCATAAAGTGGGCATCAATAAAGTTGGATTTAGATTTGGACTTAATCTTTGTTTGGACTGGGTCTAGGCTTGTGGTTATGCATGTGCTGGGTTTGGTCTTGGACTTGGACTTAATCTTGAGCTTGGGCTAAGTTATGTTGTGTTGGGCTTAGCTTGTGCATGTGTTTAAGAATTGGGCTTGGATCGGGTTGTGACACAACATTAGTATCAATTTTGTGACCCATTCTAGTTGGTTTATTCAAACATCATTATGTACATATTTATTTGTATATATTAAGCACATGAGAAATGTAAGGTTTTTTAACTCTTATCTTTTGATGATGGAGTTGATAATCATATTAGTGGCCATAGGTTTTCAACCTTTGTAACTCTAGCCCTAATGGCTAGAGTTGATGGCCTTGGTTAATGGCATTTGATGGTCATATTGATGTATAGTCTTCATGGCTAAGAATGCCCATACTTGTATAAATAGAGGCATTTTCCCTCCAACTTAGGAGAATAATTTTTGAAAAGATTTTTTTTATGGAAAATGGAGATGATGTTTTGAGATAAAAAGTTGGAGATGTTTTTTTTCACCAAAGAAATTTTTTCCTATTTTCTTTTGCTATCTCCTTATTTGGTTATTGTTGGAGAAAGTGCAGTCATTGTTAAGTTCGTCGAAACTATTCAGAAGATGTTTGCATTAGTTGGTTTCAACCGTTATATCCTAAAAGACAAATGTCAGCGTACCTCTAGCACTCATCAGGAGGCGGTGAATCTATTTTAAGGAAACTGGGGCATCATACAGGTTTCGGTTTGCATCTCTTATCTTTTGTTCTTCAAACTTTTAGATTTGAACTATTTCTTGCATAGCATTTTATATGTTCATGGGAATCCATCTTGTAATATGTTCCATGATATAATCTAGTTTATTTTTATATTTTTAGTTGTGTAATTTATTATGTATTTCATTCTTTGATAATAAAAAAAAAAATTTGTTTTGACATTTCTATTTATTTTATTTTATATATTTTTCTTATATTATTATGGAAAAATGCCAACAAAATTAACCTATCTTTAGTTGGATTATCATAAAGATGAATGGTAGTTACCATATCGACACATTCCTGTGGATAAAAGTAATTCCATCCTCCAGCTATCATCGATTTGGTAAATAAAAAAAGATAAGGGAAATAAAGAAAAGAAATAACCCACTCCTCGCTCTGGTAGAGGGTTGTCTATTCATAATCCAATTGTCCTCAAAGAGATGTATAAGGCCAAGTTTGGCATACACAAAATAATCTATCTTTTTATCTTTTTTCTATCACATCACCTCTTTACTTTTCTACACATCTTTTCGTAAAAAGATAAAAAATACACTTATTTAGGTCATTCCAAACAACCCCTAAGACTACCATCCCCTACCATTCACTTACTCCCAGCTTTGATAAGATCTCGACCCCACAAGATGCTTCTCCATCCCTAATTGATTCAGTGTCATAGGTAGGTTGACGAAAACACCCTTCATTTATTAATTGTAGACGGAAATAAAAGTTGGGACCATTTAGGAATATAATCAATAGGTTAAAACTAAATTGTCACATATGAAATACTAGGGATCAAAATGGATGTATATTTCAAGGATCATTTTGTATTTGACCTTTCTTTTTTGTTTTACCAATTACTTTTGGAGATGCCAATGAACAGTGAACAATGAAGTAAAAGATAAGAGGGTTTGAGTGCTATGAAAATGTGGATATTGAACTTGTTTTTCATCGTGGTTGGTGGTGATGGTATGGCCATGGTGGCTGAGGTGGGAAAGGAGGTAACGAGGATGTAGAAGACAATGTTGAAGATGTGGGGATTAGTGGGGATTGGTGATGAATAATGGCTGAGAAAAATGAGTGGTGACGAAGTGGTAGATAAGGAATTTGTGGGAATGGAGTAGGGGTTGCCATGAAGGGTTAAGGGGTGGTGGTCACTGGAGAGCCGCAATTCACCAATGTTATAAGAGCCGTCAACAATGATAACAAGTTCATCACCTTCATCTTTGCCTACAAAAGCCCCATGCTTTTTTTCTCTGTTGATTTTATTTTTCATTTTTGGTTTTTTGATGGCATTATCCATGATGGTTGCGAGGAGGAGACTGTGAAAAGGTCTATTGGCTGTAGGGGAGGTTGAAATAGGCCATGAGGAGTTCGAGAGTATCCCATATTTGACGAAATGCCTCAAAGAGCCCATTGTCATTTTAAGTGTGATAATTTCCATGTTTGATAAAATGTCTTAGAAAGGTGGAGGGGAAAGTAATTTCCAGGTTTGATAAAACGCCTTGGAAAGATGGAGTGGAAATGAGGATATATATATATATATATATATTTTGGGGGAGGAGAGGGTGGTTGTTTGGAGAGTTTACACACAGTGGTTTGGTAGGGATAATGGGTCAAGAGTGTGAGGAAAACAGGATGGGTATGGTCCGGTTTAGATTGGTTTGAGATGGAATTAGAATTAATTTATTGTCTACGGTTTTATGAAAATTGAAACCAAATTAAATTATTAAAATTATGGAACTAATCTAAACCAAACTATATAAACACGGTTCAGTTCAATTTGAAATCACGGTTTCACATAATCTGTTCATAAAAG
Source organism: Camellia lanceoleosa (assembly GCA_025200525.1). Lineage (NCBI taxonomy): Eukaryota > Viridiplantae > Streptophyta > Magnoliopsida > Ericales > Theaceae > Camellia > Camellia lanceoleosa. Next base: position 163,184,154 of record CM045759.1, read on the forward strand.
GAATCAAATAATATTTTTAAAAAAAAAATTTCAACTTATCATAAATTTTGAAAATAATAATATGTCCATCAAATAAACTACTCTCATAATATTCACTTGTTAAGCAAAAACGTAATATTAACTCACTGCAACATATACGAGTTTTGGAGGCAACTTTTTTATTTTTTATTTTTATAGCTAAAAGTATAATTTTTGTTGCAAAAAAATTTAGAGACCAATTTTAGTTGTTGCGAGAACAGTCGCTAAAAGACTGTCATGTAAAGTATAAATAAATTTAAAAAAAATCTTTTAGTGACAAAATTTTGAAAATATCACTAACAAATATACTTTTGGGAAAAAATAACTTAGTCCCAAAAAGATTTATTTTTTGAGACAAAACTTTTGATCTCAAAATGTTAGTAATTAATCACTAAATATCTAATTTTGTTACTAAAAATAAAATAATAACACTTTTGGCGACAAAAATATTGTCCGTAAAAAGTGTTTTGTTCCTAAATTTTTTACTCTAAAACCTTAATTTCTTATAGTGGGCATATATTGTTCAACATTAATCTATCATGATTTTTCGGAACATAAGCATGTACATTATTTCACCATTAACTTAAACAAATATAATATTTAACAAATAAACATATATGATTTAAGTTATATGATCTAGTTCGATTCAAATTCAAAACTATAGATCTAAATCTAAAATCAATCAACGGAGATCGGTTCCTCAAGTGTTTAAGTTAGAACCAAATTACGAATTTAAAAAACAAAATCAAACTTACCAAATTGAACCGGTTTAATTTGTGAATTTTTCAATTTTCTTGCTCTGCCGTAGAGAAGGGTGAGCAAGGGTGGCAGCTAAGGTTGGAAAGAGTGGTGATGGTTGGAAGGGTAATTGTCTTTTCCCAAAAAAAATAAAAAATAAAAAATAAAGTAGGCAATTATTATTCTCATTACTTTTGTGGTGAAGAGTGATAGCTAAAGTGGTAGTGGGACTGGTGGGAGAGGTAATGAAAGCTAGAGTTTGAGTAATGGAGGAAGAAACGTGATGATGGTTAGATGGGTAACTGTCTTTTCCCCAAAAAAAAAAAAAAAAAAAAAAAAAAAAAAAAAAAAAAAAAAGGAGGTAGGCAACTATTATTATTACCAATGATTAATTAGACGAAATTGATAATTGGAGAATAAAATAAAAATTGTTTAAAGTATATAAGTGAAATTAATCTTTTTAGAACTTAGGTCCTGTTTATTTGCGGTTATAGGGAAGGGATTGGGTTTGATAGTGAAGTTGGACTACTATATGAGGTGTTTATTTTGAGAGATGGAGATGGGACTCCTAATCCCTTGGTATTAATAAAAGCCTTGGAAGGGGGATTAGAAAGGAGGAGGTAGAGATGGTATTAGAAAAATAGTGAGGGGATTAGAAATTTTTTTATTTTTTATATATTGGAAATTTTTTTTAAAATATTAATGTTTAATTTTTTATAATTTTTTATTTGTTTTATTATTTTATATAAAAATAATTTAACAATTCCTACACTAACAACTATCATCAAAACAAACACAAGTTTACTTAATCTCCTCATTAACAATCCCTTCACTATGAATCTCCTCCATTCTACCTCTGAAAACAAACGGGCCTTATAGATATCCTTTGTTACAATTTGAACTTTTCTTATGATTTTAAACAAATTACACTTCACAACTAATTTAATGGGTGTTTGTTATACGATTTAAATTGTTAAAATTCTATAATAATTTTTTTTCTATTAAATTAAATTTTGATAGTTATTGATTTGTATAATCATTTCTAATTAAACCACACGAACAAAAATCAAAAACTTTAAAAACTAAGAAGATGAAACCAATAGTTTAAAAAAAAAATAAAAAAAAATTAATTTAAAAGATAAAATGAAATTAACCCCTTATTATAAAAGTACAATTAACACAAAAAAAGAAATATGATAACTTATACATGTACTACAGAATGACCCGTTGTGTTTCTCATTAAATTTGAAGGTAGGTGGCATCGATAATTTGCCCATATGTTAGAGATTGCTCTAACACATGGAAGTACAATTTTTTAGTCAAAGAAAAATTTAAATAATAATAATAATAAATTGAAAAAGTCCAAAGTCAAAGAACGTGAAAAATGAGAACGCGGTGAGACACAATTGATTTATTGGGTTCCGGCCAAAACAGCGAAACACAATCCATACTATATAGTAGTATTGAAAGCTCCTCACCTTGTTATTCTCATCAATTGTATCTTCACTCATCATTTAAGAAATTGCATGCTCTGTCCAATCCAGCTCCCTCAAGGCTCAATCTCATACATTCAATCAAACAAATTAAATTTTACTTCTTATTTAAGGGAGTACTTTTAATTTTTATTTTTAATTTTTTTGGTCTTTCTGTTTTTGTATCCTCTAAATTATAGGAGCTGTATTTGGTCAGGAAGGCTTTGAAAAGCTGCCAGATGTGAGAGAGAGAGGAAGAGATCTCAAACATCTCCCTTCTACCGCTTATCTCTAATCTAATCTCAAACATCCTTATCCTCTTTTTTTAATTTTTTTATTTTTTTTTCCTTTTTAAGAGAGGAAAAATCTATTCCATTTAACACACTTGTGTCTTGTTTTCCCTCTATCCAAACCCAACTAATCTTTGTTAGATCATAGATTAATCTTTCCTGAGGGGTTGGTGGGTGGGGTGGGTGATATGGCTTTGGTTTCTGCTTTGTTTGAGATCTTACAACGACCCACAATTTGGGATGTGTTGATAGAACTCATGATTTTCATTGCCCCTCTCTGGATTGCTGTTTTTATTGGGGTTATGGTTGGCTGGGCTTGGAAACCCAATTGGGCTAATCTTACTCCTCATTCTTTACCTTCCAAAGCGTCTGGATTGAAATTGAAATTGCAATTGCCCAGCTTCGTTTCTTGGATTTCCAATACTGGGTTTGAAAAGGGGATTTCATCTCCATCTTCAATCTCAATTTCTGACAGCAGGTTGGTTCAAAATTCTCAAATTATCCTCTCTTTTTTTTCTTTAACTGTTTTATGGGTCAAATGTTGAAAATACCCTTCTCCTTGTTGGAACTTGTTACACTTGGAATCAAAAGTCAAAAGTGTTTGTTTACTTCAAATATAAATTGGAAGATGGATTTGCAAAGTAAAGTTGAAATTTCTAACAGTTGAATTGTTGTCGTTGTTGTTTCAGTTGTTCATCACATCTAGAAGAAGCAAAACCAGTTGTGGTGGGGGATAATGACTTAGACCATTTATGTAGACTTGTAGAGGAGAAAGATGATGGCCCTGCTTGGATTCACATGATGGATCGATCCACACCCACTATGAGCTATCAAGCTTGGCGCAGAGATCCTGAGGTATGTTTTTTTTTTTTTTTCCCTTTATCAAGGTGTTTTACTTTGAATACTAGTAGTTAATTTGAAGAATAAAACTGGGTTTTGTAAATTGCACTTGTATAATTCTGTTCTTGTACAAAACAACTTGTGATTGATTGCATTAGATTTTTCATGGCATTTTCCAGAATGGAGCCCCTCAATATCGTAGTAGTACAGTGTTTGAGGATGCCACACCTGAGATGGTGAGGGATTTCTTTTGGGACGATGATTCTCGATTGAAGTTGAAGTGGGATGACATGCTTGTACATGCTCAAACTTTGGAAGAGTGCCCCACCACTGGAACTATGATTGTTCAGTGGGAACGCAAGGTAGGGAGAGCATTCTTTCTGTTTGCATCTTATAATATAATTCTTTGTTCATCTTGGTTTTATGGCCTTATGTCTTCTAACTGTTTTATTTTTGGTCATGCAGTTTCCTTTCTTCTGTAGCAATAGGGAATACATTATAGGCCGTCGAATTTGGGAATCAAAACAATCATATTACTGTGTTACAAAGGTATATTTTTAGAACCAAGAACTATCTTTGTACATTGGGTAATATTCCACAGATTTTTTTTGTTCTGGTTTCTTTATCTTGTGCATGATTTTACTGCTGGTTGTTTCTTTGATCTATTTGAAGATAATTCGTATTTGATTCTTTTGTTTTTCCTGGTACACTCGAAAGCATGTAGATAGAATCAAATAGTTTGGACGTGTGCTCGATAGGTGTTAGGAAGTGTCCAACAAATGTTGTGTTATCTCGATATCTGACACAACACACCACCTTCTTAGAAGTGTCTGTACTTTTTAGTTGATACATACTGTGTATAAAATGTAGTATCAATGTTAAAGAAATTAATCTTGAATAATTCAATTGTCTCTAGTCTTGAAAAATATTGAAAATAACACAATTAGCAAAGAATCATGCACATTGAAGTTCAGTTTTGTGTTGGTATGACATACAAAGAACTTTCTAAACTGAACTTCAAATTATGCAACTCACGTGAAGATCAAGTTGAGCAGATTTATGTGTATAAAGATTTAAGTTTTAGGAGTTAAGATCCTATACTGTATGTATCTAATGGTATCCATTAACTTGAAGTTGTATGCACTGATGGACTGATTTTGATTTGTAATCAGTTGGTGCCTGTTTCACTTAGGAACATTAAATTCAGCCATTTTTCTAGCTTTCGATTATCTTGATCAGTTTTCTATCTTATAGTATATAGTCCCAGGAATTAACTATTTGACTTCATTTTTTTTTTTTGTATATTTTTGCAGGGAGTACCGTGCTCCTCTGTACCTCAGCGCAACAAACCAAGGCGTGTTGATTCGTATTATTCAAGTTGGTGCATACGTGCAGGTAATTACAGGCTATTTATTTTTACTACCAATATTGTTATGGTGATTTAGGCTTGTTGAGTTGAGTTGAGTTGAAGTTCGCTGCAAAAATTATTTTCTTACTTCCATAGCAATCTGAGTGAGCTAATTGAATACTTGTGAAGGCAACTGCAATGGCTTTTCATCTAATTCTTCGAACTTTTTTAGTATTGCACTACTAATATAAAGTATAACACCTTCTTCCTTAGTAATTTAGATTATCTGAAAATGAGAAATTAAACATTTATTGCCTGAAAAGCAAACACTCAATACCCCCTAGTAGTTCAATTTTCCTGATCTCTGAACCTTCAGAAACTAATATTATGTATTTTTGGAATTTACCCAGTTGAATCAAAGAGAGGGGATGGGAAGCTTACTGCATGTGAGGTGTTACTGTTCCATCATGAAGAGATGGGTATACCTTGGGAGATTGCAAAGCTTGGAGTCCGGCAGGGTATGTGGGGAGCTGTCAAGAAGATAGACCCTGGCTTGCGTGCATATCAGAGAGAGAGAGAATCTGGTGCCCCACTTTCACGTTGTGCTTTCATGGCTCAGATCAACACTAAAGTTAATGAAGACTACCTGAGATCCTTGGAAAGTACAAGCAGCAGTTCATCAGAGATTGAAACCCTGGATTCATCTGATGAGAAGCCATCGGGGATGAACATACCTAGGATTCTTGTTGTTGGTGGGGCTGTAGTGCTTGCCTGCAGTCTTGACCGAGGACTTCTGACGAAGGCAGTTATATTTGGAGTGGCTAGAAGGTTTGCAAACATTGGAAAGAAGTTGTGATTGGGATGCTTTGGCATCTCTACCAGGATGTCTTTGCAAGAAATTTAGAAAAAGGTAGAAAGGTTGAATTATTTTTTTTCATCAGGGGGTGAAGCAGCTACTATTTAGGAAAAGAGAGGGGGAAAAAAAAAAAAAAAACAAATTGTATAGTTATATTCAATGGAAAATGGAAATCTCATTGAAGGATTTTGTGCTGCAGAAATAACAAGAAAATTTAGTTCTTTTCTTTTCTTTTCTTTTTCATCCATACCTAAATCTCATTTGAAGAATTTTTGTTTTCTTTCATTCAGGCAATAGACTCCTACAAAAAAACAAACAAACAAACACATGCTTTGATCTCAATTGAATGATTTCATTGGTTATATTCCTTTACAAACAATTTCATCAGTATCTGATTCAACCGCCAACCCTGTTCCAAAAACCTAACTCTTTAGCGCAAAAATGGAAAAAAGTGGTAAAAATAATCAATAGAAAGAAACGCCCAATCCGAATTCATTCCAGTACAAATATAGTTGTTGCAGGAAAGCTGGCTTCAAATTACAGACCGACCTGAGCCGCAGCCTAGATATATTACATGGGTTGTATGGATAATGATTTCTCAGCTTTCCCTTCATCAACAGCAACCTCCACCAAACCCTTTCTACCCACGCCACAGCTCCCCCCACCGCCCCCAACCCCCCCCCCCCCCCCCCCCCCCCAGCCGAGCTCAAAACCACTCTTTGGACCTTCAAACCGTCGAAGGCCCTGGCCCAAATGGTCTTCACCCAGGCTTATTCCAACGCTACTGGGACATTGTAGCCAACTCAGTTTTGCAGTGCACCACTCAAGCCTTCGAATCTGGCTCAATCCCCCCAGCCCTTAACCAAACCCTCCTATGCCTCATATCTAAGCACACCAAACCAGAACTTGTCACTGAGTTCCATCCTATAGGCCTGTGCAACACGATCTACAAGCTCATCACCATAACTATTGTTGCTCACCGTAGGCCTCTCCTTGATGATCTCATCAGCCCTTTGCAATCTAACTTCATCCCTATTAGAAGAGACACTGACAATGTTATTATTGTCCAAGAAGTTGTACACAATTTCAGAACCAAAAAATGCAAATCAGCAAACATGCTCATCAAGCTAGATCTAGAGAAAGCATTTGACAGACTTGAATGGGGTTTCATTGAAAAAATCTGAAAAATCTAGAAATTCTCTAGATATTGATTTGTGATTATGTATCAATTTTAACCAGTAAATAGCAATCTCAATCAAACAATGAAAGACAAACCGACACAACGATTTTACATGAAAAAACCACAATTGGAGCGCCTCCATTTGTGATAAAAAAAAAAAAAAAACTACAAGCAAAAGCCACAAAATAATATACTAAAAAAACATAAAAGAATTACACAAGTGTACTCTCAATTACCTAAGGAATCTACGCCCGAATCGAACCGACCCCTATGTGCCTTTTCCAGCCCCGTCTTCACCTCGAAATTGTCTTGTACAACATTGAATCCACAATGTCGATGTTGAATACACGACGATGAGCCACTCCAGAATTCACCAAAGCTTCAAGCCCAGATTCCTCAGAATCCACTAAAGAATAACTCTCTCCTTTATATTGAATAAATAAAACAAACAAACCTTTTGATATAATCCACTCAATTCATTATTGTAACTGTCACAAATATCAAAGGAAACAAGCAAAGAAGCTCCAGAAGAAAACCCTAATATCCAAGAAGAAAATCTGGAAGCCGTAAACCTAAAATCAGACTGAAACAAATATTTATAGAAAATCGATCCACAATCTCCGCTTGAACGCAAGAATAGACGCTCGAGCGGATCTACGCTCGAGCGTAGGAATGGCCGTTCAAGCCGAAAAAAACAATTCCCAGTGCTTTTGCAGACGAGTGAAACTTCTGAATGGTCGCGATTTCTGCTCAAGCGCAGGAATGGCCGCTCGAGCGGAAAAACAACTTTGAATGCAATTTAGCTTTTTGCTTCTGGGGTGTTGCCCCTCGACCCCGCTTGGGCGCTGCCCTGAACCCGACATAGTCAGGGAAATGGCAAACAAAAAAGAATTAACTTTTGAAACATCTCTGCAAGGCCTAATTCGGGTTGAATTCGCATCTAAAACTCATAGCCTCACTGAAATAAAAAGATCGAATACAATTACAACTGAAAGGAGTTTTGTCAAATGGGATTGCCAAGAATTAAAACCTAACAATCTCCCCATTTGGCAATACCGTGACAAAACACACCTAACAAATAAAATTCTAATCACCTCAACCCATTACAGCCAACAAAAACAAACTTCTTTCTCAATGTCATGATCTGCAAACAACTATTAGTGTCACAATCTCCAAAACAACTATTAGTGCCACAAGAATATATGAAAAAGCAATAAACATATGACAAGATTATATTGAAGCATGAGATGGAAATATGAATAGATATAAATTAGAGATTTTAAGAACATGTAGCATGAATAGATGACAATTCTAAGAAACATGCAAACACACTCAAAAACCATTTTGATTATTGTGAGGGGAATTTGCACTAAGCAGGCAAGCCGTGCTAAGTCATGACTTGAGATGCCGATTGGGTCGTGCAACCGGGCTGGTTCAGTTGAGTGTGGTCTTGCCTGAGGTCTTGGATTGAGGCTGAGCTGACCGAGCTATGCTTAGCTCGGTGGGAATTGCCAGGTCCAATTGGAGTGCAAGAGGAGAAACCCGCCAATGGTGTGCGTCAATACTGTTTGGCAGTTTTGCCATTGTTGTTTGGCAGTACTGACGCGAACACGTGTAAGGAATAGAGAGGCAAGATCGCCACTGTCCAGGAAGGACAGAGAGGTAGGTAAGACATAATCTCTGAGGCAAACATGGCGGCCTAGAAAAAGGAAAGAAGGGAACGTTAGAGGTATGCGATCTGAACAAAACTCTCTCTAAACAAAGGTTTTCTTCTTCTTCTTCTTCAAGTGACCTAACTTGATCGTCGGAGGCTTTTCCACCACTTCACGGCGACTCACCGTTCGTGTTGCGGGTGTGACGCTGTCAAGTGAAGCTTGGAGTGCAAGGCGTACGGAGAGCAAAGGATATTTCGCCCCCGTACAATTGGCGCCGTCTGTGGGAAGATTTGATACTCAACCCTTGTTCTGTAAGCTTCTTCGACCATTTCCATGGCCAACAACGACGAAGTTCCGCTGTCCGTCGTCGATGGTGTCACTCCAGAGTATGTGCGAAGGAGAGAAGGCCCCCCCAATGTTCCAGCCATGGCGGGCCTGGAAACCTCTTCGCGAGGAGCGCGCGACAAGCGTGGCAGGAGTTCAGATCGTTCACAGAGTCCAGAGGGCCGTCGGCGCCGAGGAGAGTCTCGTGAGCAGCGCCTGGAGCACAAACTCAAGGACCAAGAAGCCCTCATTCGTAGGATGGCGGCGGAGATGGAGCTTCTGAAGCGCCAAGTGAGGGGGAAGGGTGTTCTTTGGAGGGCAACCTCGTGGCGCACCTCCCTCGTTCTAGCGATGCCACGAGGAGGACCCATTCAATCTCCATCACCAGGAACTATGGAGTTGGAGACTCTGACCAGCGAGAGGGCAGATCCACCACTCGCGACCGCACCTATCGCCCCTCGCGCCCATCATCAACGTCGCGATACTCTACCTCCTCCCGTTCCAGGGATCTCAGAGACGTGCTGGAGGAGAGAGCGCACCGTCGGGAGGCTCTGAGGGTGCCGGCGCTCCAGAGGCTAAGTGCCCCAGTCCGTTGCAATGAAGAGGTGATGATGCCGGCACCCAAAAGCATAGCTCCAGCACTGGTGGACAAAGAGTTGGCGAGGCTTACATCCACGCCGTTGTCCCCGGAGATTGAGGGCACCCTACTCCCTGCCGGATTCCATCAGCCAAAATTTACTTTGTACGATGGCAAGACGGATCCGTACATGCACGTGAGTCATTACCGGCAAGTAATGGCTGGCCACCGTCGGAACGACGCCCTGATGTGCCTCATATTCCCAGCAAGCTTGGGAGAGCTGGGCTTGAAGTGGTTCGAAAGGCTCCCGGAGGGGAGTATCAAGGGGTGGCAACAACTAGCGGAAGCCTTCGTCACCAGATTCAAGACCAACACTCGAACGCCGAAGGAGGTCGACCACCTTCTGGGCGTCAAGATGGAGTCTGGGGGTTCGCTGAAGGCATACAATGCGAAGTACTGGGAGACTTACAATGAGATCCTCGACTGCCCTACCAATTTAGCGATCACTCAATACAAGAGGGGTCTCCCAGTCGGACATAGGCTGCGAGACTCACTCACGATGCATCAGCCCACCACCATGGAGTCTTTGATGCAGCGGATCAACGAACACATTCGTGTGGAAGATGATGCTGCCTCTGCGCCCGAGAAGGATAATCCGGTCGCGGTGGACAGAAGGGTAGCGGGGAAAGTTCATTCGGTCGGGTAGGAGAAAAACCGCCCTAGTGACCGACCAAAAGATTAGCATAGAGGGACCGGCCAAAATGACAAAAGCAAAGGTCGCAGAAACGACCGGGCTGATGCACCCCGCGACGCAGCAGAGGATGCCAAAAGGAAACTGAAGGCGCGGACAGGGATTACCACGGTCTTTAAAATTCCCATCTACCGCATTTTGAGCGAGATCCGAGGGGAGCCTTTTGTCCATTGGCCGGCCAAGCTGGGGAGCGCACAGCGGGGCTTCAATCCAAAGTATCGCTGCACCTTCCATGAAGAACGGGGGCACCGGACAGAGGATTGCTTGCCGCTCAAACAGCATTTGGAGGAGTTGGTAGCGGCAGGGCATCTTGATCAATATATTGATGGGGGAGTCAAGGCCGCACCAACTGGGCAAACCGAGCCAAACGGAATGGCCGCCCTAGAGGCGCCCCTACAGGGTGTGATCAACGTCATCCACGGCATCATTGAACCAGCTAGGGTCTGTGAGCTGAGAGGGATGATCAAGAAGGCCGAGCACATGAGGGAAGTGCTCTCGGTCCAGCCCGCGGTAAAGAGGGGAAAAATCGAGGAAAAGGACGTCCTTTCGTTCTCTACCAAAGACTTGGAAAGGGTACAGATGCCGCACAATGACACTTTGGTGGTGACCCTTCGCGTCAAAGGCTTCGATATCAAGAGAATATTGATCGACCAGGGGAGTTCGGTCGAAATAATGTATTATGACGCGTTCAAACAGATGAAGTTGGAAGACAAGGATTTGGCTCCTGCAACGTCTCCTTTGGTCGGCTTCAACTCGCAACCAGAATGGCCGATTGGAAAGATTATCTTGCCGGTCAAGGCGGGGTTGGTTGTGAAGCAAGTAGAGTTCTGGGTGCTCAAAGTTCCATTGACTTACAATTTGATTCTGGGCAGAGGTTGGCTGCACGCCATGCAAGCAGTTGCTTCAACTTTCCATCAAGTCATGCGCTTTCCGGCGGCCAACGGGCAAATAGAGGAAGTCTGCGGAGACCAGGTGATGGCCAAGCAGTGCTTCGTTGCGGTAAATGGCAGCCGGGCGGCCAAAGGGTTTGTTCAGATGATCGAGGGGCCCGAGGGAAAAGAAGTCCTCGAAGACGTGGGCAGAAAGGCCGAGGAAAAATCAGTCGAAGATTTGGTGGAAGTGTGCATCGACGAGAAAGATCGAATTCTACCAGAAGAAAAGAAGGCGGCCCACAAGATCCGGGCAAAGTCAGAGCGGTTTTGGCTCTCACCTTCCGGGGCCTTGTACAAAAAATCTTTTACCGGGCCGTATTTGAAGTGTGTCCACCCCTCTAAGGTGGAAGCTTTCCTCTTTGAGATCCATGAAGGCATCTGCGGCAGCCATACTGGGGGTAGATCTCTAGCCTACCGAGCAATCTCGCAGGGTTATTGGTGGCCATGCATGCAAGAGGACGCTCAAAAATACGTTCGCCGATGTGAAAAGTGTCAAAAATTTGCTCACTAGATTCACCAGCCAGCAAGGGAGTTACTCTCACTCACAAGTCCTTGGCCGTTCGCACTCTGGGGATTGGATATTGTTGGGCCCCTCCCAGTTGCACCGGGCAATTGCAAGTTCTTCATCGCAGCCACCGATTATTTCACCAAGTGGGTAAAGGCTGAGCCACTGGCCACCATTAAGGAGAAGGACGTTAAGAAATTTGTCTGGCAAAATGTGATCACTGGCTTCGGTATACCCAGGGCGCTCATCTCAGATAATGGCACTCAATTCGACGGGAAACTCTTCCGCAGATTTTGCGAACAGTTGAAGATTGAATTCTACAATTCAACGCCGGCCTATCCTCAGTCTAATGGCCAAGCAGAGGCCTCAAACAAGACCATTTTGGACGGGTTGAAGAAGCGGCTCGAGAAGGCGAAGGGAAAGTGGGTTGAAGAGCTTCCTAGTGTGCTATGGGCATACCGTACTACACCAAGACGATCGACCGGGGAAACACTGTTCGCTTTGGCCTATGGTATGGAAGCCATCATCCCACTAGAGATTGGCATGCCAACCATCCGCTCAGAAAACTTCCAGCCAGATCTGAACAATGAAGCCGTGGCACTAAAGTTGGACCTTGCTGAGGAAAGACGAGAGCGCGCGTTGATCCATATAGCGGCCTATCAGCAGGAACTCTCTAAAAAATACAACAAGGCAGTGCATCCCAGGCTATTCAAGATTGGGGATTGGGTCCTAAGGAAGGTGCTTGGCAACACAGTGGTCCCTGGCGAAGGCAAACTCGGTGCAAATTGGGAAGGACCATACAAGGTGGTTGGTCTTGCAGGCAAGGGGGCATACCATCTGGAAGATTTAGATGGCAAGGCCGCCCCTGCACCGTGGAACGCAAAGAAACCTTAAGGTCTTTTACTTTTAAGATGTAATTTGCTTTTGTTTAGCTTTCTTAGACCTTTAGCCGTCTGGCACTACATGTAAAGAATAGCATTGCCTTTACAATGTTTATGTAATGAAAGCTAGCTATATTGTTGTTGCTGTATTACATTGTTGTTTTTTGTATTACATCTTTGTACAATGGCACTGCACGGTCGCAAGGCATGCCAGGGGCAAGAACCGACCTGAAGAGAACCGGACTGTTTTCCTCGGAATGGGAGCAGACCGCACTGGGACCGAAATGGTTTTGCTCGCTTGAGGAATGTTGGCGGCATGACCAACCGGACTGAAACATTGGTGAATTGCCCAATGCAGAGCCGAGCTGATTTTGCTCGGCCCATCAATCATATTGGTGAATTGCCCAATATGGGAAATGAGCTGATTTTGCTCGGAGGAATTAGAAATGTTGGTGTCTTGTCCAAAGAATTGTAAGGTCGAAATTTGAATTTGCTCGGCCGAAAGGAAATACTGGCAAATCGAACAAACTTCAAAAAGGCGAGCTAGTTTTTGCTCGGCCAACTAATTACTGCCAACCGAGCAAGGCCGAGCGGATTTTGCTCGGCCAAATACAAAATGTCATCTTCTTGGCAATGCAAGGGATTGCAAGGTTACTTGAAGGCTTATCGTTTGCGCGGTTTAGCCGACCTGCCAGTTCCACTAAATTTGAAACAAGAAATTCAAATATACAGAAGCCGAATAAGAACAGCAGATGAACGAGCAAAAAGTTCACATTTCATTAATAGAACAAGTTCAGTACAATAGGGGGGGCATAGCCCGGTTACATTGCAAAAAGAAAGAAAACAAAAACAAAGCAAGAAATTGGAAAAGGAAATCTTCAATCAAGATCAAGGCGTTGTTCGGCTTCCCCAACGGCCACCTCGGCGTTTGGGAGCGGTTGCTCGGGCAGGCTCTCCTCGGCTTCGGCATCAGTGCCGTCCAGTGCGACATCCTCCCGATCAATTGTTCCATCTTCGGCATTGGGGGATGCGTCCGATGGAGTTCGCTCGGTCGGATTCTCAATCTGCGCGGTCTCCTTCTGTGCGGCAGCTTCTTCCTCAGCCTCCTTCCTTGCCTCCGCAATGAGCCGGTTCTGGGTGGCGTTGGCGTTGGCCTGCATGTAGTCCGGGATCTGCGCGGCAGGAAGGTTGTTGAACATGTCAGAATCACGGCCAAGGCCAACTTTCTCCACGGCGGCTTTCCACCAAGATCGAAAAAGATGTCCCAGTGGCCCGACTTAACGCTTCATATGTTTTCTCCCCGGCGTAACCCCGTCTTCTGATCGCGTCCACGCCTTGTCCTTCTCGGCCTTGTGGCGTCCGCAGTTATGAGCTCGGCCAAGTACCGCACTTTGGCTTTCTTCGCGGCCTTGGTTTTCTCTTCCTCAGCCCGGTCGAGCTTCTGGCGCAGCTCGGCCCGCTCGTCTTTGACGATCACTTGCTCGGCCTTGAGCATTTCTATCTCGGCCTTGAGCACTTTGTTCTCGGTGATGGCGTCTCGAGGCTCTGCGGCGCAACCATCCGCTCGTGGGCGAGATAGTTCTTTTGTGCGGCCTGCAAACACAACAGATTATCAATATACACTAGCCGAGCAAAAAACCAAGCACACAGTTGAAGAAAAAATGGAGCAACTTACCAGCACAATGGATTCTGCAGCCGAGCGAAGGACCTTGAGGTCGGATAGCTCGTCATGCTTTTTCATGTCCCCGGGCAGGATCAATCCCTTGGTCATAGTGAAACCAAGCGAGTGATCCTTATCCTCGGAGACCAAATCTGCGGCGGAGACTGCTCGGCCCTTGTAGACGAACTCGGGCGCCCAGACCGGGGGGGCAGCAGGGGCCTTGCCCTTGGATTTGCGGGCAAGATGTTGCTCGGTCTGGTCGCCAAGCTCGGTTGAGGCGACTTCAGTGGAGCCTTCATCCACAAGGCTTTGTTCGGCCGCCTCCCTCATTTGTTTCTTCTTTGGCCGGCCAGCCGATTGTTCGCTGGCCAGGGCAAGCACCGCCCCTTCTTTTTGTCCGGCGGGGGTGGAAGATGTTACCCCAGTTGCTTCTGGGGGTTGGGACTCGCCTTCGTCCCCGGTGATCATTGCCTTGATTGCCCTTATCTTCGCCATTTCTTGCTCGGCGGTTGTTGGAACGAGCCTGATCGGTGGCAGAGTTGGATCGGGCTCTGGGGATGGCGCATGCAGAAAGTCAGTGACTTTGCCTCTGCGCGGTGCTTGGTAATTGTACGTTTGTTCGAAACCGAGCAGCACCGATGCTTCTCTCTCCTCGACCGGATGTCGAAGTAAAGCTCGGATGGCCTCTTGGTTGGCGTGCGGATAGCTTGCTGCAAGGTTCTTATCTGCAGAAAAAAGACAAGTGTCAGACCGGTGCAAAATAGCAATAATGAAATGCAGAGAAAAATAGTACGGTCGACCGGGCTGCTTACCAGCACTACCCCTGTTTTTCTTAATCCGCCAGCCCGGTATGGGTGCCTCTAGGTCTTCATAACGACCGGACACCCACAGAAAGTCATCATCATTTGTCTCTTTGTCCGGGTTACCTTCGACAAGCTTTGCTCGGCCCTTCTTGACTTTAAGGTACCAGCAAAGCCCGCTCTTATTTCTACTAAGGCTGTACTGGTGAAAAATTTCTGCTAATCCGAGGTTAAGGCCGAGCAAACGGTTTAACGCGGCGACCCCGTTTATGATCTTGTAAGTGTTGTTGGAGACTTGGCTCGGGCAAAGCTTTGTCTGCCTCAAAAACTCGCAGATCAAAGGTTGCACGGGGAAGCGCAGTCCTCCTTCAACGATTGATACGACCGTGAAGGGGCACCGGTCTAAGTCCCCCACAGCGTAGCTCCTCTTTAGCGAGCTCTATGATCACATCGTCAGGAATGTTGTACTCCTCTCTAAACTGCGCCATCGCACCGGGCGAGCTAACCTTATAACGGTATTTCCCCATCTATTGTATCTCGGTCTTAATTGCTATACGGTACGTCGGTCAAAAATGTAGTGGTTGCTCGGACTTTGAGCTCCACCAACAATAATGCTGGATTGGACGGTCCTACTTGTTCTGCATGTTGAAAAATAAGTCCAAGGGTTAGCACGGCATATATTGCTCGGCCCTTAATGGAAATAGTTTAACTACGGACTTCGTCGTCTTAACCGACAAGTCCTAGCTCGGTACAACTTTATTTGTGCTCAGGCCTCCTAGTCGGGTTCTAGCTCGGTGGAGATTTACTGGTGGATCTGTTCGACCCCTTAGCTCGGTCAAGGTTCGGGGCCGTGGTTTCATATTCTAGTTCGGTTCTCCCCCATCGCCGACCTAATGGGACATTCAGCCCGGTCGCGGCCTCTCCGAGAAGCCACAAACCGGTTTTTACTCGGCTGCAGCCCTAATTGTGGATCTAAATGAGCGCTTTGCTCGGTTTGGCCCAGTATTCAACGTGTTCTTCCAGTTCTTCCTAAGTTCTTGGTTCATTGTTCATCTTAGGGGAAAACAGGGGGCACGAGGGCCTCTTTCACCCCACAGGTTCCAGTTATTCTAGGGTGTGGCCCTAATGATCTAAAAGGAGGGGGCACAACTAAGGTTCCAACATCCCCAAACAAAAAACTCAAAGAACACAATGGTATAAATATGAAGAACGAATACAAAAACCAGAAAAGCGGAAGTTGAAAACACAAGGGAGGAGCGATGTAGCTTACCAAGAATGGACTTGAAGTGAGGAGGTCCACCAAAGCTCAGGCACACCGTCAAAAACGGCAAGAATGAACGGGTGAGGAAGCAACAGAGAGGGATGCAGAAGTTTTGGAGGCAGGGGATTAGGGTTTGTTTGAGAACGATGGTGAACAGTGAAGGGTCTAAACCCTTCGTTTGAGGGTTTAATGATGGAGGGAAGAGACCAAACGGCGCAGCCATTTGAAATTCGTGCGTGGGAAACAGCTGGATGCACGACCCAGTGAGGAGGTGACACGTGGCACTGAGAAATGCGGCCGTCAGTACGGCTGAAAGACCTTTGACGTGACTGTGGAGATAATGGCCAGCCAATCGAGTTTGCTCGGCAGCAGAAGTGTCTCCGATTCGACTGTCGCTCGGTGACAAAAACTTGCCCAATTAAGCTCGGCCTAGCAGGATCGCAACTTAACCTCGGCTCGGGCAAGGTAAACCCAATCACGACGGTTCGGATGGGTTTAGAGGGCAATTGAGAGGGGAGATTTCCATCTGATAGTACGGCCGAACAAAAGTACCGTCCAGCGTTACGGACTACGCGGCGAAAGCGATTGACGGTTGGGCCGAAGTCGTCTGGTTTGCTCGAGTGACGCGGTCAACCGGTAACCTCCTGAGGGCCGAGCTGGAGGTCGCTCGTGTGGTAAGTCCGGTGGAGATTTCAATTGAAGGATCGACAAGACTCTGGAGGATGCGGCTCGGTCGGCATGCTGCCGATCAATCGCGATAAACCGTCGGGTAGCTCGGCATTGGCGTTAGGTTCTCGCTGGTCCTGTGTCACAGTCGTGATGCACGTAGCACGGTTACGCAATTTCAAATCTCCCAAGGGTTAGGCCGGTCATGGTACCCCGGTTAAGGGTGCCACCTGGGCCAATGGTGTGAAGGAGAGGACATCTGCTCCACGAACGCCTTAATACCGTTGGGCAGTTCTGCATGTACTGGAAGGAGGACAAAACCTTTACACGTGTAAGGTGGTGAGAGGCGAACACTGCCACCTGTCCAAGGAAGGACAGCAGAGGTAGTGCGCGCACAATCTCGGAGCTGCGTGGCCAGCCTAGATATAGAGAGGGAAGGCGAACGTTACTGGTACGCGAACTCATTCTTACAAACCTTCTCTCTTCATTCTCTTCTTCCTCAGTGAATTGACTTAAGCGTCGGAGGGTTTTTCCGGCACACCACCGCCGGGCAGCTCACCGTTTTTGTGTTGCAGAGACAGACGCCGTTGACGGAAGCTTGACGTTCAAGGCGTACGGAGAGTTAAGAATATTTTCCCCCCGTACAATTATGACTCAAACTTCTCCCCCCTTTTTGTCATGAATTGTCAAAGGAAGGTTAAACAACGAAAGCAAGAGCATAAACCACACAAGCAAGACCAAGATGATGTTGATGATGTAGAAATTAAGAACCTGCGAGAAGTAAGCAATAAACAAGCAATGGATAGTAACATACAAACCAACTAATGCCAATCTCCCTTACCCTTCCTTACCAAACCAATCAATTTAAGTTCATGCAAAAAAAAAAAAAAAAAAAAAACCCCTTGCAATGATAGACTAAACTCCCTCTTACTAAAAGCAACTACGAACACTGTATAGAAAACAATGAACAAGAAGACAAAAAAAAATATGGTGCAACAAGTAAGGAATTTCATATTTGTACCTTAAAACAAACAAGATTATCCAAGAAACATAATTACTTGAAAACACAATGTACATAGCCTCTAGAAGATTCCTCATAAAAGAAAGTGATGCATTATGTGAAAAGTATAGATTCCATGATAAAAGTGTGTGTGTGTGACTCTTGGAGTTCAACAAACACTAGATTCAAATCCTAGTAGTGATCTAATAGCTGGACCTCTGGCAAGAGAATCTAAACACAACTAAAGAAAGTCAAACCACTGGGAAACAAGCGGTATTTGTTGAGTAAAAGCGGAGGCTCCCCCTCAATCAATGAATCTTTTTTTTTTCTTTCTTTCTTTTGCACATTTTTTCTTTTCTTTCTTTTGAGCATTTTTTTCTTTCTTTTGCACACTCATTGGCAGCTGACATGCTCAAGAGTATAGAAACTGAACCAGAAAAGCATGGAGACAATAAGGATAGCCAGGTTAGTGACTCTAAGGTAGCCTTTTCCTCATGCCTTAACTGCAAAGAACTGAGGGGAAAGCCATGGAGGTGCAAAAAGATAGAAGGTGGTTAAGAGACTCAACATCACCCATGATATGCTAGTATAGGTCAATTCCTCTAGAAAAGCAAAAGATACAATGCCAGAAGTCCATAGAGAAAAATGATCACTAAGGCGGAAGACTCCGATATTTGCTAATCCAAGAGTGTGTACAGAATGAGACATACTAATCAAAGAACACACACTCCGAGATGAGTAATAACCAGAGAAAGCACACACATATTAACATGCAATGGATATTCTCATCAATTCCAATATGCAACAAGAACTTCTCAAAAATTTCAAGTAAAATCTTTTTGGATTTTTTTTTTTTTTTTAAACAAAGCAAGATAGAAAACGAACAGGTACACAATTTATTTTTATTTTTTTTTAAACAAAGCACGACAAAAAACAAACAAGCACACATTACATGACTCAAAAAAAAAAAAAAACACATAGAAATTCGAAAACTAAAAAAACGAATAATTAAATTAGCACAAGTCAAGTTTTCTCACCCAAACCGCTTTTGTATGAACACAGTTGTCAGAATTGCGGTTCTTAGGTGGTGTCTTGACGTTGTGGTTCCCTTCCCCTTCAATGGGAACCCGTCTCAACTTGGTTTCCAACTTCGTATACGTAGGTCTAGGAAAATGCAAACTCGCTCCATGCTTGGTCTCAAGCAAATCAAAATAGCAAGGTCTATTATGACTCTTAACCTCATTACAACCAAAAAAGTGTCTCTTATCCCACGAGATGTTGGAATTTCTTTCATCTCTATGAGACACTCTCCCATGCAACTCATAACAATAAGGGCGTATATAACGATACATACCACAATGATGACAAACAAAAATAGGGTCTACCTTCTTTTCTTTGACCTTACCAACTCTAGGAAGATTGAGAAGTCTGTCCTCTCATTGAATCTTGTGCTCCCCTTGCCCTTGAGTTCTTGTATCATGAGATGTGGATGCACTCGATTTTTACTCTTTGTTATCACCAAAGCCAATGCCACTCTTGTCATAACACATTTGTTGAGACCTAATGATATTGTCCAAAGTCTTTGATCCTTTGTTCCAAAGACCAATGGTAGCCATAACACACTTGAGCTCTTCCTCTTTCTTGATCATTAGTTCATCCAAGGCAACTTGATACATCTCGAGAGTTTCAATCTTTTCTTCATACTTTGCATAGATTTGCTATAGCTCATTCCTCTCTGTCTCACAAGTCAAGAGTTTCGCACAAAGAGCTTGTCAATCACTAGAAATCTTAATAGCATCATTCATAATCTCAGAAATCTCCTTATTTAATTTGACATTCTCACTTTCATATGTTTTGAGTTTCATAGTGAGTTAGTCATTCAATTTGGATAAGTTAAGAGATTCCTTATACAACTTTTTATAAGCTTGCTGAAGCTCTTCATCTTCATGCCCCGAGGATTCATCATCAGTGGCATTCTCAACCAGCCTCTTAGGATACTCTATTTATCCTTCAATTTCAGAAGCCGCCATCAAAGCAAGGAATTGTTCATGCCCCTCTTCACCTTGTGCTTCATTGTTACTTTCATCTTTATCAGACTTGGATTCATCATTCCAAGTGATAGCGAAGGCTTTCTTCTTCCTCAACCGATTAGGGCATTCTTGAGCAAAGTGGCCAAATCCTTGGCATTCATAGCATTGGACTCTTTCAGAGTTCCCTTGTATCTTTCCTTTCTCCTTCTTGGTTATAAAATTAATTTTGAGTTTATCTTTGCCTTTGGATTTATGAGGTGATTCCAAAAGATTAGGATTTTTTTTTTCAGAAAAGACTTTTTAAATTGTCTCACGAAAGCATCCGTAATCTTGGAATCAATCTCACAATCCTCATCATAATCTTTTCCAACTCTATGAGCACTACTAAAAGCAATATCATCTTTTTGTTTCTTTTTGAAATTCCTATGTGCCTCATAAGTTTAGAGATTTCCAACCAAATGATCCAACGTGAGGTTGTCAACATCTTGAGCCTCTTTAATAACCGTAACTTTTGGTTGGAACCAATCAAGTAAGGACCTCAAAATTTTTCCCACAATCTTGGATTTCAGTATTTTTTTCACCTAAATTGAAGCTAGAATTTACAATGTCACTCAATTTCACATAAAATTCATCAAAGGTCTCATAATTTTTCATTGAAAGGTTTTCAAAACTAGACGTGAGCCTTTGAAGTTTTGAGTGTTTAACAAAAGGAGTGCCCTCATGAATATCTCAAGCCTCTTTTATGACTTCACAATTGCAAATACGACTAAACTCTTCAGGTGTGACAGTGCAAAAGAGAGAATTGATAGCTTTACTATTCCAGCTACTATTTTGGTAATCAATTGTGTCCCACTGATCAATTGGTTTGGAGAAGGTTACTCCATCAATGGTAATCGTCAGTTCAGTTCACCCATACATAACAGATTGCCAAACTTTTTCATCAATAGATTTTAAAAACGATCTCATCCGAGCTTTCCAAAAAGAATAATTGGATCCGTCAAGTAGGGGTGGTCGAACCATAGAATTTCCCTCACGAATTGAATCCATTATCACAAATCAAACAAGATCATGCTCTAATAGTTTTTTTTTTTTTTTTAAATAGAGCAAACCGCTCTGATACCAACTGAAAAATCTAGAAATCTCCTAGATATTGATTTGTGATTATGTATCAATTTTAATCAGTAAATATCAATCTTAATCAAACAATCAAAGACAAACTAACACAACGATTTTACGTGAAAAAATCACAATTGGAGTGCCTCCAATTGTGATAAAAAACCATGAGCAAAAGCCACAAAATAATCAACTAAGAAGACATAAAGAAATTACACAATTGTACTCTCAATTACCTAGGGAATCCATGCCCAAATCGAACTGACCCCTATGTGCCTCTTCCAGTCTTGTCTTCACCTTGGAATTGTCTAGTACAATGTTGAATCCACAACGCCGACGTCGAATACACGACAATGAGCCACTCCAGAATCCACCAAAGCTTCAGGCCCAAATTCTCTAGAATCCACCGAAGAACAACTCTCTCTTTTGTATTGAATAAATAAAAAAAACAAACCCTTTGATATAATCCACTCAATTTATGATTGTAACTCTCACAAATATCAAAGGAAACAAGCAAAGAAGCTCCAGAATAAAACCCTAATACCTAAGAAGAAATCTACACTTGAGCGCAGGAATGGCCGCTTGAGCAGAAAAAAAAAACTCCCAATACTTTTGCAGGTGAGTGAGGCTTCTGAAAGGCCGCGATCTCTGCTTGAGCGCAGGAATGGCTGCTCGAGCGGAAAACAACTTTGACTGCAATTTAGCTTTTTGCTTCAGGGGACCTGCCCCGGACCCGACATAGTGGCAAACAAGAAAGAATTAACTTTTGAAACATCTCTGCAAGGCCTAATTCGGGTTGGATTTGCATCTAAAACTCATAGCTTTACTAAAATAAAAAGATCGAATACAATTACAACTGAAAAGAGTTTTGTCAAACGGGATTGCCAAGAATAAAAACCTAACAAAATCCTATCTTTCTTCAACTTCCTCCCATCCTTTATCAAATTGGTCATGGCTTGTGTCTTCTCATCCTCCCCCCTTACCATCATTTTCAATGGAGGAGTCACAAACTATTTTAAGCCATCGAGCGCCATCCAACAACGTGATCCCATTTCCTTCTACCTCTTCATTCTTTGCCCAAAATATCTCTCCATCAATATCTCCCTTTCCTATGACCAAAATCTTTGGAAACCCATCAACTCAATAGAGATGGCCCTTTTTTATCTCACTTTTTTGTCGCCAATGACCTAATCCTCTTTGGTGTCACTTCTGAAACAAATTGCCTTCAAATCAATTCCATTCTTGAGAATTTCTACCTCAAGTCAAGACAAAAAAATCATTTTTTTCCAAATCCAGGGTATTATTTTCATCCAATCTTGATAAAGAAAGTCAACTCCAATTAGCAAACACACTCGATATTCCTTTAACAAAAAATCTTGGAACATACCATGGCTATCCCATTCAACATTCCAGACCCAACAAAGCTTCATTCGATAGACAAAATCCAATCCAAGCTTACAGGATGGCAAAGTAAGCTCCTTTCACTTGGTAGTCATACTACCCTCCTTAAAGTTGTCAATGCCGACATCCTTTCTTACATCATGCAGTGTAACTACCTTTCCAAATCAGTTACCAACACTCTTGACAGACTCAACAGAGATTTCCTTTGGGGTTCTACCCTGAAGCTCGAAAAATCCACCCTCTCAACTAGGACACAGTCACCAAATCTAAAACTCACGGAGGCTTAAGTATTAGACAATCAGATCTTGCCAACAAAGTTACCATGGCTAACTTAGATTGGAGACTACAAAATGATGGGAAATCCTTTTGGACCAAAATTCTTCATTCCAAATATCCCAACACCAGTAGACCTTATACTTGTGCCTTAAACACTTAGAAAAGCATTCAAATAGGCTAATAAATCATCAAAATGGGCTAAAAAGTCATTCTCAAGAATGGCCTCAATACATCTTTCTGGTTTGACAATTGGTTAGATAGTGGTCCCATCAAAAACTCAATCTAAGGGTATTCACAACAATTGAAGAATCCCTTCCCATCAAAGATTGCTGGACTCAAAATTCTTAGGACTTCTCTAAGATCATTGTTACTCTACTATCCCCCATCCTCACCAGCATTTGTAACATGACCCTATCTTGGTTATCATCGGCCAATGATTCTTATGTTTGGAAATAGTCCCCAGATGGGCACTTCTCGAGCTGATTTGTTTACCCCATCGCTAATAACTTCAAAGTCTCCCCTTCACTTCCAAATTGGTCCTAGGTTTGGCACACACATGTTAACCCACGAACCCTGCACTTCATTTGGCTTTGCATCCACAATAGACTCAAAACCCAATCCTTTCTCCAACTTAGAAACATCACCCCTTTAACCCCTGCCCCATTTACTCACAAGCCCTGGAAATCGTAACACACCTCCTTAGAGACTATCGTTTTACCCTAACCATTTGGAACAACATAGGGATCCTACCTAATAATCCCTCTTTCACCCTTCTAAACCTTTCTGACTGAATCAAAACCAATTGCCAATCCAAAATTGTCCACCACTTATCAGCTCACTGGTATGTCCTTTTTCCTATATTGTGTTAGAATATCTAGAAAACCAGGAGCTCTCATTGCTTCAACCCAACCAACCCCACACCTTTCAACCCCACCTCGATCCTTGCTACTACCATTAAATGGAAACACCTCTCAAACTACAACCACAATAGTAAAATCCCCAGAACCATCAACGTTGGTTGGAAAACACCACCTCTTGGAATGTACAAGCTCAACACTGACAGGGCTGTAAAAGACAACCCTAAAACTATTAGTGATGGCGGCCTTATAAGAGATTGTAACGCCTCGAAATAATAATAACCCACATCATAATATACCGTAAAATGTGTCACTAGCGTTATATTTAACATTTCATTGATACTTTTTGATCTTATAAAACATGACATATGTGTGTATATATTCATAAATCTTGGATCTTGAATCTATAGCATAAACATCTATATATGAATAAAAATGCAGAGGAGATATAGATAAGCTTATGCCCTAATGGATACATCTTTCCAAGTCAATGCTTGGGTATAACATAAGTGAGATCAACTCAATACAGTTAAAGCCCATGACTTGTACAAAAATAATTACATCAAAGAAACAAAAGAAGCTATTGGCTCCAAGTCCTCCCAAGTTATGCCCTTGGTGGAGGCATACCATATGCACCTTAAAGTTGTTTTCCACATAGGGTGAGCTAAAGCTCAGTAGAGATACTTTAACACAGTGTACAAACTTAATGAAGTTATAAGGTGAATGCATATGTATGTCATTTGTCAAACATTTTTCATTTCAATCTCAAAACAATACAATGCCAAAATTATATATCAATTCATGAAAAATATCCTTTTACATAAGAAAACAAGGCAGTGGATACAAAACACTGGGAATCTCTAGGTACATGTCTGCCAGTAGGCTATACAAGCACTACCAAAGCCATTTTACCGGTACTAACCGGAAGGATTGGCACCTAACCACGCGGGTTTCTAAACTTTCACCAAAGATACACAAGCCAACAATATAAACCACAACCACACCCCTTAACAGAGATACCAAGGCGTACACCCATTTTTCTCAAAAAAATACATTTTCAATGTTTAATATGAAATAATGTACAATGCAATATGAACAGGATAATTAGTTTCAATTAACCTAATCCTTATGCAATTTCTACAACAATCAAAACTATTCTCCACCGATGGCCCAAAACAGATATTTCTATTCAACGGATAATTTTCCAACAACAGATAAAATCTCATAAATTCCAAGATGAAAGCAATAATAAGTATCCAACTCCACACTCATCATCAACAGATACATTTTTCATATCTTTCAAAACCCAACATCATTCCCTTTTCTTTTATAAAATCATACATCAATGATTTTTCAAAAAAACCTCATTTATTTTCAAAATCACATTTAAATGAGGAATTTCCAACACAACCAACAATATATATATATACTTCCACAATCCATTCTCAATAATTTATTTGAGAAACCCCTTTTTTATTTTTCAAATCAATCCTTAGATTTAACCCCACTAAACCTTTTCAAAAAACAAATAACTAAGCTAAGAATCATACTAGAGGTTGAAGGAATCCCTACCTCAAGTTTAGGACATGAAGAAAACAAGAGTTAAAGTTTGATGGAATAAAAAACAAGATCCTTTCCGATTAGATTGAAGCTTTTGATAAGCTACACATTTTTCTCCAAGGAGCTATGGTGGAGAAATCAATGGGTGAGGGTATATTTGAGGTTTTAAGGTAAGAACTAGAGAGATAGGGGAATAAAATTAGGTTTAGACAGAGAGAGGAATGAAAAAGTGATTGAAAAACCCCCTTTTCTTGAACTGATATACACGCAGACTACTCGAGCTACCAAAACACCGCTCGAGTGCCAAAGACAACAAGTGACTCTGCTCGAGCAACCAAAACACCATTCAAGCACACAATGACCCCCCCCAAAAAGTTTGCAAACTACAGAAGATTGCTCAAGCATAAGAAGGACCACTCAAGCGAAGATATCTTACTCTCAGAAGTTTTGTAGGCCTGCAAAAATACTGAGAGATCCAAAAGACTACTCGATCGACCAAAACACCGCTCGAGCAAACAAGAAGCAAACTGAACAATAATTCTTTAGAAAACTAACTCCCAACCTATTTCAAATACGACCAACAACCCAACTTAACTACCAACAAGATGATAAAGGATATGAACAACAATTAAAAGTACAGAAACCCAGATATAAGAGCATAAAATGGGTAGGGCCTAAACCAGAACCATTATAGAGGGTGATATGTTTTAGTAGAAATATTGGTACCATAACTAGTATTTCTACAGAAACCTGGGCACTTCGTGATGGTCTCAAGTTGGCTCTTCATAATGGCATTAACTATCTACTAGTAGAAACTAATGCCATCAATCTCATTCAGCTGATCATGGGTAAATCAAATGAGAACCACCATCTTTATAATCTGGTTTACGACTGTGGGTACCTACTGGAGCAGTTGAGCATCCGTTCAATTAATCACATCTTTAGAGAATAAATGCTTATGCGGACTCACTAGCAAATCACGGAGCCCAAATGATTGACAGACTACACATTTTACACTACCAGTCATGTTTTATTGCAAGTTAATTGTATGATGATGCTAGAGGAGCTACATATCCTAGAACTATAACTCTTAATTTTCAATGAGTTTCCCTTTAACCAAAAAAAAGAAAAGAAAAGAAAAGTAAACATTACAATTGAAAAAGAACTAGCACTATTGTAGAAACATTAAAATAAGGGTAAATTACACTTATCTCTTCTGAGATTTCTGACAATTATAAGGACTTCTCTTGTGATTTCAATAACATTTCTTACTTTTGAAACTATTATCAAGATTCCTCCAATCTATTAAATTTGTACAAACGACGTTAGTTAGGTGTGAAAATGACCATATATCCTTTGATTCACACGTGAAAAGACGAAAATACCCTTAAATCAAGAAGCTCCATTCATTATCAACATAGGCAAATTACACTTACCTCCGCTGAGGTTTGCATATATATTATGAAAGACCCATACATAATTTAACATTATTTAATAAAATTCTTAAATTTCATGTAATGTTAAATAAAAGCCTTCAGTTGTTAAGACACTATTAAAACATTTAATGGGCAAAAAAAAACTTAATTTTCATTGACAAAATACTTAAAAATAAAAAAATCTCTCTAAAATTAATGTTTGATAACATCCTATTAATTTAATATAAGACTTATTCCAAACTACATAAACAACATAAAATTTATCATTTTAAGTAATGCATTTATTATTATTATTTTTTTAAAGTTGAAATAAATTTATTCATATGTAAAATGTTAAATAATAAATGCAAATAATAAATACATTACTTAAAATGATAAATAATAAAAAAAAATTCAAATAATAAATACATTACTTAAAATGATAAATTTTATGTTGTTTTATATTAAATTATTAGGATGTAGGGTCGGCCCTGGCTTAAGGCGAGCAATGCAGCCACCTTAGGCCCCCAATTTTTGTCAAATTTTAGGGGCTCCAAATAGTTTTACCTCTTATTACATTAGTAGGTTTAAAAATGAAAACCCAAATTAACTAATTTAACTTCGCAATCCAAATTAAAGATCCTTAGCGCATCTTTAACCCTTCATTACTTTTTTTCATCTAATTTGATTCTAAATTTGAATAAAAAATTTTATTTGATATAAACTACTTCAACCCTTTCATCAAAGTTTTTTCAAAATCTTTTTAAAAATTCTTCTCTTACTACAAATTTCCGTTTTCATCAAATTTGATATAATATATATGTATATATATATATATCTCCAATGCTTTATCTTTTTGAATTTTCATCAAATACAAATTTGATTAAAAAAAAATATTTCTTCTTTGATTTAATAAACATTTGATGAAAGAGTGTGGATATTAGTAAAAAAATTAAAAGTACTTAATTACCATTTTTCTACAATTTTTTTTAATGATTATGTATACATTAATACTATATACTCTTAAAAATTAACTCAAAAACTATATTTATATGTCTCATTCATTCTAGATATGACTCGCATTAAACTAACTTTGAATTTACATTATACACCTTCAAAGTAAATTTTTTAATGCATATATATTTTATATATAAAGGTCTCCAAATTTAAGATTTCCCCTTGGGCCCCAAAAATCTCAAGGACAGCCTTGTTACGATGTTATCTAACATTAATTTTAAAGAGATTGTTTATTTTTAAGTGTTTTATCAATAAAAATTAAGTTTTTCGTCATTAAATGATTTAATGATGTCTTAACAATTTGAGAGTTGTATTTAATATTGCATGAAATTTAAGAATTTTATTAAATAATGCTAAAATATGTATGAGTCTTTGATAGTATATATGCAAAATCTCAAGGGAGGTAAGTCAAATTTCTCATTTGAATAGATAAGTAACAAATTGGTAATTTCGTTATTTTTGGTATTATAACCTATGACATCAATATGACATTAGCATTATATCAGCAAATTCTGTTAAATAGACTAACAATGAGTAACAGTGGGGGAATCTTGATAATAGTTTCAAAAGCAAGAGAGGTTAGTGTAATTATTGAAATCACTAAAGAGATCCCTATAATTGTGAAAAATCTCAAGGGAGTAAGTGTAATTTACCATTAAAATAACCAACTATAAATGTGTGGACACAAAATTTACCCCACACGTTAGTATCTCATGATCAAGCCTGAACCTCTGCGAATGGCATCGTTTACCCTAAAAACAGAAACATGGTGAGCTTATCGGCGAATGTGTGCCAAAAAACTCTTTGATGCCTAAGTTAGCTTTTAGGAATCAATATGCTGAAAAAGATCTCTACATTTGAGTATTCATAAATGCATTACCTTTCTTAGGTCAAACTCCAAGTCGTTTGTATGCTTTTGCACAATAGAGTCCTAGTAGAACTCTAATTCCCTTTAACAACTCCCACTAGGACTCTATCTCTTAAGGATAATGCCCATCCTTAGACACCCTAATCTGATAGGTCTCCGTGAAGAATACCAACTTCTAGGTTGTCAACCGGGCCGAGCAAACAATCTATCCGATTGCTCCATTTCTAGTAGCTACTTAGTCATTCTTCTACTCATTCCACTCTAAAGACAACCAAGCATATACTCAAACTTACACCGCTTAACAACACTTAATCCGATATTCAACCTAGCACATTCCGCTTGATTGCAAATCGAATCATGCACACTAATTGGACAAACTTCATGCACGGTCCAACGCACATGTTGCTTTTGCCCGGCCCAATCCATTAGGCCAACAAATCATTGCTTGGTCCAAACTTAACCTTTGTTTGTCTGACTGGCCAAAATACATGCTACATTTATCTAACTAGCCAATACCTCAAAACCTCACTGAAATTAACCTGGCCTAATACTCCAACACAATTTTCCCTCTCAATTGCCCCTTAGTTTCATCTATTGTATCAAGCATGACTGGGATTACTTGTTCTGTCATTGGGCTAAATTACAACCCGATTGTACTTGGTTTGTTCAAAGTCCATGCTCAATCAATCCTTCTGCTGCTTGTGTGACTATACATCCACCAACTATCTGACCAAACATCAACGTTAGAGACATGTGGCACATTTTCACCAACTCCGTGTAACTGTTTCAGCTGTCACGCATGATTCATGAAATTTGAAATAATGGCGCTTTTTCAAATTTGAACTACATACACCTATATATACATATCAAGTAACCCCTCACCTTCTTCATTGTTCCGTAGCCAAACTAGAGCTTGTCGATCTACCTTTCAGGTAGTTAAATCTTTCTCGATTGGACTTCTTTCCTTTCCATGAATCGCAATCACCATTGCAACATTCTGAGCGAATTGGAAGTTAATTTGATGCAACAAATAGTAAGTTTTCCTCGCTTTTCTTTGACTGTTCACCTTTATCTTTGAAGTTTTTCATGTGCTTCGAGTTCTTGATTTTGAGATTTTAGAAATCTGTTTATGGGCATCTTTTAACCAATTAATTCCTATCAAAGATTGTGCGCAAACCACCAAAACAACCTAATAATCCACAAGCACCACCATTGTAGCCTAGAAAACTACAACTCTGGGCTCAAAAAATTCAAATATAGGTTTGACCAGACAAAAAAATGGGTTTTGATCTTGAATTTAAGTTCGACCGAGCATAAATATGTGTTTGCTAGATCTGACTGGACAGACAAATGTTTTTGATCCACAACACTACTATGGCCGGACAAAACCTAGGCTCTAAATGAGAATCACCGTTCATGTCGGGCAAACACCTTAACCACATTCACTCTTTTACCATACAAAACTTGAACTAGGTTTGACTCGGCACACATTTAACATTTCGCCTCTAAGCAGCCTTCAGAGACTGAGCACAACTGCACAGACCTGAACTGCCATCTGCAATCGGGCAAAACTCATTTAAGGTAAACCATGCGTAATGGCTTGATATGTCCTGCTGGTGAATTCACCAAGAGCCCTAGCCGAGTTTGGAGCAAACTACAACATACTAATTGATGTCTCACTTGAATTAGCTGCTGAAAGAGCCACTCCTTGGGATTGGGATGGCTTCTTCCCCTTCACCATTTTATCTGTTGTCAAAGGAGGTCATCGTTTCCCAGATCAACCTCTAATGTGTGAATTTCTAAGGAAAATGCGACTCTGTCCCACACAAGGTTCCACAAACACTTATACAATAATAAATAGAGTAGCCGAGCTAAACCATATACTAGGCATAAATATTCTTCTAGTTGAGATATTTCACCAATATTCTATGAGCCAGACTGGTGGTGGGTGGTTTTGTATATTACTTAGAAATAAGAAAAAATCGGGAACAATTAGTCAAGAAATGCCCTGACAAAGATTTTCACAATGATGATTTTCTTTAGGTTGTGGGTAATTATGAAGATGTAGAGGCCAACGTGCCTGGTTGGCACATAAATTGAAATAAGGGCGTAGCAGATGCCCTCTCTTTGCCTGACTTCTTATCTTCCATGAAATTGTTATTTAATCGAGCTAACACTTCTCTCATTGCAGATTAGAAGTCCCTTGAAGTGCACTATTAACAAGTTAACCGGGCAAACTTG
Organism: Camellia lanceoleosa; assembly: GCA_025200525.1. Classification (NCBI taxonomy): domain Eukaryota; kingdom Viridiplantae; phylum Streptophyta; class Magnoliopsida; order Ericales; family Theaceae; genus Camellia; species Camellia lanceoleosa. The sequence goes on from CM045759.1 coordinate 163,214,686, forward strand.
ACAGTTGCTCTAAAGTACCACTGGAAAAAGTGTGCCTACCATATTCTTCTTGATTACGAATCAACCTATCAATACAAAGCTCCACGCAAGAGTCGTGTGACTAACTTTCTTACTTGAACCATCTCCTAAGCCAAATCCTACACTTCTAGAAGTTGTTCTTGTTTCATTAACAACCGAGGAAGAAATGGCCAAACAACGAAAGATCAAATCTTTGTTCATTAGCCAAAGTTCTAGTAGCCAAACAACTGATTCTCAGTCCATAACACAGATAACCGAGCAACCATCAAGAACGATTTTGGTACTTGCTTCTACAGGGGCCGCGACAACAAGGGCTAGCTCTGCCCGGCCAACCAAGATGGCTCGTGTAATTGAGGAAACTGAGTCACTTGAGGTCAACGTTGAGATTTCCACCGAGGAACCTACTCTTGAGAACACAGAAATGCCTACTACTGATAACCCTACTCCTCCTCCTCCAATCTGGGTCCCTGCCTTGACATTCCAAAGGAAAGGCAATGACCGAAGCAAACTCTATTATCACAAATAAGGAGCATCTGCTGGGTTTTAGTGTTTCAAAGGCTTTATGCTTACATGCGGACATAGAGTCGCATAATCAAATAACCAACCTGAAAGTTGTTCAGTCGACTATCAAATCCATGGCCCTGGTAAACTTGAATATTTGTTTGCATTTTTTTTTTTTAAAAAAACTCTTTGTTCAGTCCTCTAATATAATAACTTTGCAGGCCATGTAGAAGTCCTATGTGGCCTATGAGCTCATGGTTGAGCTGAGGAAAAAACTAAGGGTGTCTATGGTGATAACTAAGCAGAAAGAGGCTAAGTTGAAGGTTGCTCAAAAGTCCCTCCAAGCAGTCATACTTAAAAAAGACTAGCTGGCCAAGAAGGTCAGCTCGATAGATGACACAAAGACAAAATCTATGGTTGTGTTGAAGGAAAAATACAAGGCTAAGATAAAAAGGAATAAAGACTAGGCGAATGACCGAATTGTTACCTTGAAAGCTAAAGTGGAGAAGGTCGAGGACAAGGGCTTTGACGAACGTGAAAAGATTTATGTTTCGCAAGTTGAGGCCACCAAGGACATATTCTTTTAGTTCGACTAGAAGGCTGTGGCAGAGAAACTTGGGCAGGGTCAAGATTCTAACATCTTCAAGAACCCTCCTTCCTGGGACATCCCGGAGTACATGCAGGCATATGCTGACATCATGCAAAAGTCATTGTTGCCAGAAGACAAGGATGAAGCCAATCTAGTTGAGGTGGTCACAGACAAGAAAATTGAGCTTGCTCCTAACCCTGAGGAAACTATCACTGACCTAACGATCAGGGATATTGTTGACGACGATGCCATGGTTGGGAGATGACCTTACTCCTTCCATTTGACTTGTCTTTGCTTGAGTTGAATTTTAATTGATGTAACTAGGCAAATGGCCCCACTTTTGTACTAACTTTTAAGATCAATGAAACAAATTACGTCACTTATGCTAAGTGTTGTCTTAATGACCTCCATTGCACATGTTTTCGCTACATGGGCAAGTCAACTCAACAAGGTTTCTTCAAAATTGAAAATCAATTTTTCGTCAAGCAAACTTAGCTCTACAAAGAGAATGAAGATTTTAGGCATGGGGTAACAACTTCACTTGCCCCTTAGGCTGAGCAAAATCAGCTCGACAAATATTCTCTCATTAAACAAGTCATCAAATTTCCACTGAGCAAAATTAGCTCGGCAAAGAGAATGATTCTTTAGCCAGGGGGTAGCAACTTCACTTGCCCCTTGGGTTGAGCAAAATCAACTCGGCTAATATTCTCTCATTGAACAAGCCAACTAATTTCTACTGAGCAAAATCAGCTCGGCAAAGAAAATGAATTTTTAGCCAATGAGTAACAACTGCACCTGCCCCTTGGGCCAAGCAATTCGGCAAAGAGAATGAATTTTTAACTAAGGGGTAGCAACTTCACCTACCCCTTGGGCTGAGAAAAATCAACTCGACAAATATTCTCTCATTGAAGAAGCCATCAAATTTTCGCCGAGCGAAATCCACTCAGCAAAGAAAATGAATATTTGGCCAAGGGGTAACAACTTCACTTGCCCCTTGGATACCAAAACCAGTTTGGGAAAGAGAATGAATTTTTAGCCAAGAGGTAGCAACTTCACTTGCCCCTTGGGCCAAGCAAAATCAGCTCAGCAAATATTCTCTCATTGAACAAGCCATCAAATTTCAGCCGAGCAAAATCAGATCAGCAAAGAGAATTCATTCTCTAACACCCCCACTCAGTATATAATGCCCCAGCCTTAAATTTACAATTTTGTATAACTAATAACCTCAAATAGACAAATCTGTCTCCAAAAATAATTACACAAATGTCTCTAAAATATAATTTATACAAATCTCCCAAAAAATAATATATAATGGTAGGCCCTAAAATATCTAACTTAGTAAATCCTTTAATGCTTCAACTTTAATCGCCACTAAATTGCTTCACACCTAAAAAATAAATTAACTCGAGAAGTATACAATACGATAGGAATAACAATGCTCGGATAGAGAATAAATCAATAGGGAACCAATAAATTACGACATTGTACAAGTGATTTGATTCGATAATCAAGCAATTTACCAAATTGCATAAACACTTCAACTAAACATATGATAACTTGTCCAGAACCAAATACGCGGTCCTACTTTAGTACATGACCAGTGACCGGCATTACCCACCTCACCCAAGCACAATCGCTTATCCGGGCATTTGGTGCAAGCTATTGGCAAGGTGCACTCGATCCATATACGGAGCAATTCCGCATCATTTAGTCAGACAAATCAACATTTTGAATATAAAGTAACTACAGAGAGTTTAATCAAATGACCAAAATAATCAAATGAATTAACATATAATGATTTCATAGAATTTATCAAATGACAAGAATAATCAAGAGGAATACAAAGTGAAGGTAATTAAAATGAAAATCTTTGAAAAGAGATTTAAAGGAAGCATATTGTATACCACCTGAATTACCCAAAAACAATTCCTCCGTCACCAACACTTTAATCATCTACTATTGTTCCATAAATGTCCAAAGGTAGCTAATCAAAATTCTAAGATAATAGGTATGTAAGGTTTGACAAAATTTACAACTCTTCTCTTTGATAAAATTACTAACACTCACTCTAAACACTCCCAATCTAAACTTAAAGTCTTGATCACAAATAGAAGAGAGAGAGAGAGAGAAATGATGGAAAAAGAATGGCAAAATGCAAGTTAAATAGTTAGAGGAAAAGTAGCGTCCAAGTAAACTTGGAGGTGAACAAAAACAAAAGGAAAGGAAAAATAAATAAATAAATAAATAAAAAAGAATACATAAGATGGAATAGATGGCATGGTATGGCATGGTAAAGCATATATTGTCTATCAAAAGGACAATGGGTATGGTGAAGGATATGGGGGTGGTCAACCATGCTTGTGCTCTTTTCCTTTTCTCTTTTTTCTTTTTTTTTTTCTCTTTTTGTTGCTTATTAAGAAAGAAAGATGATAAATGGGATAGGGAAAAAAATCTATTTTCAAAAAGAGATGAACAATAATAAGGTGGAGATAAAAAAAAAATTGAAATTTAAAAAATTTAAAAAAAAGAGAGATAAAACAAATATAAGAAATTAAGTTAAGCTCTCATCGAAAAAATCTCACCACCAAACTACTATAATAAATCATCAGTACTACTCACTAAAATATTTAATACCTCAAAAATACAGGATTTCACAAGGTAGAACTTCACTTGCCCCTTGGGCCGAGCAAAATTAGCTCAGCAAATATTCTCTCATTGAACAAGTCATCAAATTTCTAGCAAGCAAAATCAACTCTGCAAAGAAAATGAATTTTTAGCTAAGGGGTAGCAACTTCACTTGCCCTTTGGGCCAAGCAAAATTAGCTCGGCAAAGATTCTCTTATTGAATAAGTCATCAATATTTCACTGAACACAATCAGCTCAGCAAAGAAAATGAAGGTTTAGCCATAATACAAAGTAAAAATTTGCTCAGTTAAAAGTTCGATTCATTACAAAACGACAAAGTAAAGAAAACAGTTGAACTAGTTTTATTAATGAGCAAATAGAAGTGTTACAAGGAAAGCTAAAGTAAAATAACTTAATATTAGCAGTGTTCCCAGGCCTTGGAACAACCTGACTGTCTAAATCTTCTAAGTTGTATGCACATTTTCCAGCTAAACCGGTCACTACAGTCCTTCCCAACTCGCTCTAAGTTTGCCTTCATGGAGCACAAGTGTATTGCCCATTACTTTGCAGAAGACCTAGTTTCCAAACTTAAACTACCTGGAGTGGACGATCTTGTTGTATTTTTTGAATAACTCCCGTTAATATACTGATTGAACGAGTGCCTTTTCTCTTTTCTCTTCGACAAAATGAAGCTCGTATGCGATTGCTTTATCATTCAAACTAGGGTCAAAGTTCTCTGTTCTTATCATGGGCATTCACGCTTCTAGAGGAATAACTGCTTCCATGCCATAGGTTAAGGCAAAAGGAGTTTCCCCAGTTGACTACCTTGGAGTTGTTCAGTAAGCTCAAAGCACATTGAGGAGTTCATCAACCCATTTTCTCTTAGATTTCTCTAACCTTTTCTTCATTCCATCTAGGATGATTTTGTCCGAAGTTTTTACTTGTCCATTCCACTGAGGGTATGCCGCCATTGAGTTGTAAAACTCTATCTTCAATTCCTAACAAAAGCCTTTGAAGATTTATCCATCGAACTGAGTACTATTGTTTGACATCAAAGCCCTTGGAATCCCAAACTGGATAGTGATATTCTTCCAAACAAATCTTTTCACATCTTTTTCTTTGGTGGATACCAAGGGTTCTACTTCTACCCACTTGGTGAAGTAATCTGTATCTGCGAATAAAGAACTTTCGATTGCTTCGTGCTACTAGCAAAAGCCCAACAATGTCAAGTCCCCATTGAGCAAAGGGCCATGGACTTGAAAATGGTAGCAATTCTCTAGCCAGTAAGTGGATCTGATATACAAAATTCTCTCACTTTTCACATTTAAGCACATATTTCTTCTCATCTGCTTGTATACACGACCACCAATATCCTTGAAAAATTTCTCGGTAGGCCAGTGATCTTCCCCTTATGCGACTTTCACACATTCCTTCATGAATTTCGTACTAGACCTCTATCTTGCTAGGATGGACACACTTCAAGTGCCCCACAAGGGGACAACCAAAACCATTCTGCCTTTACCCTAACTTTGTGAACTTTTTTCTTTTCGGTCAACAAGACTCTATCCTTAAAAAAAGTTACTATAGGATCCATCCAAGATGGGCCTAAATCCACATAGTAGACCTCCACAACCTCTGGATCTTCGATGCTCGATTTTAGAAGAAACTCAATTCAGAAGGGGCTAGGTGCTGTAAAGTTTGCCATAGAGGCCAAACGGGGTCATTTCGTCTACTTGGCAATTTTCTTCTCAGGCAATCTGCTCTACCCTTATTGCATCAAACTTCCTAACTTCTCTCCTAGCTAGCATCTAGTACTTGGCCATACATTCATCTTTCTGTTCGTATTCCCCTAAAACTTGGTTAACAATGAGTTTGGAATTGTTGTAAACCATCAGCTCATTTGCTTTCCTGCATAAGGCACTTTTTAGTCCGACCAACAGGGCTTCATATTCTACCTCATTGTTAAAAGCTAGGAACCCAAGCTTGACTGCTTGTTCCACTACCAATCCATCGGGTGAAATTAGCACTATGCCTAGCCCGACACCATGTTTGTTTGATATTCCATCGACAAAAAGTTTCCACATCTCCCCCACAAACAATTTCCAACACTCTGTGGGGTCCTTGGATTTCTTTGGCTCTGGTATAATGACAATTTCTTTATTCTATTCCTCAAATTGAGTGAGTTCTTTGCCCGGTGGCAAATTGATTCCTGCCTCTAGCACTTCATTGCTAGGTCCTTCCAATAACATCACATTTCTATTCTCATTCTCTGGTTGTTCACCACCAGGTCCATTTTGTTCTTATTGTACAATAATTTTCATAACCGGCACTTCTCTATCTGGTTCTTCGAGTTGGGTCAATACCTCAACTAGTTGCATTGCATTTGTTATTTGATTAAAATGCTCAACTTCTGCTAGGCCTACTTCTCCCCTGGCAGGTTATCTCTGTAGATGCCGTGTTTTTTAGGTTATTAGGCCCATTTCCACACTAACGTTGTACCAACTTGTTTTAACTAACATAAAGTCGCCACTTAATTTTTATGGGGAATTAACAAAGCTTTAACAATGAAAACTAAGTTAAAAACCTAATCCATTATAACCAAAGATTACCGGTTCAGAAGCTATGGTACAAAAGAGGAAGGTCATTGAATAAAAGCACCCCTTTTTGCCCAATCCGAAGATTGGCCTCTACTAATTCTCTATTTTATGATTTTAGTGGTTAATTATTCAAACAAGTCATTTGAAGCCTAAAAATACTTAACTAACCTAAAACTAAGTGATTTGAATAAACTAATATAATTTTTTTAAGTTTCAAAGAATATAGTTTTAAAAAAAAAAATTTAAAAAGGGAGACTTTCTAGCATGTTACATGCAATACATAAATTAAATATGAACCCTAAATATGTAACTAATCATACAGTAACGGTCATAAGCCCGATTTGAGGCTACTCACATAATTTTCATGCAAGAAAGAGCAAATAACAAATAAAAGACTAAAAATGCAAACTATCTATATGATGATTCAAACTGTGCTATTTATGCTTATTACATGACTAAATGAAGCCTAAATATGTTGTTCTAATAGAAATAAAGAAATTATGCTAGAATAGGCGAAAAAGTAAATAAAATAAAGAAAATACATGATGATCATGCCATCCTAACTATCCTAGGTGATTATATATTGAGAAGAGATAAGAAATAGGTACTGAAACAAAAGGGATTTACCTACTGGTTTTCAAGAATCAAAGAGCACACAAAGAAAGGTGCTAGCAAACCCAAGTTTTCTTACTTGTAAGCCTCCCTCAAGCTTAGGTTCTAATTCTAGTCCAAGTTTTCCAAGTCCTTAGGTTATTTCTTTCTCACAAGCTTTTCAAATGCTCTAAAAGGTTCATAAAATGCTAACATGTAGACACCCCATTTTTAACCGCCTGCAAGACTTAGGCGCTTGGTTCGATACACTCGATGATGAAAGTTGAATTGTGTGCTTTGAATTCACAGTGATTCGGATTCAATTAGGCTCCTGAAATAACCTCAAATCTTCAACATTTACCTTGTTTGAACCTATGAGTTTCATTTTTGGACCTTTTTCCCACCCTGAGCTGAGTTTGAACCAAAAAAACAGGGGAGGCCATCAAGGCTCGATCGTGCATCAATGATGGCCGGCCGTGGCTATGAATGGCTAGCTGGCCCTCGATGGCAATAAACACTATTCTGGGTGGGAGGCCGCCAGCTATCCATTTTTGAAGATATTTATCACTTTTAAGCTCGAATTCTATAAAAACGAAGCTCTGGGATTGTTTTGAGGGTTGAACAAAAATCTAGAAACCATAAATACACCTTGAGAGCTCTTGCCTCCTCCTTCTTCCATTGCAAGTCATCTTTGAGCTAACCTAGCTTGTTTATACCATCTCTATACTCCATACATAACCTTGTCTTACTATTCTAGAGACTTGGTTGATCTTGGGGAAGCATAATTCAAGCTTGAGGGTGAATTAAAACCAAGTTTGGACCATCAACAATAAGGTTACTCCTTTAAAGGTATAAGCTTTTTTTTCTTCTCTCTTGCTTTCATTTCTACAACTTGCTTCATAGTTCTTACTGTTTTGAATTGTTTTGAGCTTATTTGAAGTGTTTGGGGTTAGGTTTGAAGAGTTACCGAAAGGGTAGAGAGAGCTTGCTCTTTCTATACCTTTACTTATAACTCAAACCTCCCCTTTTCCACTCTTTTTCTTTGATATTCACACTAATTTTTAGAGTTTTAGAAAGGCTAAAATCATGTTTTGAAGCTTCAAAAGTGGAGGGGTTAGCCACCCCTTCTTATTCTTACTTACTAGCCTTAATTCTCTTCTTTATTGTTTAGCTTTTCAAGCTCCTTTCATGCATGTTCTACCTCTCTTTTCCATGTATTAAGGGTTGTTTTGAGGTTGTCCAAGCCTTTTCAATTGGTTCATGCATTGTTTAGTACATTTGTGATCTCATAAGTTAGCATATGTAACTTGTTACTTGTTATATAGCTTGTTTTTACTCATTTCCATGTTGAGAGTCTAAGTTTAATAATCAATCCATCATTCATCTCTTTCATACTTGAGAATGATTTCAACCAATTGAGATTGTTTGAATCATGTAAGAAAAGTTCCTGCTTAATGGCTTAATCTTTTCGAAGATTCATTGCCAACAGTGTGGTCTTTCTCTCATGCTTTAGAAGAACCTCTTGTTTGACATTACTTCTTGTTTAGAGGACTTTAACATCACCATGGACAAATGGACTAAAGAATGGCAAGGCCTAATAAAATTGGTTTAAAACTTGGATCAACACACATAAAGAAAATGGCTTAAATTGCTTCAACTTGGCCGAACGTTATGCCAAGTTACTTGTGTCAAGAGTCATCACATGTTAATTCATAGCATTTTGATGATTCTTGACGCGTTGCAACCTTCCTTTTTGAGTTCATACTATGACAAGGGGGAGGGGTGGTCCTATTCTTTACATTTTATCAATTTTTGTCCAAAATTGAATCCGAGATCATCAAGCAATCATATTGCTCATTGATGGCTTTGGAATCAATTCCAACCTACTCTCGAGGATTTCCCATGACAGAGTAGGAAGGAAGGACAAACAGAGCTTAAGAATGCTCTATCTGCACTGATTTCACCTCAGAACACAAAAATAGAGCTTTACACCAAATTGATACACGGTCGGTCATCTGTAAACTCAACCGGCTGTCAATGATGCATGGCTAGCCCTTGGTGTGTGGCCAGCAATGCGATTTTGTAGAAACAGAGGCAATGGTTGAAGGTGAAACAGAGACGGCCTGGGCAGATAGAGTAGCTTTCAAGCGATGCGCATGCAACCTTCATCCATCTTCCATTATGCTCTTATCAAATGCGATTAATTGTTTCATTAGTATTATTGTCATAGTTGTGAATAAATTTTGTTGTAAATTAATTAGTTGTAGCCAATTAGTTTGTGTTGTAATATTTAATTATCTTAGCCTAGTTAAATTCTTAATTAATTAGCTTAGATAGCTTGTTAATTTTTAAATCAAGTGTTGTAATAATTAGTTAAGTCATTATCTAATTTCATTTGTGCTGTAATAATTAGCTTAATTAGCTTAGCTAGTTTATTCATTCGGACTCTCCTTCGTGAGAGCGTGTTGTAATAATGTGTATGTCTTCTAACCCCACGTCTTTCTCCCTTTTATTTAACTGTTTTTTATGGTTAGATTAGGGACACGTTTCAATTAGCATACCTTATGCTTGCATCTATTCATTTTGTATTGCATGCACCGAGACTCAGCGCATCATTCAAATTGCATTGTCATTTTAATACTTCGATAAATACATGTTTAACCGCATGTTATCAAATCGATCTATATGCCATATTAGTAGCCGAGCCTATTAATTGCATTCTTTGTACGTGTTGCATTAGTCATCTTGTATAGTTAAGAATCATGCATTTTTCTAACTCTTTTGTTTTGTCTTTGCTTGGAGTACTAGGTGAGTTTTTAGTGCTTTAGCATACTTGCATGAGTGTGAGTGATTGCCATGACTAGCATGCTTACCATGAGGCTAAATGCTTATTTGTTAAACTGCTTGAATGCTTATGGATGAAGGCTTGTTGCTTGAATTAGAACAATTCAATGAATGTACATTTAAGCCCACTATGTCTAGTGGCAAATTCACAGCTTTAAGCCTACTTTGTTGAGTGGTAAATTTGCAAGCTTTAAGCCTACTTGAGGTGGCAAAACCAAACCCTTTTCACAAAACAAACATGAAATTGAGTTGTTTCAATTCTTGCAATTTTAGTCTATATTTGCTTGTGCGCATCGCATAGTAATGCTAGCTTAAATAACTGGAACAAAAGCATATAATGTTGATAAAAATCGTATCATGATTAGTAGAAGCCGATCTTTGATCAGGCGAGCGAGGGTGCTCAATCCATGACCTTCCCCTCTTATACCTAAGTTCCCGAGCCGAGGCAAGTTTGGTAATGACGGACACGTGACCTTTGGCACGAGTCATGGGTTTTCTAAATTTTTCCAAAATAAAATATTTAGATGGCGACTTTTGTATCTAGCAAAGCAGTCCAATTTTGTCATTTCGATTCAAAATCAAATTTCTAAAAGATTTGCTGGATTTGGACTATTTGGTATTTATCAATTTCACATTGCACTTGTGAGATTATATTCAGAACCGCAGGAGTCCGAACTATAGGGCTTTCTTCCGAGCTTCCGAAAGGGGGCGCGAAAAAGTCAAGCTACATAACCCCTTCCAAGAGGGCGGTGGGGTTGCTTTTATAAGCACTCCTAGTTTAGAGAGAAAACCAAAAGAAGCTACTAGGGTTGAGTATCACTTTCTTTCTAGCGCCTCCGTCCAATACAGCCTTGCCATCCTTACAAAATTTTCATTCCTATTTGTTGAGGGGAAGTGCGGCTGTGCATGCCAGGTGGGCCGCACAATGCACTTGCGAGTGCACATGCGACCAATGGTCCAGGTGTCAACTTTGCAAGTTGGGTGCAAGTTTGCATGGAAATGTGCATTTTTGTATGACTTTTGCCTGCTTATGGCCCAATCAAGCCTAAATAGTCTTTTGATCAATGTTTTTGATAAAACCGGTCAGTAATTTTGAAAAATGTCATCAATCTAAGTGCAATCGGGCTTCCTCTATCATGGAATTGGTTTTTGGCTTAAAAATGGGTTCAAGAGAATTTTGGTTGTTTTTGCAAAAAGTCAGTTTTTGGCCAAAATAGGGTGTAACGGAAACTTTAAGCAATCTCCAACATTCCAAAAGTGGAGATATTACCATTTCATCATTAGGAGGCTTACAAGTGCCCGAAGTCTTAGGGTTAGTCAAAATAGGGTGTCTACAGTCTCTGTTAGGTCAACCAGGCAAACATGATGACTTCCTAAAGCGAACTCAGCTAGAAAGTCTGCCAGTGCTTGAGCCTTGATAGTTGTCCTTGGTTGGAATTTGATGTCAAATTGGCCTAACTCTACTGCCAACTTTAAAATTTGCTTAAAGAAGTCTACTCTTTCAAACAAGGCTTTTAAAGGGAACTCAGTCAACACGATAATTGTGTACATGTGGAAGTAATGCGCCAGCTTTCTAGATGCTCTCATCAAAGCCAGAACGAATTTCTCAAAAGGTAAGTACATTATTTCTACGTCTAGCAGAGTCTTGCTTACATAGAAGATGGGGAAAGGTTGGATGCCCTTTACTCAGACTACCACCCCACTTACTGCGTGATATGAAATGGCCAAGTAAAGAAAAAGTTCTTCACTAGGCTTGGAAGTTACCAAGGCGGAGCATGGGCTAGGTAACCCTTTAGATCTTCAAGTGCTTGGTCACATTCTTCATCCCAAAACAATTTTGACTTGAGCGTTTGAAAGAAGGGCGTGCAACGATCTGATGACCAGTTGATAAATCTATTAAGCATGGTTTCCATCCTGGCAAGTTGTTATACCTCTTTGGTTCCTTTAGGTCTTCCAATTCTTGTATTGCCTTGATCTATATGGGATTGACTTCTATTCCACAGTTGGTTACCAAGAAGCCTTAAAACTTTCCTGACCCCACACCGAATGCACATTTGGATACATTGAGACACAACTTGTGAGTTTTTAAGACTTCAAACATCTCTAACAAGTCACTGAGATGGTATTGCTAAGCTTCCATTGTCTTACCAAGAAAAAAAGGTGAAGATTTTGAAAGGTCACCTATATATTCTTTAGTCCAAACAGCATGACCTTGTAACAGTACAACCCTCTTGGAGTTGTGAAAGAAGTGATTTCTTGGTTTGGGTCATGCATAGCAATTTAATGATATCCCCACTAGGCGTCCAAAAAACTTAAGCGTTTATGCCTGATCATTAGGTCTACCAACTGATCAATCCTTGACAAGGGAAAGCTATCCTTGGGACATGCCTTGTTAACTGTCTTGTAGTCAATACAAACACACCACTTCCCGTTCTTCTTTGGAACAACTACAGTATTTGAAATCCATCGAGGGTAATGGACTTCTTTGATTGCCTTTGCCTCTAACAAATTTTTCACTTCCTCTGCTTCTGCATAGTGCAATGCTAACCTCTATATTCTCTGTATGGCCAGTCAAGCATGAGGCAATTCGCCCAACTGATGACAAATAAAGTTTGGATCGATACTAGGCATAAAAAAGTCTATGCAAACACTTAAATGTTTGAAATAAAAAAGTCTAACATTTCTGTCATCTCCTTGCTGGACAGAGATGACCTGAGATTTAAAAACTTCTCAGGATTATCTTCATCAATTCAAACTTCTACTAAGTCCTCTACTACCTTTTCCTCAACTTTCTTGCTGACATCATCTAGCACCTCCTTGTTTTCTGGTTCTTCAATCATTTGGATAAAGCTTTTCACTGCCCGAGTGTCGTTTACACTGACAAAACACTACTTTGACAATACTTGATCCCCTCCAGACTTCTTTAATTACCCCGGTTGCCAAAGGCAAATGAATGACTTTATGATATGTAAACACCACAGCCTGCATGGCATGCATCCACCCTTTTCCACGGATGATGTTGTAAGTGGACGACACTTTTAGTACCCAAAATTCCACTTGCTTTATGATTGTGCTAGCTTTGACCGGCAATATAATCTTTCCCACCAGCTACTTTGGTTGGAAGTTGAAGCTAACCAAAGGTGAAGTGGCTGGTGCTAGGTCCTTGTTTTCCAACTTCAACTGTTTAAAAGCATAGTAATACATGATTTCGATCAAGCTTCCTTGATCGATCAAAATCCATTTGATGTCGAATACATTAATGCGAAGCGTGACAACCAACGCATCGGTGTGTGGGGTTTGGATCCTTTCTAAGTCGTTGGTTAAAAAGGAAATCACATTCCTTAGCTCGGTCTTTACTTTCTTTCCGGCTGGTTGCATAGTCACTACTTCTTCCTCATGCTCTATCTTCTTTATCATTCTGTGGAGCTCAGAAACTCTCTTAGGTGTCACGATGCCATGGATCACTCCTTGTGGGGCATCATCGTTTACTTGGCCTTCTAGAACGACTTGCTTCCAAACTATCGGTATGTCTCCTCCATCTATGAAACAACCTAAGTGGCTCGCAACCACCAACTCCTCCAAATGTTCCTTGAGTGGCATACAATCCTCACTCCTATGCCCTCTCTCATTATGGAACATGCAGTGATATCTAAGATTGATTTGTCACCCAGCATTACCTAACTTCACCGGCCATAGGATAGAAGCTTCATCATGAATTTTGCTTAGGATATGATAAATTGGTATCTTGAAGACTGTGATAATGCCCGTGCACACTTTTAATTTCCTTTTACTTTCTTCTTTGTCATTGGGGGGATTGTTTACCCAATCATTGTTATTGTGATTATTGCAGTTGTCGTGGTTGTCGTTCCAATTGTTCGCTCCGCCAACTACATTCATTTTGCCCACTGTACTCTTGTCTACCACTACTGGATTTACCTTCACGATAGGTCGAGCAACATCCTCTTTAACCTTAATGTATTGGTTGATTTTCTCCATCAAGGCTTCCATCATTGTGGGCAACATTATCGTCAATGAATCCCTTAATTTGTGCCCCATAGGAAAGCCTCACTTCTATTAGGCAATGGCCAAGTTTAAAGGACATTCTTGAATGTCATTGAATGTCTCCCAATACCTAGTGTTGTACTGTCAATGACTCACCTAGTTTCATGTTCATGCTCAAAAGATGATCAACTTTTTTTGGCATTTTAGTGTTTGTCTTGAATCTGATGACAAACACCTCAACAAGTTGTGGCCAGCCTGCAATGCTCTCTTCTGGTAATTTGTCAAACCACTTCAAACCCAACTCACCTAAACTAGAGGGAAAGACGGTGCACACTAAGGCATCATCCCGCCTATGAACAGCCATAACTTGATAGAAATGCCTTATATGCATGTAAGGGTCTATTTTCCCAGCAAAGATGGTAAACTTAGGTTAGTGAAAGCCTCTAGGTAGCAATGCATTCTCAATTTTTGGGACAAAAGGAGTGGCATTAAGCCTTGCCAACTCCCTATCTATAAGAATGCGAACAACCACACATGGTACTAGTATCACTACCCTAATGCTACCATAGCTTCTAGGGACCATTCTCTAGATCACTAGCCTCATTTGCGCAACTACTCTTCTTTACACCCTTTCATCAAGAATGCTCCTTAGATCTTTTGATCTGGCAGAATATGAATACCCAAAACTAGAGAATGAACGCAAGGGGCAATAACTACCCCCCTCCGCATAAGATCTCTCTATTATGGGTGCAAAGGATGCCTTTATCCTGTCAGTCATCTTGTTGGTAGAAAGCACATTAGTGGCATGCTAGCCATCTCCTCCAAGATGTTGGGATAGGACGAATTCATCGTGGATTTCCACTCCAATGATGCCATTTTCCCTCATTTGGTGTTTCATGTTATCCATCTCCTCTGTCATTCTCCTAATAATATAGTCTTGCTTCCTCACTCTATTCTCTAGGTAATGGGGGTTTGGTCGTCACTGTTGGATGTGCCCATCAAGGCTCTAAGAATATTGTGGGCTCCGTTCACACTTCTCTCGCACATCTCTTACGGGTCCTTTCTTGTGAGTATCTAGATCTCCCATCATAAGTGCAGAAGGCAGATTTTCGCGCCCCTTGTTAGCCTCTAGCATCACTCCAGCAAGTGCTGAGATTGGAGGATCTTTGTTGGCTATTCAAACTTAGAAAACTTAATCACAAGGTTTTGTCTAGATTCTAGCAGATGGCGCCAATTGTGCAAATATGGAATTTACCCCGCATGTTAGTACCTCATGATCAAGCCCGAACCTCTGTGAACAACGTCATTTACCCTGACAACATGAACACAGTGAGCTTACTAGTTGGTGCTAAAAAATCCCTCTGAAGCCTAAGTTAGGTTTTAGAAATCAATATAGGGAAAAAGATCTCTACATTTGAGTATTCATAATTGCATTACCTTTCTTAGGGCAAACTCCAAGTCTTTTGCATTCTTTTGCACAGTAGAATCCTAGTGATACTCTAATTCTCTTTAACATCTCCCACTAGGAGTCTATCTTTTAAGGATAGCGCTTATCCTCAACCGAGCCAAGCAAACCATCTGCTCGATTGCTCTCCATTCTAGTAGCTACTTAGTCATTCTTCTACTCATTCCAACCTAAAGGCAACTAAGCATATACTAACACTTACACTGCTCAACAACACTTAGTCTGACTTTCGACCTAGCACATTTTGCCCGGTCATAAACCGAATCCATACACATCCACCAGACAAACTTCATGCATGGTCCAACACACGTGTCTCTTTTGCCTGGCCCAATCCATTTGGCCAACAAACCGTTACTTAGTCCAAACTTAAGCTTTGTTTGTCTAATTAGCCCAAATACAAACTACATTTATCTGACCAGCCCATACTTGAAAGCCTTACTGAAATTAGCTCGACCCAATACTCCGACACAATTTGCCCTCTTAGTAAACAATTTTGTATATGTGATTTCCAACAATCAACAACAATGCAAACATATATTAGAGAATAAATGAAGATACATATAGCAAGGTGGAAGGAAAACAAAAGTAGAGGATGAGGTAAAAAGAAATATCTGATTACAAATTTCAATTAGGGAAGGGCTTCTCTTCTGTTGAGAAAATCATCTGAATGGTATTGTTGGGCCTCCGTGGCCCCACTACGAAGCTCACATCGATGATCTGAACCATTTAATGTGTAAGGCTTGTCGAGTACTTCATTCGTGCAAAAAATCATGTTCATTGAATATCGATAACCATTTAATCAAATCACATTTGTGTCAATAATTTATTTTTAAAATCATATTTACCGTTGACACAAATGTGACCTAATCAATTGGCTATTGATATCTAATCAACACGATTTTTATAGGAATGAAGTACTCGACAAGCCTTACACATAATATTTGCACTTTGAATATAAAAATACATTACGCAAATAACACCTACACATTGCACAAATAATGCGTTCAGATCCTTTGGAGAGATTTTCTCTAGGGTGATAGTGCAGTGCACCAAACGACGTCATTTTGTGCACTGCTCCCCCCCTCTAAAAAAAAAAAGCCAAACAGTTACATTAACAGTTGGTGAAAGAGAGAGGGAGTGGGGGAGAGAGAGTGAAAGAAAGAGAGAAGTGAAGATGAAGACGAAAGAGAGAAGACGAGATGCCATCGCTGGCCACCGTGATAGCCATTGCTTCACTCGTGAAGAGTGGTGACCTTCGAAGTTCCCTCGTTCGCAGTCATGTTCGTCTTAGCTTGGTCTAGAACTTGTAATCGGTGCTAAGAATGCGAACCTAGATGCGCTCTTCTTTGCCTTTGTCATCGATGACTTTGAGTATGGAACTGACGATACCGTGGACCAAGAGGATGGAGTTGAGATCGGGATCAACGTAAGGCTGTGGCTTTTTCTTAAGGAAGCTCAACCATATCTCCACCGATTCAACTATGTCCTCTAACAACATCGTCATCTCCAAACCCCCAATTCAATTCAACAAACTCTCTCTCTCTCTCTCTCTCTCTCTCTCTCTCTAAGTATATATGTATGTTATATTATACGTATGTATGAAGAGTGAATTTTTGGGTAGATAAGGGATATACATATGAAATTGAAAGATTTTTAGCTAAGATGGAGATAGGATTGAGGAGAAAGCTATAGTTTGGTGACGAAGAGAAGCCGTGACATTATCGGAAAAGTGAGACAGATGATGACTTGAAAACAAACTGCTGGTAGCATAAAGTTTGTGTTTTTTTTTTTTTTTTTTTTTGGAGGGGAGGTCAACAGTGCACAAAACAACGTCATTTTGTGCATTGCACCATCACCCTAGAGGAAAAACGCACACCAGAGGATCCGAACTCACAAATAACCCTGTACTATGCATATACAAAATTTACATCTTGTTTAAGGGTAATCAATGACTCAGGTTGGACCTACCCAGCGCACAACTACTATTCCCAGGTCCCACATATGGACTGGACTTCTTAGGCTTTGATTAGTTAACAAGTCAAACATTTAATATTTCTATTATTATTTTTTTCATTTTTTACTTCCCAACATATTTCAACTATTTCCATTATTATTTTTCTTTTCTTTTTTACATTTCTCATACAATCAACTCACTACAGGAATTATGAGTTTTGACGACATTTATTTAACGGCATTTTATAAAACGTCATATTTTGTCATATTAACGGCATTTTTTAAACGTCGTTTTTTTTAATATTAAAACGGCACCGTTTCAATATTTGAAGGCATTTAGAAGCGCCTTCAAATGTCCACTCCCCTATATGGGCAAGCTGGTGAATTCGTTCACTCATCAGTCTCTCGTTCGCTCTCTCTCTCCAAACAGATGCCCTAATCTCTTCCAGCAAAATGCCTTCGTAAAAATTTCGAATCTCTTACTCACTCATCTATTTATCGATTCATCTCTCTCTAAACAGAATGCCCTAATTTTGATTTTGATTCTCTAAACAGAATGTCTCGATTTTGAATATCCCTCAATGAATCTGTTTATCGATTCATCTCTCTCGATTTCGATTTCGAAATTTATGTTTCGGTGATTCTCTCTCTCAATTTCGAAGCCTATTTTGAATCTGAGTCCTCACGCCTTCTTTGATTTTGATTTCATCTGAATCTCTGATTTCGATTTCGATTTTGAAGCTCCACCGCCACCACCATCTGCACTGTCGAGGTAGGTGAGCTCTCTCTCTCTCTCTCAACCCTCTCTAAACGTCTATCATTCGCAGAGATTCAGATCGGTTTCGATTTCGAAGCTCCACTGCCACCACCATCTGCACCATCGTCTACTAAGGTGAGCTCCACCGTCTTTCTATTTCTCTCTGAAACTCTTCATTTCTGTCTCTCTCTCTCTCTCTCTCTCTCTCTCTCTCTCTCTCTCTCTCACACACACACACACACACAAATTTCAATGGAAGAATATAGTTGGCTCTAATTGTGATTTTTTTTGTATTCCTAATTAGAATAGTCTCTAATTTATGTGCTTTAATGGCAAATCTATAATTCTTGCTGTGCTCTAATTTCTGAAAACATTGTGGATTATGAATTTGTGTGAATTTTTTTATTGTACAGTTATAGCTATGGATTTGAAGAAAGGAAAAAGAAAGGAAAAGTAGGAAAAAAATGATTTAATCTCGATCGGAGTTGTTGATAAATTTTTTGGTAGTAAGAAACAAATAATAGAGAGTTCTGATTCAGTTGATGAAGATTTGGTTTGGTGATTAAAGAACCTAATCAATGTATAAATGATAAGCTAAGAAGAGAGAGTTTATTCAAGAAACAATATTCTTTTACAGAGACAAAATCATATATACATACAGAGAGAGTTTGTGTAGACTACTTTCCATGGGTTGTATAGCATGGAAACCCTCAACTACACAATGAGCATATGTTGATCCATCTATTTACCTTCATGCATACCTATCTATATTTGCATTAATCCATAGCTTCTATGAAACCCACCACATTGAACTTCTCTCGAGTCCCAAAAAAATCCCAACAAATCCCTCTCCAAATCTAAGATCCAAAATAAAAATTGACAAAATGGCCCTGTAATTAGTCAAAAATTGGCTTTAGCTTTGCCAATGAGATTATAATAATTTAAGGTTCTGATGTGGTGTTATTTTTTATACACCTCTTAATGATCTATTTTTAAAAAATAAAAAATAAAAATAGAAAAAAATTTGAAGGAGAGGAAAGAACTTTAGCTTCTAAAAATTAAGGGGTTAAAAAACAATTTATGAAACACAAGATTCTTATCCACCCGTGTGTTAGGTACTTGACTTTCAGAAAAAAATAATAATAAATAAATAAATAAATAAATAATAATAAAAAAAAAAAATAATAATAATAATAATAATAATTTAAATCTTCTAGGGTCTTTTGGAGAAGTTTTTCATGGCATTTGGAATAGGACAAATATTGCCATTAAAGTTTTTCTTGAACAAAATTTAACTATTGAGAACATCAAAGACTTCTGCAATGAGATATCTATTCTAAGGTTTGTCTTAATTGATCTATTTGCAATCGTAGCTTCTCATATTTCCCCTCCTCCACTTTGTTCTTATCCATGCAATTGACTTTTTCTTTTCTTTTCTTTTCTTCTTTTCATACACAGTCGTCTACGCCACCCAAATGGTAATGCCCTGCATTTGTTTGATCAACTTAACTCTGCTATATTATGTTTACACTTTACACTATAGGATTTGTGAATGGAAAAAACACTCAATTTTTTTCTTTTGATGTTCATATCAGAAATAATTATAGTGTAGTGATATGTAGAAAATAATACATTTTTTTGCAGTTATTTTATTCCTTGGTGCCTGCACAAAGCCTCCTCGGCTGTCCATGGTGACTGAATACATGGAAATGGGATCATTGTATCATTTAATCCATGTGAGTGGGTTGAAAAAGAGACTCAGCTGGAGAAGGAAAGTGAAAATGATATGTGACATATGCAGGTGCGTTTGACCATCACCTTTTCCATTGCACTACCTCATTGACATTGCACATTTATGTTGGTACTACTGCTAAATAAGTAACTTACGGTTGCTGTTGGAGCTCAGTATATTTTCTTATGTAGTTATATTTGGTTTTGCATTAATGAATTAGCATTCCTTCACTACAAGAAATATCTGTTTTGTGGAAAATGACTCTTTTTTTATATTTACCATAGGCCTATATTATTCAATTAAATGTTGAAGGTGTATTTCCTGGTTAAGTATTTTGTAATTTTTCAGCTTAAAATGAAAAGGTTATTATTCCTTTTGTCATTTGCAGTGACTACTTGTTCAAGCTTTTGTTGATTGGAGATTCTGGAGTTGGAAAATCATGTCTTCTTCTGAGATTTGCTATAAGTGCTTTGGAATGTTTTTCACTTTCTCCTATATTTCTTCTTTTTAATGAATAGTATACTACATTCTTATTGGATGTTAGTTGAACATGTTCCTTAAGTTCAAGAATATTGGTGGCTTGTTGCACTAGTAAGGGTAAACTCATGACTTAGATAAACTCTGCATTACAGCTAGATTTGATTTCTCTCTCTCTCTCTCTCTCTCTCTCTCTCTCTCTCTCTCATGTTTGTATATGTGCATATAATTTTGTGCTTGAGCTTCCAGATTGGTAAATGGAGGGTTGGATTTGAGTTAAATTAGAGTTGATAGCAACACAACCTGTTTAAGAAAATTTGTCTGTAATTGCTCATCCTTTTTATGTTTTTGGTTGTCAATTACTTACTTGTTGGGAGAAAAAAAACCAACACTTATGTTCCTAACTTAAGAACCTAGTTTGCTATAACTAAATCCAGAATTCATACAATTCCAATGGTAGCACTGCATGATGAGTCTTTGAACATGAGCAAATTGTGAAAAATCTTTCCTGCATGTTCGCTTGCTTATTCGCGTCTTTCGAATATATATCTAAAATGAGTCATCCAGAGAAAATGTGAAAGTTTAATATAGGAACGAGATCTCGCAATTTACAACTATTTGACATTGCAGTGGCTATTTAACTTCTTCTTTCCTTATTGATGTTGTGTTGCTAGTAGAAAGGAGTACAAGGGTATCAGAAACTGGATTTATTACTTTAAATTGCCTAGAGCTAATTGTAACAAGTCCGCGGGGGACCTCGCTACAGTTCGGACTCGATTTGTTGTCACGGTTCTAAATCTGAACCAAAGAGTCCAAATTCGGCAAATCGTTTTGAGAAAAACAGATTTTGAAAGAAGTGCCAAACATGGACTGCTTTGCCAGATACAGAGTCGCCACCTAAATATTTTTTAATGGGAAAATTTAGGAAACCCTGACTCGGTGCCAAAGGCCACGTGTCCGTCATCACCAAAGTTGCCTCGGCTCGGGAACTTGGGTACGATTGGAGAAGGTTAGCTATGAGCACCCCCTCTCGCCCGGTCCGAAGACCGGCCTCTACTAACCGTGATATCTTGTTTTGAAAACATTATGTGTTCTTGTTCCGGTTATTAGCCTAGAATTACTATGTTGTACGCACAGCAAACAAGTATAGACCAAATCGCCCAAATTGGAACAAAACATTTCATGTTAGTTTTGGAAATGGTTTACTACTCGTAAGTAGGTTAAAATGAAGATTTTGCCACCCTTAAGTGGGCTTTAGAAAAGATGGTTTTGCCACTATCTAGTGGGCTTAAAACTCGCAGTTTTAATGCATTATCCCAATTTAAGCAATTCGACCTCCACCCACAGGCATTCAAGCAGTTATATCACATAAGCAGCTAGCCTCATGGTAATCATGCAATTATGGCAACACTCACACACATGCAGTATGCTAAAGCATAAAAGCTCACCTAGTACTCCAAGCCAAAACAGGAACTAGTTAGTAATCATATGCATGATCCTAGTTCATGTTTAAAATGGCTAATACAACACGTGCAAAGATGCAATCTAGACAGGCTCGGCTATCCTAAACATGGCATGTGAAATGCGACAGATAACACGTATTCAATTTGGAATTGAAATACAATGCAGTTAGCATGATGCGCTGAGCCCGGTGCATGCAAGACAAATGTCTGGATGCACGCATGCATAGCATAAGGTATGCTAAAATAAATATGCCCTAGTACTAACCATTGAAAGCAGGTAAGTAAAAGGGAGAAAGAAGTGGGGGTTAGAAGACATACACACACTCACCCACACTTATTACAAATTCGCCCTCGCTCAGAGGAACCAAAAGAATAATACAATTTAACTAACTGACAAGCTAATTAAATAATTACAGACCACTTAATTAATTAACAAATCAATTAAGCTATTGAAAACAGTAAAAGGCCTCGGGAAGAGGGATGGATGCATGCATGCTCGGCTTTGCTCGGAAATCCATCGCCATGCACAAGTTTGTCTCTATTTTCCCTGCTCTGCTCTTCTGAAATTTGCATAAATCCCAAGGTATGCTCTCTGCACACTATGGAGCGCCACCGACCAAGTGGGAACACCACCGGCCATGTCCGGATGGTCATCGGCCATTTTTTGAGCTATCGGCCATCAATTATTGGTCGGTCGGCACTCCATGTAGCCGACTGGCCAAAACTTTCTACAGAAACCTGTTTTGGCAGCAGCAGAGGGCAAAACATGGCATGGCAATGCATTTCAAGCAAATCTGTGCACCAGCGCATCCCTTATCATGTTGGTGACTCAAAGGGACATGGTTCTCGATTCTCGGACCACCAATCACGCATTTCAATGCGTGATGGCCCAAGAAACCAAGTATGCACTTTGATTTCAAATGAGATGCACATCAAACAAACAAGTGAAACCCAACCTCTATCATACTCAATTCAAGAGGCAAGGCATGTATGCTCATGCAATGCGACCTAGGCATGTTAACTAAGTATGCAACATGGGCATGCAAGCAAGAAATGCACAATGCATGTTAGGCACACAACCTAAATGAGCAAGCATGCAAGATATGGAATAATAATGGGAGTGACAAGCATACAAGATGTGATCTAAGCATGCAAGTGTGCAAGGCATGCATCATATTAAGCAACCTAAACATGCAACAACATACAAATATGCCACAACACACAAGGTGAGCATGCATCAACATGCAAAGGATGGTCTTACACTAACTTGGACAGCTCTCTACTAGGTCCAAAATAGTGGCCAAAATGATGCAACAAAGGCATGAAAACACACACAAGCATGCATGCACAAGGCCTTAAACATAGAGCATAAGCCATCAACTCTTCAAAGCATGAAAGAGATGGAAAATGCAAGTATGCAAGCATGGAACATGGACTGAAATGTGGTCTCCAATGATGCCAAATCATGAGAACAAACCGAGTAAAGCATGCTAGTGACCCACACACCCAAGGCTAGTAAGCTAGAATGCAAAGAAGCTATACAAAGCATGGAAAACATGGCTCCAAAGACCCAAGAAAGACCTTAAGCATGTTAAAACATGACCAAAAACTTCACAAAGCTAAGCCAAAATATGCAAGCATGGTGGTCCAAAGGCAAGATGCATTTCTAAGCAAAATAGAGGAATACAAAGCAAGTGTATGATGCATGCCAAGGGTCAACAAACCAACATGGGACACAGATAAAACATGTTAAATAAACACCAAATACCCACTGAAATAGAGCCAACACATGTTAGAATGAGGTGCTCCTTTGGAAGGCCATGCAAGGGGTTGTTATACACATGCAAGAGGGACACTCAATATGACCAAAAAAACTCTGGAAATTGCTTATGGGGGTCCTAAAACCTACTGAAAAATGCCTGAACCGAGCTCAAGAAGTGTGCAAATATAGGCCCCTTTGTAATGCCAAAAAGGGCATCAAACAAAACAACAAGGAGAGGGGATGGCCCTCTCCTTCTTAGGACCTTAAACCACCATCCTCACCACTGAAATCCCTCAATATTTCAGTGGTGAGGAGGCCCAAACAAGGTGGTCCCAGAGCTCACTAAAAATGCACAAAAATGAAGCCAAACAAGGCCTAAGAGGGGGTGGACAACCCCAAACACAAAAGTGTTCTTGAACAAACTTAAAAAGGAGCTAAAAACAAGACTTTTTTCAGTTATACACAAAGCTTAAATCAGCATGCAAGGCAGGTCAAAAGCTAATGCAAGATTGGGGAAACTAAAGCAAAGAAGTTACCCTTGAAGAACCTTTGATGAACAGCAAGGTCAGACCTCTTCTTGTGACCAAAACCAGCTTAAAACTCCAAGAACAAACCCTCAAGGCCTCTCAAGTCGAAGTGTGGTGTAATGGTGTGTGTGTTGGTGCAATACTATGGTCAAAACACACTTTAAGGCTCTTAAACACACACAAAGGATGAGAGAGAGGGAGATATAGAGCGAGAGGGTGTATATATATCAGATATATATGCCCGAGGTCTGGTTTTTGCTGAACCAAGACAAAGGAGGGGATGGGTTTCTTTTATAGAGCAAGGAAATGGCATAAAGCTTCTTAAAGAAGCTATACAAAAGGGTCAAAGGGACCAAGCTTCTAAGAGAAGCTAATGCAAAGGTGCAAGCTTCTTGAGGAAGCCAAGACAAGGGGTCAAAGCTTTCTCAAGAAGCTTTAAGCAAAGGGTGCTTCTTGAGGAAGCCAAGACAAGGGGTCAAAGCTTCCTCAAGAAGCTTTGAGCAAAGGGTGCAAAAAGAGGGTTAAAAAGGGTGCAAAGGGTGAAAAACAGCCACACACGTGCATGGGGAGCAGAGTCTGTGCATTCCAGCTGGCACAGCTGGCATCCATTCAATCTGTAGAATACTCCGGAAGGTCGTCGGCTAGAAAACTTGGTCGGTCGGCCATATTTTCTAGCCGGTCGGCCATCTATTTGGTCGGTCGGCCATTTGTTTTGGCCGGTCGGCAGGAAAAATTTGCTCTACAGGTCCAACTTCAAACGGGCATAACTTCTTCATATGAACTCCTTTTCAGGTCATTCTTGTGTCAAAATTGAAGCCCCGGAAGTAAGATTTCCAATGGCACCAGCCTTGCATCAAAATTCCAATTGAGAAAAAAGTTATTCTTGTTTTGGTGAAGGATGCTCAGTTTCGGTCCAACCGGGATGATGCCCAACTTCAACCAATCATATTTCTGCCCTCCGGACTCGGATTTAAGAGATTCTTGAATGAAAAATAAAGCACCGGAAGTCTTCTTTCCAATGGTGGTGGCCTCATAGCTTAACTCCAAGTGTATAGACAGATAAGCTTGATTTAGCGAGGACTGCTCGTCCCTCTCTTAGCAATTCTTGCCTACCTTCTTCTTCAACTTGGTTTCTCCCCTCTTCTCCTCTTTTCTTCAACTTCAAACCCCTAAGCAAGGTGTTTTGAAAGATTTTTCAAAGATTTCATCTCTCTTTCATTCATTTCCACTTTGTCCTTGCTCGATTTACCGAAAAGCACAACGTTTGACAAAATGCGAGCCTCGAAACATTGCAGAAACTTTATTTTAAAAATGTTTTGAAAGAGAGGGTTTTAAGGTCTAAAACCCATTCAAAATAGCTCTGGTCCAAAATGGGGTGTGAAGTTGAGATTTGTCTCTCCCCTTGCCGAAGAAATTGAACCTTTGCCCTGTACACCTTTTACTACCAAATAAACCATCAGTAACGCCCAAGTCTTAAGGGCGGTCAAAAATGGGGTGTCTACACTAATATACAACTTAAGCCTCTTATTGAATGATAGATTGTGGATTCACTTAGTAGTCATCGCACTGTTCACCTTTTAAATACTTGTTCTTATTAAATGTAGGCATTTTCAGATCATTATTCAAGGATTTTGAATACCTTCCCCCTAAAATCTTCTCTGAGCTAGTGCAGACGTGTGTCACAAACTCACATCTATTATTTATTTTTAAATGCTTAATCTAGGTTTTTGACAAACCTTAGCAAATGATCTAGCTTTGACATTTATATGTTTGAGATTTGAAATTATTAGTGTTGTGCTATCTACTATTTATTTGTTTCTTATTAACACACTACATAGACAAGTAAATATTTGTGAATGTTCTTGCAGTTACTCTTTTTTGATCCCTTCAATTTTGTTTTTCGAGAATGACCATCAAAGAAATTGGTTTATCTGATGCTACATTGGACGCACTGGTGCAGTGTTTTTCCAGAAAACCTTTTGAAATCAAGGTATTCAGTATGCCCTTCATGTGAGACTTCATTGGTCTTAATTCTAGTGTCTATTGAATAAATGTTTTTGCTTTTCTGTGGTGCTGCTCAGTCTTCTCCCATTTTTATCTAATAAAACTGGTCATGGTGAAAACTCTGGTCCAGTTGTTTCCCATTTGTTTTGTGCTGGCTTGACAGAGATATGAACCACCATCAAAAATCTCATACAGGAGAGATGTACGAAGTTCTTAGTAAGGGAGAGAATTCTGTGGAGGGCCCTGGGAATTCATTTCTTGATAAAGATCTTGAAGCAGCTCTTGATTCTTTTGACAGCCTGTTTTGTCGTCGATGCCTTGTAAGCACCACTTCATGCTTTCTAATTCTCTATATTGTTTAGTGCCATTGTCCTATAACTACCTCTGTACTCTTGCTGTTTTTGTTGGCAGCTCTTTGATTGTAGGCTGCATGGATGTTCCTAGGATCTTGTCTTTCCAGTAAGTTGGTTGCTTGATTTTGGTTATCATTGCTATAAAAATTGTAGTTGTCTGCTATTTCTGAGAACTTTTTATTCAGTAATTTATCAATTGTCAGGCTGAGAAACAACTTCCATGGAGCTTTCTAGATAAGGAAAATATATCATGTGGTCCGCATTGCTATAAACTGGGAAGGGTGACTATTTAAAATAACATTCAGTAGCTTGAACTTCTCATATTTATTTTTGTTATCTATTCATTGCACATCTTTTATTGGCTTTCTTTTTATTATTATTATGTTTTACGATTGGCAGAGACTGAGAGATTGAAGGCCATGGAAAGCAGCATGGAGAGCGATTCAGAATAACGGTGAAGGATGGATAGGGGTTGGGTGTTTTGGTTCACTTTCTTCTTTTTTTTTTGTTAAAATCCTTTGGATTTTTATTTCTCTTCTTTTTTTCCTTTTTTGCCTCTAATCTGACTGGGGGGTTGGGTGTCTTGGTTCACTTTCTTGTTCTTTTTTGTGTTAAATGGGGGAGTGGTGAGAGAAAACAGGGTAATATTATTTTGTGGCTTTGTATATAAGGTAATAATTTTTTGATTGAGAATTGTGAATTCAACTTTTGGATATGTTATTTTGTGGGTAATAGTGATTGATATTAAATTGAATGGGAAAGTGAATTAATAATGTATTTGCTATTTGAATGGGAGTTATTATTTCATATTAGTGCTATTTAGTTTTATTACAGGTGTTCTTTTAGTTCAATCACATAAAATTAGCACAATTTCAAAAACAAAAAAAAACAAAAAAAAAAAAATAAGACAGTGTTTCTAAAACGCCACTATAACGGTTGGAATTTTTAAAATTAAAAAAACATATGGCGCCGTTTTAAAAACGTCGCTAAAACCATAGTGACGTCACAGTACCGTTAGGGTAGGATATTTGGCGGCGTTTTTAAAAACACCGCCTATACTAATACAGCGATGTTTTCCAAACACCATAAAGCTATAGCGACGGCCTCGTTGTCGGCATTTGGTACTAAACATCACAAAAAGAATTAACGACGTTTTTAGTACCTATAACAGCGTTTTTTAAACACCGCTAAAAGCCTAATTTTCAGCTGTGACTATCAATCTTGTAACTGTACGGGAAAGAAATACACCTTCTCATATAATCCTGTTGATCAAGTCTGCGCTCCTCCGTACGACGTCGCTTTATCACCTGAAAACACAAACGTGAGCTAGCCGGCGGGTGTGTGCCGGAAACCTCTCTGATGCCTAAGTCAGTAAGCTTGACAAATAGACAAAAGCTCTGTGTATTCAGAAAACAAAGTTGTGTGTTACCTCTCCAAAGGTGATATTGGTGAGCTTTTATAGGTTTCGTGTGGCACAATCCTAGTAGGACTCTTACTCCTCCATGTAGAGTCCTCCTAGGATTCATACTCCTGAGAGATAATGCTTCTCTCAACACCCCCTCACTGCTTAAACCAGGTGAGATGGTTTTACCACAGCCGAACTACCTTACGACCGAAGTATCATTGCCATGTTAGACTAACCGGAGTGACCAACCTATACGCTAGTCCGACTCTGCCTTACTGTCTCCTACCTCGGCTTCCCATACTACGACCGAGCTATCCATAGAAGATACTTGCCGAACTAACTCAGGACAGTCAAAAAGATAGCTTCTCTTACTTCGGCTAGAAGACCCAACCGGGCTAACCGTAGCGCTCTCCTGAACCGATATAACAACATTCTTCCTTGACCGGGCTAATCGTGACCGAGATAACACACTTCCGCGACCGGACTACTTGAATGAGGTCTTTTTACTCTGCTTTTCATACTCCGGCCCACACCGGCCCATTACTTAGCCTGGCCCAATTTACCTGTATAAATTACCCTCACAGTAACATAATTTATATATTAAAAAGTTTCGGCGGTGGGTTCTTTTGAGTTAAAGAGCCCTTTGGGCTCTCTTTAATTTCATGATAATGGATTTAAATGAATAGGCACTCAAAATTGGGCAAATAAGTAACTCAATGGACAGTATTGAGTTTGTGCACAAGAATTGTTACTGATTAATGAGATGGTCGAGTTGAGCTTGCCCATACAGGCTTTTACAGACCGGACTTATGAGTGGACTTGGATTACAAATCCTTAACCAAAGTCTTAAATCATCTTTTATGAATTAAGAGGGATTAAGCACTGAAACGGGCCAAGCCAGACAATGAAAAAGTGGGCCAAACTGGGTAATATCTGGTTTTCTAACCTCAGGCCACTTGATGACTCATAATCTTCTTCAAATAAAACATTACTATGTCCAATTAACAATTGCAATGGCCATAGTTGTCACACACATCAAGGCATAATTTTTTGTGCAACAAACAAAATTCGCAACTCCATTGTTTCAGTCTCTATGCTTTCACTTAGATATTAAAAACAACGATAAATTACATTGACTTTTTTTGAGATTTAAAAAAATAAAATAAATCTTACTATTTTATCATAATTATATTAACTTTTATTTTAATAAAATTAAATGGATTGAAACTAATGTAAATGGTGAGAAAGCACAAAAATAAAATAACGTAAAATATATTTTCGTATAAAAGATATGATAACATTTTTTTTTTCACCCATATATAACTAACAATTATTGATAATAAAAAAAAATAAATAAATAAATAAAAAGGCCAAATGTTAAATTTCATGGGAGTTTAATTTAGTTACATCAAAATTGTAGAACTTATTATATTTTTTTCAAATCTTAAAGGAGGTCAATATAATTTATCCTAAAAATAAATTGTTCTAGAGTACTGTACTATTCATACCAACTCTAACTACACATCTCATTATATAATTTATTCTTCAAAACAATTTTTTTATTATCTTAAATTTTTATTTTTAATTTTTTATTAAATATAGTTAACATTAGACTCATTTCAAAAGTGTCATTTGATATCTTTTCAACCGTATTAATTTAATAAAAAAATGGATAAAAAAGAAAAGAAAATTTTACTTGAATACAAGTTTAAAAAATAATTATAAATAAATGATAGATATTAATAATTAAAATAATAATTTTTTTCGAAAATTGTATATATATAAAAAAAAAAAAAAAGAGAGGCCAAAATCAATTATTTAGTCAAATTATAACCTTATATTCAACTCCACAACCATTTCCACAACATATACTTGGAAACCCCTCTTTTGATTTTACAACCCAAACACTAAGTTTGTCCATAATACACCCAAAGCCTACCATTGTTACACAATTATCAAATAACTAAGTTCAAAACCATATGAAAGTATAAAAAATCCCTACCTCAAGCTTAGAAGACCAAAACAACAAAGGAGAAGCTTCAAAGACGCCGAAACCAACTTCTACTCGGATCAAAATGGAACTCTTGAGACGCTCTACCTTTTTTTCAAAGGTACTAGGGTGAAGATCCCAATGGATCTAGGTGAAAATGTAAAGAGAATATGAGTTTTAGAGAGAGAAACTCAAGATCTAATGTTTTGGAGAGTTTTAGAGAGAGAAAAGTGAAAAAGTGATGAAAAAAGTCATCATCGCTATCTGTTATACACGCAGTCAGCTCAAGCATGGAAAGTGACGCTCGAGCATCAGACACAATGTTTCGCTCGAACGCAAGAAGTGACGCTCGAGCGTCGAATACACCTTCAGAAGTTTTGCAGATAAAGGACATCGCTCAAGCGCAAGATTGGACACTCAAGCGTCCACCCGCTTGAGCGTAGGAAACACCGCTCGAGCGTAGAATACACTATTCCAGTATTTGCAGATCTGCAAAAATATTGAGAGTTTGCTAAGCCCACTCGAGCACAAGAATTGTCGCTTGAGCGGAGGAGCAAAATTGTATAGCCCACTCGAGCATAAGAATGGCCGCTCGAGCAAAGGAGCAAAAATCTGGGCAACAAAAGTTTGGAAAAACAAGCAACCAACCTATTCCAAACACACAATTACAATCCAAATGGCCAATCCAAGGAACAACAAGGGGAATAAGAGATGAACAACAACATTGAACCATGAAACCCGAGTCCGGAACATAATAAAATGTCGAGTCAAAGCCGGAGTCACTATAAGTGTTTATTTTATAATCTTATAATTTAATATATATATATATATATGTATCATATAAAATCATTATATGATAATCCAACTACAACATATTTATATTTAATTTTTTTAATAAATGTTATATAATTTTTATTTCTACATATTTTTATTTTCCAAATGAATATAAAAGAAAATTAAATAGTTAAAATTCTTTTTAATTTTATGTTACTAATTGTTCTTCTAATTTAACTATTATTTTTAATATCAAAATAAGAATATATTTTACTATTTTATAATATATATCATACCAAATTATTATATGATAATTGCACTTTTATAATACAATAGAAGTAAAATTATAAAAATACACAAATAATTTAACTAAAATTAATATATATAAGTATTCAAGTAATAATTTTATAGAACGATAGTGTCAATATTATCAAAATAAATAATTAAAATAATACTTTAATTTTAATTATTTAAAATTAAAATTATTCTTTGATAACACACGTTGTATCATCAAATTTTTTTTAAAAAAAAAAGGAAAAAGGAAAAAAAGAATTGCACGCGCATTGCATGGGTCAACTGCTAGTTAATAATAATAGTTAAATTGGAAAGGAAAATAGTAACGTACAATTAAAAGTGATCCTAATTATTTATTTATTTTTGTTCAGTTGAAAATAATAATAAAAAAAAAAAGTAGGAATAGAAGTTATACAAAAATTATTTTAAAAAATTAAATATAAGTATACTGCGGTTAGATTAAGAAAAAAATAGATAGATTAATTATGTTGAGTATTGTTTTTTTTTTTAATATCTATTTGAAAACTGTTTATACATATTTTATATATATATATATATATATATGTATATAGAATTTATAAAATTTAAATTAAATATAAGTTTTTCCTAATAAACAACTTCATGTTTAATAGGAAACTCAATATAAATTAATAATAAAATATAAATAAGATAGACAAAAAAATAAGAAATATATTTAATTTTAATATAAAAATTGAATACTTGAATAAAAGTGAAAAAAGTAGAAGAAAATTAATTCGTAAAGTATTTTTTAGTACATATAATTATTTTAAATTTTATTTCTATGTAGTTTAGATTTAAGTAGAAATCTTGTAAATATTAGATTTAAGAAATAACTAAGTATGATACATGACACTTAAAAAAAAAAAAATAGAAGAGTGATATGCCACTAGTCTAACGGCACCAAAAGTAGTCTACGACCACAAAAGTTGTCTCCCAGACCACAGTGTCCCTCTAGGCAGAGGCAACAAGGTGTGGTTCAAAACCACGCCAAATGGAGAACGTTAAGCGGTCCCAAGACAAGGCGCGCGGCCGAAGACTCCGAAAACCAAAAACTAGTCTCCAAGCGGGAAAAATGGTCTACGACCACGAAAAGTGGTCTAGGACTACAAAAAGGTGATCTACAGGCCACTCCCTCCCTCCAGGGAAGGGAAACAAGGTTTGATTCACAAACTGAGCCAAAACACAAAAAGTTCAAAGGCCCGGAGACAAGGCACCCAGCCGAAAACTCCGAAACCTCAAAACGAGCACAACATGCACTATCACCGAGCGCTCAATCGATGACGTCTGAGTCTTAAGGTCGGTAAAAAATGAGGTGTCTACAGTTGCCCCTCTTTAACAGAACTCGAAAGTCAAGAAGTGACAGGAGTGAATGTCAAAACCCAGAGACGACCCATTTTTGACAAGGCCGAAGACTCAGACAAACAGGCAAGATAACAAAGAGATGCGCTCGCAAGCAGAGGCAAGATGCAAATGACATACACAATGCCAAACTTAACTTATGATCATGCAAAGAAAACTATAATGAAGCAAGTATGCACAATAAATGCAACAATTTAAGCAAGCGAATACAAACCAAACTACAACTCATGCAGAAAGGATATAAGAAAATTATACAATTCTCACTGCATCTCACGCGGAACTTCTTTTGAATGAACCATACATACGATATCATCTGGTCGCGCCAGCTTCAAATGAACCGTACATACAATATCGTGCCTGCATAAGAAAGACACTCAAAAGGTACAATATAGTTAGAAACATGTGCTCAACGTTACATCATGGTATAATTTCAATACGAAATAAACGTGTGCATATACAATGCCGATGGAAACATGCATAGCAATGCAAGTAAAAAGTGCATAACAATGCAAGCAAAGTGTGGGTGCATAACAATACAACCAAAGTGTGCATGACAACGCAAGTGGAGGGGTGCATGACAATGCAACCTAAGTGTGCCCATAACAATGCAAATTGAGGGGTGCATGACAATGCAACCTAAGTGTGCACATAACAATGCGATGGAGGGGTGCATAACAATGCAACCTAAGTGTGCGCATAACAATGCGATGGAGGGGTGCATAACAATGCAACCTAGAAGCAAAATGCTGAAAAATGAGATACAAGCCCTAACGCAAGCAATTTAACCGGAACCTTCGATTTACCTCTCGGAGGGGTCACAACATACTTAAAAAGGATACACCTTGCTCTTGACGAGTAACGATGAGCCACGCATCGAAGACTTGAAATGAAGTTCCCGCGGGGACATTCTTGAACCGAAAACTGTACTTTTCTTGCATTTTCCCGAGAGAGAAAGACCCCAATCATCAACAAAACACACAAGGAGAACAATGGAGCCTTGGAGACCACCCAGGAGGAATGGCCGACCACCCAGGAGGAATGGCCGACCACCTAGGCCAATGGCCGACCACTTGTTGACCACCAAAGTAGTTGGCCGACCAGAAAAACTGGCTGGCCGACTAGTTTACACAATTTCGGGGCAGCTTGGTCTTTTCACATGGAGATCTTTAAAAACTCAACTCCAAAACACTTTTCATCACACCTCCAAGGCCGAAATACATTTCTCTTCCTCCCTAGACCCTTTTCTCTCTCAAATCTACACTTCATATGTGTTTTCTAACGCCCCACGTGAAGTTGTTTCACGAAAACTTTCGATTCTCTTCGTTTTGAACCGATTAGAATTTGTTTTCAGAGCTTCTTTCTCCATTTTCACCACTTGAGGTATGTTTGTCTCGAAGTTTAGCACCTTTTCTCGGGCGTTGACTTTTGTTGACTTTTCCCTTCTCGAGAGTTGACTTTTGTTGACTTTTTGCAATTTTGGCTGTTTTTGCTCATTTTTGCATCTTCTTTCAGATGGCTGACGATATTCCATACAGCAGAGGCTCCCCGAAAGTAGAGGACGAGCCGGACATTATGCCACTGCCTTTGAGGATTCGGTCGTTCGACCCGGAGAGATACCACCCGTAGGAGCATATACTACCTCCCAGTACCTTCCATCATTTTACCAACTTCGCGCGACGGGCGCCCGCAGACTTACTGCTACGGGAGCCTGAGTCTCAGCTATCTCATTATGCGCGAGAGGTGCGTACTTCACTTTTACATTCCTTGCGAAGTATTTTGCATTCCTTGCACATTTCATGCTTTCGCTATGTATTTCATCTGCTCATTCTGAACACATTCACATACGCAGTACTTCTGCATGTTCTGAACATAACTTGCACACAACATCCGTTTCACTCGGCACATAGCTCATAACACTGCTCAATCTAAACACACAGCTCATTTCGGGCACACAGCTCATAACACTGCTCAATCTGAACACACAGTTCATAACACAGCATTTTATTCAATCTGAACACACAGTTTATTTGGGCACACAACACATTTAGGCACACAGCTCATTTCGAGCACACAGCACACTTCGAGCACACAGCTCATAACACTGCTCAATCTGAACACACAGTTCATAACACAGCATTTTGCTCAATTTGAACACACAGTTCATAACGCAGCATTTTGCTCAATCTGAACACGGTTCATAACACAGCATTTTGCTCAATCTGAACACACAATTCATAACGCAGTATTTGCTCAATCTGAACACACAGTTCATAACGCAGTTTTTGCTCAATCTGAACACACAGTTCATAATGCAGTGTTTTGCTTAATTTGAGCACACAGTTCATAACGCAGTATTTTGCTCAATCTGAACGCGCAGTTCATAACCCAATTTTTGCTCAATCTGAACACACAGTTCATAATGCAGTGTTTTGCTCAATCTGAACACACAGTTCATAACGCAGTATTTTGCTCAATCTGAACACACAGTTTCATAACGCAGTTTTTGCTCAATCTGAACACACAGTTCATAACGCAGTTTCTGCTCAATCTGAACACACAGTTCATAACGTAGTTTTTGCTCAATCTGAATGCACAGTTCATAACGCAGTGTTTTGCTCAATCTAAACACGCAGTTCATAACGTAATTTTTGCTCAATCTGAACACACAGTTCATAACGCAGTTTTTGCTCAATCTGGACGCACAGTTTATAACGCAGTTTTTAGTTTAATTGGCACGCAGCTCATAACATAGCACACTGTTCAATCTGAACACGCAATCCATAACACAGTATTCGATTTACTTTGCACACAGCTCATAACGCTGCTCAATCTGAACACACAGTTCATAACACAGCATTCTATTTATTTGCATACGGCTCATAACGCTGCTCAATCTAAACGCACAGTTCATAACACAACATTCTTTTTATTTGCACACGGCTCATAACGGTGCTCAATCTGAACACACAGTTCATAACACAGCATTCTATTTATTTGTACACGGCTTATAACACTGCTCAATCTGAACACACAGTTCATAACACAACATTCTGTTTATTTGCACACGGCTCATAACGCTGCTCAATCTGAACACACAGTTCATAACACAGCATTCTTTTTAATTGCACACGGCTCATAACACAACATCATGTTTATTTTGAAACTGAATACATCTATTCATTCTACATACAGGTATCTTCCAGTTTCACACGGGGTTACGGGTCAATCATTGCTAGGGAATGGTATATGGAGCTCCCAGATACTGTTCGACACATCGTTGATGAGGCGGGATTTGGCTCGTTCTGTATGGGGTTGTCGCGTCATCCAGCGAGCAGGACCCTTCTGGGTGCACTTGTAGAGAGATGGTAGGACACCACCAACTCCTTCCATTTCTCTACTGCTAGGGACATGACGATGACCCCGTATGACTTTTCCATACTGACGGGCCTCGACGTGGCAAGCCGACTGATCTCATACGATGTCGATATGGACGAGTGGGAGGCGGCTTGGATGTATCTGCTCGGAGCCCATCCACCGACCGACAGATCATCAGGCAGGGTCAAGTACACATGGTTCGCCGAGCAGTTCAGGAGGACTATGCCTGAGATTGTTGAGGAGATAGAGCAATACGCCTGAGGGTTTCTGATGTTCCTCCTTGGGACAACATTGTTCTCCAACAGGGGAAACATAGTCGGGCTATATCTGCTGAGTGCTCTAGTAGACCTATCACAGGTCCAGCACTTTGATTGGGGTGGCGCTGGCCTGGCTACCCTTTATTGCTACATGAGCGCGACCTCCCGCGAGCGGGGGACCATAGTAAGTGGCTACTGGCGAGCCTGGGAGGTACATTCTGCTCTCTTGATTTATATTTTCACTTTTCATTATCTCAGACCTGACACAAAGAACATTGCATACATTACATTACTCAGACTCAAGATTCTCATTTTCAGATATTCTCAGATTCGACAGACCATTGTCTTGCCTTTCACAGCTATGGATTTATGCCTACTTCCCGACACTCGCCCCTGAGCTCGAGGTTGAGGCACCTTTCAAGATCCCTTATTCACGCAGATTCGAGGGTCTATACCGGCCCAAGCCCCGGGAGACTCTACCATATCTCTAGCAGTACTTCGACACCGTGCAGGCGACGGAGGTAATCCAGAATTCTCAGTTCTTCATGCTTTCAGTTTTGATTCATCTTGCATATTTATGACATCTAATCAGTTTATGCACTTGCTATCCGCAGATCACTTCGCAGCCATGGCTGGAGATGCCCGGATATTCTCGGTTCCAGTTCGCCAGGGCATGGGGCACCTCCTGATACAGGGTTTTGTTTGAGGGACCAGTCGACAGAGCCTGGTTTCTCGGGAATCGCTTCATGCGTCAAATGATGGGTAATGCCACTCAGGAGATTCCCTCACCGCCTCCATTGGATATACGGTCCACGGAGAGTCTCACTCCCCGGGAGGTTGACGACCTTATGCTAGGTGTCGACGCAGTTCTTTTCCTGGAGGAAGGGGAGTACGCGATATACCGCCATACATACTTGATGCCTCCACTAACAGGTGTCCGTATTCCGACGAGGAGGGCAGCTGACATGACGTCATCGAGTCGAGCCCGAGCTACAGACATCCCTTCCACTAGCAGGGCTAGCACATCGAGAGGTAGGGCTAGAGAGATGCCCTCAACTTGCCAGTATGCTAGGTGGCCAGATCTTCCGACCGAGCTGACAGGCTGGCAGTATGGGACATCGTACCAGATTCCACTGGAGCCACCATTGCCCGATCATCAATACGTCAACGACCCTGACTCACCACCAGTATGCTCCACACTTTTCATTTATCACTCAGATATTTAGACATTCATTCGTTCACTGATGACTTGAACTTGTATATGCAGCCTCCCAGAGAGTATACAGAGGGGTTGCTCGGGGTGGTGGCCTCACTCGAGAGCATGGTCTTGCGGAGGGAGACGATTGCCGACATCAAGATTCCTAAGATTTTCAATTTCCTTGTATTTATCATACTTCTGATGACATACTGAAACTGAATATTTCACTGCATTGATTGTCTGCATGTGTAGAGCACATCTGACACATCACATTCACATACTATATCTGCATACACACACTCTATG
The DNA here is from genome assembly GCA_025200525.1 of Camellia lanceoleosa. NCBI lineage: Eukaryota > Viridiplantae > Streptophyta > Magnoliopsida > Ericales > Theaceae > Camellia > Camellia lanceoleosa. Next base: position 163,251,925 of record CM045759.1, read on the forward strand.
TACCATACTTGCATCTAATATCTGATATACATACTCTGGCTAATGTATTCAAAATGCCCTTTTCAGGTTCCACTGTCACGGCCCGGGCCATCCAGGCCTTCTCGAGCAGCTAGGAGAGGGGACTCGACTCGCAGCCGAGGTAGACGTAAAGCACCTGTCAGTCATGACGAGGAGTCCAGCGAGGTGGGGAAGTCAGCGCATCCTTAGTCAGAGACATCCGCAGGCAAAGAGGATGACTCTGGTTCCGATTCTGAGGACGGAGGTGGTGCCAAGGAGGATTCCGAGGACAGTGACTCCGATTCAGATAGGGGTGTTGGAGGTGGTGGTGTAGAGGCTGCTCAGCCGAAAAAGGTGCAAAGGGCCTCTCGATCTTGAGCTTGATAGCACTGATGCAGATGTTCTTGCTTTATTTTTCTTTTTACATGTAGTTGTAGCACATTGTACAGCTTTAGGCAGTTTTACTTTCCTCAAAACTTGTACCTTGTTGTAAAATGTTGTAAAAAGAAGCTATGATGGAATGAAAACGACTTTTTGTTCAAAAAGTGTTGTATTTGTACATTCTTAGCATCGCATCGCACCATTTTGCACAAAAATGAGATTGAATGGAATTTGAACATATGTATTGCCAAGTCAGGTAGTGAACCAATACAACAAACTAAACAACCTAACTCACTAAGAAACAACAAAACCTTAGCAAGTTATAACTCGATAAATAAAGAGTAACAACTCGATAAACAAAGAGCAATAACTCGATAAACAAATGAGCGACAACTCGATAAACAAATGAGCGACAACTCGATAAACAAAACTTAACAACTCGATAAGCAAATGCATTTTGGGCTAAGCAAAGCAGTAGAACGCGCCCGGAACAGAGGTAAACTCGAACCTTCAGCACTCTCAGCACAGAGGAAAGCTAGAGACTCTCTTCTGGAGACAAGGAAAAGCTGTAGACCACTTTTTTGATCATGGCCAACCACCATAGGAGCCTGTAGACCAGTTTTTTGTTCTACAGACCAAACAAGTAGTTGGTCGACCAGAAAAACTAGATGGCCGACCAAAAAAAGTGGTCGGCCGACCACTTGGCCTGGGGACCTCGAATTTTCTGACACTTGTCCTCCAAACAGTGCCTTATCCTTCATAAAGGTTCCAGCTTCGTGGTTCCCTCATTCTAACTCAGTTTTGAACCAAAATGGAGGCATTTCTTGTCCAAAATCTCACAAATTGGATTGCTACCTTGGATGGCTCAGAAAAGGTGAATTTTCGAGGCTTTGGCATAAATGCACTATTCACGCTGAGTCGCACCTTACTGCGTTTTCCGTTTCGTCATGCCACGGCAAGGTTTTGGAATCCGATAACACACGTCTTTAGCTTTGGCGGACAAGAGATATATCCCACTTTCGAAGACTTCCAAGCTTTGATGGAGTCGGAACGCGAGGAAGAGATTTTGCCGCAATTCCGCTTTGGCCACATCCAGGCCTTAGGACGGATGTGCGGGCTCACCATGCATGACGCTCGGTCTTTGATCCGCGATGGAGCATTGGACATCCCTAGCTTGGTTTATCGATTTTCTGATGCCGGTGACCGCGGCGATCATCACTAGTAGGGTTTTCGGTGACATGCGTTTTGCTTGTGCATGCTGTCTCATTTCTTGTTCGCCTCAAGCTCTTGAGGCTCTAGCGTCTGTTTGATTGAAGTTGCCCAAGGCTTAAAAGAGGGCAAGAGCTGCATCGCCATGACACTGGCTGAGACATTGATAGGTTTGGATGCTTTTCATCGCCGAGAGGCGACTAGATTCGCGGGGAGTCCACTACTGCTGCAGGTAATGTTTCCTACCCTATCTCACATATATTTCTCACATCACTTGACCCTCAAGCTCGGTTTTTCTCTCAAAACCCTTTTCTCACTTTTCTCTCCACGTACACCTCTCTATTCTTTAATCTCTCATTTTTCATCCCTCCATAGATATGGTTGATGGATAAATTGAAGGTTGTGGACTCATGCCCAACATATTCAGCTCGCGGCTATTTCTTCCGGCGACGTCTAGTCGATGCCCCTGATGAGGGATGGTGGTACGAATGGATGTACAGTCTATCTGCTACCAGTATTGCTTGGCGCTACCCTTGGCTCAATTTGCCGGCGATAAGTTATAGCATGTCTTGCCAGTCAGGGATTCAGTTGATCGGCCTGACACACTGCGTCTTTTACTTTCCATTCCGATTCCGGTGTCAGTTTGGACATAAGCAGACTTGCCTGGCAGAGGGGATAGAGTACCTTGCTGCATTTCCGGTCCAAGGTGCACAGCTAGCTCGGTATGCCATAGCATGGAGGACGAGAGAGCTTCTGGCCCCCGCTCCCACTTTCAGTTGCACCCTCTCTGATGAGTGCATAGCTTGGCCTAATGCAGAGGCACAGGTTGGGCCTACTTTGGCATCCGAGGCTTCGACCAGCTCTGGGAGGGGAGGCAGGAACACCTGACTATGCCCCGAGTTTATTGTTGTATCAGTACTTTCAAGTTTTCTTTATGAATGTAATAAAAAGCAACTTCAATTTGTATTCAAGAGTAGGAAAACTCTGTACTGAAATCAATATAATTGAAGGTTGTGGGTACTGAAAATTTTTCGTTTGGTCCAAAAATGGTGTAAGTTATAAAAACATTAATTTGAGCAAAATCAACTTTTTTTGAAACTTTTCAAAACCATTTTCGATATGGATCACAACTGGACACGCCCGAGATCTATCGCTAAGATGTACAACCCTGAATCCTTAGCAACTGGAAAGTTGCCCCTAGTCTGAACAGCACTGCACTGGAGATCACAACCGAGCTCTTGAATGCAGAATTGACAAAGATGACCAACAAGATCACACGGACAAAGTTGATTTGGAAGTGTTTATGGCTGGACTTCAGAATGAAGTTGCCTACGTATCCTAAAGATGGGAATCAAGCCTTACGTAGTTCGGCTTGTGTTCACTCGTGTATTAACACTCTCCTTTTGCGCTCTAACTTTTGCCAAGGCCGCCCTTTCTGGGTTTTCAACCTTGCGAGCTCAGTTTTTATTATTTCAAATTTTTCATGCTCTAACTTTTGCCTAGGTCGCCCTTTCGGATTTTCGGTCTAGCAAGCCACTCAGGGATAGTATTTCTTCAACTTGTCCATGTTGATCAGCTGGGAGAACTCTAGGCCATCTAGGTCCATCAGAACGACAGCTCCACCTGACCACATAGACTTGATGATGTAAGGACCAGTCCAATTAGGTCTGAACTTGCCCCTAGGGTCGTGGATGGGAGCTCGGTTGTCTTTGAGCACAAGATTCCCCTCTTTCAAATTCCTAGACTTAACCTTCTTGTTGAAAGCCCTGGCAATTCTTCGTTGATAACCCTAGACATGATACAGTGCTTTCAGCCTTCTTTCATCAAAGAGCATGAGTTCTTCAAACCTACTTTGCTGCCATTCTGCTTCAACTATCTGACACTCAACTAATACCCGTAATGACGGAACCTTAACTTCGATAAGCAGAACAGCCTCCATTCCATAGACCAAGGAATACGGAGTCGCCCATGTAGAAGTTCGAATTGAAGTTCGGTAGCCCCACAGAGCAAATGGCAGCTTATCTAGCCAGTCCCTGTAGGTTTCTACCATCTTTTGCAGAATATGCTTGATGTTCTTGTTAGTGGCCTCAACTACTCTGAAAAGCCACATTGTACTTCTCCAACAAGTCGATCACCTCCTTCTTGAAGTGGGAACCATTATTTGAAATAATCTCGTTCGGGACCCCGTAGCGACAGATGATGTTCTTCCTGATGAACTTAGCAACATGCGATACCTTCAACACCGCGTAGGATTAGGCCTCAACCCACTTTGTGAAGTAGTCTATCACCACCAGAATGTACTCATGCCTGTTGGACCCCTTCGGAGTGACAGCCCTAATTACATCAATTCCCCAGACTGAAAATGGCCATGGTGAAGTCATGTTGTACAGCTTTGACGGCAGAATGTTCATGCGGTTCACATGGATCTGACATTTGTGGCATCGCCGAACAAAGCCACTACAATCCTTCTCCATGGTGGACCAGTAATAACCTTGTCTAAGGATCTTCCGGGCTAGCATCACCTCGTTCATGTGCGATCCGCACTCTCCTCCATGGCTAGCCTCCATCAAGCACTTGGACTCTTCAGCATCAACACACAGCTTATGCATCCCGAGATGACCTCTTTTGTACAGTTTACCCCCGAAGACGATGAACTGAACAGCCATTCTTCGAATTGCCCTCTTATCTTTGGCGTTTGCCCTTGGTGGATACGCCTCCTTTTCCAAGAAGTTCCAAACATCGTAATACCAAGGATTCTCATATTGTACTTCATCTATTGCAGCAATCAGTTCGTAGGCCGACACAAATTTATGTTCAATGATGATCGGACGCATCCGGACTCCGAAAGGGATGTCTATCATGGACGATAGAGTTGCTAATGAATCCGCGAACCTGTTGTTCTCTCTTAATAGATGAGCGAAATTCAGTTTCTCAAACCGAGGAATCAGCACGTCTAAGGTCTAGTGGTAGATTCTTATCTTTTCTTCTTTAACTTTCCAATCTCCTTTAGCGTGAGATACAACAAGGTTCGAGTCGCCGATGACATCCAACCATTTTGCCCCTAGTTCTAGGGTGGCTTCTAAACCAGCAATACATGCCTCATATTCTGCCTCATTGTTCGACACTCTGAACTGGAGTTTGAATGCTAGAGGGATACAGGAATTGTCGGGTGCTATCAGCAACACCCATATCCCATACTCGTATTGGTTTGACGCTCTGTCAAAGTACATCGTCCAAGTCTCTTCTTCGACATGCAGAATGGCCTCGTCTAGGAACAGATGCTCAACTACTTCATCCCCTTCAACTGGGTGATCGGCTAGGAACTTCGCTACCGCTCTCCTTTTCACTAACTTGTGCGTCACGTACTTTAGATCGAATTCGGAAAGTAAAAGCAACCAATGGGCTAGCCTACCCGTAAGTGCCGATTTCTCGAAGAGATATTTGATGAGATCTAATCTCGAAACCAGTATTATGGAGTGTAGGCTAGAGAAGGCTTGTAGTGGGTCTCGTAACCAAACAAGCCTTCTCCAGCGGAGTGTAGTGGGTCTCGTAATCCAGCATTTTCTTGCTCAGGTAGTAGATAGCCTTCTCCACTTTGTCCTCAGACTCTTGTGCAAACATGCAGCCCATTGTAGTTTCAGTCACTGAAAGGTACAGAATCAACGGTTTCCACGGCTTAGGAGGTGACAACACAGGTGGGTTCTGTAGATATTGTTTGATCTGTTCGAAAGCAGCTTGGCATCGGCCGTCCCATTGGAACTGTTTTCCTTTCTTTAGGAGACCAAAGAATGGTTCACAAGTCAAGGTTAATTTTGCAATAAACCGTCTTATGAATTGCACTTTACCTAGAAAGCCTCGCACATTCTTTTCTGTCCTCGGTGGTGGCATTTCTAAGATGGCCTTGATTTTAGAAGGATCGACCTCGATACCTCTCTGTGTGATCAAGAACTCCAACATTTTTCCTGCTGTAACACCAAACGTACATTTTTTTGGATTCAGCCGCAACCGATACTCTCTGATCCATTGGAAGAATTTCTGCAAGGCGGTGTAGTGGCCCTCTCTTTCCTTGGACTTGACAATCATGTCATCCACACACACCTCAACCTCTTTATGGATCATGTCATGCAAAATTGTGGTCGCAGCCCGTTGATATGTAGCTCCAGCGTTTTTCAGCCCAAACGACATCACCCTATAACAATAGGTTCCCCACGGGGTGGTGAAAGCAATCTTCTCCTGGTCTTCGAGTGCCACTAGAATCTGATTGTAGCTAGAAAACCCATCCATGAATGAGAGCAACTCATGCCCAGCAGTAAAGTCCATTAATTTGTCGATATGTGGCAGAGGAAAGTCGTCATTCGAACTGGCTTTGTTCAAATCCCTGAAGTCCACACATACCCGGATTCTGCTGTCCTTCTTTGGCACTGGAACTATATTAGCCAACCGAGTTGGGTATTCAGATACCAGCAGGAACCCTGCGTCAATTTGCTTGGTGACTTCTTCCTTGATCTTGAGAGCCCAGTCCGGGCGGATCCTTCTGAGCTTCTGCTTAACAAGTCAGGCCTCTAGGTCAAGAGGGATCCGGTGCTGTACAATCTCAGGATCGATTCCAGGCATGTCTTCGTAGGACCACGCGAAAACGTCTTTGAAATCTTTTAACAAAGCGACTAAACGCTCGCGCTCCTTCGAAAACAATATGGACCCGATCTGGACCAGCCACGGGTCCTTCTCAGTACCGACATTAATTTGGGTGATTTCATCAACCAGCGATTTTACAAACCTCTCATGCTCTTGATCAAGCAAATATTTCAAAACTGAAGGAATTTCTTCCTCGTCATTTTTATCGAAATTTTGAAAGTCCTGATTAATGCAATAAATTAAGGGCATAGAAAAGTACTCGAAGGCCACAGCCGCACAATTCTCATTAATCACTTCCAAATCGCCTGATTCCTCTGTTACAACAGACTCAATGGAAAAAGAAAAAGATGACCAAGATAGGACTGTGGCATCCGGGTTGTCACCCCCAAGAATACTGGACTCAGACTCAGACGAGCTGGAACCTGATTCCGACTCCACAGACTCAGTGGAATCAGATTCCGACTCACTACCTGACCTGGTGCTACTCGATAAGAATCTCTTCTCGTATTGCCAGACGAGAGAGGATGCGATGGATGCATCCAGAATGTTTGAAGATGGGCTCGCAGCCATTTCATTCTCGATCATGGACACCGAGAAGTTATCCCCCAAGCACTCATGTACAATCGGAGGATCTGAAAGTAGACAAACCAGTGCTACCCCCATTTCAAACTCTGCACTCTTGGAATCCTCCTCCTTGCACTATTCAACCTCAGTTGGTGGGTCTGTTTGCTCCTCAGCAACATCGTCCCCAGACAATTACAAGTCAAAGAATATTTCAAACCCCGGCAAGTGCCTCCTCTCTACATTTAGCCATGGTTCTGGGAAGCCGCAGAATGGGAAGTCTTCCCCCTCCCGGACAAAGCGTCCGTTTAGGGTACCCTGGATAAGCCGATGCATCAACTCATAACGCTTCCTGGCCTGCTTTGCTCTGACTCTTCCGGCCATCTCTTTTCCTTTCCTCACCCAGTCCTCTTTGGTAGGCAGATAACCTAAGCCAAAGGTATGTGGGTTATACGGCACTTCGGCCGATGTTGCAACGCCTTTCCAGCCATTTCTCCCTAATCCCATCCCGAGGATATGCTGGAGCTTGTTCATAAGGTAGACAGACTGTGCGCTGACGTATGGCCCCTGATCAACAGCTAGTATGTTCTGTACAACCTGAGCCTCAGCTAGGGTGAATCCTGACAGGAACACATCCTCTGTGCCATGTTTGATCTCCAGAATTGGCGTAGAAACCTCTAGCGGGGGATGGATTGAAGAATTCCCAAAAACTATAGCCACCGCCTTCCTGTGGGGGTATTTAAGCATCTGGTGCAGGGTAAAGGAGACTGCCTTCACCTGGTGCAGCCACGACCACCCTAGGAGTAGATTGAAGGTCGCGAGAACGTCCAAGATATGAAAGTCAATATCGTGTTGTCCCGGACCCACCTGAGTCCGAATCTGCACAGTCCCCATTACTTCTCTGCTGGTATTGTCATATGCCCAAATCACCTGGGCAGTAGGCACAAAATCAGCGGGCTTCAACCCGATAGCATATGTCGTCTTTGACGGACACACGTTAATGACGGATCCTGTGTCGACAAGAACCACCAGTATCCACTTGTCTCTACACTCCACAGAGATGTAGAGTGGTTTGTTGTGATCTGAGCCCTCAAGTAGTAGTTCCTTGTCGATGAAGGTCAACGTCGGGGAAGCTCCTCCCGGAAAGACCAGCCCCATCAGCTGCTCAGGCGTGGTGTTGATTGAAAGTTTGACTTTGTCCATCGCAAAAAGGACAACCTGTCTATGAACTCTTGAGGCCCTAAGCAGTCCCCAGATGGAGATGTCTGCTTGTATCTTCTTAAGCTGTTTCAGTACAGCCTCCTCCTCGAGCAGTTTTTCTTTCTGCTTCTCCGCTTCTTTGTCCTTTCCGAATGCCTCTGGTTGATCTAAGTGTGGGGGCTTGAAATACCACCCACTTCTACTCATGTGGTCAACCTCTCCAATATACCAGGTATCAATTAGTTGGTTTTGCCCCCAATCTTCATCGGTGTGGGAAAGACACAAGTCGTCGTCTTCCCACCACATGCCATCGGCAACTGACAAACACCTATCCGGTTCCGCTACAACTCTTCTGTGCGCACAGCACATTCCGTCCCCTCAGGGGCTTTGGCCTTTCTAGCCCTTTCTAGATCTTTGATCTTTTCTTGCTCAAACTGCTTTAGTGTAGCCTGCTGCTCAGTATCTTCTGTACTCAAAATGCTCTGATCCCGAGCAAAATTCTTAACACCGGTGCTCTCCGGTGGTCTATTCTGATCCCCGCACATTCCGGCCACTGCTGATGTCCCCGTCTTTGACGGACCCTGTTCTGGCTGAGGCTGCTCAAGAACATCTGGCTCGTCGCTGAGCCACCCAGTAGCTTCCGCTGACCCTTCCAAGTTAAACCAGTTGACAGTCACGTCCCCCGGATCCTATTCATTGAAAAACTGAAGATTGGCTATGTCCTCTTCCAATTCCGCTAGGTCATCTAGCCCTTGATTAGATCCATCCTCTAGAACTACATAGATCTCTGCCCCAACCGGCAGCTCTACTCTCGGCTTTACCTGGCCTATTAAAGTAATGTAACCACTCGAGTTGTATACAAAGCTTGCAGACCCCTTAGGCCCTGAATCCTCATTACCATCTGCCTCAGTAGTCGTCCCAATTCTACCTTCAACAGTCACTACCACCGGTTCAGGTTGGGTTTGGGAGATGTCCAATATGCACAAGTCAGTGCTGTCAAGAATGAACACCTCTGGCTTGGATAGGTAGGAAGGTGTGATATATATGCTCAGATCATAAGGAATGACTGAGGTCTGGATTAGATTGATGCGTTTGGGAGGTGGAGTTTGGTTATGTGGTGGGAGAGGGTTGGTTGTGACATTCGGCTTCTCCGGAGGCACGATCACCCTATTGTCGATGAGATCCTGAATCTCATGACGCAATCAAAAGCACTGGTCAGTTTCGTGACCATGCTGTTGGTGATAGGCATAGTACTTTGCTGGGTTATGGGAGGGAGGAAGTTTCTCTGGTAAGGGCCGTGGCTTTAGGGGCTTCAAGTGCCCTTTCTTGATCAAAACCCCCAAAGCCTTGGACAAAGGCATGTATAGTGGGGTGAAGGTTCTTTAGCCTCTGGGTGCATATCTGATCGTTTGTGAGCTACTTCCGGATGCACCGATAAAGGGTGTAGCTGCAAGGGTTTTTGGAGTGGTGGTGGTGACCATTCCTACATCTGAAGCTCTGGCAGCTGCAGCACTACTCATGCCTACATTCTTACTGCGGTTGAATGCCCTCTTGGGCTGCTCTCTTTCGTAGTCAATCAGATCTTGTTTCATGGCGTCCTCGATCTACACCCCGATCTCATGTAAGTCTGCAAAGGTGGGTAGGGGGAGGACGATCATCTTTTGTATGAGCTTAGGTTGGAGGTTGCTCACAACCATCCGAATCTGATCTTTGTCAACGGGCCTAATGGTCATCATCGAGGCTTTAGCCCTCCAGCGCATTACAAAATTGGAGAAGCTCTCCTTAGGCTCCTGCCTAGTTGTCTCGAGATCACGAGTTGTGACCTCGATCTGTGTGTTGTAGGAGTATTGAGCTATGAAGGCCTTAGTCATCTCTTCCCAGCTTCTCTTAATAGAGTCCTATAGCTTCGCGTACCAAATAGCCGCTACACCCAACAGGGTCTGGCCAAACAGGGAAAGCTTCTGCAATCTGGAGAGGCCCATCGGCCTTAGGATATTCGAAAACAGCCGCAGGTGCACCATAGGATCTCCCAACCCGTCAAAACGGTCGATGTGCAGCATTTTAAACCAGTCCGGTAGAGTCACGGCCGAGTTGGTATACCCATCCTCTATATCCGAAATGGATTTCACGCCTTGAGCCTTCTTGAATAGCTTTTCTAACTTGCTCACTTTTAACGCTGTTGGATCCACCTCAAATTCAAACGGTGAATCCACTAGATTAGTGGGCGCTTTGGATAGCTGAGGTAGGATTAGGGACGGAGCTGGCCCCGTTGGCACGTCCGTATTTTTCTGGATGTTTGTTGTCTCCCCTAGTATTGGAACTCTAGGTGGGGGAGGGGGTGGGTGCGAAGCAAATGCTCCAGCTTGCTATGGTTGTTGTTGCTGAAGTTTAGCAATCAGCTCTGCCTGTTGGGCCATAACCTCGTCCTGACGTGCAGCAAACTTTGCTTAGCAGGCAACATCCTGTTGCATGGCTTGCATACTTTCCTGGAGCTGACGCATCATCTCTTCCATACCTGCCATAGGATATTAGTCTAACTGAACAACCCAGATATCTGCTCTGCAGTAGACTCAAATCTCAACGACTACTCAAAACCCCTCGATCCGGCAACAACAGATCGATACATCATACTTTCGACCTCCGTCTAGTAACCGGGGGTAAAGAAAGGAACACTGCTTGTCCGTCTATCAGATCCTCGGATCGATTAAGTCTTCGACCTCTAACCCAGAGTGCTCGGGAAATATCTGCCTGGTCGGATGCAATTGTGCTAAACTATCTTGCAAAAAGATAAATAAAGCATAATAAGGAAACATACAACCAGAAAAATAGGCAGTATAACGGCTTAAATAAAGACAACACAGAGTTGACATGACAACACACAGTTGGTATGTGTAAGCTGAATAAACTGTTCTCAACACTGATCACTGTGCCCAAATAGCTGCCCCAAATCTGATACCCTCAGGTAAAACTGATTCTCCAAATACTGATGCCCTCAGGCCTGATACCCAGATTTGCAAACTGATACATGCATTCCTGTAAAGGCACACTCTAAAAGCACGTAGCAAACAAGTGAGAGCCAAAATACCCCTATGTTGGGGTAGGGTTTCCCTGTTCTATTTTGTCAGGAGCTAGGGTTTCGCTACGCACGCAGCGGTTTCAAACAACCTACAATCGGGTAAGCAACTTGTCCTAGTTTGGAATAGTCACTATGAATTCCGATATGCACTAGGTCGAATGGTCAAAAATGGTGCCCCGGTAAAAACCGGGGTTTATGTTCCCATCGTGGCAGAGCCCGTAACCGGTCAACCTTATGGCACGCTTCTCAAAGCAAGCCTCCGGCAAACCGTTCAGGAATAGCAGACAGCAAACACGGTGTCCTAGGCGCACCAATGCACATGCAATTCAAAGAAACACGTAAGTGTAGTCAAAACAAGATATCATGAGTTCGAGTCAAGTTCTCTAAGTCCCCAGCAGAGTCGCCAGAAACTGTAGACCGCCCCGAGAACTCCCGCTCTCCGCACCGCTAGGGCACGAATCTGTTTTGTTCTTTAGCTACTACAGTTCGGACTCATGTCACGGTTATGAATCTAATCTCACAAAGTGCAATGTAAGACCGATAAATCACCAAAGAGTCCAAATCTGGCAAATCATTTTGAAAAATTGATTTTTATAAAGAAGTGCCAAACATTGACTACTTTGCCAGATACAGAGTCGCCACCTAAATATTTTATTTTGGGAAAAATTTAGGAAACCCTGACTCGTGCCTATCTCTTATATAGAGAACCAAGCTTCAAGCTTGTTGAGGAAGCTAAGGGCTTAAAGCCATCCCTCCATACACGTGTATGGAGGATGGCTTCTGTGCCTTCCAGCTGGCACAGCTAGCCTAAAAATATCTCTAAAAAGGTGATGAAAAGCAGCCGACCACTTGGAGTGGTCGGCCAGCTACTTGAAGTGGTCGGCCGACCACCACAAGTGGTCTCCCAAGACAAAAAGTGGTCAGCCAAGGGGGGAGAAGGTCTACAAGATGAAAGCAAGCGGTGGTGTGGTGGTCGACCATAAAAGGTGGCCCAAAAACCAAGGAGACCAGTTGGCTGACCAGAAAACTAGCTGGCGGGAAAAAAAGTGGTCTCCAAGGGGAAGAACTGGTCTCCCACCCTTGTACCATCTTCCAAACAAGGAAAACAAGGTTTGTACCAAAAACAAACCAGAAAGGATGCAAGACGAAAGTTCGGGAGTTAAGGCGCACGGCCGGGAGACTCGAAAATTAGTCTACGGGCACCAAAAGTGGTCTACGACCACAAAAGTTGTCTCCCGGACCACAGTGTCCCTCTAGGCAGAGGCAACAAGGTGTGATTCAAAAACCACGCCAAATGGAGAACGTTAAGCGGTCCTGAGACAAGGCGTGCGGCCGAAGACTCTGAAAATCGGAAACTAGTCTCCAAGCGGGAAAAGTGGTCTACAACCACAAAAAGGTGATCTACAGACCACTCCCTCCCTCCAGGGAAGGAAAACAAGGCTTGGTCCACAAACTAAGCCAAAACACAAAAAGTTCAAAGGCCCGGAGGCAAGGCACCCAGCCAAAAACTCCGAAACCTCGAAACAAGCACAACATACACTATCACCGAGCGCTCAATCGATGACGTCTGAGTCTTAAGGTTGGTCAAAAATGGGGTGTCTACACATACCCATATAATCATATAAGCATTTTATCAGACAACATTACTAGCATACAAACATCTCTGTAAAGCAAGACGAACCTATTGTGGTACTAACCACTTCCCACGTACTCAAAGTATTAAAACCCAGTACGCTCTAATACCAAGTTGTAACACCCCCAAAATGTAACCATAAGTTCAACCCAAATATATATGAATAACTGCATAAATCAGAGTGCAAAGTCCTTTCATTTCATAATGTTAATAGTATAAAAGAGTTTAACATAAACAAGCGCCAAAGGCTTACACCTTTCCAAGTCTTGACTTGGTTACAACAAAAGTAAGACTAGCTCATACAATTAAAGCCCTAGGCTATACAAAAATGAAACAAAACAAAGAAGCTCTTGCTTCCCAAAAGTCCCTCCATTGTTATTGCCTTAATGGAGGCATGCCATCAATACCTGAAAATGTTTTTCCCAAATAGGGTGAGCCACAGCCCAGTAGGAATAATCTAACACAGTATATGAGATTTAACAAAGATATAAAAGCAATGTACATATACAATGCTAGGGATAAACATTTACATTTTTATATAGTCATAGAATACCAAGTCCATATTTCATTTCACTTTCCTTCAATTCATTTCAATACATAAGTCAATTTTATCATTTTTCAATAACCCCAATGAGACTCCAACTCAACGGTTCTACAATCACACCATTAACACACAAACACTTTAATTTGCCATTTTACAAAAATTTCGTCTGAGGGATCGGCACCCATGTATAAATTTGGACACTTTCACCCAAGACACTCCGGCCAACTAAATTATAATGGAATATATCCCCTTTCTCCTCCCAAACAGTGGAGTCAATCCCCTTTTTCCTCCCAAACAATCATACACATGTAAAGTATTTAAACATATAGTCACACATGGAGTACATCCCCTTCTCCTTCTAAATAATCATACATATATAATGTATTTACAATATGTTCATATTCAATGATAACCAACCATGGATTAGTTTTAATTTACTTAATCTTCATGCAATTTCTATACTAGTCATAGCTATCCTCCACCGATAGCCCTATACAGATATTTCTAAACTGATATACAATCTTAAGACAGATAAATTATTCAAAATTTCTAAATGTGAGACGTATCACCTACTCAATTCCACCATCTATTTCAATACTAGTCCAATTTCACCAATTTCATTTATTTATACAAAATAAATATCATGATTATTTTAGGGCAAACTCCATCTTTTCTCAAATATTAACCATGTAACAAATCATACAACATCATTTTCAAACCCTACGATCATTTTCTTCTCATTCTCCAAAAACCCCTCTTTCCATTTTATACCCAAACCCTAGGTTTGTTCACATTACCCCCAAATCCCACCAATGTTACACCATGACAAATAACTAAGTTAAAAACCATATTAAAGTGTAAAAATCCCTACCTCAAGAAGAGAACACCAAGCAAAGCAAGGGAGAAACCTCAAAGATGCCAAAATCCAACTATATTCAGATTAAAGTGTAGATCTTGAGATGCTCTATCTCTTTAACAAAGGTGGATGGGTGGAGAAACCACTAGAACTAGGTGAAAAAGTAGAGAGAGTGTGTTTTAGAGAGAGAGAGGGTCTCAACTCTAGGTTTTAGGATGAAAAGATCTGAAAAAGTGATGTAAAAAATTATTTTTGCAATTTGATATACGTACAGTCCGCTAGAGCGGAAGAGTTGATGCTCACACATCAGACACAAAAAAGTTGTTCCGCTTGAGCGCAAGAAAGGCTGTTCGAAAGCCAAGACACAACGAACGCTTATCACTTGAGCACAAGAATTTGCCGCTTGAGCGTAGAAAACACGCATCCAGAAGTTTTACAGACAACAAACCAACGCTCGAGTGCAAGAAAGGCCGCTCAAGCGCCCACTGTAGACGTCCTCGAATGCATCCCGGGGAAAGAGAGTGCGAGTCCCCCCCGTTCTGGTTCGATATTGGGTCACTACAGTTCGAAGGACTCAAATGTCACGGTTCTCAATCTTGAACCGAAGAGTCCAAATCTGGCAAATCGTTTTGAAAATAGATTTTTTTGAAAGAAGTGCCAAACATGGACTACTTCGCCAGATACAGAGTCGCCACCTAAATGTTTTAAAATGGGAAATTTAGGAAACCCTGACTCGGTGCCAAAGGCCACTGTCCGTCATCACCAAAGTTGCCTCGGCTCGGGAACTTGGGTACGATTGGAGAAGGTCACCGTGGCGACCACTTCGCCGATCAAAGACCGGCCTCTACTAACCATGATATCTGTTTTTGAAAACATTGTGAGTTCTTATTCCGGTTATTAGCCTAGGTTACTACGTGATGCGCACAGCATACAAGTATAGACTGAATCGCCTGAATTGGAACAAAACGTTTTATGTTTGTTTGTTTGAAAATGGTTTGAGGGTGCTACCCGCAGGTAGGCTAAGACGCGGATTTGCCACCCTCAGGTGGGCTTAGAAAAACGATTTTGCCACTATCTAGTGGGCTTAAAACAAGCATTTGATGAATTGTCCCAATTCAAATAACTCAACCTCCACCCACAGGCATTCAAGGCAGTTATATCACATAAGCATTTAGCCTCATGGTAAGCATGCTATCATGGCAACACTCACACGCATGCAAGGATGTTAAAGCATAAAACTCACCGAGTACTCCAAGCCAAAATAGAAGCTATATTAGAAATCATGCATGATCTTAGATACACAGAATGCCTAATGCAACACATGCAAAAATGCAACTATAGTAGGCTCGGCTATTCTAAACATGGCACATGGAATGCAACAGCTATCAAGTACTCAACTTGGAATTGAAATACAAATGCAGTTTGTATGATGGTAAAGCCCAGTGCAAAACCGGATGAATGATGCAAACATCTTTGTCATCTTGTATGCTAATGAATATGCCCTATACCTAACCATCGTGGCGTGTAAATAAAAGGGAAAAAAGACGTGAGGTTGGAAGACATACATCACACTCACCCACACTTATTACAATTTTTCCCTCGCACAGAGGGTCCGAATAAATAATAATACAGTTCCGAATAAAAAAATAATACAGTCCGAAATAGATATACAAAAACCCTAATTAATTAACAAATTAACTAAGAAAAACTGTAAACGGGCATGCAAGCCAGGGACTGCCTTGACTCCGCTCCGGATAATGAGATGATGCATGTTTGGGCTGCTTTGCGCGGAAATCCACGGCGATGCCCCGATTAGCCTCTGTTTGCAATATTCCCTCGAAATACGTGCCAGACTCCGGAAAGTTGTTGATTCTTCATTTTGCTGCAACAGAGAGCAAGAAAGGGGCATGGCAATGTATTTCACAAATATATGCATGCCTCGATTCTCGTGCCACCAATCACGCATATCGATGCATGATGGCCGAGGAGTCGGATTGCACAACTCAATATAGAATGAATGCATATGAACACTACAACAAAACCTAACTCCATCATGGGTGATCCGAACTGTCGGTGACTTGGGAACTGAGACCCGTTCCGTCACTCGGAGTACGGAACGTGCCTCGTTTCCCGTGCCCGGACTAACTCCTATCCCGAACACGATGCAATATGTATGATATGCATGAAATGCAACTAAGATACAATCCTAATATACACAATGCTATGAAAATGAGATGCCTCGAAATGCGTGCACACGGGCACGCAAACCGAGGCGATGATCCTAAGGCATAGAATGGCATACGCAATGCAAATTGGACTTACACTAACATGAGAGGGCCTCAACCACACTCACATAAGAGGCCGTCAGCTAAAAAAAGAAGTGCCTCGAAATGCGTGCACACGGGCGCGCAAACCGAGGCAATGACATAAAGACATGAAATGGCATGAAATATGATATACAATGAGACTAAAACGAGATGTCTTGAAATGCGTGCCCACGGGCACGTAAACCGAGAAAATGGTATACGGAATGCAATGAGACTAAGATGACATACAGAATGCAAAATGGACTTACACTAACATGAGTGAGCCTCAGCCACACTCACATAAGAGGCCGGGAGATGAAAATGAAGTGCCTCGAAATCGTCTTACGCACGCAAACCGAGGCAATGGTACTAAAGTATGAAATGGCATTCCAAATGCGGATTGGACTTATACTAATATGAGAGGGCCTCAGCCACACTCACATAAGAGGCCGTGAGATGAAAAATGAAGCGCCTCGAAGTGCGCGCACATGGGCACGCAAATCGAGGCAATGGCCCTAAGGCACGAAATGACATGGAAAATGATATGCAAACATGCAAATGGAATTTCAGCACTCACAAATGATGCAAAACAGTCCCGAAAGGTGGGGAAATGACACCAAATGCATGGAACTGTCCCAAAATGCGAATTTAGGCACCCGAAATGGCCTATAGCTATACTAAACATGCATAATTGGTACATGACATGCAAAACAGTAGCAAGGCAGCCCCAAAATAGCATTTTTTTACAGTATAAAACATGGCGAAATAATGAGCATAGATAGGACAAAAATGGCATGCAAAAATGGGGGCCAAGAGAGGGGTATTGAAACAAGTGATGTATGCGATGCTCAAATTGAAAAATTTCCTTCTACAACACTGATGAGGGACCAAAAATATATACATTAATAGTTTATGACAACCCTCAAATCAGTATGCAAGCTTGCTAAAAATGTCATGCAAGAATGAAGCCAACAAAGGCTAGAACATGAAGTATGCCTTACATTCATCAAACAGCCTTGGACCCTTAACAAAACATGACAAGAAGGCCAAAATATGGATATTTTCAGTACTGATGATGGCCTAAAACAGAATCTAGATAGGCCTAAAAAGCACGCAAAAATGGGGGCCAAAGAGAGATATAAAGACAAGCACAACATGGAGACCCCCAACAAGGTTGATCCCTTCTAATATGTTGTAGAGGGACACAAAATAATCTTACTCACAGTTCATGACATGCTCCAAAACAGACTACATGTAGGTCAAACAAATCATGCAAATTTACGGTAAATATGAGGGATTATGAAGAAAGTGCATGATAGAGAGGCCACACAGGATTGAGCCCTTCTTAAATATTGAAGAGGGGCTCAAAATAGGCCCACTCACAGTTTACATTATGCTCGAAAACAGATCACTCATAGGCTAGAAAAAGCATGCAAAAACAAGGACAAAACATGGATTTAAAGCAAGTGGCATATGAAGCATGAAAACAAGGTTGAGCCCTTCTTCAATGTTGAAGAGGGGCTCAAAATAAGCACAATATCAGTTCATGAGATGCTCCAAATCAGATCACACATAGGCCAAATATTCAATGCAAAATAATGACATATAAGAGGATATTGAAACAAGTGCAAGATGGAGGGCTCAAACAGGGTTGAGCCCTTGAACAAACATGAAGAATAGCTCAAAATAGACCTAGTTTCAGTTAAGGTCGGAGCCCAAAACAGTAAGCAAGTAGGCTTAAGAAATGAGGCAAGAAAGTGTTACAAAAGAGAGAATTTGAGACTTACCCTTGAAGACTACACTTTGGTTGCTCCTTGGCTTGAGTTTGTTGCTTCTTAGCCTCTGAAAAACCTTCCCTTGCTGCTGGAATGGAAGTGGTGAAGGTAGTGCTTGAAGATGATGAAGAAATGGCACCAAACTTAGGGATTTTGGAGGTTTTTGGAGAAGGAGATGTAAGCTAATGTATATGAGCTCTTAAGGGGAGTTTTTCTAACCCTAATGAAGGAGCTGGCCAGCCACTTATAAAGGCTAAGAAGGGGTGTAAAAGAGGAGGGAAATGCACCCAAGCTTTTCCTCCCAAAATATCCCCCGGATGCAAAGATATTTTGGAGAAACTGCTATACACCAGAAGTGTGCCTTGAGGGGAGCATGGTACCATGTGCTTTTCTTGGAGGTGGCCGGCCACACCCCATGGCCAGCCAAGGGCAAAAATGGAAAGTGGGAGTTTCTGTCCGGCCACCAAAGGTTGGTGTCCTCCCAAGTGTGCACAACAAGGCCCTGTGGTTGGAATCTGGCAACTCTGAAACAGGAGAGACAACATGCCACCTTTAAGAGAGGGTCAAAAATGAAAAGAGGAATTACTGTCCGGCCATGTGTTTTTAGGGTCCTCCCATGTGTGTACAACACAAATATGTGGTTTTGGCTCGAAGAAAATGGCCCTAGGGTGTTCAACATTAGCCCTAGTGAGAAAAAGCGTCGGGGCGCCGAAGAGCATAATCAGTTCTTGAGATAATTGCTATCCTCCCACCCTCCAGTGACCTTCCTTATGATAAAAAAGAGGTACCTGCCAAAAATGAACAAAAACCAATGCAAAACGAATGCTTGGGGGCCAAAACACGTAGTTCGGGATCCCGAAAACCGGCCGTTAAGCACCGAAAGTGGTGTTTGGCCACGAAGTGGGTATCTAAGATCCCAGTGTCCCTTGAGAGGGAGTAAATGAGATGCATGCCAGAGACCGGAGGAATCAGAGATGCCTGGGTGGTCCCGAACCGAGGCACACGACCTGACGGCTCCGAAAATCGGGAACCGGGCTCCGAAATGGGCAAAATGGCCTACGGGCACGAAATGTAGCCCACGGCCACTGAGAGATGGTCTACGGGACCTCTCCCTCCCCTCAGGGAAGAAAACAGAGAAAACCGAGTCTGGTTCGCAAACCGAGACAAGGCACAGAAGAGAGTTCGGGAGTCCGGAGGCAGGGCGCACGGCCGCAACTCTGAGACTTCTGAACGAGCACAGTATGCAACATCACCGAGCGCTCAATCGGTGACGTCTGAGTCTTAAGGTCGGTCAAAAATGGGGTGTCTACACCCACTTGCTCGAGTGTAGAAAATGCCGCTTGAGCGTAGAAAATACTCTCCCAGTAGTTTTGCAGACCTGCAAAGTATTGAGAGTTCACAAAGCCTGCTCAAACGCAAGAAGTGCCACTCGAGCGGAGGAGCAAAATTCTAGGCAACACGGTGTTTGAAAAACTAGCGACCAACCTGCCCAAACACAATCACAACAACCCAAAAGACAATTTCCATGACATACAAGGGAAGAAAGAGGTAAACAACAATATGAAAGCATTAAACCCAAGTTCAAGATACCACAAGAGTCGGGACAAAACCAGGATCACTATAAAAACACACAAGACTTTATTTGATAGCAATTAATTTTATGAAGTCTATGATCTGCCTTGTAAAGAACAATAAAAATTTATCTTCTAATTTAAAATTTTTATTTTATCACAAAAATTGATATAGAATATGAAATCTATGATTTATAATATATAAATTGATAATTTATTACTCGAATCAATTCAAATTATTTTAAAAAATATTATGGTGATGACGTGTTTCACATTATGAATAAGCTGGGAATTATAACCATGTTCTCATAAAAAAAGAAATAAAATAAATCTCATCTACCGGCTCAATCTCAAAATTTCTAATTGTTTTGAATTATGACCATTTAAATTAAGTCATTAATTGAAACAATCAGGAGGAAAGCATTAAAATTCAATAATAAGTAGCGTTTTGCACATGCGATACGCGTGCCATTCAAAAAAGTAATAATAAGAATAATGATAAATAAAAATATATACATATAATATGTGTTGCTCAAATAATAAAGTTTTTTTTTTTTTATCAAATCCATAATTTCAATTTCAAGTCATGTCCTTCTCTTAATCCAGACATAGGGCTGTTTTGGGAAGATATTAAGGCCTTGTTTGGAAATAGACTATTTTAATAAATTTTTGACTTTTTATAAAAATATGTGCAGAAAAGTAGAGAGTGATGTGATAATTTTTGGCTAAAATATGTAATCCCCAAATGAGGCTTGAAATAGTTAAAAAAATTATTACAAAAAAAGTTAACTATTGTCTATATTTTTTTCACATCTTTTTAGCCTTCGTTTATGATGTGGGTTGATTTTTTGATTTTTTTGTTTTTTTGACTGTTTTAATCTGGGATTAAAAATACTCGTTTGGGATGTTTTTTTTTTTTTTTGACTTTTGTGAGAGAAAAAATAAAATGATTATGCTTTGAATGTGACATTTTATCTTATTAACTTTGTAGCTTATTTTGTCTTTTTATAACTAAAACAACCAAAAAAGCCCATGCCAAACATTATAAAAAGTAAAAAATTAATTAAAATAACTAACTTTTAAAATAACCCTTAATCTAAATTGTATTGAGAGTTGTCAAAACTCGACTTGTTAGCTGACGATGTGGATCCAAGATTGACCTGAGTAGCCTAAAATTTGTTTTGTTTTATTTTGTTTTTGTTTAAGCTACTATTTTTTTTAGTAAAATCATTAATAATGTCAAAAAAAATAATTTATCTATATATATAAGTAAAAATGGATTTTTAGTGAGAAGAGTTGAGAGAGTTAAATGTTCAATCCAAATTTTTTGATTTTTTAAGGGGGTTTTAGTGAGAAGAGTTAAGAGAGTTCTAAATGTTCAATCCAAATTTCTTGATTTTTTAATTTAAAAAAATAATTAATAAATCACACGCTAACACTTTCTTTTTAAAAATAAATAATGTATTTTTTATTCCTAAAATCATTCATTCCTTACCATTAACAACGAAGGAGTTTTCCAATAAAAAAAATAAAAATAATTAATAAATCACACACTAAAAAAATGAGTTTTCCAATTTTAAAAAAATAATAATAAATCACACACTCAAAAATATTTCATCATAAATATTTTATATTAAAATATTTTAAATTCTTCATCATAAAGCATAAAATAATTTATATAATTGAAATTTCATAAAAAAATTTTCCTCTCACCATGGCTATTACTACTCAACATATATATTAAAATTTCATTAATAGGATTCTTTAAGGTTCAAACTCTCAATTTTTAATTTTTAATTTTTTTAATAATGAAAATATTAAGTGTCATTACGTGTTGCATTTTAATTAGTTCGTAATTAAATTCATAGAGTTTTACATTAAACCCTTAAATTATGCTACGATAATTACCATTTCAAATTACTTCCTTAATTTATGTTTACCATGCCAAATTTATTTTCAAAATTGTTTCCCTAAGATTGCATTAATGCATGATTTTGATACATTCATACATACACGTATGGAAAATAATTAATTCTTTAACTTAAAATTTAAACATTATTGATCCTTTAACATGGCAGTGTTTCTCTCTAGTCCTCCATCAGACTAGAAAGGTACTGTTGGGCCTTGTGCGCTCATTTTTTAGCACCATTTTGATAATCTGAATCATTCATATTTTAGGATTCATCAAGTACATCATCGCTGTAAAAAATCAAATCGATCAGATAACGGAAACCATGTGTTTGTATCAATTTTGCATAAAAAAATGGATGGTGAGAAAATAAATAGTTCATACAAAATTGATCCAAACATGTAATTTCCGTATCTGATCGATTTGATTTTTTTTCTAGGGATGATGTACTCGACGAACCCTAATATGTAAATGTTTTGATCATTAAAACGAGGCCCAAAATTGGCCCATTAAATATTTAATCCAATATTAGAACCCCTAAACTAGCTCATACCAGTCACGAATTGATGAATTATGATATAATTTATACATAATATTTAAATTTATTACTATCAAATATTTTTATTAAGATTAAAGCTAAAATATGACATATAATTTAGGGCGACTTTATCTTAGATAATTTTTTAATATATGAATATACGTAAATATTTATTTCATAGTGTTAACATAAATGTATAATTTTTTTTTACGTAAGTTCAAATTTTTTAATAGATATGCATAAAATATGTTCATAATTCTTATTTAAAAAATAAAAAATATTTATAGATATTTATTTACCAATTTAATAAATAAATAGGTCAAATGATTCATAAGTAAAGCATAGACCAAGATAATTTTTAATGATTAGGTGAAGGTCATGTTGGCATAAATATATAAGCTACTTACGTGTAACGCTGATAAAAATGAATAAAAGTTAATTGATTATATCATTCAACTACATATTTTAGATAAAATGTATATTATTATTTAATTTTAAAATTAATTTTTGATTATTTATTTATAATCATGCATAGCACTACCAATGCCACTTTACCGGCTCTTAACACAAAGTTAAAAAAATAAAAAATAAAAACTAACTAAGATTTTAAAAAGAGAAGTGATTTTTTTTTTTATTAGTACCTCCAGAATACAAAAATTGCTAAAATTTATAGGTCATTGACACAAAACATAAGTAAAATGAAACTAACTAAGATTATGAAAAGAAAAGTGATGCTATTTTTTTTATTTAGTAGCTTCAAAATACAAAAATTGTTGAAATTTATAGGGTGATCCCTTATTTTAAATTTTTTTTTTTTAATTAAGTAGCTTTAGAATACAAAATTGTTAAAAATTATTAGTAGTAAACACAAAATAGAGTTAAAATTTGTATAATAAGATATCATAAATACTTATTTTTTAACTATACAAAATTTAAATTTAAAAAACTATAATTGCCATTTAACTCTTATATAATTTTTAACATACTACACCTCTATTCTTATTTTTGAGTTTTTTTTTTTTAACAAATTAAAAAAAAAAATTATAGGTGACATTTCACTTTTATCTAATTTTTAAACTTGTACCATCTTCTGTTATTCTATTATTAAAGTTATATTAGATTTTTTTTTCTAGGTTTATTTTATTTTATTTTTGAATTTTTAAATTTCAATCTTCAGTTGATATTTACTAAATTTCTCTCTACCTCATATTTGTAGAATTTATTTAATTTTCTCTTTTTATATTCTTATAGTTCAATATCAAATTTAAACTTGATTTTTTTTAATCTTTATATTATATTTACAGAATCCACTATCGCTCTTGATTTTCAGTTGCATTTTTTTTTTCTTATGAAGATTTATCCAATTTTCTCTTTCTATATTATTTTAAAGTTTAAACTTAATTTTTTTTTTATCTTTATCTTATATTTATAGGATTCACTATTACTCTTCATTTTCAATTAAATGTATTCAATTGAGTGTATTTCAAAAAAATTAATTATTTCTACATATTTATATAAATATAGTGAAATCACTCAAATCTATTATTTAAATACCTGTCTAAATTAATACCATAATATTTAATTAATTTTTAACATATTTTATATGATTTATTACATTTTATTATTTGTCCGTGCATAGGAGGAATTTTTCACTAGTTTATCTATAACCTATATTAAAAGTGTGTAAGAGTGGTACAACGCTCCTGTTTGCTTGGTTTCTTACTCTTTCCTTGCAGATTTTCGGCTACACACGTGGGGCTTCAAATCATCCACATACACAATAGAAGAACAAGACAAATTTCACCACCCTCCTTGAATTTTCCAAGATCGGTGCTCCTGCTACTTGCCTATTTTCCAAAGCTTTTCCTTTACAACTCACCCATGCTAATCCTTTATCACAACTCATGAAGAAAAGATCTGTTTTTCTGGTTCTCTTTTGGTTCAACAGAAATTTCTAGAACCTTGTGTTTTGTGTATACATTAGATGATTACACATCATGATTTTCAATTTCTTTTGTTTGCAGATGTTGGTATTGGATTTGTAAAGTTTGTGTGTTAAACAGTGTTTGTTAATATGTATTCCTTGCACACATTGTGTTTGACAATATGTCTATAAGAGAAAACTTATTATGTTCATGTGCTTATGACATTTATTGCCAATGAAATTGGTTTATTTTATTTTATTCCTTCATATCAAAACATTCCAAGCAAATTAACTTGCCTGTTCTTGTCATATAGGACTTTGAATGGTTATTTTTGCTATGGTTTCATATGGTTTCCTTCATGCTAAGTTTATCTTGGTAGGTTTCAAGCTTTATATCAATCATGACAAAGTTGACACTTGTGAAAGTTCACAATGTGAAGTAAGTTCAAGCACAGGTAATTAATGAAATCTTCCCGATGGTATTTGTAAACCAAAGTATAACCATTAGACTTGTTGAAAATATGAATACGAATGTGTTCACTTAAAACCCATATGCAGCTGAAAGCAACCAAAATAGAATTCTGAAGGTACCAGCTTTTGCAGGAACTGAAAATTCAAGTCAGTAATGCAGTAGGAAAATTTACTTGTTTATGTTATTTGTTTTTAGAAAAAAAAATTATTTATCTTAAAAAAAAATCATAAAACCAACTTCAGTTTAGGCAAATCAATTTATTTAATAGCACGTAATGCACTTCCAACCTATGAACACTATGCAGCTCAAGTTTAAAGTCCTACAATGGACGATTGTCATAGAGGACATTGGCCTTGTTTGGTTTAGCTTATTCTATCTGCTTATATAGTTGGTTTTCAAAGAATATGTGCAAGAGTGTTTGGTACAATTTTTGTATATCATTTATGCTACAAAAATGGATTAAATAAGCTGATAAAATTGATTATTTTCAAGTTGAAGGAGAGATGTTAGTTTCATCTTTTTTATTATCAACTTCAAACAAGGTCTTTTCTTGAATGAAATTAATTTTTTCTCTCTTTTTTGGTGAAGTTTGGCCATGTGCTGGGATGTGCTGAAATTGGTACCTGCAAAATATCAATTGGACGAGGTGGTGCTCTTTGTTTGCTTGTGCAGCTACGTGGGTTGGATAAGCATGTCGGTTAGTTGGTGCACAAAACCATATATATATATATATATATATGTCTATACTCTTTGTTCTACTTCATTTCCTATCGTGGTTCAACTTCGTTGTTTCTGGGTTCACAAATTACAGCCCAAACTCCACAATCTGGTATGTAATTTAGTGGTTTTCTACTCCTTTTTCTGCTATATAAGGATATATTGATATCTAATTTGCATGCTTCCGTTCTCATGTTGCTTATTAGTGCATACACAAATTAGGCACACCATCTGTTCGACATAAATGCAATCAATGAGAGCCATTGCTGTGAGCAACAATGAGAACTTATATTCAGAAACTATACCAATGATGCTAAAGAGTGCTCTCTCCACTAACAAAATTGATGGATTTCTAGCTTTAAAGACATTACATTAAAATTCAAAAACGAAGCATTGAAAACTTAGTATTTTCGGATGCAAAAGTATTTCATTGTGATTCTTTAATTTCATGGAGTTACTTTTGGGTTACTTCAACTTGATTGGTTTATTGATGGGTTGGTTAGGTCAAGTGGTATTGGATCATGCAATCATTACCATGAAGAAGGGGGAGATGGCATTGTTGACGCTGCCCCTGATTTGGGTTATGAACCACAGGTAGAAATGGTGTCCCTCTCAATTGTGTTATTCAGTTTGAATCTCATCTCATGGATCACAGTATAGATGTTTGCAAGGATTAAGAAAGTGATGGAGAAGGGAGAACAAATTGGCCTACCCAGTGATTTAGATTATATTCTCGGTAATATAACTTGTTTGTTTATTATTAATTATTTGATTCCATATGATTTTCATTGATGACAAGTTCTATGTTTTTAGGTTGTTTAGGCTCAGGGCCGGCCCTGAGGCACTACGAGCAAGGCTGCCGCCGTGGGCCCCCAAATAATTTTCGATCTTAAGTTATGTTTGGTTCATTGAAATTAAAAAATAAAATAAAATGAAAATCACTCCAACATAATGTCCAGAAAAGAAATGATCATTCTATTTAATTTCGTTTCATTTTAATGAACCAAATACTACATAATAGTATTAGTAGTTTAAAAATGAAGTTTTAATTATTTTTTTTAAACATTTGAATTCGTAAATTATTTAAAAGTAATGGATGGTTGTTTGCCAAATGCATGAATTATTTATAGAATATTATTTGACTATACCAATTATAATTGTCTTTAGAAAAAAAAAAATTTAAGTTGAAGTTTATCAAATTTTACAATTCAATCTACTACGCCAGGAAGTGTGAATAAACTGATAATGTTAACAATTGAAAATGTTTAAAATTTATCTCAATATTAAAATATGTATGATGATTTGGGCCTCATTTTTTGAGTTCGCCTTGGGCCCTAAAAAAGTCAAGGCCAGCCCTATTTAGGCTGCAGTTTTCAACTGTTATTATTCTTGTTAGAACAATGATTCAAGGAATTTTTTTGGTTTCTGATGCAGTTATGTATCAAGTGAGGTTGGATGATGGTGCTATGGTTGCAACAACACCAGAAGGGAGTCGAATTTCATGTGAAATATGGTAATTGGCTATTAAAATAATGATTCACATTTGTTTTCAATGTTTTGGATTAAACATTAATAATGTAGTGAAGTATAAGGATATAGTTCCACTGACATCTTTTATAGGAAAATTATTATGTTTGATTCTTTTAGGCCATTTTGTCCAGCATTGCCAAAAGCACTTAACACCGTGAGAAGGGGAGAGAAGGTCAATCTAATTATTCAACCTAAGTGTATGCCCTCCCCTCAATATTATTTGTTTGTAGAGTTTTGGGAGTTGCCAATTGGTAAGCTTGATATCTCTTGTAATAATTATTTAAAAAATATCTATCCAACTTGTACTTTTTGAAACTCAGTAGCATGCCAAGTTCACACTTTAGGTGAATGGTCTTTTGCATTTTCAATTCTCTTGAGATTAGACTTTGGATTGAGGATGAGTTTATGGCCATTGATTTTGTTGACATATTAGACAACAAGTGAAGTTTCCAGGTTGTTATGAATCTCTTGATATCATAATCTGGTCCATGTGTTTTCATTTATTTTCTTAATTCCAATTTCAAAAATTTTCCATCTATGTGCTTTAGAATTAAGAATCTTTTTTACCTTGCTTGCCTAATCAACTAGCACATGGAAATCAAACGATGTTTGTTGTATCAAAATTGTCTTTTGGAAATTGTATGTCATTATGTGTTCACTGTATCAATACATTGTATGTAATTGTCTTTTGGAATTAAGCATGTTTTGTTTATTGCTCTGTCTTGTTTTAAATTATCTTTGTTTCATATCATTTCTTTAGTTTCTTCGTTGTTCATCTTCTTTGGCAATGGTTCCAATTGTATGTTGATTATTCATCTCCTTTGGTACAATATATTTTGTTCATTTTACTTTTAACGTACCTCATTTAACTGTGAACTAAAAAATAATACAACATACATATCCCTTAATATGTAAGGCAGGCCAGCCCAATATTCTTGTTCTTGCAACCTTTGGTAAAATCTTTGAAATATTTAAATATTAATTTAAATATTTAACATATTTTTACATCAAAAAAATTTTCATTTAAATTCCATTTCCCTTGTATATTTATTATTGTTAAGATGCA
Source organism: Camellia lanceoleosa (assembly GCA_025200525.1). Classification (NCBI taxonomy): domain Eukaryota; kingdom Viridiplantae; phylum Streptophyta; class Magnoliopsida; order Ericales; family Theaceae; genus Camellia; species Camellia lanceoleosa. Next base: position 163,279,825 of record CM045759.1, read on the forward strand.
TTTTTCCATTTTTATTAGGATTTTTTGAATAAGAAGAATTTTCATCGCCTTAAGGAAGAGTTTTTTTTTTTTAATTTTATATTTCATTTTATTTTATTTTTCAATTAGGGGCCTATATACATGAAGTTTCTATTTTGTTGATCCTTTCAACTAGGAAGTTTTTCTTTCAATAGTTAGGCCTTTAGATATAAAAATTTTCAAAATCTTTGGAGAATGAGACTCTGTTCTTGTTCTTTCCTTCTTTTGTTTGTTTGCTTTTTTTTTCCTTTTTTGGTTAAGTGACCAGGCAGTTTTTGTTTTCAAAAAATGGATTATCAAGATTGACCGGAGTTTCCTAGCTCTACTGCAATATGAATATTCTGCATTTCTTAGCTCTACTGCAATATGAATATTATGCTAAGTCATGCTTCATTTAAAAGGCTTCTTGTGGTATGTCTATGTAGTTAGGTACTGTCATGAGGTCTAGATCCATGTAATTCTTATATGGAAATTGATATTCAAATAGAATCATACAAAATTTAAGACAAGAATGGTGTGGTAATGCAATTATTGCAATTATGAATCACAATAATGAAGCATTTTGACTTCCAATGAATATATATAATGAGACATATTGTTCTGTATGAATTTTTTGCATATAAATTTTGTTTGTATGACATTTCCCTTCTCATATTATAAAGCATGATGCTATTTGAATTGTGATGTGCCCAGTTTTAATTCTTTGCAACCTAGAAGATGTAGATGTGTCTTCATAAACCAGTGTGTCTACTACTTCACTCATTTTGGAAATCCATATTGATACATTCTTAATTTTGTAATCTTTTAGTAACTAAAGAAAATCTTAAAGATAGGAAGACAGCAAGAGAGATGATGAGTTTAAAGGTGAGAAATGGAAGGAAACAAATTTCTATAGAACAAACATTGTGCTAGTGTTATTGGTCCTGCAACTAGGCAATATCTCCATAAGAAGATGTAATACATATAATTTTTTATCAGAACAAATTTAAGTCCGCATTTTGTTGCCAATTTTAACAACATTGCTAAAATGTTGCAAAACCACCTTGCAACATTTGGGTTCAGTCTATGTTATCAATTTGTTAATTCGACAATGCGGTAACAAGTAGGATATGTCTTTAATGATTGAATGAGTTCATTTAATCTAAAGCATTATGCAAGATATTTTCTAAGTAACGTTTCTTTATTATCTTGGTTAATTCATTAATTTGAAGGATGATTCCAAGGTCAAACTCATTCCCAAAGAAAAAAATTTGTATAAGGAAAATATGGTAACTTTAAATATAACGATGCAACGTAGAGATGCCTTACCCTGCCAACAAAATCATTCATAGTATAGTATGAAATATTTGCATTTGTTTTCATCAAAAGGAGAATGATGAAAACAGATTTTTAAGGATCGATGCAGCAGCAGAGTATAAGAAATACAAATAATGTTTTAGAGTTTAGGGTTTAGTTTATCATTCATTGATTCTTTCAAACACTACAGTCATAATAAAATTGCTGGATTTAGCCCCATTTGTGCCTATGTCAGTAAATTGAACCAAACTATTCAAAATCTAAATCCTTGAGAACCGCCAGACAAAACCAGAACCAGACAGAACCAATGAATTGCCTGAGCTAGATTTTTGACTAATACACAGAACCAGTTAATACAGAGGTATAACAAAAGAGATGAAAATCAGTGTTTGTAGTGTTTCTTATTGTAGATGTTCTTCTAGGAGACTTCATATGTTTGTGTATCATTTAATCTAACAGTGATTGACTAGAATGAACAATACTTGTTTTTCTGTTTATTCTATTAGATTTCCATTGTATCCAAATAATTGCACTCATTTTCCTTGTGTGCTTAAATGATTTAGGAAGAACTTCCTCCAACCATGCGATTAATGCCTATATGCCTAAATTTTGTTATTTTCTTATATTATAAGGTTTGATTAGAAAGAAAACTTAGAATGCTTTATATAGCAATCCCAGGTTTTCCCCTTTATGTATAGTATTCCGGACTTGGGTTCCATGGTTGAGTATTGTTGTATATGTCTCTTTGCATCCTTTAATTCTTTGTACTTGAGTTTTAGGATGTGTTGGGTAGGTTTGTAACAGGTTGGGTGTGGTTTGAAACAAATGGTTGTTGCCCAGGTTTTGGTGTCTTCGCTCGAGCGAGGCCTTTGTCACTCAAGCGAGCTTTGAGTTTTAGTCCCTTCGCTCGAGCCAGGGTTCCTTCGCTCGAGCAAGCTTGGTCTGGTGTGTCTCCGCGCTCGAGCGAGAGGTCTTTTGCTCGAGCGTGCGTCTGCATCTAGTTTGGACCTAAAGGTTGTGTTTCTTCGCTCAAGCGAGCTTTCCTTCGCTCGAGCGTGCTTCTGGGTTGCAAACCTGAAGCTTCGTGTTGTTCGCTCGAGCGACGCTTCTTGCGCTCGAGCGAGGTTTATTTGTGTCTGGTCGCTCGAGCGACCACTTATTCACTCGAGCGAGCCTCGAGTATATTAGATTGCAGCAGTGGATTTTTACACAATTTTTCACTTTCTTCTCACTCTCTCTCTCTCTCTCTCTGTCTCTACATACACCTTCTCTCTACGCATACACTTGGTTCTAGGGGTTTGCTACCTTGGTCTCTTTATAAAAAGGGTAGAGCTTCGCGTGGTCTACATTTTGATCCGAAAATCCTTGGATTTGGAGAAACTTGAGTTGCCTCCTTCATCTCCTTTGAGTCTCTCCATTTGAGGTAGGAATAACTACTCATTTTTATGAGCTTTGACATAAACTTTAGGCATTTTGATTAAATGGTAGAATTATGGGAATTTTGGAAAGCTAGGATTTGAGATTTGAAATGTTAAAAAGAGGGGTTTTATAATTTTGAGCTCTATGTGCCTATGAGTCCTTGAAAGTGAGATTAATGGTGTATAATGGGTAGAATGTGAACTTAGAAACAATATTTGAGAATAGGAGAAAAATGCCCTAATTTAATGTAATTGATTAATTTGTATAATTAATTTAGTAATTGTGGGAATATGGAATTGATTTGAAAATCATGAAATTGGATGGAATTGAGATTGAATGGTGTAGTTGGATTGATTAATCATTCACATTGGAAATTGTTGAAAGTTTATCTGTTTGATAAATTTATTATCTGTTTAGAAATAACTGTTTTGTACTATCGGAGGATAGTCATGATTGTTGTAGACACTATATGATGATTAGGTAAACTGAAACTAATCACCTAGAATATGTCATTGAATATGACGGTCGAGATAACACATTGTATATGTGCATTAAATGATCATTGTATATGATAAAGTGTTTAAATACATTGCATATGTACTTTGTATGGGAGGAGATAGGGGATGTACTCCACTATTTGGGAGGAGATAGGGAATGTACTCCATGGTTTGGGAGAAGACAGGGGATGGACTCCATTGATAATTGAGCTGTAATCTCATTTTGAATTATTGATAATTAAAGTGTTAATAACATGAGTTGTACTCTCATTTTGAATTGTGGATAATGGAAGAGTTGATGATATGAGCTGTAGTCTCACTTAAATTGTTTGGTTAGTTAATTAACCATGCTCAAGAATTGAATTGGATAAAGAAAAATGGGAAGTGGATTGAAACATGGAAATAAATGTTGATTGGTATGGAAGTGAGGTACATTGGTTTACCTGCGTTAACCATTTGGTGAATGCTAATGTTTTAGTTATCGTTCATATTATGTTTAGCATATCTCTACTGGGCTTTGGCTCACCCTATATGGAACATCATTTTCAGGTACAGGAGACATGCCGCCTCTAAGGACTTAGTTGGGTGGTTTAGAGGCTGCAGGCTTCTTTTTGTTGTATCATTGATTTTGTATTACATGTAATTCAAGCCAAGGGCTATATATGTAAAGAGTTAGAACTCTTCTTTGGTTGTAATCAAGTGTTGACTTGAAAAGTTGTAAGCCCGTAGAGCATTTACTTTTATTGTCAACATGTAATACTTTTTGTAAAGAATACTCTAATATATGAATATATGATATTTCATTTATGTTTATGGATCTGTTGTTTGATGGGTTTATGCATATTTTTTAGGGCGTTACACTTTAGGTATGGTAGATAATTAATACAATATTCCTGCATCTTAGTATGAATTTTATAGTTATCTGAGAGTCACATCTACAATTAAAACACTCAAAGGTATTTTTATGCACATATGATGTGATTTCTTTGTTTCAACAAATTATATATCTGTATATTAGCCTTCCCTTTGTTAATTCTAGGGTTTGTCAAGGACTATATAATTCATCAGGTGCTTGACAATCTCTAATTTATGCTAATGCAAATCCATGGTATCTTGTACTGTCCGATGTCTGAAAAAAATTACTACAAAATCTGCTGGATGATATCCATGAAGAACAAACTTTGATTTTCTTTACCTTTGCTAGTAAGGTGATATCAATTATGTAAATTTGCAACATTTGGCATGATGCAGCTATTCCATTTGAGGAAGTTATTCAGCAGTTCAAAGCTTGGATAGTTCAACATGGTTTGCTGGGAAAATAGCTAAATGGGCATCTTACTAAAGCTGCATTTGTAACTTGGTAAGTTGACTTCTGTGGATTACTAATGATAAATTGAAAAAATAAATTTGATCTTCTTCACTCAAACTTTGCCAAAGCTTAATTGGATTTTATTTTGCCTGCTTGCCACCAATCATTAGATATGTAAGCATCAAAGCAGTTTTGGACATGATAGAATAGGGTTAAATGAGAAGGACAACAGACCCCCCACTCATGATCTATTAAAGAGTGATTGCAGTGAAGAATTGATCTGAAGCAAAGCACTTAGTCTATGGGCATTGTAGAAATGATAGAATATGACTCTAATCGTTGTTATCAAATTGCTCCAATACGATAGATCAAGGGTTTGATAGGCGATATCTTTCTTATGCACCGCTTTATGAATGTGAATCTTATTGCTTTGTATTTAGGAGTGAAAAAATAAGATAAAAAATAAAATTATATGTAGCATTATTTTTACTTTATATAACATTATGATACAATAATGTGCTAAAACAACACAATCAACAATGTCGCAACCCCCATGCGCGAAGCACGTGGGGGGCCAACTAGTATGATGTAAAAGAGGAAGTGCTCTTTGGAATTTGTGAGTGAATAAAAAATAATAAAATTTTATATTTTGTTACTTAAGACAACAATAAAATTTATAATTATTTTTTTATACAACAATAAAATTATTCAAATTATTAATTAAAATATATTTATAATATTATTAAAAATTATGAATTAATTTAATAATTTATTAATAAAAGAATTATTTTTATTTTAAACAAATCCTAAGAATTGTATTTGTAATTCATCTACTACTATTTTTGTTTTTTTGGAAAGATGACACTTGTCTCTAAAAAAGGACAATTCCATAGAGAGAGAGAGAAAGAGAGAAAGAGAGGCATTTTGCTGAGAGGGAACTACAATTTACACTAGAGACTAGTAGAATTTTGGAAAGAAGAGAGGGATAGAGAGAGAGAGCATGAAAAAAAACTAGGGTTTAATTCAAACCCCAAACCCTCCATTGTTAGAGCTCTGTACCAAAAATAAAGCGCTTCTCAGTTCTTCGCTCGCATTACTCTCTGTCACCAAGGTCAATTGCTATGCTCTCTCCTCCTTTTTCCCCTTTTCTTCATAGATAATCATTATCTTATAATATGCCATTCTAAAGATAAATTCTATAATATAAATTCTTTTTTTTGTGTTACGACTGATTGTGATGTTGATTATTTCTATTGTGATTGTTATTGTGATTACGATTAAAAAAAAAAATCTTTCTGTTTGATTATGACCCATTATTATTTTTTTTTACGACTAAAAAGATGTAGTTGTGGCATTTGTGATTTTGTGTATACTAATATGACCCATTCTAAGGGAAAATAGACCCCAAAATTTGTGACCCCGCAACCCCTAATTGATTTGTAACACTCTTTATGCTTTTTTTTTCCTCTCTCCTCCCTCTCTCTCTCACAAATGTGTGGGGTCCGGGGTCTCAGAATGGGCCTCATTCTAAGGTCTTGTTTGGAAAGTTAGCTATTTGGCTATTTTAGCATGGCTAAAAACTTGGGTTTGAGAAGTTAATTGGGTTTTTTTTTTTTTTTAGTTGCTTTGATGGTTGTGAGAAAAAGTAAAATTATTATGGGTTAGATGTCTTATTAGTTATTTTAGTCTATTTTGTATTTCAAGAGGCTATTTTAGCCCAACCAACTTCCCAAACAAGGCCTAAACACTATCCTTTGAGTGATGCTTTTGTGTTTCCTCCGAATCTCCATTAACATGTCTCTGATTGGGATTATAGGCTTTATGTGCATTTATTACCAAAGTCCGATTCTTTTAAAACAAAATTTTCAAAACCAATTAATTTTAAACTTAAGCTCAAAATATTTTTCATGTAAATTGATTTTGCACAACAGGAAAAAAAAATTCTTTTTATTTTCCAGTTATTTGGTTGACACTTCAAACAACCACTTTTTGTTGTATGCATTGGGTAGAAGTCAACAAAGAGTCTTCCTTTGAGTTCTGAAAATATCAATGTATTGAAAGCATAGTTGTTAAATTGTTTTGAATCGTGAATCGAAATGAGATTGTACCCAATCGCGAATCGAATCAAATCGTGAATCGTAAAGATTCGGTCACCTTTTTTAAATTACATAGAATTGTGGGGACATAATTTTTGAATGACAACACGTGGCCGAGGTGACACCGAAGTGTCAGCCGAGGTGTCATGTGTCCTGGTCATGATGCCGAGATGATCTCGACTAGGCCGAGGTTATCTGCGAGAATACCAGAATCCGAGATAAGCGGATAAGGGACAAGAGTCCTAAAATGGGAAAAGACTTCAGTTTGGGTAAAGATAAAACTCTTAGAGAGTTTATCATAATCCTACTGGGAGTTCAAGTTAGCAGTAATCCTAAGTCCATAAGAGCTAGGCTTCTATTTGAGACTAGAATTATATTGGCTATAAAATGAAGGCACCCCCATGGGTCTAAGGTATGACTTTTGATATTCTGTCTAGTGAGTTAAGCACTATTAGTTATCTTTGAGAGATATGGAGTACTGACTTGATCGTCGGAGTACCCCCGGGTAGACGAGCCACCGCCGAAGACTCTTCTTTCACAGGTGTCGACAGTGTCATCTATTCGCCGGTGTTCTCCAGCTTGAGTACTAAGTTGGCGGGTGGTCGGAAAATCACCCACACAATTTGGCACCGTCTGTGGGAACGAAAGGAGAATAGATGGCCAACGACAGACAGAAAGAGAAGGTTGGGGACGACACCCCTACTGAGAGTGGGAAACATATTGACCTTGGCGTCGAAAAAGACAACTACAACGAAAAAACTTGTGATAAGAATCACGAAGAAGAGGACGTTGGCCAGGAGGGCGACGTGCCGAAGAAATCAGACCGAAGCGAGTATTATAACGAGGACGACCTCCAGGTATGGAAAGAAAGATGCTT